>OY728120.1:847114983-848398912 GCA_963277665.1 Viscum album | reverse complement strand
GATCCTGGGTGTGGATAAAAGATTATTTATATAAAATACTTGGACTAATGTGATCACCAAGTGGAGTAGATTTGGTCTGTCCTTGAGAATGAACCACTTATTTCATATCCTCTATGCTGCGTAATTTAGTTCTCTCTATTTTATTTCTTTGCTGTATAATCTTGAAATCACTAATTTCACTTTTATAGTTTGTTTTGGAAATATTTTATAACTGGCTTGTCTTAGTAGAATAAATTCAAAAGTAATATTAATAAAAAAATTAATACTACTGAGAATTAATCAATCTTCTAAGAAGTTACATAAACAGTCGAACTCTTATAACAGTATAACATTGATTAACTAGGTTGTATTTAATCTTTGGGGAATCATTTTTGAAATATTTTTTATAGAAATTTTTATAGTTACTCAATTCACCCCTCCCCTCTTCAATAATCTACTTCGACCAACATTGTGTGTGTTAAAACATTGAACATATTCTCAATTATATTCATTATTGTATATTATAGGGACTCATTTAGTATTTAATTGTTTATTTTTATACGCACAACATACACATGAACCTCATAGGATATAGAGATATTATATTAGAGATAGAGGTGAGGTAAAAGGACTAGTAACATAGATTAGAGTTTGTGCAGCTTAGTGTGCATGATTTGATGTTCTCATGGTAGTTTCAGGGAACTTTTGGTGTTTTGAGATTAGAATAGAAATTTTCATTTTGGATGTGGTAATTTAATTTTTTTTAGGAGTAAACTATCATCCTGAAAATCTGAATCCCCTAAATAGTTATTATTTCATTTTGTTTGTTGAGACTCATCCCCCATCTCTTCTTTGTTTTTTAACTATTATGAGAAGTGGTCAAAAATAATGATCTATGGTACATGGTATGGGATGAGTAATACTCCTACTAGTTCATGAAATATTAGGGGATGTCAAAAAATAAGAAGGATGATCCTTAAGCATCCAAATGAAATATATACTATTTTAGAGATAAGGCTGATTGAAATAAAATTTGTCTATAACATTCACCTTTGGATGAATTCAGAGGTTAACACCTACTCAAGTGTTGAAATATTTTATTAAACTTAGTAACCCATTTCCATCAAAAAAGATGCATGATAATCATTTGACAAAAGAGTTATAATTTTGAGTTAATGTGTTTACCATATTTTAAATTAGGCAAGCACATGACCCATCTCAAATCCATTTTACATTTTTCCATTATATTTATTTAAGAGAAATTAAATGTTTGTCTACTCATGTAGATAATGTCACTTCAACACAATCATGTTACCAATACCAAATAATAATAGACTATGGATACTAAAATTGAATAATTATTAGGGGATCAATAGCCTGTTGTTCAAAAAAACATGAATGACAGACCATCACATTGTTGAATAAAATTATCAAGGTATGACGTAAGGGTATAAAATTTGAGGTTGGTTGGAATCCATACAGACAACTTGTTTACCCCCAATAAGTTAATATTCATTAGTTATGTTGTGTTCATAATGATTATGAATGTGCCAATTAATATTGGATAATGGTTCCATGTACATCCTATAATAAAGGAATTCCTTTCAAAAATTTAATGCTAATGTTAATATATAATTTCTCTAATTTACAAAAAAATCATATAATGAAACATAGATTTAATTTTTAATATTCCTTGTATAGTTCATTTATTATAGAATATTTCCATAATAAATTTGATTCAATAGCCACTAGAAAAGCCTATAAAGGCTTACAAAATCTTATTATTATGTTACATCTTAGGGATATAAAGGGAAATGTAAAGCTCAACCCACGTATCAGTTATTAAAATATTATAGTGCATGGTACATGGAATGATTTAATTAGTCATCGTGATAATAAATCATTTCTAGTGCATTGCAGTTGATGACATATTATTTAAAATTATTAACATTATCCAATTTGATTAAAAAAATTCATTTATAAAATAGAAAATAGTTCTACAAATAAAGGAAATGTACCAAAAAACAATGTTCACCTATCGCAATGTAAAGATGGGGTATACAACACTATAGAAAAAAATGTTATGTATTTCAAAAATAAAAGATTTAGGTGATTATAAAAACCATATGTTCTTTTTTATATGTATATTGATGAATCAATATTTGAAGTCACTTCCATCCCACGTCATGTGCTATGGGTGGAGGATCATATAAATAAGGATGGTAAACTAGTTGATGAAAACCCAAAAATAATATGAGATATATGTGTAAATATAAAATAATAGTAATTTTTTATTCATTGTAACAACATTATATAAAAATATCTATTCAGGTTCATATTATTTAATATATTTTAGACATATGAAATGGAAGCAACTATACCAGAAGAAAAACTACTTTTAGTAGCATTGATATTTCTAGAACAATATTGGGGCATTAGAAAATATCGTTTTGAGGTGTCTCCTCGAATATACACTGAGAAGATAAAACCCGATGAAGATACATATAAAGAAGAAAATGGATTAAAGACACCAATAGATTATTTTCATGATATCAATGTCAGGTCTATTTTGGCAGACCAATGTTTGGGGAAGTATAAAAGCGAACTAGTGGGGGAACAAATATCCACACATAAACCAAATGACCCTGCAAGAATTGAGACAAGTAATTCCCCTCAAATGCATACCTTACCCCAGGTAATAAATTTTCCCATTTCTCTTTCTAATAAATGTTAATGAAAAAACATCCATGAACTTCATATTTCTAAAATCTTATAGGGTACATTTTTTTGTGATTTCTATCTGTCAACACCCACACACTACCTTATTTTATGTTTTATGGGGAATATTATATCGTTAAAAAACATACACCAGTATGAAATCAAAATTATTAAATGATAATGGGGGATTAGGTAGTTTATGAGCCAACAGTTGAGTTTTCTACTCCAAATGATGATTCATATATTACAATGGTAAAAGATGCAGTTGAACATTTCATAGCATGAACATCTAATCTTATAAACATACATGAGGTATGCATTTAAAGAAATTTTCCAAATGAAAAACCAATAATAGTTGATAAAAAATGATCTGATGTTAGGTGATATATTAGAGGTGGATAAATAAATGGGGAAATAGATGGCCGGATCAAGAAAATCTAGTGAATCAACTAAAAAATCAAAAGGACCTCCTAAGATTTCTTTCTCTATGCCAGTACCAGAGAAACATTAATTATCATTAAAAAAATAATGGAGTGACCAAATTTAAATATTTAAATATGTATTACATTCCATATTCAAAATAAATATGTGGAACTCTCATGATAGATATAGTTTTTGTTGAGAGTATAAATGAGAGTCTCAATCTGTTGAGTCAATAGGATTTTCTTATGACTTTTCCTTTCCTTCATATTTTCAAAATCCCAAATAGCCTATCTTCATGCAAATTGTATTTCCCATAATATTTATCTTAATATGGAAATTTTTCCTTCCCCATGAAAATTTTCTCTTTACCTTTGTTTTCATTGTTCTTTTTATAGTTTCTCATATCCTAACTCTTTTTATTTCTAAAGTTTAAAATCAGTATCAAATATATAACCTCAAAATCCTATAAATCCTTAGATATAGGGTATTCAATTTTTAGATTCCAATTTCTCTTAAATTTGGATTCCAAATTATCTGAAATTCAGATTCTGAATTCTATGAAATTCAAAATCCGAATTCTCTGAAATTTAGACTCCAAAATCTCTAAAATTTTGACTCTACATTTCTAAAAATTTAAATTCCTAATTCCATAGAATTTGGATTCTGAATTCCTTAGAATTTGGATTCCAAATTACTCATAATTTAGATTTCGAATTCCTCAACATTCAGACTCAGAATTAATTGGAATTCAGACTTGGAAATCTATAGAATTCAGGTTTCGAATTCCTCAAAAAATAGAATCCAGGTATTTATGATTTATAGTCTTCAAGTGTTCATTTACTTAGAATCCGTACATTATTTTTCCTTAGAATCAAAAAAAATTATATTTCGTTAGGCAACCATATTTTACTTAACCAGGTTATAGTTATGAAATGATGTCGTGTAATATGTGTCTAAATAACCATTGTTTGAGTGACATGTGTACATGTCCCTCTGAGATTAATAGAAAAATATGACCATTGGAGGAGGGAGGTGATCATTGGAAACATTCCTATAAATAAGAGTTCATTTGAATTATCTCACCTAAGAACAAAGACTAATGAACCGATCCATCAATCTAGAGATTACAAGCTACTGATGTGATTTCTAGAGAGATACTCTCATGACTTGTGTGTACTGAACATATTTTTCAGCTTTCTTCATGCGACAACTATTGTTTCTATGTAGAGCCAAGGACTTTATGGGATAAGAAGACATTGGTTCAGACTACCATAATGTTTGAGGACTTCTAGGGATAGGAAGACCGAGGTGCCGACTACCTTAATGTTTGAGGACTTATGGGGATTGGGAGATAATGGTGCCAACTGCCTTAAAGTTTGAGGGCCTCCAGGGAAAGAAAGAAAGAGGTGCCGACTACCTTAATGTTCAAGGGATTGCAGGGATAACAAGATAGTTTCTAATATTCCTATAGTGGGCTTACTATGGTGTGGGTAAGACATACTTTTTTGAATGTATAAATCAAGGGACCATTATCTATGGTTGTTGGATACCCTTCTCTTTGGGTTAAAATATTTCATACTTGTTACTTGTTTTTTTTCAAGTATACATTCTGCTGTATTTTGATAAAGGAAGAAGGTATAACCTTCTTATAACTTATTATTTTTTATGTACTCTGATTAAGTAAGATTATATATTCTTTAATGTAGAATATTTTTCTTGTAAACATTCCTTCAGTTTCATTTCCAGAACCATATTTCTGAAACCTACTAATTTTGTAGAACTAAGAGGTCTTCTGAATTTACATTGTTTAACTTTATTAAACATAGTTTTTCCTTATGTTTAAAAATAAATGTTTTTTATCTTACAATTCACCCCCCCTCTTGTAATTGAGCATCTACATTCATTTTTTGATCCTACACAATCATGAATGGCTTGGAGTCCCAGTTGTGAATACGTACATAAGGTACATTTCTATAATACGTCTATCAAAATACTGAGATTATATGTTTATTAATGTTAATGACTAATAATATTTCTTAAATCTATTTATATTTCTACTATATAAAGATAAAATACGGAAAATAATGAATTGTAAAAATTATTCCTTATATCATTTGTATTATAAAACATACTTTGGATAATGATGATTTGATGATAAGAAATATGAACTGATATAAGAATTTGATAAAAAAATAGAAAAAGGTATGTTTTTATGCCAATAATGCAAAAGTAAAACTCTACAATCTAATATCCTAAAATATATTTTTATTTTTTTCATGAATTACGTGTTTTTTTATTCAAGGTAGCACTATATACTGATCATAGTCAATACAGATACCCAAAATATTTAATTTTTTGGATCCAATGCATGGATATCCAACAAAACGAACATAGATGATGTGTTTTGTGATTTTTTAATACACTAAAATTAATATTTTATAAAGAAAAATATAATTATATGTTTAGTATTTATTTTAACAATATTTTATTTATTATAGGGAGGTTACTAAATATAAGAAAAGTCATTCCATAAAGTTATTTTATGAACATAAAAATCATTTGGATTAATACCAATAGAAATATATTAAGGTACATATAGAAACATGTACCTATCAAAACATTTTTCAAAACAATTTTCATATTTTGATCAATGTTTCTATAGTGTCTAAATAAAGGTAATTCCCATGATTGTGGACATTATTTTTGAAAATTAAAGAGAGAGACCATAAACCATGATAAGGCCAGCAACCCAAAATAGGTATTTTCTGAAGGTAAATACAATTTTATTAAAAATAATTCTTAATAATTCTTTTAAAAAAATTTTAGTACTACCAATATATCTAACAACATTTACACTAAATATAAGAATTAATTTTTTTTAAAGATGATTGGGAATAATTCAAGATGTTAGAATGTTTGTTGATAACAAATTAAGTGATTACCTAATATTTTTTTGATATAGTACTGACCACGACCTTTGAAATATATTTGTTGTTTGAAAGACTATAATCATATTTTTTATATATTATTTGGGATATATTTCTCAAGGATAATTTTAAGGTTGGAAATGAATTTGTTTGAAACTAATATCCTTAATTGTTTTTTGAAATGGTGGAGGTAGAGGTGGAGTCAGAGACAGGAGTAGAGGAGGATGTAGAGGTGGAGCATAAGGCCAAGGAGGAGATGAAGTGTTGTCTTGAAAACAATAATATTGCTGGGAAGGGGAGTAGCGTGGGGTTCACACCAAGGTTGTGTTTGAGAACTTATTTTGAAACATTCACCCAAAACATCTCACTTATGATTTGAAAAATTATGAAATTGTTTTAGTTTTCATATGAAAAAAAACTTCACAACTTTTTATTTGAATTTATACATGAATTTATGTGGTGGAATTGTTTTTAGAAACAAACACCGCTAATTTTTTAAAACTGGTTATCATACGCAATAATTTCTATTTTCACATTCCATGTGCTATCAAATATTACTATTGTGTGAAAAAACCCCTCACCAAGAAAGAAACAAAAAAGAAAAACTATACAAATTCATTTTAGTTCCTAGGGATTGTTTACACTAAAAATAAAGGGTTCATGTAGCAAATATAATAGTCACCTGAGATTCATGCAAAACAATTCCAATAATCAAACAGTTATATAATTGAGCTCAAATATTTGAATAAATATGTGTATTATCAACCACTGATGCTAGATGGTGTATTAGATAAATATTAGAGGAAACCCACTAATGGGAGATCATGGTCATCTGGGAGGGTCAGTGTCAATGGAAACATGGAATTAAAATAAATGAATTTTTTTTTAAAGAAATCCCAAAAAATGAGAAAATTTATTCAAATTAAATTGTGAATCACCATTAATCCAAATTAATAGCGGTTTTAAAAATAATGTAGTAGATTTATCAAAAACCTATAAAAAATACAGAAATAAAAAATTTCATCAATGGAATAATGAATATTCATTGATGAAAAATATAGTGGTTTCAATTTTGTGGGTGGTTGAATTATTTCATTTATTCTATCATTAATTAGATTCATGATATAATATCATTTTTCTTATGTAATCCATACAAGTAACCATCATTTTTCTTGTTCACATACATTATAGAAAACAATCATTATTCAAAATCTCATTAATTAAAATATAAACATCACTATTAATAAAAAATACATGAGAATAAGGTTATTCCAATTTTTATTAACAAATAATATTGATTTTATATTCTAATTTATCATCACATAGAATGTTGAAAAGGATATATTGATCTCTATCACAATCTAGGAATACTTAATGGATGCCCAAGATTTTAGTATCATATGGTTGCTATTAAGGTCTTTACTGACATTTAATACTATCAGAAAGGGGAAATTAGTTTATAATGGTTTTTACTATATTTTATAAATATATATAATCGTCCACACTAAACTTTTTTCTATCATAGAAGGTAAAAGGTTTATTATGGAGTTTATACTCTCTATGATGGTCAAATAGAAAGATAGATTTTATTATGTTCCAAAATAACTCATATGTAAATATTTAATTTAGTTCAATCAAAGAAATCTAATTTGTTCCCACTAATTATAAATATTTTATATGATTAAATGACTTCATCAACAAGGATGATCCATACATGTAGTATGATCAAGCATTAAAAAAGAATGAGTAACTCATGATGATGAAATTTTCTTTTTATTATCCAATTCATACAAAATATTGGGTTCTCAAACTGAAATATTGTTATATGACTCACCTTTTTAAAAGAATTTTAGGATAAAAATACATGGCAGAATCAACCATATGTTAATGAAACACACAGTGTACCGTGAATGAATCAAATATTATGGTTTCAGTTTTAAATTGACATTTTATTATTGTATTATTTCATATTAATATTTAATTTATTTTAAGCTAATATTACTAACAGAATAATTATTTTATTTTATAGGCAGATACATTTTCATGAGTTATGGTGGTCAGCCGTCATCGTGTATCTGGTGTGGGTTTGTTTTTTTTAGTGCAGATCTAGTGCAGCTTTCTCTGGTTCACTATATTCTGTTTCACTAGCTGGCCATGGTCGTCAGAAATCCTGACGACTAGGATGGGGTGTGTTGGGGTTGCGACTTGAACTGGTGTCGAGGCGATTTACAGGACTCACCAGATGTGATGATGGTGATTCTCAGCGAAGGTTGGAACAGTGATGCTGGCCCCTGGTGACGGTCTGTTCGTGACGGCATGGGTGCATGGTGTGTTTTGGGTGGTTCGGTCCTGGACTGGGGTCCCTGACCAGTCCATCGATGGTTGCTACTTTTGTGGTGTTTTGTTTTGGTTTTTGGGTGAGTCTATCATGGACTGGGTTTACTTTCAGGCTCGTCTGTTCCTGTGTAGTGTTTGTTAGTTATCACTTTTCCTTAAAGTGATTTTTATAAAATGAAAAAATGTTATATGGATATGGTGGTTAGTTGGAAGTATCTCAGGCTTGTGGGAGATTGGACTTTGAGGCTGCAACTGAGATAATAACAATAAAGAAATGTGTCAATATTACATACGCACACCATGAAAACAAAGAAAATACACACAAATTGTATTGAAAATTTATAATAATCATTAATAAGTCATTTTTTATGTGTAGGAATCAATCACTCATAAAACCATCACATAATGTGATAGGTGTAACTCAAAGTGTGTGTTTATTGTTTAAAATGAAATTTTAGTAAAAAAATAAGTGATGTAGTCAAAACATAGTGAACACATTGAGGTAATTTTGATACATTAGAATAATGATATATATTTGATTTGGTACATGTATAGATCAGATTCACCTCCAACCAGAGTATAGAGTGTCTTTTATGACATAAATTACGTTTTTTGACAAAAGATGTTAATCTATGTAAAAAAGGAAAATGACATAGTAAAACTCTAATGAACACATTTGAAATGTTTTTAGAATTTAGGAAAATGATGTATTGTTCAATTATTACTTGTAGGAATCTTCTTCATCTGAATCTGATACATAATGTCCCTGACATAGCTCAAACTATTCGTAATCAATTTATAATTTATATTTTAGTTCAAAAAGTCATACTCACTGAAAATTGAGAAAACATTCTTGAATTGAATTCAGAATGTCCATTAATTATTCATAAGTCATTTAATAAAAATAATAATTAGTCTTACATCCTACTAAAAAATTATGTGACCGATGTGACTCAATGTGTCTGTTTAGAATTTAAAATGAAATTTTATTAAAAAACACAATTAACGTACTGAAAACTGAAAAACAAATTTAGATTGTTTAGATACATTAATAAAACAATCCATATATGATTTGGACATTTAAAATATCATCATCACATCATCCTGATACATGGTGTGGCTGATATGACTCCATGTACATCGTTTTATTTAATATTCACATTTATTTATTTAATAAAAAGGATAACCAAGATACTAAAAATTGGGAAAATTCCATTGTATTTTATGGAGAAATTTTATATAATTACAGAAATGTCATTTTTTATTATTATGAATTAGATAAATAATAATCAAATACAAACTTTTCCCAGTATGACTCAAAGTTTCAATTATCTGTTAAAAATTTTCATTTATGTTCAAAATGTGTCTCTCAATATAAACAATTAAAACACACCCATATTGTCTTGATAAGTTTGGATAAAAATTAATAATTAATTTTTGATGTCTAAAACAATGTTTCATATAAAAATGAAAAATAATTTCACCAGTATGAACCAATGAGTAAATTTATAGTTTAAAAAGACATTTTATTAGAAAACACATGTGACATACTCAAAAATAAGAAAACACATTCCAATTATTTTGATACTTTATAAAACTGATCCAAATTTCATTTCGAGTTGGAATTTCACACACTATAGTCTGATGCACGACATGATCAGTTTGACTCCAAGAGTGTCTTCTTATTTAAAGTTGGCATTAATTTTAGTAATAAAGACAAATGACAAATTTATAACCTAGAAAACATTTTCTGAATGTTTTGATAATTTATAAAAACAATTTAGAAATAACTTTTCAGATGTTGTAATTAGATAAAACGAAATATGATGCACAATGTTCCTGACATAACCCAATTTGTCTTTTATCAGTTTAAAAATGATATTTTATTTCAAAAAATGTGAAACATTGAAAACAAAAAAAACTAATTCATATTTTAATTATAATTTAGTAAAAAAAATTAAAATTCATTTTTTATGTGGTGGAAATATTCTCACATAAAACTAACAGATGATGTGACCTGTATGAATTAATTTATTTTTTTATAGTTTAAACTATTTTTTTTGTAAAAAATATGTGACACACTCAACACAAATAAATGGATTAGTATTATTTTGATAAATTAATATAATGATCAATAAATATTTTTGGATGTGTATGAATTAGGTTAACCTCAATATAGCTCACGGTGTTCCTGGTATAACTCCATTTGTGTCTTTTTATTTAAAATTGACAATAATTTTATTCAAAATGAAAAATCACCTAATGAAAACCAATTAAATACATTTTAATTGGTTTGATAAATCAATAATATGATACAAAAGTCATTTTTGAAATTTTGAATTATTCAAACCTAAATAATATACACAATGTTCCTAGTATGACTCGAAGTGTCCATTATTAGTTTTAAATTGACATTTATGTTCAAAAAGTGTCATTCACTGGAAACCTATAAAAAACTCTAAATTTTTCTTGATAATTTATTATAATAATGAAAAATTAATTTTTTATGTGTAGTAATTAGTCTCATATAAAATTGACATACGATGTTCCCAGTATGACTCAAAGTGCATGTTTCTAATTTAGGATGACATTTTAGTAAAAAAATTGACATACTAAAAATAATGACACCACATTATAATTTTTTTGATACGTTAGAAAAATAATCCATAAGTAATTTGTGATATTTCAGAGTTATCCTCACCCGAATTTGACACATGTTGTGACTATTACAACTCCAAATGTGTCTTTTTATTTAAAATCAAACCAATGTTTACTAGAAAAGATAACTGACATACTCGATTGTATGAAAACAAATTTATATTGGTCGGATACATTAATAAAATGATCCATTGGTAATTTTTTACATGTATCTATTATCCTCACTTCTATATGATACACAATGTTACCGATATGTCAAAATGTCTTCATTTTCATTTTAAAATTGACATTTATTTTTAAAAACTATCACACATTAAAAACATAGTAAAAACACTTATCTTTAGTTATTATTAAGAAAAATTATTCATTAGTAATTTTTAATATTTATTAATTAGTCTCATATCATTCTCATATACGATGTGACTAGTATGACTCAATGTTCGTGTTTTAGCTCAAATGACATTTTAGTGAACAACAAAAATGACATACTCGAAATGGAGAAAAATCATCAATACTATTCTCATACCCTATAAATATTATTCATATTTAATTTGAGATGTGTAGGAATTAACTTCATGTCAGTCTGATTCATGATGTGACTAGTATGATAATAAGTGTATCTTTTCAATCAATAAGTGTCATTTTAGTTTAAAGTGTTCATCAAATCATCAAAAGTGAGAAAATAATCCTAATTTATTTTCTCATAATTGTATCTTCAATTATATACATAATTTCTTTACCATTTTTATCTTGTACTTATTTATTTTATTTTCATATTTATAATACTTGATGTTGAACAAGAAATTGTGTGAGATATAAGAGGCCACCATAACTAAATCTGATACACAATGTTCTGGAGTTAACTAAAGTCTAGTTTGAAATTGAAAATTTCTATTTAATTTATTTCAATATAATATTAATAAAAAATATTTAATTTCTTATATATGTTATTTATTTTTCTCAAGTAGTGGTGTATTCATGTTTTATACTGGTGCCTTTTATTAGTCTATAATAGTTATTTTCTTGTATTTATTTTGTAAATTATATTTTATTTTAATTTAGTATTATTTTTTGATTTGGATAACATTATGTGTTGTTTCTATTGTTTTATTTTTCTCTAACAGCACACTATAGTATTCCATGTCTTTGGGGTTTCAGTGTGCTATTACAACACATTGTAGTATACACCCTTATCAATGATATTTTCCTAGATCAAGGACTCCTTTATTAGATATTTTCACGTGATAATAAAATAATAGATATTTTATTCACATACTAGTAGTCAAAACATCTCTAGAACATATAAATTTATTTTTTAAAGTTGTTAATGTCCTTTTTGTATTAGTGTATTCTAAAATATTAGTGTGTTACATGGAACTTCCAAGGAACATCCTAGAAACCATAGAAAAAAATTTATATAACCCCTGATAATTGACCAACCATTTTTTTATTAAAATTTCATAAAAAATAGATAATTTATTGAATTATATTACCTCTAATTAAATAATGAATGACAACATACAATTACCTCCCCCAGACCTCCTATAGACACTATATAAGAAATATCTATCATCTTTGGTTGATTCCACCACCCTCCAGTGGAATGATTATTGAATCCAATACTAGTACTGGTATTTATGATGATACACAACGAAACCTAATGTTTTTCTTTGTTCAAAATATGTTTTTTCAAAACTAGATATACACCAAGGATATTCATAAAGGAAATAACATTTCATCGGGTAGAAACACAAAGATAATATTTCTATTATCTTTATGCAGTGGCATCGAGCTATATAAAGGAATCTATTAAGGGTACCATTATTATGGATATTAAAAATAATACTTACTCTTATGAATAGCCTATGTGTTTGGGTAATAATAGAATACACTTATACAAGATATGGGTTCTACAAATGGGTAAATAGTAAATTGTTAAATTGATTTTTTTTAACAAATAAAATGATTTTAATGGTTTTTAAGTATCATATAAATGATTTGAAAAGGTATTTTGGGAATTCATAATATATAGGGATTTAATTAATTAATAAATTAATGAATGAATTAAAATATTTTATAATTACTTAAATAATTTTAAATGAAACACCTTTCCCAATAATAAATTTTAATATTTTAAAATACCCTTCGACATATTAAACAGACTTCCTTAATTTACAGAAATTAACATTGAATATTTTTTTCCCATTTATATGATAAATTTGATATATGATAGATCATTCCACATCATCCTAGGTTTTATATAATAAAATTTATTTTTCATCTAACATTACATCTATTTTTATTTTAGTTATGAGCTTGAAAAATATTTGTTAGGAATTATTTATGAATATTATGTGTTAGTGTTTTACATGAATTGAATTATCTCTTAATTAAATCCTCCCAAAATCAAGGTACTTGGGTTAAGACAACCTAATTTTCAGGAGTCTTTCCTTGGATAGGAAATTCGATGTTGTTGGCTATCTATTACTCCTAGTATACTCATGTTGATTTTATCAATCTCATATAAATCTACCAATTTACATGAAATATTCATGAATCTTATTCATATGATTCTTTTGTATAAGTTTGGATATAAAACTAGAATTAGTATACGTATATATGAAAACATTTTATATGAGCAGTCATTACATTACAAAAATACATTCCTGATGACTATAATATTTCAGTGTCTTACGAAACATGGAAAGACAAACAACTGAAACATATTAAAATTAAATGAAATCACACTATGATTTCCATTACTAGAACCCTTATTAGATATATCATAAGTTCTACATTTATTCATAATATGAGGAAAGTAATAAAAATGAAATGGGTGACATTAGATTCTTAGTAAGGGTAAAGAAATTAGAAATTTAAGAGCAATATGATAATAAGAGTATGAGAACATGAGCAGAAAACATGAAACCCATACACTAAAAAGAAAAAACAATAATCCTGAGTCATGGAATATATATTGGATGTTAATAAGACCTGAATCATAATAGAAACAAAAAACATAATCCATTAGAGTATAACATTAGAAAAAGAGATAAATTTGTGGCATAAAAATAAGCATATAAAACCATTAACCTATTCTCCAAGGATAACTTCCTGGGATATCATAGTGGAATGGGTTCACTCTCCAAACCATCATAGAAGTTAAGGTTATCTCTTAAAACCATCATATTGAAAAATGTCACTTAATAAACAAGGCTCACTCCCCATTCGATTCATGTCTCTCTAATATGATATAAATATTTACCCAATGTGTTGGAGGGGGATATAAGTCCCACCCATATCATAGTAAAAACCTTATATATGTGTTCCAAAAGTTTATAAAAAATTACTCAGATCACAAACAATGATATAATATTGATTTCATTAAAAATTCATCATATCATATTTTTTATAAAAGGGATAGTTTTCATAATCATTTCATCATTTCATCACAGCCTAACCTACAGAAAAAGAAGTTGGTTTCCAATGAATTTTATTATGATATAAACTGGGGAAGAGAAAAAAGATTCATAAAAATAACTCCATAATTAATATAAAACATTAAATGAAATTATATGGATTATATCCTTGGATCATATCCTTAGTAAGTTATAGGTATCATCAATGGATGTCTTCTTAGATATAAAATGATTTTTATCGGTCAATTAAAAAATTTCTTCAAACAAATATGCATTCCAAATTGAATTTTTTTAAAAACAAAACATTTTTAAAATATATTAATTTAAAAATAACCATTAAAATATATAAATTAATATTGAAATATAATGATGGTCAGGATGTCACAATTTTTTTCTATACCGTACACGTTAAAATAAATACTCTATTCACATTTTCATTAAAATCTAAAGGGTAATTGTTTAGAAAACGACACAAATATTCATTATAAAATTGTAAAAAGGTACAAACATTGGTTAAATTTTATTTTAAAAATCATAGTGGAATTATAAATCCTTTTTGGAAACATTTCTAAAGAACACATTTTTGGATGAAAATGGGATTCTGACTAAAGAGAGAAATAACATCTTATTTTGTTAAAAACATTTACTTTTTTATTTTAAGTATCAAATAGTTATAAAATTGTAATGTTACATTAAAATATCATGAATAACTTAGGGAGAAGATCATAAATAACTTTATTTTTATATGGATCAAAATATTTTTCATTAAAAATATAATATTAAATCATCCCTATAAATGATGAGATTATAACATAACATAATTACAACTTTGGTAACAATGAATCAGATACCCCATAAAGGGAAAACATAAAATGGATCTTAAACTATCATGATGATAAATTAATTCATTATATTCCATGTTAAATTTGATATATATTCTTTTTGTGAATTAATAGATGTGCATAACATGACATATGTCTTGAAGAAGGTAATTGAAGACATAAATCCCTTACCTTAAGTATTGAATTTTGTCGTACACTTTGAAACCTAATGTATAATAAATATGTATTTATTATATGTATTTAAAAGAACAATATTTATATATATCATACAATAAATTATTTTCTAATGGACTTTAATAACCTATTTTTAATAACTCCATAATAACGTTACATTTTAAGTGATAACAAGTTTGATTTTTGTTTATGTTTTGATTTGTAATTTTTGGACCTCTTATTTTTACAATAATTTCATCCCGAAAATAATTTTAATGATGAAATAAATATCAAATAAGCTTAGTAAATATTTACTTAGAGTAATACATAAAATTTAAGTATTGGAAATGAAATAAAACATTCAGGGAGAAGATAGGTCATATATAAGTGTGAATATTGTTTCCTCATTCATGTTAGATTCAAATAAAAAATGTAAAAGATATATTATAATTGATGAATCAGTGTTATTTGAAATATATATAATATATTAATTAGTACCATACTTATGGAAGTCCATGTAAATCATCAACAAATCACATAACCTCATGAGGTTTTAGTCCTCTACACACATGACAAACATTATTTCATTCCAAATATATAGAGAGTTTGATGGTATGTGTCATATACTAATTATAGAACAATAATGATATCATAAATATCATATAAAAATAATAAATACATCATTATTTATATACTTGATATAGTGGATATGGACAAATTAATGACATTTTCAAGCGAGGTGGTAGTCCACCGTGCACATGAATGATGATTCAAAACCCATTTGATTCAAGTGGAGATGGTAGTGGGTGATGACCATTAAAAAAATATATGTATCAAATATATTGAGGATTTTATATTATTATGGTCTAATAATAATAATTGAAATATTTGGAGGAAGAAATAAAATTAAAACAATCATTGTTGAACATTACCTCTTCTTCAGGTATCCTCCTTTAGTTTTCCCCAAAATCCTTACTTGGTTTGATATGTATCGAAAATAAGACTTACATGATGAGAGGATGGAATTTGGGAAGATATTTATTCATGTATTAGCTTAAATTGGGTTCAAATGTGTGATTATAAGAGTGGAAGGGGTGTCATTTTATATGTGAGATGAGTGACAGACTTATAATTTTTTGAATGAAATAAATCCCCCCAAATTTTTTCTTCTGAAAAGGCTCCAATAATTAACTATTATCAAACAAATTTTATTTACCATTTACATTTGGCCATACAATGTGTGTTTGAAATTTTGTGGATTATTTTTAACCGCTTTATTTTTATTTTAACCCCAACTAATCCCATTTTTAGATTAAGTGTGGTAAATAATTTTTACTATTATTACTACTCATTTTAGATAAATATTATGTAGTACTTATTAGAAATATAAATTTTTTTTAATTCCAAATATTGATTAGAATTTTACATATTCCAATAATATAAGTGTAAAAATTTAATTAAAAAGTAATTTTTCAATCACGACGAGAAAGAGGGGTTTTAATGTGAAAATGTTCAAAAGTCTAAAAAGTATTTACATCAAGATTCAATAGGAAATTGATTAATATAACAAAAATTGGATTATTTGATGTATAATTGAACTCATTTTTTTTAAAATTAATTTATATCATAATTTAGATATTTTAAATAAAATAAATTATAAGGTGGGTTTTAATTGAAATATTGTATTTTCACTATTCATCCAATTGAATCTTTTGAGAAAAAAAATCATGTGAATGTTTTTGCAAGATAATTATTAGAACAACATTTATTTTATAAAATTATGTTTTTAAAACTATAGAAAATTAATTTTAATAAGGGTCAAAAAATTAAATAAAATTCATTTTTTTAGAAAAAAATATTTTTTAAACTTATAAATATATTACTAAAAAATAGTTACTTATTTATCAATATGTTTACTTTATATAAAACCAAAAAAAATAAAATAAAAGTTCATTTATTAATATTGATATCTCTATATTTATGATCTGTGTTATATCTGTGACGTTTAAACAACTGTATTAATTATAATTCATAGTTTTTTTATAACATAGTGTTGCTTGTAGCACAAGCTTGATTTGTTGTTGTGTGTAACACAAGATTAACACAGAATTTCATATTAAAAAATATATCAATGAAATTAAATTTATTTAATACAATTAAAATAAACATGTGGTGTTAAATTTTACCACCTTGACATGAATATCACATTAAAAATTTATCACTCTCATTCAAAAAATGAGGATAATTCTACTTCATCATATCCTCAAGTTTTAATGTAGCTTCCTAAATCTGGTTGCTTCACAAAAAAACATTGACTATAAGAATGTTATTATTTCATTGTAAATTTTTTGTATGATCCAAAATATTCACGGGTTTTTCTTCATATAAATGATCACTCTCTAGGATTATTACACCTGAGTTCAGTACATGTGATGGGTCATGTAATTAATTCCCCAGGATACATACGTGGGACACATCGTGTACATGTGGTTTCATTTGTGGATGAACCGTATGATAAGATATAGTTTGGATACAATAGTTAATTTCTATGAGACTAATATACCTATGGAATTGTTTCACTTTCTTCACGAATCTCATGACATTCTTCCATAGAGAAATTCATTGATTCAACTTTTGACCAAAAAAAAATTCTTAATCATGCTGATGATTATCAAAAAAAAAATCGACCAAATATGTGCATCATTAATGTTTTGCATAATATATTTAACCTTATATACTATTTCTTCAGCTATCATAGATCCCAATATCTTTCTTTCTCCAACATTATTCTAGAATTTCATAACTCGAAATTTTTTTTCCATCAAGGGATTCATAAGGATCCATTTTCAATGCTTGGGAGAAATCATTTTATATAAAAATTGAACTTGGGGAAGGTGTCGATTCTATCATCCTTTGAAAAACAAATAATAAAATCTCAACATATCCTCTAGTGTTTGTATTTATCCCTCATATTTTTGATCTATTTGAGTATTATATGAATTGCTTAAACTCATCTTTGTAAGAAGATATTTTTGAATAATTATACAAAACATTGAGGTAACCCTCATATACTAATTATACACAGTAGACTGTGGATATCCATGGAACATTAAAACTTATTTTATGTATATCCTTTAACAATAATCCAGATAAAAGTATTTTATAATAGCGATGAAGTGTTTTAACATAGTAAGGAGATCAACATTAAAACATATAACATCATTCAATTTATAAATTTTGGGGAATCGAACAAAAAACATCCATAGTGATATTTTCCCATTTCCACTCTATTATGGGTAATATATTTGTCATCCCCATAAACATTTTTATTTCATTATTAGCTTCCTAAAATACAATGCTAAGAGATACAAACTCTACAAAATCTCTGTTTGTGGTATCACACATGAAATAAACATTAAAAAATATATAAATCATTGCAGTCCCAAAATGAATACACAATGAATTACTATCACCTTCCACTAAAAACTCATTCAGATATGGCATGGATAGAAAACATATATGGTACTCGAACCATAACATTCATTCCCTGTCATGGTTAAGCTTACAAACATTAATAATATTCTTTTATAGCTCGATATATTCATTCTATACCTCTTTAATCATCACTTGGATAGATTATTGAACCATTAGTTGTGAGAGATAATATATTTTCCCTTACTTTTGGATTTATGATTCCGTCTTTTGAAAAATATAAAAATATTAGATCTTTTTCAATCAATATCATAGGTAATCAAACTTGATCCTTTTGACTCAAATCATCAACCACAATATTCACTTTCTCTAAGTGGTAATTTATTGATAATTTATAATATTTATTCAATTATAACCATCTAAATTGGTTCATATTAAATTTCATCTATGTGAATATATTCTTTATGATTTTATTATTAGTATATTTTTGACACATTTCTCCATATGGATAATTCCTCCATAAGTTTAATGAAAAAGTATTGTAGTTAGCTTTAAATCGTTAGATGGAAAATATATATCGTGAATATTCAATCTTTGTGAGGAAGAAGATATAAACATGTTATTCTATGTAATAACAGATCCAAATACAATATTTTACACATCATTATGGTTTAGAAACACTTATCCACTATAGTTTAATGTAGTAACTAGTGAATTGACTAATCTTATAATAAGTTCCCTGAACTTTTCCTGAAATTCATCTATCCTGAGGAACTTGGATCGCTTTCGAGTTTACTTGGTCAGATGATTAGATATTTGTGATAAATAGTCCAAAAACGTTAACAATATACTGCTAATATAAAAAAACTAAGTATCCCAATCACCGTAGATGGTATTAAAAAATAATTAATAGTCTCAATATATTACAGTTCTACCAATATAACCTATCCTAATATTATAGGACACAAAACAAACTGTTTTTCATCCATAATTAAAAATTATTACAATTTTCATATATTTTTTCCATTATTAGGTTTTTTTGTATAATTTTCATGTGATTGTAAAAATCATTCTTTCTCACTCAGTATATAAGAATTTCATCTCTAAAGGTTACTACAAACTGATAATGGTAAAATCTAAAGACTCTATTAATTAAATCCATCATGATATATTGGCCTCATTAAGGCCAAATTGAATAATATTATATTCACAGGTTCCATAAATATTAAGGAATTTTATATTGGGTATATCCTCTTTCTTGTCCCTTAATTGATTATATCCATAATAAATGTCAATCTTTCCAAAGTATTGAGCTCCACATAGTAGATCAAAGAAGTCAAAAATTTGGGGAAGAGCATACTTGTTGTTTACATGGATTGTATTCAACTATCAATAATAAATAATGAGTTTATTTTAATTGTATTTCATTAAAAAAACAAGTGCTTCACATGGTGAAACACCTGTCCAATTGAATTCATTTTCAATGTTTTCCAATAGTTTCCCCTTCAATTCCTACAACTCAATCATGGGCATACTATAGATTCAATGAAAATGTTATTGAAGAGCATATGAGTTATATAGAGAACTCAACATAAAATTATTGTGGATGTCTAGGAAACCCTTCTAGAAAGATATTAAAACATTTATCCATAATGGAATATCATTTATGTCATCTTTCTCCCAAACCATCCAAGATAATTACCCCATCTAAATGGGATTTTATGACCCATAAAATCAAGGTGATATCTATCAGAATTGTTTACATACTTAGGCATTAATATATAGACATTGGATAGTTTGTAATATCAAACATGACTTCCCTTAACATAATTTTTTTGTGACATTCATGTAGATTAAGTCAATCCGTGCCCAAGATAACATTAAATTCAACCATTGGAAGAATGAAAAGATTTACAGGAAGTAAATTCATACTATTTTCAATCAGTGAGGAATCATATTCATGAAATGTTCTCATCATACCATTAGGTGTTTTCACTAATTATTCTATATCTAATAATTTTGGTGATATCTTTATACCCTCATATTATTTTATAGATATAAAATAATGGGTAGTTATAGTTTAAATATTACATTAGAAGTTCTTGAGTGGATGGTATGTGTACCTTTCACCATGTTGTTTTCTCACCCCACATCAAAATTATTGATCATATGAGATTTAACTCTGTCTCTTTCCATAAGAGGTTGTTAAAATAGATCTTCTTCAATAAACATTGGATTTATGCATTGGTTAGAATAATTCCCATACTCCTTCCTTTTGAAACACTTCAATGTGGGTGGGGAATTCTATTATGCTTTATCTCTATTCTAGGTAATTGTCTAAATTCATCTAATAACATGGGAAATAAATTTTGTTTATCACCCTCTCTTCCATAATAGAAATATTTACTAGTCCCATTAAGATAGTTTCCTATATTATTCATCCCACTATTTGATCACAATTAAATTATTATCTACTCCTCTCCAGGGTAATTATAATTTCATTTGAGTTCCATTGTTTATCTTCTTATTTGAACAAAGATATTAGAACGTAACTCAAACATCCATTTCCAAATTCATTGTATATCAAACAATATATTTATTTCTACTCATGTCACTTATGTATAATTCCCATTTTATACATGGTTTAATTCCACATAAGAATCTATAAAATTTATATTCAAGTAGGATTATAATACCAAAAGCATACCATGTATTTCTTGTAAAATGTTCATCATAGGTTCCAATGGATTCTTTATCTATTTTATTTGTCTCAAGAAACACCTAAATCATCTTTATGTAAAGGAAAAAAGGAATGTAATTATTGAATAATTATTTCTTGAACTTATATGAATCCATGGAGTCTATTTTTTTAGTATTATTATTTTTATGATTCCACAACTGATCCACTTTACTTTTAGAAATATATCCTACCAAAATTATTTTTTCTTGATCCAACCACTAGAGAAAAAAATATAATTTTAGTGTTGATGATCCATTATTAAAAAAATAGTGGAATAGAATACCAAATGAAAGAAGGTGGTAGTTTCCTCAAAAAGGACTCAAAAAATGTTTTTACCTCCATTGATCATTTGGAACCCTATAAAGATTCAAATGATGATAATGAATCATGAGAATAGAAATGAAAATTGTCTATTCACATGTCATATCATTTGGGATAGCAAGAGGCATGCCAACTGGTTCCATAAGAAAATCAATGATGTTTCCACCACTATCATCACGAGAAAGGAGATCTTCATTATAGGGAGCACAAAATAATAGAGGTGGATGGAAAATCTCAATGAATACAAGATATCATCCTTGAGTATGAAATATGAATACAAAATTCCATCAACTAAGAGACATTGAATAAATCAAAATCTAATACTCCCCTAAAGAACCTCCTCTAATGAAGCTCAATGAATCAGTGGTTGAAGTGACGAGTGGGGGATGAGGGTTCATGCCATTAGCAGGGAATTAGAAGATTCCCATAATGGAGGGGAATTTCATTCTAAGAGCATGTGGTTCCAATCATCCACTAAAAATTTACTTTCATAAATATAGATTCATACCAATAATTTTAGTGATGTTATTTTTTCAGAATTTATTTTTATCCTTATCATTATCAAAACCTAATATTAAATATATTAAGTGCGAGAGAGTAAAAAATTTTTAAATACTCCTAAATTAAAATGACATTAAATATAAAAGTTAATAGAAACCAAAATTTAAATATTGAGAATAAAACACCATGGGAGGTCAATAATAACCTCCTTCATCCATTTGAAATATTGTTTTGGTGATATTTATGAACATTTACATTTGATAAAAAAGATTAACATATATTAGAAAATACGATGATGACTATGTTTAACAATGGTAAATTAAATTTTTTGAATAATGATGAAATGAACCTTGTTAAATAAATTGAATATATTTATTGAAAATATTGAATCAAATTTAATGGAATCATTTTCAAGAGGAGTTAAAAATTAATTTTAATATAAGTACATGCAACTTCATGAATCATATTTATTATGAAAATAAAATATTATGTATATAAATTAATATAATATAAAATAATATATATTGAAATGATTCACAATACAAATATTAGTTAATGTAAAAATTATAATTTTGTATCACAAAAACCAATCCCAACCCAAATTTATCATTCTAATTAAATAATTAATGAAAATTAAAACAAATAGCTCTTTTATATGAATAAAAAATCCCTTCGGTTATGAATTATCAAACAAGGGTTTCTGAATGTAACCTAATTTTTTAAAATTAATTATCGTTTTAATTAAATAATTATTCAGTATATATTATTACATCTAGAAACATACATAAAACATTTATATTTGGATAATATCATAAAATGTCTGTATATGTATAAACACTAATTTTTTGATTACGCACTCAAAAATTAACCATATAAAAAATAGAAAAATGTAACCATACTATAATTTTAATAAATTATATCCCAAACATAAGTTCATTTTATCAAATTTAAATTTTAAAAATGTAAAATTATTAATTTTGAATATAACATATAACATAAAAAATTTTTATATATAACTGAACATTCAAAATTTATATTTCTTTAATCATATTACATAAAAATTTCTAATTATTTTATTTTTATTATATTAGTTCATAAATTCAATTATTATATATCATCATATTCAAATTTCAAAATTGAACATTTTAGTTTGTTATGAAAATAGAAAAACACATTAAAAATAGTTCTTAAAAAATATCATTTTTAACAATGAATAATTTTTATCATTTCACATTTTTTATTTTTCCTATATATATATATATATTAAATTTCATCACATTATTTGTATAAAATAATTATTTAAAATAAATAATTATAATATACAGGGAATAAATTTGTTTTGATATTTTTTATTTACACATCCGTTTTAAACTTATTTTAAATATTATAATGATGTTTCACATTGTTTTCTAAAAATTTATTTTAATAAATCATATAGGGATTTATTTTAGTTATGTGTTGAATTTTAATAGTGAAACATTACATGTTATTTATTTAAATAAAATTACATATTGAAATTTGTGGTTGTTACTATATCCCTTGAATTACTGGCATTCCTAGTGGTTCAAAGTGTAATGTCTCCTGATGCATTAGGGGGACCACTGATTGTTGAAGAGGTGCAATTCTTAAGGGTACTAATGATTCTCTAGATATAGGGATCTGAAGTAAAAATTGAACCATATACCCTTTCAATATTTTTTGGAAGTCTATAATAAAAACATTATTTTATCATTTCTAAATCATCAGACCAGGTCAACGGGCCTCCTAAGGTGTCCATTGGGTTTTATATATATTTCAAGGGTTTAACAGTGATGAAGTTTGTTTCTGGTGACATAGTCCTCAATATTTTTTCTAGTGTAGTAGATGATCATAGAAAATTTAATAGGATCAGTTCATTCATAAAAGAGATGAGGATGGCCTCATAAACATTTATATGTATGAAGTATTTATTCCACTACTCTAATATATATTTTTTTATTCCTTATCATAAGCCGATGTTAAACATATTAGGGTATCACTCAGCCTCATGGGTGGAGCAGGAGTTAGGGAAACTGATGGGTTTAGTGGAATAATTTACAAACCCTATTAGTAGTTGGCATATCAATATCCTAATTAAATTATTTCTCATGATAGTGAACCTATAGTCACAATAGTGGTGGGGAATAACCCCAAGGAAGAAATCTCTCACAAAGAGACAACCATGATCTCGATGATTGAGTAGTCACCTGTGTTTGGGAAAACCAATGATTAATGTCCTCAATCATAATTACATCATAATAGAATGGACAGAATAGTTGATCATCCATTTACACTACTCAGGAAGTTCCAAAAAATTATTTTTTCCAAGAATAAATGAATTATATTATGGTTGGACCAGGATGAGGATAACTAGATATTTGGTAAAGTGTATAGAAGAACATTTGGGGCCTTATCACCCACACACCACTTTTCATATGGTATCCATATGGGATCTCTATTACATTGGATGGTGATCCATGGGTTAGGTATAACACCCCGAAACTCGTACTCCCTTCCATGATAATAAAAGCATAAATATTACATTTCAGGGTTTCATACTAATGAAGATAAACCAGTTTTCTCAATCCAAAACATATAAAATAAAAATGCAATATAATATTGCCTCCATACCTAAGGTCATTTTGGGATAGAGTTTTATTTAATTAGTAAAAAAACATACATAAATAATACCAATATCTTTAAATGATCATTTCCCCCAATTAATGAATCTTTTGTTATTTAACATTTATTCTTCATTATTATCCATTTAAATCACTAATAAAAATTACTCCTTCAATACCATTCTTTATAACATACTAAAATGGAATTATTATAAGGTTGGTCATAAATTATGAATTAGGTTAAACAACATAATTAATAATTTAATGAATTCTATGAGAAAAATATGAGCATAACGGTTAATTGATATATGAAAAATTGAATGTGTAAAACATAAGAGAAATAATACCCACTTATTTTTTCAAAAATGATGTAAAATGGGTGCATTAGGTTTGGCAGGATAATTTATTATGGGGGGTTCAATTTATTGCATAATTATTACCATTGGGTTGACCATTATTGTTCTTAATAGAAACTACCCATGGTTCCCACATCCATAACTAGGTACAGACCTATATTCCAAATGCAGTTGTTCATTTGGGGTCTTAGACCCAGTGACACTAAGTAACTCACATTATTTGATAGGATGGGAGGCCAATCTCATCACACCTTTTTTGGAGGAATTACCTCCTACTCCAGCATTCAGTTACTGATTTCATATATATTCATGAATCACTTATGAATCATGATACGAGACTAGTTACCCTAGAATTATGATTATAGGATAAATCCATTTATATGTAAAGGTTAATATATTAGTGAATCCGTGTATATGTATTCATGGTTCTTCATCCATTTCCTATTATGGGGTATCATAATGTATGTTGAAGACCTATAACTAGCCACATATGAATTTTCTATCATCCAATGAAGTAATTAATATGTCGAGGATGGGAATGAAGCTCTATGAGTTGTCCTACATATACTTTTTTAAAATAAATAAAATCCTGCATAGTTCCTTAAACCTAAGAATTTTAAAGTCATATGGAATGGACCTATAAGCGGGATCATAGGAAACATTTATTAAGCTCGAGCCTCAAGGAGAAGTCTTATGTACTATGGTTAAAGTTGGAATAAGAGTCATCATAGTTAAATTAAACCATTTTTGCATACCCCAAAGTAGATTCCCATATATGGGGGTAGTCGTATCATTCCACTAATTAGGGATTACACTATAAGGCCCCAGCCTTAAACATTACTTAATCTTGAGATATTTCAAGAATACACATTGAGGATCTTTTCAGGTTTAGAGTTTTAGAGAATTAGATCATAAAACATGCATTACATCCCACATTTAAAAAAAGTGGTTACAATACAAGATAGTATTCATTTTTTTCCATCAACGGAAACATATTTAAAATGAAACATGGATTCATTCTTGACACTTCCTTGACACTATCATCCTATCATGTAAAATTCCCTTGACCTGTGAAAAACATTTCAAAAACTTGGGATGAACATAAAAAGCTCAGTAAGGGTTATAAAAAGTATGGAAAGGAAACATGAGTACATATATACATAAGAATGAAATCATACTTTACAAATTAAACATAAGAACTTTAACATACCTCATAAAATCATGAATAAATCTTAGAAATCATAAGACATAAAGATAACTTGAGGCATTCATAACATTCTTACGTAGGGAGTAACCCTCTTGGTTACATTTGGAATACCCATCACAGTATATTCCCTATATCTCTTCGGAGAAACCTTAATGTTTAACTCCATCGCGTTACCCAATGCATTGGAGAGCTATATCGGGCTCACCCACCCTGAGTTTATCACGGATCAACCCGTCTTCATAACAATGCCCAAGAACCATAACATAATCGTATCACATAAAACATGCATAAAGGAATCATAACATTTCCACATTTCAATCACAAGATATCAATACAACACATTGATATAATAAAAACATTATGAAAACCATTTTCAATACCAAAATAAAAGAAAAGTAAAACATGGTATTTATTTTTCATTTAAAAAAAGGTATGTCTTGTAGAGGAAGCTGAAACTCAAATAATGGTCACGGCAGCAGAGAAGTCGTTGTCACCGCATACGTACGACAGAAAAATTCCCTTTTGTCATTTAGTAAAACGATTCGTATAAAAAATATTAGTTTTGGATAAACGTAAAATTAAAAGGGTTTTATACACTGTATAAAAGAAGGTTTTGTATAAAATAAAATATGCCTCAATGGGAGGAGATTGAGACGAAGTCCTGTACCTCGGGTCCAACTTGACTCGATCATTCTTTAACCTCCTGAATAATAAACTTGAGTTAATTTCTACTTTCTTAGGAACCTTTTTCAAATTCATCATTCCTTTTATATCACTTATTACCATGTCATTAACACTATGTAATTATTTAAGTTAATAACGGTCATTTTAATGATCATTGGTACTTGAGTAAAAAATAAACTCTTTATAATTACAAGTTTTTCATGTTTCCATTATATACAGAGTTATACTAATGATGTAGATATCATATATGTCATATATATCCTGTATATACATGCATTTATAATATTAAATAATGTTTAGAGGTACTAAATGAAATGCACCGTTCAAGGAGACGGTAAGCCGTATGTATGCATGAACTCTGCTTTCATTTATATTTCATATTTTACGGAATGGAATCATAATGATATAAAGGTATATTATAATTCCAGTATATTATCATATATAATATCATTAATTACATCCTTTATACATCCCACATATGGGATTAACGAATCAAATCACATTGAGGGGGCGGTAGTCCGCACTTCCTAAAATAAAGATATCGCGTTTACCCATAATGGAAACCATAAACGTATGCCATAAATGAAAAATATAGAAGCTTAAGTAAAACATAAACATATTATATATCATATATAAATATAGTTTCATCTTAATGGCCACCTTTGAAGGTGTTAAAAGAATATTGAACAATCATCGTTTCGTGAGGCATAAATTCTCCATCCACGGAAACAGTATGTTCTTTAACAATTAGATTTAGGTGTGTGTAAGTGTTGCTCGAATCCTTCTTATAACAACATCATAGTATTTTTAAGATACTGGTGTTTTTAGAAAATAAAGGAATAAAAAGAGTTTAGGGGGTTGGAGAAGGAAAATAAAACATAAGAACACAAGAGAAGACACTACCTTTAAATATGGTAACTCTTTTTGATTTGAGATCAAAGGCTTCCTTGGGAAGACTTATGCCCAAAGTGAGGCTTCTAAGAGTTAGAGAGGGATGTGGAGAGACAAAATGTGTAGGGGTTGGTTGATCCAAAGGCTTTGGAAGTATGGGTATGGTGGTAGAGGTGGGGGCCTTTTATAAGAGGAGTGGAGGGGCACTCTTGGAAAGTTAAGAAAAGATACATTGTTATAAAATGATTTTCTGATAAAAAAGGCCCCAAAATTATATATTTATTGGATAATTTGATAAGGGTTCTAAATCCACCCATACAATAGGTTTTTTACAAGTATAGGTCTTATATTTTACGTTATATTTTCATTTTATTTAAATTGTTAAATAATGAGGTAATCGCTGCATCATCATGGTGTCATAGATAATATAATTTATTTAATGTCTAAAAATTATAAAAAAAATATCATAATGTATTAAATCTCTTTATCTTTCTAATGAATATTTATAGTAAAAAATCTGAATTGTGTAAACCCATGTAAAATGTTTTTTAGTAAAACAACTCATGTTTGTGACATTTTCATTTTAACATTAAATAAAAGTCATTAATGTCATTATCTTACCCAAGTGGCTCCATGGGGTCCCCAAAATCGACCCATGGGTTGTATGGGTCAGCCACGACACATCCAATATGGGTAGGACATGTTTCTAGGTCATTTAATATTATTAAAACATTATTTTTACCTTAAATTACACTAATTACCTATAATCGCGATTAAAAACATAAAAGTTACTATTCACCCAAAAAAAATTTTAATCCCATTGAACCACATTTTACTTCTTAATGAAAACCATTTATATCAGATTTTTGAAATTCAAAACACAGAATTGGTAAAGTTTCATTTAAATGAAAAATCAGTTTTTTAAGTACCACTTAGTGGTTTCACTATTCATCAAAAATTGAAGTTTTTTAGAAAAATACCAAAACATCACCCGAAGCTATATTTGATATTCCGAATTAAAAAATGATGTCTATTTTACAAAATTCAAAACATATAAGTTAAATTAATTAATTTAATAATTAATTCCCACTGTCAGAGCAAATAGTGTGTTTTTATGAAACAAAATGTATCAAAAGATTGACACTAGATTAAGTCCGATTTCAAAGTGAAATTCATTCCCACGACCACTATTGGATTAGATTGTACAAATATATTCTAATTTAACGTTAAAACCAATTCAAAAGATAATCTAATCATATAAATAAATTATATTAAAAAGATGATTTGAATTAAAATACAACATTTTTTCACTATTCATTAATAAAATGAACTTTATCGGAAAAATACCAAAAATTTACCCAAAGTAAATTTCAATGTCCCAAACATAAAGAATAATTTTATTTCGACAAATAGAGCTTATTGAATTGTCAAAAGTTTTATTTAAAAAAGGTTTTCCACCAAATGGTAGTAAAACAATCTTTTAAAAATTCTAGAGTATTCCATGCTTAAGATTGGATTTATTCTCGTTTTAAGAGTCTAAAACACTATCTAATTCATAAATAGACATAGATAACTATATCTATTATTCATTACATAATTGGGATGTTACATCCTTCCCCCCTTTAAAAAATTGCATCCCCGTAATTTATTTACTTATCGAATAAGTGGGGGTATTTTTCCCTCATTGCATTTTCAGATTCCCATGTTGCCTCTTCAATTATGTGGTTTTTACACAAAAAGTTTACCTAATGAATCACCTTATTCTATAAAACTTGCTCCCTGTGGTCATGAATCTGGACCGGTTGTTCCTCATAAGATAGGTTCTCTTCCAGCTGAACTACCTCTGGACTCAAAACATGAGATGGATCTGGCATGTACTTCTTTATCATTGAAACATGAAAAACATTGTGTACCTGAGATAAACTCGGAGGTAAAGACACTCGGTAAGCAACTGATCCAACTCTCTCCAGAATTTCATATGGTCCAATTAACCTTGGACTCATCTTTCCATTCTTACGAAATTGCATCACACTTTTCCATGGCGAGACTTTGAGAAAAACATGATCACCTACCTCAAAAGATAGATCCTTCCTCCTGTTGTCTGCATAACTCCCCTGCCTTCTTTGAGCTATTCTCATATGTTTCTATATCAGCTGAACTTTTTCTACCAACTCTTCTACCAATTCCGGTCCCATCAGCTTCCGTTCACCCACTTCATCCCAGAAAGCTAGAGTTCGACACCGCTTCCAATATAACACCTCGAATAGTGCCATCTGTATATTAGAATGAAAACTGTTATTATATGAAAATTCAACCGACGAAAGTTGTTGGTCCCAAATTCCCTGATAATTCCTCGAACAAGCACGTAGCATATCTTCCAAAGTCTGAATTGTTCATTCTGACTGCCCATCTAATTGAGGATGAAAAGCTGTACTAAAATTTAATTCAGTCCCCAACGACTTCTGAAGGCCTTTCCAAAAGTTAGAAGTAAACCTGGGATCACGATCAGATACAATGGAGAGAGGAACTCCATGTAACCTGACTATCTCTTTAAGATACAAACGGGAAATTTGATCTAGGGAAAAAGTATCTCATATAGAAAGGAAATGAGCATATTTAGTCAAGCAATCAACAATAACCCATATTGCATTATTACCTCGAGGTGTCTTCGGAAATCCCACAATGAAGTCCATGGATATATTTTCCCATTTCCACTCTGGCACTGGTAAAGGCTGAAATATCCCTTTCGGTAACTACCGCTCTGCATTGACCTGTTGACAAGTCAATCACATTACAGTAAAATCAGAAATATCTATTTTCATTCCATCCCACCAGAAATTCTCCCGCAGATCTCTGTACATCTTAGTACTGCCAGGATGAACTGAAAATGGAGAACAATGAGCTTCACATAAAAAATCACTCTTCAACTGTGAATCAAAAGGAACACACAATCTATTCCCAAATCTTAAAACACAATCATTATCAATGTTGAATTCATGAAACTTAACCTTCTAAACCAGCTCTACCTTTTTCTGCAACTCACTGTCTTGCTTCTGTGCTTGCTTGATTCTGTCTGATAGAGAAGATTTCACTGATACCTGAAACAAAACAGAAGAACATCCTGCACCAAAGACTTCTATTCCAAATTTCATCAAATCCTTAACCAAAGGATCACATTCCAAATGCAACATTGTTAATGAAGCATTACTTTTTCGACTCAAAGCCTCATCCAATTTATTTGCTTTTCCCGGATGGTAATGAATTGTACAATCATAATCATTAATTAATTCTAGCCATCTCCTCTGTCTCGTGTTCAATTCTTTCTGAGTGAATATGTACTTTAAACTTTTGTGATCGGTATATATTTCACACTTTACTCTATACAAATGATGCCTCCAAATTTTTAAAGAGAAAACTACAGCAGCTAATTACAAATCATGTGTAGGGTAATTCACCTCATGAGTTTTCAACTGTCATGAAATATAAGAAATTACCTGATCATTCTGCATTAGGACACAACCAATTCCTTTCAATGAAGCATCACTATAGATAACAAACTAACCATTCCTGGAATGTAGTTCCAAAACATGAGCATTCACCAGCCTTCTTTTCAGTTCCTGAAAACAATCATCACATTCTTTTTTCCAGATAAACTTAACACCCATCCGAGTTAGCTTAGTCATTGGACTAGATAAACGTGAATAATTTATAACAATCCTTCCGTAATAGCCTACCAAACCAAGGAAACTAAGAATCTTAGTTACATTTTTGGGTCTTGGCCATTCTTCAACAACCTTTGTTTTTGCAGGATCAATATTTATCCCATCTTTAGAAACAATGTGACCAAGGAAAGAAATTTGTTGAATCTAACACTCAGACTTGATGACTTTCCCAAACAATTTATTTATTTTGAGGTTTGAAAAATAACCCTTAAATGTCTTTCATGCTCCTCTTTACTTTTAGAAAACACCAAAATATCATCAATGAAAACAACCAAAAACATATCCAAGTACTCATGGAAAATTCTATTCATTAAGTCCATGAATACTGCAGGAGCATTGGTTAGACCAAAAAGCATTACTACAAATTCATAATTGCCATATCTTGTATGAAATGCAGTCTTCAAAACATATGCTTCCTTTACCTTCAGCTGATGGTACCTCGATCTCAGGTCAATCTTTAAAAGATACTGAGCTCCCTGGAGCTGATCAAACAAATCATCGATATGAGGAAAAGGATATTTTTTCTTAACAGTGATGTTATTCATTCCTCTATAATCAATGCAATGTCTCATAGAACCATCTTTATTTTTCACAAATAAAATAGGAGCACCCCTTGGTGATGTTCTAGGTCGAATGAAACCTTTCTCTAATAAATCTTGCAATTTCTCCTTCAACTCTAAAAGTTCAATTTGATCCATTTGATAAGGGGATTTTGAAATTGGCCTAGCATCAAAAACTAAGTCAACAATAAATTCAACTTCCCGATCTAGTATTATTCAAGGAAACTCGTCATGAAAGACAACAAGATACTCATTTACCACTGGCACAAAATTAATCTAAACAGTTCATTTGTTTTCAACGATCTGTGCAAGGTAACATTCATTTCCATCTTTTACAAGTTTCTCGGCCTTTTGATAAGTTATCAACATTAAGGGTTCCTTCTTGTACACAAACTGAAAGTCTTTCTGAAAAGAAACTTCTTTAGCTCTACAGTCAATCTTATTATGGTAAATATAGAGCCAATCCATACCCAGGATAACATCAGACACTACGAGAGGTAATACAGTAAGGTTTTCAAGTTGGTTCTTTCCACAGATAAGGATATAGAAATTCTTATAAATTCTTTTTTCCTAAACATTTTCCCCAGGTGTTTTTACCACAAGTTCATGAGCCATTTCTTGAGATGGTATTCCCATTTTACTAGAAATGTTTTCAGAGATGTAAGAATGTGTAGACCCCGAATCAAACAACACACTGGCATAATCTGAAAAAACAAACAAATTACCTGATACAACTTCATTTTATAGCCCGACCTCTGTTGAAGTAGTTGCAAAAGATTTCACCACCCCTTTCTAGTTGTAGTCTAACTACTTCCCATCACTTGAGCTCTTTTTCGAACACTCGTTTGCATAGTGACCCATCTCATTGCACTTAAAACATTTCACTAACTGTAAATCAAATTTGGTATTACCATCACCCTGATCTTTCTCAGTGCAATCATGAGCCTTATGTCCCATCTTACCGAATCAGTATCACTTTCGGAAATACAGAAGACATTCCCCATCATGCCTTTTCCCACATTTATCACAAACTGGAAACATAGTTTCCTTACCATCAGACCTTTTTGAAGAATTCTTCCCTTTCTCCTACCACCTCGGTCTCTTCTTCTGTTGGTTGTTATAGAACACTTGATCATCGAAAAACTCTACTTCCACCTTCTCAGCACATCAAACAAGCTTTTCATATCTTTTGAACTCACGAGAAGCTAAAGCCCTTCGATATTTTGTCTTTAATCATGAGTAAAAACGATTGATTTTACTATCAAGGTCTCGGATAGAATTTGGAGCATACCTTTCCAATAGAGTGAACCTTTCTTCATAGGTAGCCACTGAGTCCTCCTCTTGCCTCAATTCCTGGAATTGTTTTTCCATCCTAAGTCGAACATCCTTAGGAAAATACTTCTCAAGAAACATACCTTTGAATTCATCCCAGTTGAGAGCATCAATATCATCAGCATCCCTGATATTTTTAACCATCGACCACCACTAATCTGCTTCACCCTCCAAATGGTAAATAGAAAGACTAACATTTTGATTGTCTAAACACCCCATGACATCTAGAATCCTCTCCAGTGCTTTAATCCACCCGTCAGCTAACACAGGGTCAAATGATCCTATAAATGATGGGGGATGTTGCCTCATTAAAATGTTCCACCACTGACATGTTCCTCTGCGATTGATCTGTCTGATCTCATGCATGGATCCCGCCACCATTTATCGCTTGAGTCAATTGTGCAATTATAGCAACATACTATTCAGTTCCAATTTCGACCATCTTAGGATGCTGATTCGGAAGGTTATTTCCTTCTATATTCCCTCCTTGCACTGCTTCCCAGTTTCCTCTGCGGAAAACCATTCTGAACAAACATGTCTTTTATGAAGCAACATGGTAATCTTCAAATGCTATATCATTTCAATTTGACCATAAATAAATATTTTTGGATAATCATTTAATAAAATTATAACTCCTAAAGTTATCTAAACCGACCTCTGATACCAACTATAAGGCCCCAACCTTAAACATTACTTAATCTTGAGATATTTCAAGAATACACCTTGAGGATCTTTTCAGGTTTAGAGTTTTAGAGAATTAGATCATAAAACATGCATTACATCCCACATTTAAACAAAGTGGTTACAATAAAAGATAGTATTCATTTTTTACCATCAATAGAAACATATTTATAATAAAACATGGGTCCTTTCTTAACACTTCTTTGACACTATCATCATATCATGTACCATTCCATTGACCTGTGAAAAACACTTCAAAAACATGGGATGAGCATAAAAAGCTCAGTAAGGGTTATAAAAAGTATGGAATGAAAACATGAGTACATATATACATATGAATGAAATCATACTTTACCCATTAAACATAAGAACATTAACATACCTCATAAAATCATGAATAAATCATATAAATCATAAGATATAAAGGTAACTTGAGGCATTCATAACATTCTTACGTAGTGAGTAACCGTCTTGGTTACATTTGGAATACCCATCACAGTATATTCACTAATTATCTTTGGAGAAACCTTAACGTTTAACTCCTTCGTGTTACCCAATGCATTGGAGAGCAATATCGGGCTCACCCGCCCTTAGTTTATCATGGAACCACCTGTCTTCATAACAATTCCCAGGAACCACAACATAATCGTATCACATAAAACATGCATAAAGGAAACATAAAATTTCAACATTTCAATCACAAGATATCAATACAACACATTGATAGAATAAAAAAATTATGAAAAACATTATCATTACCAAAATAAAAGAAAATTAAAACATGGTATTTATTTTTCATTTAAAAAAAGGTATGGCTTGTAGAGGAATCCGAAACTCAAATAATGGTCATGGCGGCGGAGAAGTCGTTGTCGCCGTATACGTGCAAAAAAAACATTCCCTTTTGTCGTTTAGTAAAATTCTTAATATAAAAAATATTCCTTTTGGATAAATGTAAAATTCAAAGGGGTTTATACACCGTATAAAAGAAGGTTGTGTATAAAACAAAATATGCCTCAATGAAAGGAGATTGAGACGAAGTCCCATACCTCGGGTCCAACTTGACTCGATCGTTCTTTAACCTCCTGAATAATAAACATGAGTTAGTTTCTACTTTCTTAATAACCTTTTTCAAGTTAATTATTCCTTTTATATAACTTATTACCATGTCATGAACACTATGTAATTATTTATGTTAATAATGGTCGTTTTAACGATCATTGGTACTTGAGTCAAAAATAAACTCTTTATAATTACAAGTTTATCATGTATCCATTATATCCAGAGTTATACTCATGATGTAGATATCATAAATATCATATATATCAAGTTTATATATGCGTTTATAATATTACATAACTTTTAGAGGTAAGAAATGAAATGCACCATTCATGGATAATGTAAGTCGTACGTACGCATGAACGCTACTTTGATTTCTATTTCATATTTTATGGAATAGAATAATAATGATATAAAGGTATATTATAATTACAGTATAAAATCATATATAATATCATTAATTACATCCTTCATACGTCCCACATAAGGGATTAACAAATCAAATCACTTTTAGGGGGCGGTAGTCCGCACTTCCTAAAATAAAGATATCACATTTACCCATAATGGAAACCATAATGGTATTACATAAATGAAAAATACATAAGATTAAGTAAAACAAAAACATATTATATATCATATATAAATATAGTGTCATCTTAATGGCCACCTTTTACGGTGTTAAATGAATATTGAACAATCATCGTTTCGTGAGGCAGAAATTCGCCATCCATGGAAACAGTATGTTCTTTAACCATTAGATGTATTTGTGTGTAAGTGTAGCTCGAATCCTTATTATAAAAACATCCTAGTATATGGAATATACTGGTGTTTTTACAAAAGAAATGAATAAAAAACGTATATGGGGTTGGAGAAGCAAAATAAAACATAAGAACACAAGAGAAGACACTACCTTTAAATCGGGTAACTCTTTTTTATTTGAGCTTAAAGGATTCCTTGTGAAAAATTCTTCCCATAGTGAGGATTCTATGTTTATAGAGGTATGTGGAGAGATGAAATGGGCCAGTTTTGGCCTACCCAAAGGCATTGGATGTGTGGGTAAGGTGGTATAGGTGGGGGCCATTTATTAGAGGAGAGGAGGGGCACTCTTGGAAAGTTAAGAAAAGATACTTTATTATAAAATGATTTTCAGATAAAAAAGTTCCCAAAATTGTAAATTTCTAGGATAAGGTGATAAGGGTTCGAAATACACCAATACAATAGGTTTTTGACAAGTGTAGGTCTTATATATTGCATTATATTTTCATTTTATTTAAATCGTTAAATAATGAGGTAATCGCTGCATCATCATGGTGTCATAAATAATTGAATTTATTTAATGTCTAAAAATTATAAAAAAAATATTATGATGTCGTAAATATTTGTATCTTTCTAATGAATATTTATAGTCAAAAATCTGCCTTATATAACACCATGTAAAAATTGTTTTAGTAAAACAACTCTTGTTTGTGACATTTTCATTTTAACTTTAAATAAAAGTCATTAATGTCGTTATCTTACCCAAGTTGCTCCATGGGGTCCCCAAAACAGACCCATGGGTTTTTTTGGTCGGCAATGACAAATCCAATAAGGGTAGGACATGTCTATAGGTCATTTCATATTATTAAATCATTATTTTTACATTAAATTACACTAATTACCTCTAATCGCGATTAAAAACTTAAAAGTTACTATTCACCAAAAAATTATATTAATCCCATTGAACCACATTTTACTTCGTAAATACAACCATGTATGTCGTCTTTTTGAAATTCAAAATATAGAAGTGGTAATGTTTCATTTAAATGAAAAATCTGTTTCTTAAGTATCACTTAGTGGTTTCACTATTCATCAAAAAATTGATGTTTTTCAAAAAAATTCCAAAACATAACCCTAAGAAATATTTGATATTAAAAATTCAAAAATGATGACTATTTAACAAAATTCAAAACATATATGTTACATTAATTAATTTAATAATTAATTCCCACTGTCAGAGCAAATAGCATGTTTTTATGAAACTAAATGTATCAAAAGATTGACACTAGTTTAAGTCTGATTTCAATGTGAAATTAATTCTAACAACCACTATTGGATTAAATTGTAAAAATATATTCTAATTTAACTTTAAAACCAATTAAAAATATAAGGTAATCATATAAAAAAATTAGATTAAAGAGAGGTTTTGAATTAAAATACTACATTTTTCACTATTCATTAAAAAATGAACGTTATCGGAAAAATACCAAAAATTTACCCAAAGTAAATTTCAATGTCCCTATCATAAAGAATAAGATTATTTCGACAAACAGTGCTTATAAAATTGTTAATAGTTTTATTTAAAAAAGGATTGCCACTAAAAGGTAGTAAAACAATCTTTTAAAAATTCTAGTGTATTCCATACTTAAGATTGGATTTATTCTCGTTTTAAGCCTCTAAAACACTATATAATTTATAAATAGACATAGATAACTATATCTATTATTCATTACGTACTTGGGATGTTACATACACATTGAGGATTCCCTGTTTTGTGGAGACTCATGAAATGAATGATATGATGATTGAATATCCCAAAGCCTACATGATCCATGCTCATTTTAGGATGATATGGATAGAACGTGTTAAGTCTCCTCAAATATGGATACAAAACTTATGTGGTGGAAAATTCCTTCGAGTTTTTAATATTATGATCGGATCATAAAAATGGGTGACATATATACTTATTATGATAAGAATATAAGTCATCATTGTTTAGTTAAATTATAATTTTTCTGGAGAATGGTGAATAATTATCATTCCATGGTGTAGATAGGGTCATGATTGTTAGAATGTCGAATACATGGTAGGACATACACTGTTATGGATTATAATTTGATCTTGGGCCTTGAGAATTCATCCTATATTTCTTATTCATGGATGGAATTAGAGTTCTCATAGTTCAATTTATCAGGGATTAAACATTGGTTTTCCCTAACAAGGGGCTAGTAATACCATGCCACTAACTAGGGATTACCCTTTGGGGATTTCCAAATTATGGGGAAGTCATATCATGCCACTAATCTGGATTTACACATAGTAATTTCCCATTTGATTCTTAATATAAATCATAGTCCTTATGAAAGAGTACTATATGACCATATTGAGGGTAGAATCAGAGTTTTTATAGATCAGTTCATCAGAATTTTTAACATATCCTAATTTTCTTTGTGACATATTTCTAATTGTCTGCCTATTCTGGCTATTATACTTTTGATTAACCGCCTGACATGTATGAAGATGTCTAATAATGTCCCTATTTCTTAGTTAACCTGACTAAATATAACCACATAACCTACATGACATTCTATTGGATTTCATATAACATGAATAGTATTTCTAGAAACAATCACTTGATTACTGTTTATATATCTAGAGGGTGTATCATGATTGGGATATCTTATTCAGAGGTCATCATGAGATGTAGATTGAATTTTATAGAGGGTATAGCATGATCAAGTTGACTTTTAAAGAGGACATCATGAGATCTATTTGACTTATCTTTGTTTCATCATGATACCTACCAAACATATCCTTGTGTCACTACTTTATTTTGAGTGAAAAGTATAGAGTCCATCGTACGACATGGATAGTAGACCTGAAGTACTTCTAAATAATCGAATGGCATTCCTTAATAGAATCATGCTTTGTTCTAAACATGTCCTAGGGACATCACATGAACCTTGTATAATTTTAAGGGAGCGTTGCATGATTTGGGAAATATGTCCCATTGATGTGATATGATATGGGTTGTTTAGGTGTAGCACATGATGATTAGTGAATCTATCTTTGCATAAGTATCCCATATTTTTATAGTATTTCACTCCATGTCATATTGTTTATATTTACCATGTATTTTTAGTGTTATTTTATTTAAAGTTTCAGGTGACCTAAAGGAAATGAAAGATTTCAATCATATAATCCAACAAACACACCATATGTTCTTCATGTGATCATAAGTGATCATGTGGGTTCCAATTTATGTGTGTCCCCCTTTGAATCATTCCCCAGATTTTACCAAGTGGAAGACTCTTGTGATCACACGATTAGTTTCTCTGATAATTCCTCTCATGGAATCCCATGTGTGATCGAATAAGCCTATTCAGGGATGAAATCAAATAATACAAAGTCCTTACCTATGAATTAATCCCATTGGGTAGAGGGTCATTATTGGAATATAGTTGAATAATGGAGATTTGATGAATAGGGATGGCTAGTTTTCTTCGGTGTTCACCTGAACATTCCGTGGGCTAGATTCCTTTTAATGTACTTGTGGGGGTAATTACGCTCGACAAAAGGAATGGGTGTAGGTATGGTATGAAAATTCTTGATGGTGATTTTATGGATGGATGGAAGTGGATCAAGATATCCATACTTATTTTGGATAAATATTATCACCTTATATTACATATTTTTTGGAGATGATCTGCACATAATACCAAGGGCCCCTTTCATGTGTTATGGGTTTGGTTGGAGGCTCATCTTGGATTCTATGAGTATCTAGGATTCTAGAGAATCCCCAAAATTCAATTCATACCATTTTTTTAGTTTACCAGTGGGGTATGACCTATTAATCTAATGTATTGGAAGGTGAAGGGCTCAATGATCTGTTATGACAGCTTCTCATTCAAATCCTATAGGAAATTAACCACTAGAAGTATAGTTGAAAATGGTTTGTCAAGACTTGAGGCCCAGGCACATATGTTATAACATAGTTTTATTTACATTCCTCAAATATCGAAGGGTAACTCCTGTATGAATGGAAGTACCCTTGATGGTTTAACTATCAATTATAATATGTTCAGTCAACATTTACTCCCCTTATTCATGTTTGATCGGAAAATCATTTGATGGAGTCTGCCAATTTTAGCTATGTTCACATGGGAAGATAATCAGGTCTAAGTATATTTTCCTCCCAATAACATAGAAAATTTTCTATCTTGGTGCTATGCTATGATTTTGATCCCCTCATACCCCAATGGGAAATTATCCTCATTTTTATGTGAATATATGAAATTTCTACCAACTATCGAGGTCATTCCAAATATATGAAAATAGTTGGTTCTGAGAGGATCGAGAACTACAGAAGGACCTTGTACTGATGTTTGGAATTTACCATTAACCACATTTCCAGTAGAGGTTCCAACTTGTGTGGATGAAGCAGGTGTGATTATGGCGAGTGAAGGTACACAAATGTTTTTATTTCATAACATATTTCAATTGTAGTTGTGTACGAGAACACTGAAATCAAATGATGTGGTAAGGGGAATATTGTACGAAGTTGAATAACCATTTGAAGGAATCACCTATGTTACCAATATTCATAGAATTAATTTAAAATACTGAAATGTAGAGGTCAAGGAATTCCTTGAAGATAGTGACGTGATGTTGGAAAGCGTCAAGGGTTGGTTATTGTTTCCCCATTTAGTTCATAAAATGGTTTTCTGAGGCCTAATGATGCCTCCCTTAGATTAACTGGGATATCCTATTGTTGATGATGAATTTAGGATAATCCAGCTATTATGTTTAAAGGGAAATGGTGTTATTTCAACTCTTATGACATCCTTTAGGTCTTTGTTGATATAATAAGAGATCATAGAAGATTATCTTGTCCTACCCTCACACGTATAATCTCTTTTGGGTATAACTATTGGAGTTGAGTTAATTATTGACTAGGGGACCAATGATCTCTAAGTGAAATGTCATTGATGAAGGAAATATTTTAGGTTATTAGTGTGATTCCAACATCCTCATCAACTTTTTCGGGGGTTCATTAACACTCTCAACATAAATACATTCTAGGGATATTCTTTATGAGTATAAATTAAAAAATAATCATTATAAACTCTAATATCCCACTCTCCTAGAATCCATGTGTAAGTTTTACATTTCACTCTTCCCTTATTCTTGAAATTTTTTGAAACACTTTATTATTTTTAAAAAATGTATAGGACCCAAAAAATCTCCCTTAGAGGTGTGTGTATCTTCTACTGAGGATGCATATGAACATTTAGTGGAATTTTCCAAACAATTGATATTGGACTAGACCCTTTTAGAAGAACATATAGAAGATGTTTTGTCTTGTTAGTCCAGATACATGATGTCGATGTTTTAGTGTCCATTCTATTTGATCTTGTATAGGGGAACATGCTTTTGGATGATACTAATACATGTATTTATTCTGATGATGATTTAGGATTAATAGATGTGAGTTTTGTGTAAGGAGAATTTATCATCCAGAACTAGAGAATGGATCTATCTATGTCATTCGGCCTCATATATATTTTCTTCTAGTATCCCATAATGGTGGTGAGTGGAGAATGACTTCAAAGAATGAACGAGAGATTCCATAAATCCACTCATCCTAAAAGGTTGTTTCCTCTTCACTGGATGATGGGGTCGGGGAAAGAAACATAACTAGTGATGAATCTGAGAATGATATGTTTCTAACATCAATAATATATATTGGTTACCTAGCGATATAATATCATTTTTCATTTTACTAATAAACCAGTGTACATATGGTTGTAGTTCCTTTACCCCAAAGCTCATAGGGTTTGTTCCCTACTTCCTTATGGATTCCTCTGAATAAGTCAACAAACATAGAGGCTGACTCCCTTTTTTACATCATTACATACTATGATCAAAACATCCCTAATCAGTGAACAGGATCCCATATATGTTCTGATCAATAGTATGGGAATTGGATAAGGTTCAGAGTCTGTTTCTCTTTACTTGTCAATGTGGCTACAAGTATGGAGGAATAACTAGACCTTTATTTCAAAGACCCAATTAGATTGGATTAAGGACCTACTGGGTCACAATAGATTTATGTTTACCAACCTTGTTTATAATGTTTTTGGTTGTACCTACCTACATAATCGAGTGAAGGAGGTGATTTCATTTTGAGAGATAAATATGTACCTGTAATTTAAGGAGGAATTAGTCGAGGCTTCCTATTCAGTAAAGAATATTTGTGTTGATTCCATAAATGAAACTTCCTGACATGCAGTAGAGGAGGTAACTCACGAGGATGTGGCATACACTATGAAAATTAAATTTGACCATTTTTATTATGAAATTTGAAATATTCAAGGAGGTATATTCTAGATTTGAATTCAATCCAAAAATAATATAAAACTATAATGGATAAATGAGGGTTTTTTATCTTAATAGAGGAGGCTAGTCTTGATGTTGTTACCACGATAGAGGATTTTTTTCTAGTTATGAAGGAAAAAACTAAATATATTGATAAATTTAACCAACCCAATAACTCCATGGGAAAAAAATTAGGCATAGATCCTAGAATAATCCAAATATTTTCTATGATGGGCTTGTAATTTCATGACTTTTAATTTACATATATAATAACTGGAGAGATTCTGAAATGTGGATATTCCTCCTTTTTCAAGCTATCAATGGAAAAATCATCTTAATATTGTATGTAGATTTCTAGACTTCTTTCATTAATGATTTTCATGTTATTTCATTGATCTAATGTTTTATAGATCATAAAAATACTCATACTATGCATAAAATGAAATAAAATAGAATGAATGAATTTTAATGTTTAACTCATAACAGATTATTCCAAGGAAATGTTTTCAAATTCCGAAAAATAGTAGATTCCTTAATAATATATCTTCTCTAATTATCTTAATATTATTTGATTCAAAAATCATAATTTTTGTAAAACATATGTATTGAAGGGTGAACACTCAATATTTTTTTTAATGTTTATGTACATAGAAAGAATAGATTGAATTTTTCTATGGCCATATGGTGTACCCCACAATATTTATATCAATTTTATTCATTTTTCTATTATATATATTTGAAAATAACTAATTTGGATATTATAACCAATTTTATGACACTATTAGAAATTAATAAATATCTCATAAAAAATTATAATTATAATAAGTAATATATTAATTTATTATTATATTTTATGAAAAAAAATATATTTCAAATCATTATATTAATCCTAAAATTTAAAATAAACATTTATATAGCCCAAAATTACCTAAATTAATTTTTCATTATAAAACATTTATTAACATATTACATGATATAAATATACCATATTTCATTTATGAGAAACCAATATTTTATTTACTCTTTCATAGGTGAGATTATTATTCTAATGGATACATTACTATTCCTAAATATCACATTACTATTTTAATGGGCATGTTGACATTTTAGATTATAACATATTTCATTTAATCTTGATGTTGCATCAAATGTAAGCTATAGAATATACTAAATTTATGATAGATACTATAAATCTTGGGGTGTTATACCCTTGAATCTATGCATCCTTTTACTTGGTCTACGGAAGGTTTGTGACAATACAAGGTGCAAATGATATGAAGTATCATTTATGGGATGAGGATAAAAAAGATGATGGAAGCACCCCATCCTCAAGTTGACCAATGTCAGTATCTTGTAATCCTTTAATGAGGATTGATCATGGGTGTAGGCGTGCATATTTGAAGGACATACTATGGAGAATTTTTTATTTCCTTGGAGTTTAACATCACACGATAATGATGTGTGAACAAGCCTGATTTTTTTGACAGGATGTCCTTAAGGGAAAAATGAAAATGATATGAAATTTTGAAGCTGGGAGATTATTTTATCTACGCATAAGCTTATTGGTGAATTCTAATATATCAAAGACCTTATTGTTCAGATTTATTGTATGCATAAATAAGTTATATGTAAATTTGAATCGTGGTTAGGAAAATTATCTTGTATGACTCAGACTACTTATGAAAATATTAAAATGTTATTTTTGGAGTTTAACATCATACAACTAGGATATTAACTACATAGGTTTAGAGAATATGAAGTGTGGGGTGCATTTTTATTGTTTCATATGTTTCCACTAAACCTAAGATCAGGGATAAGGGTATCTCTATATGTCCCATGATTTCAAGAATCAAGCCACACTTAGTACTTATAAATAAGTCCCATGTGTAGGGCTGAACCATATATAGGGAGGGGTAATTTTTCTCATTGATTACTATAGATAGAACCAGGATAGGAGATATGGGTGTCACTATATTTCCAATCATGATAGGAAACAAACCACCTGCATTCCTTAAATGGGAAATGATCTATGTAGGTTTGAACCATATGCAGCAGGGGGAGATTCTCCCATTAATTGTTATAGCTGGTCCTAGGATTAGGGATCCAGGATACACTATATATCTTCTGATTACGTAAATAAAGAATCAAATTGTTCTTGAAAATGAAGTTATCTATTCAGGACAAACACATACATTGAGGCGAGGGGGCATTGTTCCCATTGATTGTGATATCTATGGCCAAGAATGGAGATCTAGGTTTCACTATATATCATATAATGAAAGAAATCAATCCACATATAATTCTAAAATTTGAAACATTCTATGCATGTATGAGTCATATCTTTTTTACCATTATTTGTGGTAGCTTAATATAGGATTGGATAATGGGGCATCGCTACATTTCCTAGGATAAAAATATCAATACACATGTATCTCATGAATGGGAAATTCTATATGCAGGTCTTACCTACACACAGAGGGAGAATTTTTCATATTTATTATTGTATCCGGACACAATATTAGAGTTCGGGGTGTCACTACATATCATATGATAACAGCAATCAATACACACATATTTATTGAATAGATGTGTGGTGGTATACCAACACCAATTCTAGTGGTCCTCTCAGGTGAGGTCCATAATACTACGTAGTTTTGTGCCATGCAAGAGACCTAAACCATGTAGTTTAACATCACAATGTGAGGACTCATCCTCTGATTTTTGGGGTCTTTCATTTAGTACCATAATAATTCTTTTATGAAAGAAAATGCCTTTCACATGGTGGGAAGACCTTAATATAATTACTATTATCACAATAGTTATTCCCTATGTAAGAATCAGGGAATGGAAAAGGTTCCTCATGAAATTAAGCCAATTAGAGAAAGGAAAGAATTTTTTTTTACAAAATAGTGCATGGGAAAATATAACAGAACTAGGAATCACTGCATATATAATTTTAATCAGAATAAATATCTATGCGGTTCTAAAAAACTCTATCATTTTTAGTGTCATGTATCAAGGACATCATCCATTAATTGTAACACCATACAGTAAGCATGAAGGTTACTTGATGCGAAAGAAGATGAGTATGGAGGCTTGGCCTAAGAATGGAGTTTTGGGTGTCTCTATGTACCCTGTGATGGTATAAATCCAGAAAAAACATTTCATAGAAACTCTACAGTTTATTTTTATGTTGTAAGGATATAATATGTGGTGTTTAATGTCTTTTGGTATGGATGAGGGTCACCCAACATTGAAGAAATTTAGTATTTGAGATCAAAGAAGTTTTATGTCATGTAGTGGGGACCCCTTTTGTATATTTAAACATAATTTGGTATGTATGAGATCTGTATGGTATAACATAGTATGGTTAATACTTGATCTGTACAATTTAACATCATATGGTTTGGATGAGTTTCTGTTGTATAACATCATGCGACCGGGATGAGGTCTGTATAGTTTATCATTTAATGATTATGAAATGATTGTGTAGTTTATTGTCATATGACCATGATGTTTTTATGTAGTTTAATTTACTAATAGTTGGATGTGTTTATTCAATAGAACATATTTTGACCATAATGTTTTCATGTATTCGAACATAATGAGATTCAGATGAGTTCAATATAGTTTAACATCATATTGTTAGGATGTGACTGTGTAGGTTAACATCATGTGACCATGGCATGTTGGTTTAGTTAAACTTCATGGGGCTAGGATGAGGTGTATAGTGTAAAACATTATATGGTCAGGATGTGGTCCGTATATTTTGACTTCATATATTTAGGATTTGATTTTAATGTTTAACATCATGTGACCAAGTCATGATTCAAATTGTTTAATATCATATGGTCAGGAAATCATTTTTGTTGTTAAACATCATTCATCCAAAATGTGTTCCGTATAGTTTAATGTTATATGGTCCTGACATATTGGTGTGGTTTAAGATCAGGGGAACAAGAAATGGGGATCATTATTTCAATATTGATATGTATTTCTTGAGAAACCATGCATTGTTCTGGGTTGTAACACGCTCCCAATCCAATGTGTCTATTGAATAAGCTCTATCATTATAGATATTATGTGTGATATAAGGTCCTTATCATTTGGGATCCTTCCTTGGAGACTTCTTTTATAGTATAATTAGGGTTATGATAGCCAATACTAGTTCTCCATGATAGAATGAGCATATCAGAAATTGTTTAATGGAGGCTTGTGCAATATGATTCTAGAGGACATTGAGGTTGTGCAATTTACATAACCAATTCTCATCAACCCACTCTAATTCATCTGAAAAATATTCTGATTTCTAATCATTCAAGAGATATCTAGAAATTTCTATTCAAATCACGTTTAACAGGAATTTTATTGGAAGCACTGCCTCAGTCTCATACTTCATTGAGTATAGGGTTTTTTGTGTAGAAAAATGTTCCACAGTATGTTAGGCCCACAAAGTATAGAGGATCTTTTCTGGATATGAATTCTTATCATTATTCACCATCATCTGAATTATATTCGATAGAGTATTGTTGAAGGTGTGTACTTTTCCATTTTATACTGTATGATAGTGTGATGAGAAATTGGACTTGATGTTGTTCTCTTGGTACAATTTCTTAATCTCTGAAAAACAAAAGTTGGGTCATTTTCAGTCAATATCATGTTAGAAACTCCAAACATGGTATTGATATTAGACACTATATAGTTGATGAAATTATTTATTCCAAATTCCTTGAGGGGTATTTCCTCATCCCCAATGGAAAATATGTCAGTAGAAGTATGGATTTACTTATACTACTTCGCTATGGATAAGGGATATAGTCCCACAACATCCATTCCCCATACTTATAGGAATATTTACTTGTACGTATAAATTATGGGGGTTTATGGGTGTTGTTTCCATGATTATTGAGTGCAAGAAATTACTTGGTGAATTATATGTAGTCTTATATCATTGATTTCAATTATAAACTAATGCTCTTGATTTGGTTGGAGAGCCTAGTCCCTAACTGATGAGCATCGTAGGAGCCAACATGGACCTCTTATATTATAGATGGGTTATCTCATTCTCCAATGAAACTGCTAGGGATTATATCTAATAATTTCATGTAGTGGTGTATTTGATCATTTGGGACATCTCGTGTGGTAATCATTGTCGATCTACATTGAATATTTTCCATTCTAACATGATCTGTCATGAGAGTCCCATTTTGGAGATGCCCAATTATGAGATCCATCTATCAATGGATAGAAATTTGTTCATCACACTTGGGAGTGGTTTTTACCAAATTTATTTCTTCCATGTGATAGATAATTCTTAATGAGACTATTGTGTGGTTAATTATGTAGAAGATTCCTTCTCCTTGATAATATATGGCTAAGAATATGGATGCATTAGCCAATGCATTAGGGAAATAATTCTGTGATTGGGTAATAAGATGGATTATGTGAAAAAAATGAATATCCTATTAGTTACCTGGTGTAACTAGTGATAGTGTCCATTTATTTCTTTTTGATGGAATATTCACCATTCATTAGCTTTATCAATAGCTATGAATCCATTTTGATTATCAGGTAGGGTATTCATAGCTATAGGACTAGATCCAAGTTAGAGAAGAGGGCTTGTTATTTATCCTCATTTTTAATTCATCTATCAGATATTGAGAAGTATTAGGGAAAAAGATGTCGTATGAAGAAAAAAATACACTCCCTATTCCATGAAAATTGACATTCATATTTTCTAATATCTGCATTATCTGTCTTTGATAGGAACTATCAGAATACCCACCCATGGTTTGGGTGTGTTATGGGAATATAAAACCTCATTATCTCGTAGTTTAGTTCCCCCTAGTGTTCATTCGGGGAAATGATGATCCACGAGAAAATCCTTTAGGGCCTTACCTTTCACCAACATCATTGAGACAAACAAAATGTCGCGTTATTTTAGAATGACCTCACATCAAACCAAGTGGAATGTTATCAGGGGACGACCAAGGATTACATTAGAATATTGATAGGAGAGTTCATGTGGGATTAATGGTTCTTTATTTCATGCCTTATATTTTCCACTATAAATATGAATGTGAGAATTTCTTCCCAATGTCATAATATCAAGACTATGATCATAGAATAATTTTACTAAGGGTGTAGATATTGTGTTCATTCCCCATATCATTTTATATTATTAGAGAGTTCTATGTGATAACTCCACGGTGACCACATATAATATGAGTGAGTTCCCTTCCACTACTGGAATCAGTACTGGTGGGTGTAATTGGAACTAATTGAGGGTCTATAAGGACTATTGGATGACATCATCCCATTTCTAGTTGATTCCCTTATTCATTAGCATGGTGATGGGGAGATATTTAACATCCATGTTGGATATGAATCACTGAATATAGGTGAGGTTCCAATGGAGCCCCCTCAGTTATTAGAGACTTAATCATGTGGGATTTCTGGAATAGAAGAAGTATTTTTTATGAAAAAAATCATTGGAATGGATGAATAAAATAATTCTAAAGAACACATCTAATGTTCCCTTTTAATCTTATTGTATTGGATACATCTTTAGACTATGTTTCTGGATCTTGTCCAAGACTGTTTAATGATACGTGAGGTGATCACATTACTTCTAGGATTTGACCACCAGGTCACCGGTGTATTATCTATATATTTGTCCAAAGAAGGAATTAATGATATATTGTGTCGAATTTTGATAATTAGAAAAAAATCATTTAATCTAAAGGGAGTGAATTGATATAAAAATTCCCCCAATGGTTCTCTAAAGGATGTGGGTTCCTCATCATAGGGGGCCAACATTATCTGATTGTACCCAAATACCCTTCTATGAAGTGAATGGACTGGATGCTATATGTTACATTGATCAAGAGTTCAATTATTGTCAATGGTAATTTTTCCTTTGTTAATTGTAAATTAAGGTATCTGAAATCGATGATTACCTTAATCTTCCCATTATTCTTTGTTATAGGGAACATGTTTGTCAGCTATCATGGGTATTCAACTTCTCAAGAAAGATGCGATGGTGCATTTCCACATATTGATTCAGTATACCCATTTCTATTCACTTCCAAGATAACATATATTGATGTTTATTTAGAAATTAAATAATCATCGCATTCTCCTTGAGTGGAATAGAGAAGGAAATCCGTATAGGCCTTTGGACTTCATTTGTTCCCAAATGTACATAACTATAATCATAAATAGATGTGGTGATGGATTCCTAAAATGAGAAAGAGTGTTCCTAAGGCTATCTTCTTCATCGTCAATCATTGAGTCTATGGAAGTACATTCAGATGATGTTTGAAATCCGAGAACATTATTTCACTATTTGAAAGTGAGAATCCATTAGAAATGACATTGTTATAATTTAAATCAATAATTTTTATAGTTAAATAAGATTTTTGAATTTATTTCAATCTATCATTTGATAAATAAGCATTCTGGAAATATGTGATAATTTATACTTCCTCCATGTGAACTATGGGCAGCACATAATCATTTTACAGAATACTATTTGGATTATTGTAGGAGGTCTCAATGTTGTTAGTGGATGACACATTTATATTATCTTCAATCATTGGATGTTTTAAATCCATTTCATATTATCCATCTTCATCATATGTGGGTTCAAAAGTATCAAAGGTTGATTTATCACCATGTATTATGTTGAAATTTCCATCAATGGGGTTTTTCTAACAATGATGAAATGTTGAAGGTACCTCCATGTGGCTTTGTAGAGAAATCATTCCAAGAAGGAAAATTTTTACAATGTCTTGCTGTATAACCATAAACCTAGCAGTAGATGTGATATCCACAAATTGATCTTTGACCTTAATCATTTTGAGAGTTATTTTCTCAAGCTTATCATTCACTAGAATTGTCATATTTATGGGAGATAAATTTCTTTTACTATATCCAAAAGGTTAGAGGGTTTGAATCGGGATGATATTGATCACTGAACCATTTCAAATTTGAGGCCTTTAGAACTTGAAATCATAGAGTCTACTTAAAACATAAAGGGGTATGATGTGTCCTTGTGTGAACTCTTCTTAATCATAATTTGTGAATGATATTAAGACATGGAATTCTGAAGGAATGGTCTCCACAAGATAATCCTCAACTATTGTAACTTTTATTATTAACTTGTGTTGTATCTAGAGGGATTCAATGAGTGCCTCCTTGATTTATTTTGAAATATAGAGCACATCATTGATAGAGAGTTTGGATGGGACTACTATATTACAATTTTTATTGTCGTACTTTTGTGGTAGTGGTCAGAGATTACCAAGGTGGGGTTTCTCTTTATTATGTCGTTTAAGAGATAATTAATTTGAGATAAATAAGCTTAGAACTTTTTTATTGCATAGTGGTGAATGTACTACCAGTGAAATAGATCATTCATAACTTCCTGGTTATATGGGGTGATCAGGTAATCAACACCCTAACTCGGTTGTCTTATTAGATGAGTGGGAATAGGTGAATACTAGAAAATTTTGGAATACATCCATACCTATGTTTGGATTTATGGACTTTTTTACATTTTTCTCCCTGCATATATATCCTCTGTGAGGTAGTGAAATAAATATTTGGTCTGACCATGGCATTGTTGTCCCTTGTATCCTCAATTACAATGCATGTTTCATCCTATTCCACGATCAGGTATATGAAACTCTTACATTGGGTCATAATCATCATCCAATAAGAGGTTTACCAGGTTTTACGTGATGAATGAACAAAAAATGAGATCTTCTTATCCTGATGGTTTATTTTGGTGGTGTGTTTCCCCTAAAATGATTTTGAAGGGTTGAAATCAGAAAGAGATAGAGCTTCTATTATAGATTCATATGACTCTTCCACTTCCGTCTCTTCTAGAATATGATGGTCATGTCCACCATTGTTTGAAACATTTTATTATAACTCACCTTGTGATAGAGTAGTTATGGGTCTATGAAATCATTCTCTTAGGGTGTTTTGTGCTTTTAAATGATTATTTCAAGTCATCATGTTGTTAGAATTCTATATAATTCTGGGTGGAAATTTTTTCCAATCACCTTCTACATTTGACTAGGAGATGGTTAGGCCCATCACCTAAGAAAGGGAGTTATCCAACATCACTTGTCCAGAATCGAACTCGATTTTGAAGAAGTAATTAAAGATGAAGCAATCATATATGTTGTGAACCATACATCTATATAAAGGGAATTAGTCTTGATTATAAGTAAGGATTATCTCATTAGGCTTCATGGTCTTTAGAAACATTAGATGATTATTTTCCATAGTTTCTAGGAAATAACCCTGGATCATTTCTATTATAAATTAGTATTTATTTTAATCATCCCATACTAAAATCCCTTGCATCCCTGATATCATTTTCAATTATTATGAGGTCCTTATTTTTTGCCTCTCAAAAGGGGGTGTTGGGAGGATTTGGACCAAAGTAGGGTTTGAATGGGCCCTACTGCTATATTGAGGGTAACACTATCAGTCTCTACATTGATGATACTTTTTTCATGTTCTAAGAGAATGAGTAGAGTCTCAGCTTCAATCCACTAAATATATTCTTCATAAAAATTTACTATTTATACTAACACATGATATTATCAAGGATAATTCTTTTGGATCATAGGAACATACAACTCATATCAGCTTTTTTAAGCACCCAAATCCATAAATTTCTACTCCAAATGAGGGATGATGAGTGAGATGGTTAAAACTTATATATTATACTAATTAATACAACATATCATTTATTGTTGCTTTTAGTTCATTTGGCCTATAATTTTCGTCTTCTTTAGCATGGAGATGAATTGGTAATGGAATTAATGATGATGGTCTTCCTATCTTACAACTGATCATGCTGGAAGACTGTGGTACCAATAAAAGGATAGCCCTATCAGTGTCTATAAAAATCACCTAAGTCTAGTTCCCTCTTAATGATCTATAGTTACCATAATCGAACTACATTCGGATTATATTTTCATGATATAATACATTATGTCTCTAGTATTTTCAATGGTATAGAATGTGGGATTGATGAAATTGGGTGGGAGGGAAACTATCATCCACCCATTCTGTATATGACCACTTCTCAGGTAGTACATTTGCACATCGTCCTTCCATTTATTCCATTTGAGTAGCTTGGGAATATATTTCTTTGAGCTATTTTGAGGAACGAATTCTTTTGCTGACTCATGCCTATGGGGAGTGGGTGAGGCCTACTAATGTGGACTCATTTTATATCTCCCACTGATTGTGGATCTCTTTAAAGAATATATGATAACCCTAGGGAGGGATATGATGTTTCTAAAATGGTGTAATGTCTTTATTATTTCAAATTAATCCTTTATATATACCATTTTCCTATATTTGGAGTAGATTTGACACTCATATAATTATATAGAAATATTATCAGCTATGGGTGGGAGAATATTCATCTCTTCTTCTAGACAATTATTTGTCAGAATGTTTCTCCTAAGTATATCCTCATTGATCTTCATAAGTGTTTGGACATCATTCTCATACCAGGATAACTTTTCCAACATGGAAGGAAGTTTGGTTATTTAGAATGGATAATAGAATGTAGCGAAACCATTCCCTTTAATAATGTAAATGTTTATCCACATAGGTGGAAACATAATATTCAGAGGGTCTAGGTTTTTGAGTATTCACTAGTTTTAGGTACTTTAAACCTCACTGGGTGAATCTAGATCCTTCTACCAGGGTATATTTTTTTATTTCATCCCTTTTCCTTTTCATCTTGATGAACATTATTAGTTGTGTAAATCGTGACGACACTCACATAGGTGTTTTGGAAAATTTTATGCATACCATTAACATTAATGAAACATGATGATTATATACTTCCTAAACTGGGGTCATTTATTAAACCCTTAGGCTTATTGGAACATTTTATATTATGAACCAAGAGGGGTTTTAATTTCTTCTCCACCTGATCCCCCTTCCATGGCATACGAAAAGTGATCATGATGGAATTTTCATTCATAATTGTCAAATAAGCCCTAAATAACAGAGGTTCATCTTGGGGCATGAGGAGTGAATGGGATGCGGACTGATGATATTTACCTCCCTACCTGGGAAAGACTAATTCATTTTGCGGGGAAGATGATGAAGAAAATTTACTCAACCCCATGGGAAATGTCCTATTCCAGGCCTCAAATTCCATTGTTTGATCTTGTTGGTTAGGATTCAATGATTTCAGTCAAGTATTTTATGATTTCTAGGACATATATTGAGATATATGTGGATACAACTTAGTGGGATGGGGTCAGTCTATAAATATCATTGATTTTCCTTGGATTCTATTTAGAGAAGAGGAGCCTGGTGATAGAGATTGAGATATAAATGTACCTAGACCAGTGCGATGGGGTTGACTTATGACAACTGATGACATGTCCTGAATTCTCTTAGGAATTTTTGATTGAAGAGGTGGAGGTGATTTTAGATATTAACCTTTCCTTAGGTTTGGACAACTTCTGGATGCATTCTATGGAATTTACATACATGTCCTGATTGATGTGGCACACATTTGTAGGGTCTTGCTGCAATGGTATCCCATGAAGGCAGCCAGTTTCTACTAGACATTGTTGGGTTGATCACAACATTATCTTCCATATCTAAAATATTTTCTTTTTTAGGGGACTAGTTAAAATGTATTTTATCTATCCTATATCTTTTTTCATGATGTATTGGAACCTTTTAAGTAGGATAATTCAGTTTTACTGACCAACTATCTCTTATGTTTCCTATACACCTTATTTTTCCAAAGGATATGATGTTAGAAGACACTGAATCAGTTGAGTTCGGCTGTTATGGGGACATAATGGAGTGTAATTCTATAAATATTTCTCCTCAATAGATACACACATATTAATAATCACTAAAAATCATTAGGTGGATAGTTAACAAGATTAAGTGTCAAAAAAATCATAGGAAATTTTTATGATCCACAATTCCAATGTATTGGGCTATAGAAATGATGTCCATATCTAGATGACAATAGAGTGTTTTGATGATATGATTGTTATATTATTATATTGGACAAGGGATACATATATTCTCTAATATCAAATGAGTTTAAAAATATTTTGGTGTTTTTAAGGCATTAACTCCTTATCTAGATAGTTTGGTGGTCTCATAGACATATGCGGAAAGAAGACCAAACATGGGGGGTGGTTGTTTTCAGCAAAATCTTCCCGTATGTCAATTTTGGATAAATCCTCATCAATCATTCATGCATCAATCTTTTCAGAACATATAAGATGCTTTTTGAGGTCTCTTATAGACCATATTAGAGTTTACTTGGATGTTGATGGGGAACTATATGTTTTTGACCCGGATGTTTCGAACACCTCTCTATACAAAGGCCACTAAATTTTGAGAAAATATCTATACTGAGATTTCTGGGAAAGGAGAGTTGTCACGACCCGTCCCCCGGGGCCCATGCCGTGACTACCCTAATCCCACCTTCCAAAGGCCCGAGGACTATGAATAGCACCAAAGGCATAATTCCCTATATCTAGGAAGACATTTCCTTTATAACAGAAAACACAAACAATGGAGTACAATATGGAAGCAAAACACTAAGTAAAATTGTATAAAAACTGAGTGATGAAAAGTAAAAGGGGATAGAAATAGAAGACCAACTGTAAAGTACAAGTACAACTGAAAAGGGACATATGATTGAATGATGGAAGAAGCTCATGGATCCTCCACTAGGGATCCTACCTGAAGGATAGGTAGAGATAGCCTCTTAAGCACTCCACGTCTTTCAGTCTCCTTTGAGTACCGAATTGTCGTGAGGTCCACCTCTAGGTATCGTCGAGTCCTCGTACACTCAGCCTTAGTCAGCATTGTCTATCGTCTTCATCCAACACAATGTGGATCTGGCATAGACCATGCAGGGGTGAGTATAATGATACTTAGTAGGGAGCCCGAGACACTCATGGTCCCACAAAATATAACACGGATAAACCACAAGGTATGAAGTCATCAAATAACCCCACTTAGGTATATGCCCATACATATACCTAAGTTATCTAGTAATACATCCCAATCATGATGAAAAAAAGTTACTGACTCTGCTCACATAGGTATACAACATTTGAAGAGAGATAAAGATGATCAGATGTAGCCACTGAATAAACTATTCTATTGAATCCACACAGGATCTAGGAACAGAAATCAGAACTATAGAACCCACACAGGATCGAGGAACAATTATTCTGTAAAACCCAATCAGGATCCATGAACAGAAGTTAGAATTGTCAGACCCACACATCATCTAGGAATAGTAGTTAGAGCTGTCGAATCTATAAGGGATCTAGGAACAGTCGTCAGTGCTGTCTAACCCACACAAGAACCAGGAACAGTCGTTAGTGCTATCGAACCATCATAGGATCCAGGAACAGTCATCAGTGCACAAATAGCCACAGGGTTTTGCAGAAAGCATTCTTGATTCCGAGAGGGTCCTATACTCAATCTGAGTGTCGATACATCAACTTCCACGAAGTCCCATGAAAAATTGTCTCAATGATCCGCCTTTTCATAAGGGTCACAATGCAACAGACTATGTGTCAATCGGAATGTCGATTTCTATGTTATTGGTATTTCTGTTCTGAGGGCCCGGTTGGATTTAGGTTCAATCCATCCCAAACGTACCCCAATTGCATCCAAACCTCAAGTGGGGTATTCCAAAAGAACCTTATGGCTTCAAGCTTTCCGTCTTCGTAGACGGTTTGTCAATATGACACCCATAGTCCATGTTATGGGAAAAAAGCTGAAATCAGGTCAAACGGGTCTGGCTCCAGTCCGACCCCGTCCGACCGACCCAGCCCGACACAGCCTGGGCCGAACCCACCTTCCGAAACGGACCCAGCCTGCCGAAACCTGTCCGGCCCACGGTGGTGGCCAACCCGCGCTGGCCGGCCCGAACCGCTGGTGGCACAGCCCTTGTGTCCTGCGCCAGCGGCCCGGCTCGAGATCGCCTATGTGGAAAGCCCGCCTAGCCTCGGTGGAAAGTTGGTGGCGGTACCCTCGACGGCCCTACCCCACTGGTTTCCTTCGAGGCCTACCCGGTGCCGGACGTTGTTGCACTAATGCGGCCCATTGGCCACGACCCACTCCTCCGGTAGCGCCATTGCGCCGCCACCATCCTCAATAAGCGAGGAAAGACAGAGGGGGGGTCAGGCCGTATATGTTCGGCCCGCACCATCTGCATTATGGTGATAAAAATTGGTTAAATGTAATCCAAGATTTAACGATGAATAACTAGAACTAATTCAAACTCGATTCCCCTACCTTTGATCATCAATCGTTGTTCGTTGACGGAGTTGCGGAAGTCGGTCGTCGAATAAGTCTCTCAATGGTTGAAGCTTCAAGTAAGAGGTCGAAGAAGGTCAGCGTTCTTCATTCTTCATTCTTTGTTGGGAGATGCGGTTCTTCATTAGATGCCACTAATTCTCCCAAGCTCTCCTATCAAAGGCTCTTACCAAATGAGAAATGCCAAAGCAAAATAATAATATCTTGTCTATTATTTTAGATGATGGCACGAAATTGAAATGGAGAATTATATTAATTAGATAGGATCCCCTTAATTAATTCTAGGGGTGGTACAAGGAATTAATTAAGGGAGGTGAAGAGGATCTATCTCATTAATGAGGTAGAGTTGAGTGGTTTTACTCTGCTCCATCAATAGGTGGTTAAGCCCCTTGTAGTCCCCACTCTGTAACCTCTCACCAGAGGTTTTGTTGGGGTGGGCCCCCAAACCATAATGTCTAATGGGAGGTTAAGGTGTGGTTGTCCCACCTCTAACTCCCATGAGAAGGTTTTAACCACCAAACACCTACATGGAAGCTCTTATAGAATGACGTGAAAACTCACTTTATTTTATTTATTTCCACGAAAACGCAAAATATATCTTCTACTCTCGACCAACTGCCCTCGAGGTGAAAGTCTCCTTAACCGAATACTGGCACTGCGAGTTCAACGGTGGCCTCAAATTTCAATTCAGAGAAATGGTTCCAAAGATATAAAAACACACTCTTACGTTTACTAAATGTACCCGAAAGAAACTTCATAAATTGATTTCAGGAACACCGAGCCTCGGAATCATGCGACGTCATTTTTTGCGGACTCTTAAAATTCCCATGTACTTATAAAAAAAATTTCCATGGAAAATTCGGGTCATTAAATTCTCCCCAACTCAGGGCTTTGCACACCCGTAAGCTATAACTCAAACTAAGGGAAAAAAATGGGGATACATAGCACGCATCTAATTCTCCCGCTCCCATGTGCTCTCCTAGACGTTCCCATGCTGCCAAAGAACGCACATCAGAGGTATCGACCGTCCACAATGGACCTGATCCTGTCGATCCTCAATCTCCCCTGGAACCTCCATAAAATTTTCCCCATCATTGACTTCAGCGCTCCATGGTCAATTATTTGAGAAGGGTCATGCACGTATCTCCTTAACTAGGATACAAGGAAGAAGTCATGAACCCGGTGCAACTGAGGTGGAAGAGCTAAGCGGTAATCCACCTCCCTACACTTCTGAAGACCCAGAATGGTACGATTAATCTTGGATATAACTTTCCGCCTCGGCCAAATCTCTATAAACCTCATCGAGGTGATACCCGCAGAAAGGCATAGTCACCATCCTCCAACTCAAGAGGTCTTTGTCTCCTATCAACATACGACTTCTGCCTGCCCAGTACAATATTCATCTGCTTCGGGATGATCTGCACATTCTCTGTGGTAGCCCATAAAATATCTGGTCCCACTAGTGCTGACTCCCCTTGGTATGTCTAGCATAGTGTCGATCTGCAAGGTCAACCATAAAGGCCTCAAAGGAGCCATCCTAATGGTGGAGTGATAGATGTTGTTATATGAAAACTCCACCAAAGGTAAGAGATCCTCCCAGATGCAACTGAAGTCTAGGACACAAGCATATAGCATCTCCTCATGGGTCTGAATTGTCTGCTTGGTCTGACCATCTTTCTGAGGATGGAAGGCGGTGCTCCGACAACTATAACGACCCACACTTTACATACATTGTTAATACTTCAAAATTGAATCACACTTATTACAACATATGACAAAACCACAAAGGACCGTATAGGTATAGTGTCTTTAGAAACTGGGAAACATAAACAACTGGTTCATAAATCTTCTATAGTGTCTCCCATTTATTTCATCATATCTAGGGTCCCTTTTAGCATATTCTACTTAATATCCATCTTCCTGGCCTGGGGAAAAGAAAACATAAAAGGGTGAGCTCAAATGCTCAGCAAGGGAAAATAAAGGAAATAAAAATCATATCATATCTTTTTGAAAATTAAAACCTGCAAAATAGATCATAATATCTTAACATGGAATAAATCATAGAAGTGAAAATGAGATCCCCATAATCATAACATAAAACATGAATCTTTGTGGCATGCACACATAATCATGGAAAATCATTTCTTGTTAGTCATGACTCATTTCCAAGACTATCTTAGTGGACAAAGTTCCTTTCTGAACCGAGTTCACTCCTCGTTTCAGTCCTGTATCACTGAACCGAAATAACCTTCCGTTCCAGCCATGTCTATCTCATGAGATATAAAATCATTACCCAATGCATTGGAGGGAGATATAGGTCCCACCCATCTTAAAATGAATCCTTTCTTATGTGTGCAACATAATCATAAAACATACATCATCGCATAACACATATAACAAAAATGGGATTCTTGAAACATCATGACATCATAAATCAATTCATATATGATAAAGGAATTCATAAACATAATTCCATCACAACATAGTCAAACCAATGTAAAAATATGGATAGAAACAGAACCCTTTATTATCTTAGATGGAAAATAATTTTGATAAAACACTTGAATTGAATTCTTGAGGAAAATATCCTTTCTTCTTCAAAAACATTTTTCCTTTCATAACATGTCATACAACTTTAAAATAAAAGAAGTTGATTAAAAATAAACTTGAAAACTTGTAAAGGAAGCTTCTTTGAAGTAATGTTTTAAAAATCCATTCATGCCGTATAAGATAAAAAAAACATTCTTCGTACTTTTGTCGGAAAAGTCAAAAAGTACTTCGTACGGAAAAACGACAAAAGTTTCCTTTCATATTCTTTACTAAAAACTCACCTAAGGGTAAAATTGGATTTAAACTATTTCAAGTGGATGGAAACAATATTACATATTGAGGGAACATGGATGTGGATGATAAAATACACCCCAGTAAATACTTACGAATAAACAATCTCGGATAAAAATGAGATTGTGATATTTCCCTTACCTTAGGTCCGATTTGCTTTGTTCGTGTCCGAAGCTCCTGTATAATGGTTTAAATAATGTTATTGACTTATTCCAGAATCATACATATTGATATGAGATCATATATGGTCATATTATTAGCTTCTTGTTAGTAATATTTCATTGTTACTTGTTACTCGGGTCTTTATAACTTTTTGTTCTTATGCGTGTTTTGTCGAATAAATTCTTATTCTTATCTTTAGGTTATAGATAATTCATTTCCAGAATGGTATTAGTGTAGTATATACCATATTCATTCATTCAATTCATTTATATAATCATTATGAAATGAAGATCATGTAGAACGAGTCGCATCACATCGTGGAGACGGTATTCCGTACGTACGCACGAGTGATGATATCGTTCCTATGATCATGGAATTGTATTGGAGTATATATATATATTATTTCAGTATCAATATTACTTAATAATAATCATATATAGTTACTGATTACACCATTATACCCATCCTTGTAAGGTGATGGTGGAAAATAGATTACACCACGGCGTGGAGACGGTATTCCGTACGTACGCACGTGCGGTGATTTCATTTTTCCGTAGGATGGATAGAAGGTGAATTATGGTTGTTTTATATTTATAATAACATATCAGTATGTAAGTAATACTGATGTTATTACTTTATCATGAAACAACTAAAGAAGAAGAAGTTGAAGAAGAAAGAATTTGAAAAGATCGGTAATGGATATTACCTCTTCTTTGGAACGCCTTTTTGAATCCTCCACTTAAGGAACTAAGATTGGTCTTTGGAGAAGACCAGGACCTCTAGGATTATTCTAGGGAAGTGGAGAAGGGAAAATGTCAGGGGTTGGCCGAGCTTGAGTGCTCAAATTGGTGTGAGGAGGAGGGGGAGGAGGTGCCCTTTTATAAGGGAGGAGAGGGGCACCTTAGGAATATCTCAAAATATTATTTTATATTAAAGTCAAAATCGGTTTATAATGGTTCCAAAGGGTCTTATTTCGAAGCTAAAGTGGGGATGGGTCGAAACCCTATCAACCAATAGGATTTATACAAGTTTAGGGTATTATTTTAACCTTATCAATTAGATTTAACTCTAAGTTAATTAATTTAACTTTTACCGTGTCTTTTTGTTTTCTTTCACTATATGGTTAATACACTTACTATAACATGCCAAACGAACCCCAAATTGTTTATTATTAATATATATATCCTTATCTAAGTCATTTGGCCGATCCTTAGATTTTTAGGAATAAAATAACAATTAATAATATAATATTTGATTTAAAAACTATTTTGTGTCAATTTTGACACTATTTGATATATGATTTTTGTGAAAGTCATAACAGAATTATATGTTCGAACCAAGTTGATTAAATCAATAGTAATATATCATAGTAACCTAGAAAATTAGTGGAATTCATAAAAAGTCTCAAATTACATTTATTTTGGTATTTATATTATCAATTTTGTCAATATTTCATTAATAAGATAATTACTGCATCATCTTTGTGTCATAAATAAATTAAATTATTTGATGTCTAAAAATTACAAATAAAATACCATCATGTAGGAAATCGTTTTATCTTTCTAATGAATATTTACAATCGAATTTATCTTATGTATAACCCTATATTAAAAATGCTTTACTTATTAAACTTTGATTTTAACTATTTTAACCCTTCTTTAAATAAATTAATAATAAATGTCCTAATCTAATCCAAGTGGGCCTAAATGGTCATATTTTATTCCTAAGTTTGTTTTTGGTCGAATTACACTTGTCCAATAGAATTAGGACATGTGTTAGGGTAATATTAATATCATATTTACCCTTAGTTACCCTATTTACTATTAACCGCGGTAAAAATAGTAAAAAGTTACTATTCACCACAAAATTATTTTCATCTCATTGAACCACATTTTAGTCCTTGATATTAACCGTGTCTCTCGGATTTTTGAAATTCCATTCACAGAAGCGGTAAAATTAAGTTTTATGCAAAATTCAGTTTTTAACCTACCACTTAGTGGTTTCACTATTCATCAAAAATTGAAAGTTTTCAGAAAAATACCAAAATTTCACCCTAGGATAATTTCGATATTCTGAGTCCAAAAATGAAGTCCATTTTGAAAAATAAAATTTATAAAATTTCAAAAAGTGGTTATTACTATTCATAACGGCTAGTTTTAATAGCATATTGTTGTTTAGTGAAACTCGGTATTGCGTACGACGCAAGCTATCGAGGAAGGTCGCGATTGCGTGTAAAGCAAGCCAAGCAAGTGTTGTGTAGAAAAAGATTCCTTTGATGATTTATATAACATAAAAGTATCGGGTGTTACATTCTACCCCCCTTAAAAAGAATTTCGCCCTCGAAATTCGTCACTTTGCAACAAACAAATGAGGATACTTCTCCCTCATCATATCCTCAAGCTCCCATGTAGCTTCTTCAAGTTGGTGGTTTCTCCATAAAACTTTCACCAAGCGAGTGGTCTTGTTTCGTAGGACTTTTTCGCTACGATCCAGAATCTCTATCGGCTGTTCTTCATAAGAAAGATCTTGCTCCAGCGGTACAACTTCTGAGCTGAGTACATGTGAAGGATCTGGTATGTACTTTCTCAGGAGAGATACATGGAACACATCGTGAACTTGAGAGAGATTCGGTGGAAGCGCCAATCGGTAAGCTACCTTCCCAACACGATCCAGTATTTCAAAAGGACCGATATATCTAGGGCTCAACTTCCCCTTCTTTCCAAATCTCATAACCCTCTTCCAGGGAGATATTCGTAAGAACACTTTATCACCCACTTCAAACTCTAGGTCTTTTCTTCGGTTGTCGGCATAACTTTTCTGTCGACTCTGAGCTGCTCTTATGTGTTGTTGAATAGATCTGACCTTTTCTGCCATTTCATCAACGAGATCAGGTCCTAATAGCTTTCTTTCCCCAACTTCATCCCAGCAAGTTGGAGTCCTGCATTTCTTTCCATAGAGAGCTTCATAAGGAGCCATCTGAATACTGGAGTGAAAGCTATTATTATAAGAAAATTCCACCAAAGGTAGGTGTTGATCCCAACCTCCTTTGAAATCCATAGAGAAAGCTCTCAACATATCTTCTTGGGTTTGAATTGTTCTCTCAGACTGACCGTCTGTCTGGGGATGATAAGCAGTGCTGAAACTCAACTCTGTATCCAGAGTATGCTGAAGACTTCGCCAGAACTTCGAGGTAAATCTCGGATCTCGATCAGATATAATAGAAAGTGGTACTCCATGCAATCTTACCACTTCCTTTACATATATCCTGGCAAGCTGATCTAGAGAGAAATCCTCTCTAATAGCAATGAAGTGTGCAGACTTTGTAAGACGATCAACTATGACCCAGATAGCATTATTGCCTTTGGATGTTTTAGGAAGTCCTGTGACAAAGTCCATAGTGATGTTTTCCCATTTCCATTCGGGTATGGGTAATGGTTGTAACATCCCCTTAGACTTCTGTCTCTCAGCTTTAACTTGTTGACAAACCAAGCATCGAGAGACATATTCAGCAACATCTCTTTTCATGCCATCCCACCAGAAGTACTCTTTCAGGTCCCTATACATCTTCGTGCTTCCAGGATGAATAGAGAATGAAGAACTATGAGCCTCATCCAGCAGCTCTTTCTTTAATTCGGGGATGGGAGGAACACAAACCTGATTCCTGAATTTTATTATCCCATCACAATCAAGGTTGAATTCAGGAACATTTCTCACCTTCTTTTGTAACTCGAAATCTTCTTTCTGTGCCTCTTTAATCTTCACATGTATAGATGGTTGAACATTCATTTGAGAAAGATAAGATTTTTCCCCTTCCATTATAATTCCATGATCCATCCTTTGTAAATCCATAAATATTGGATCTTTTGTGATCCTCATCATGGATAAACTAGCATGGTCTTGTCGACTTAATGCATCTGCCACCTTGTTTGCTTTCCCAGGGTGGTAATGGATTGAGCAGTCATAATCCTTAATCAGCTCCAACCATCTTCTTTGGCGCATATTCAGCTCCTTTTTTGTGAAAATATACTTTAAACTTTTATGATCAGTATAAATATCACACCTTTCACCATAAAGGTAATGCCTCCAAATCTTTAATGCAAAGATTACCGCAGCCAACTCCAAATCATGTGTTGGGTAATTTTGCTCATGGATTTTCAACTGTCGTGAGGCATAAGCTATCACCATATCATTTTGCATAAGAACACACCCCAATCCCTTCTTGGATGCATCACTGTAGATCACAAACCTTTCTCCACTACAAGGCAGTGTGAGCACAGGTGCACTGGATAACCTTCTTTTCAACTCCTTGAAATTCTCTTCACATTCCTCTGTCCAGACAAACTTAACTCCTTTCCGAGTCAACTTGGTGAGTGGATTAGATAATCGTGAAAAATCTTTTACAAAACGTCGATAATAACCAGCCAAACCAAGAAAACTTCGGATCTCAGTTACTGTTGTTGGTCTTGACCATCTTTCGATAACCTCTGTTTTTGCTGGATCCACAGATATCCCCTCTTTTGAGATTATATGACCCAAAAATGCAACTTTTTGAAGCCAAAATTCACACTTGGTAAATTTGGCATAAAGCTTCTCTTTTCTCAGGGTCTTCAATATAATTCTCAAGTGATCTTCATGCTCTTCCTTGCTCTTTGAATAGACAAGAATATCGTCTATAAAGACTACCACAAATTGATCAAGATAGTCTCTAAAGACTCTATTCATTAGATCCATGAAGATAGCAGGGGCATTAGTAAGACCAAATGGAATCACTATAAATTGATAGTGTCCATACCTTGTACGGAAAGCCGTCTTTGGTATATCCTCCCTTTTGACCCTTAATTGATGATACCCTGAACGAAGATCAATCTTGGAAAAGTATTGAGCTCCGCGTAGTTGGTCAAATAAGTCATCAATGCGTGGGAGAGGATATTTGTTCTTGATAGTGATCTTGTTAAGTTCTCTATAATCAATTCAGAGTCTCATTGATCCATCTTTCTTCTTAACAAATAGAACAGGTGCTCCCCAAGGTGACGCACTAGGGCGTATGAATCCCTTATCAAGATTCTCTTGGAGTTGCTTCTTCAATTCCTGCAACTCAATTGGGGCCATTCTATAAGGTGTCTTTGAAATAGGCAAAGCACCCGGTACGAGTTCTATTGAAAACTCAACTTCACGATTTGGTGGAAGACCCGGTAATTCCTCCGGAAAGACATCATCAAACTCCCGTACAATGGGCATATTCTTAATCGTGAGTTTCTCACCAACTATTTGAGATAAATAACCTTCATTTAGTGGAATCAATACCCATAAGATGGAAGAAATTTCCACTGGAAGGTTATGTTCATCCTTGCATTGATAGACGATCGTAGGTTGATCTGGAATATGAAATGTGACTTCCCTTCTTTGGCAATTGATATGAGCTCCATGTAGAGAAAGCCAATCCATGCCAAGAATCACATCAAATTCCACTAAAGGAAGGATCCCAAGATTTGCAGGAAGCACTTTCCCACAAACTTCGATCGGAGAAGAATTATAAACTTCTGATGCGATTGATGTGCCATTAGGTGTTGTCACAGCTAACTCAACATCTAATTGTTGAGGTAATATGGTGATACCCTTAGAAAATTTTTCAGAAATAAAAGAGTGGGTGGATCCAGAATCAAATAAAACATTTGCTACTTTAGAGTGGATGGTAAGTGTACCTTTCACCACATCGTTATCGTACTCCACATCGCTGATAGAAATTGCATGCGACTTTCCTTTTTCATTAGCCTTAAGAGTTTGTTGACGTCGACCATCATCATCAACCCTTGGATTTGGGCATTGATTGGCATAATGCCCCATCTCCTTGCACTTGAAACATTGAAGTGTAGCAGGTTCATTCTGTGTATCCCTTCCTTTGTTTGCATCATTAGACATCTTCTTCCCATTATCACGGCATTCAAATGCCCGATGACCTTCCTTTCCACATTTAAAACATTTACTTGTCCCTTTAAGACAACTCCCTCCATGTTTCTTTCCACACTTTGAGCATAAGGGAAAGTTCATCTTCTTTTCCGTGTGCTCTTTAGATTTTTCTTTGAATTCCATCTTCCTCTTCTTATCAATCCCATGTGACTGATGGGTTACTCCAATCTCCATCTCGACTTTGAGAGCACATCGAACGATTTCCTCATAGCTATTGAAGTCCCTTATGGATAACGCCCTTCGAAGACTTGGTTTTAAGCCACTAAAGAATCGATCGATCCTACTCTCAGGTTGGATAATAATACCAGAAGCGTACCTTGCAAGTCTGGTAAAATTTGCTTCATAGGTACCAACAGATTCATCATCCCTTTGCTTCAGTTCAAGGAACTCTTTCTCCATCTTTGTTCGGAGAATACGAGGGAAGTACTTATTGAAAAATAAGTTCTTGAACTCGTCCCATTCCATAGACTCAATTTCATCCCTTTGCCTTGTATTCTTAACAAGATTCCACCATTGATCAGCATCTCCTTCCAAACGATACACTGCTAGGATGACTTTATCATGCTCAGAACATTGAAGAACTGAAAATATCTTTTCAGTAGTACTAATCCATTGTTCAGCAACTAATGGATCAGTAGACCCGCTGAAAGATGGTGGACGCTGCCTCATGAAGGATTCAACATAATGTTGCTCCCTCCTTTGTTCGTTTGGAAATCCTGCATGATTCATAGCTTGAGAAAGTTGTGTGAGCATGGCTACAAGATTTTGCATTCCAGCTCCCATATCGTTTGGTTGCTCAGGGGGACAATCATTGCATTGCCCATCGCATTCGGCATTAACACGGTTCCTTCGGGTTCCAGCCATTGACTAAAACCAAGAAGAATAGTGTGAGCAACACTAATTATAATAGGAAACCACATAATTCAAGAATAAAATTTTCATGCTTATGGTCTTATCCTAGGTTATTCATGGCCATTTCTAAGATTGTGTTCTATGCTTAGACTTATCCTTAGGGTTCTTACTAAGGCTTTCACATCCTAGTTTCCAAAGGTTGACTATACCTTTCCTCTGATACCAACTATAACGACCCACACTTTACATACATTGTTAATACTTCAAAATTGAATCACACTTATTACAACATATGACAAAACCACAAAGGACCGTATAGGTATAGTGTCTTTAGAAACTGGGAAACATAAACAACTGGTTCATAAATCTTCTACAGTGTCTCCCATTTATTTCATCATATCTAGGTTCCCTTTTAGCATATTCTACTTAATATCCATCTTCCTGGCCTGGGGAAAAGAAAACATAAAAGGGTGAGCTCAAATGCTCAGCAAGGGAAAATAAAGGAAATAAAAATCATATCATATCTTTTTGAAAATTAAAACCTGCAAAAGAGATCATAATATCTTAACATGGAATAAATCATAGAAGAGAAAATGAGATCCCCATAATCATAACATAAAACTTGAATCTTTGTGGCATGCACACATAATCATGGAAAATCATTTCTTGTTAGTCATGACTCATTGCCAAGACTATCTTAGTGGACAAAGTCCCTTTCTGAACCGAGTTCACTCCTCGTTTCAGTCCTGTATCACTGAACCGAAATAACCTTCCGTTCCAGCCATGTCTATCTCATGAGGTATAAAACCATTACCCAATGCATTGGAGGGAGATATAGGTCCCACCCATCTTATAATGAATCCTTTCTTATGTGTGCCACATAATCATAAAACATACATCATCGCATAACACATATAACAAAAATGGGATTCTTGAAACATCATGACATCATAAATCAATTCATATATGATAAAGGAATTCATAAACATAATTCCATCACAACATAGTCAAACCAATGTAAAAATATGGATAGAAACAGAACCCTTTATTATCTTAGATGGAAAATAATTTTGATAAAACACTTGAATTGAATTCTTGAGGAAAATATCCTTTCTTCTTCAAAAACATTTTTCCTTTCATAACATGTCATACAACTTTAAAATAAAAGAAGTTGATTAAAAATAAACTTGAAAACTTGTAAAGGAAGCTTCTTTGAAGTAATGTTTTAAAAATCCATTCATGCCGTATAAGTTAAAAAAAACATTCTTCGTACTTTTGTCGGAAAAGTCAAAAAGTACTTCGTACGGAAAAACGACAAAAGATTCCTTTCATATTCTTTACTAAAAACTCACCTAAGGGTAAAATTGGATTTAAACTATTTCAAGTGGATGGAAACAATATTAAATATTGAGGGAACATGGATGTGGATGATAAAATACACCCCAGTAAATACTTACGAATAAACAATCTCGGATAAAAATGAGATTGTGATATTTCCCTTACCTTAGGTCCGATTTGCTTTGTTCGTGTCCGAAGCTCCTGTATAATGGTTTAAATAATGTTATTGACTTATTCCAGAATCATACATATTGATATGAGATCATATATGGTCATATTATTAGCTTCTTGTTAGTAATATTTCATTGTTACTTGTTACTCAGGTCTTTATAACTTTTTGTTCTTATGCGTGTTTTGTCGAATAAATTCTTATTCTTATCTTTAGGTTATAGATAATTCATTTCCAGAATGGTATTAGTGTAGTATATACCATATTCATTCATTCAATTCATTTATATAATCATTATGAAATGAAGATCATGTAGAACGAGTCGCATCACATCGTGGAGACGGTATTCCGTACGTACGCACGAGTGATGATATCGTTCCTATGATCGTGGAATTGTATTGGAGTATATATATATATTATTTCAGTATCAATATTACTTAATAATAATCATATATAGTTACTGATTACACCATTATACCCATCCTTGTAAGGTGATGGTGGAAAATAGATTACACCACGGCGTGGAGACGGTATTCCGTACGTACGCACGTGCGGTGATTTCATTTTTCCGTAGGATGGATAGAAGGTGAATTAGGGTTGTTTTATATTTATAATAACATATCAGTATGTAAGTAATACTGATGTTATTACTTTATCATGAAACAACTAAAGAAGAAGAAGTTGAAGAAGAAAGAATTTGAAAAGATCGGTAATGGATATTACCTCTTCTTTGGAACGCCTTTTTGAATCCTCCACTTAAGTAACTAAGATTGGTCTTTGGAGAAGACCAGGACCTCTAGGATTATTCTAGGGAAGTGGAGAAGGGAAAATGGCAGGGTTTGGCCGAGCTTGAGTGCTCAAATTGGTGTGAGGAGGAGGGGGAGGAGGTGCCCTTTTATAAGGGAGGAGAGGGGCACCTTAGGAATATCTCAAAATATTATTTTATATTAAAGTCAAAATCGGTTTATAATGGTTCCAAAGGGTCTTATTTCGAAGCTAAAGTGGGGATGGGTCGAAACCCTATCAACCAATAGGATTTAGACAAGTTTAGGGTATTATTTTAACCTTATCAATTAGATTTAACTCTAAGTTAATTAATTTAACTTTTACCGTGTCTTTTTGTTTTCTTTCACTATATGGTTAATACACTTACTATAACATGCCAAACGAACCCCAAATTGTTTATTATTAATATATATATCCTTATCTAAGTCATTTGGCCGAACCTTATATTTTTAGGAATAAAATAACAATTAATAATATAATATTTGATTTAAAAACTATTTTGTGTCAATTTTGACACTATTTGATATATGATTTTTGTGAAAGTCATAACAGAATTATATGTTCGAACCAAGTTGATTAAATCAATACTAATATGTCATAGTAACCTAGAAAATTAGTGGAATTCATAAAAAGTCTCAAATTACATTTATTTTGGTATTTATATTATCAATTTTGTCAATATTTCATTAATAAGATAATTACTGCATCATCTTTGTGTCATAAATAAATTAAATTATTTGATGTCTAAAAATTACAAATAAAATACCATCATGTAGGAAATCGTTTTATCTTTCTAATGAATATTTAAAATCGAATTTATCTTATGTATAACCCTATATTAAAAATGATTTACTTATTAAACTTTGATTTTAACTATTTTAACCCTTCTTTAAATAAATTAATAATAAATGTCCTAATCTAATCCAAGTGGGCCTAAATGGTCATATTTTATTCCTAAGTTTGTTTTTGGTCGAATTACACTTGTCCAATAGAATTAGGACATGTGTTAGGGTAATATTAATATCATATTTACCCTTAGTTACCCTATTTATTATTAACCGCGGTAAAAATAGTAAAAAGTTACTATTCACCAAAAAATTATTTTCATCTCATTGAACCACATTTTAGTCCTTGATATTAACCGTGTCTCTCGGATTTTTGAAATTCCATTCACAGAAGTGGTAAAATTAAGTTTTATGCAAAATTCAGTTTTTAACCTACCACTTAGTGGTTTCACTATTCATCAAAAATTGAAAGTTTTCAGAAAAATACCAAAATTTCACCCTAGGATAATTTCGATATTCTGAGTCCAAAAATGAAGTCCATTTTGAAAAATAAAATTTATAAAATTTCAAAAAGTGGTTATTACTATTCATAACGGCTAGTTTTAATAGCATATTGTGGTTTAGTGAAACTCGGTATTGCGTACGACGCAAGCTATCGAGGAAGGTCGCGATTGCGTGTAAAGCAAGCCAAGCAAGTGTTGTGTAGAAAAAGATTCCTTTGATGATTTATATAACATAAAAGTCTCGGGTGTTACAACAACGCTACATCTTGAAAGCCTCTTACAACACCTTCCATAGCTGGGAATTAAATCGTGCATCATGATCAGAGAAAATAGAAGAAGTTACTCTTTGTAGCCGAACAATCTCTTGCACATAGAGGCATCCCAATCTCACTACTAAACAATGTTCTATGATCTGTAGGAAGTGGGCCGACTTGGTGAGTCGGTCGACGATCACCTAGATAGAGTCCAGTCAGATGGACGTACATGGAAGACCTGTCACGAAGTCCTTTGATATCCCATCCCACCTCCACTCTAGGACCTCTGAAGGATGATCCAAGCCTACTGGTACCTGATGCTCTGCCATCATTAGCTGACAAGTAAGGTATGAAGAGACAAACTCCACTACTGCCTTCTTCAAACATTGCAACAAGTGCTGTCATCGAAGTCCCTAGTACATCTTCGTCACTCCTTGATATACCGCTAGAGGGTATGTGTGGAACTCCCTCAACACTTCCTTCTAAAGTGACACTAGCACCGTAGTACATCCTCTAAAGAGGATGACATGCTCTCCACCTTTAGAAAATCCATAAGGTACCGATCCTGTGGATATCTGAGCACGTTGTGTGCCGCAGTCAGTGTCTCCATGCTGTGACTCCCCGACTCGCTGAAGATGTGGAGGAGTGACTATAAGAGACTGAAGGAAAGATGCTCCATCTCAGTCCACAAACGATATCTGTAAAGCAGCCATCTCCTTTGTCGCCTCTCCTAGCAGCTAAATACTAGATCTTTTACTGAGTGCATCTTCTACAATGTTCCCCTTCCTAGGAGTATAGATATCTAGAAGTCATAGTCCAGGAGGAAGTCAAGCCAACATAACTGTCTCAGGTTTAGGTACTTCTGAGAGAAGATATACCTGAGACTCTCGTGGTCAGAGTAGACTATTAAATGCTTGCCCATCAGATTGTGTCACAACATCTTCAAAGTGAAGACCAATGCTACTAACTTTAGGTCATGGGTATCATAGTTCTTCTCATTCTATCTCAACTGTCGTGAACCATATGTGATCACTGCTCAATCCTGCATCAGGACACACCCGAGTTCGGTCCGTGATGCGTCGCAATAGACTGCATAACCTACGCCCTCCTCTGAAACCCCCAAGATGGAGGCACTAGTCATCCTCTGCCTCATTTCCTGAAAGTTATACTGGTATCTCAACGACCATACGAAGGGTTGCCACTTCTTTTTCAAGGCTGATAGTGGTGTTGCAACTCTGGAAAAGTCTTGAATGAACCTCTGGTAACATCCAGGCAAACCGAGGAAACTCTATACCTCCATCACACTCTTGGGTGGCTCCCAAGAAAGTACCGCCTCAATCTTCGTAGGATCTACTGCAACTCCAGCCTCCAAGATGACATACTCAAGAAATTCAACCTCTTGGATCCAAAACTAGTACTTCCAGATCTTACCATAATGATGGTTCTCTCAGTGTGTGTCCAGAACTACCTGCAAATGGTAGGCATACTCCTCCTCAGTAGTCGAGTAGATTAGAATGTCTTCGATGAAGACTATGACAAAGAGATCGAGGTATGGCTGGAATATCATGTTCATGAGTCCCATGAACACTGCTGGAGCATTGGTTAAGCCGAAACACATAACCAAAAATTTTTAGTGGCTGTATTGACATCTGAAGGTCGTCTTCTACACATCGTCTTCTCAAACTCTGAGTTGGTGATAGCCTGATCTAAGGTATATCTTTGAGAACCACTGTGATCCCCTCAGCTGATCAAAGAGGTCGTCAATCCTTGGGAGTGGGTTTGTGGTCTTCATGATCACCTAGTAAAAGCGATGGTAGTCGACACAAATCCTCAAACTTCTATCCTCCTTCTTAGCGAATAGTATCGGGGCTACCCAGGGATAAAAATTGGGCCAGATGAATCTCTTCCCCTATAATTCCTCCTACTGTACTCGAAGCTCATGAAGCTCAGTGGGAGTAATCCAATATGCTGGTGTAGATATCAGTGGCGTCCTGGGGTATAGGTCAATGTAGAAGTCCACCTCTCCGCAAGGAGGTAGACCTGGAACATCGTCAGGGAAAACATCCATGTATAGGTCCACCACTACATGAGATCTTGGAATCTCCACATCAACCCCTCTGAGGGTAAGGCAGTCCAACTGATGAGTGATCAGCAGCACCCTCCTCTGAGTTAGTCCGTATTGCACTGCAAAGGCTCCCTTCTCATCCGTGAAGGTTAACCCAGTCCCATCCGTTGGGATACACTGCACTTTGCGCCTAATACAGTCAATTTGAGAATGGACTGTAGGCAACCAGTCCATACCCATGATGATGTCGTAAGGCCTCGATGCCTCTACGAAGAGATCCCAGCCAAAGCTATCACCGCCTAGAGTAAGATCACACTTACAAAACCAGTTTGTAATTGTCGAATTTGCTCTCGTAGAAGTTTCTAGCCATAAGGATTGAGCCAACGGCTCTGTTGGAATCTCCAAGCTACGAATGAGGGCAGTGGAAAAGAAAGAGTGACTAGCACCTATGTCTAAAATTACTACAACCAAGGTGGAGTAGACACATATAATACCTTGAATCATCTCCGAAGAATAGAGATCATAAACCTCAGCTGCCTGGAGCTGGTTTTTTCCTATCCACATGCTCCCTATGGTTGGGGTGGACCTCATAGTGGTGGTGGTGGTGGTAACACCTCATAACGCTGTCCACCACCAGCTGCAAAACCAGCTCCTCTACCACGTCTTCCTGCGCCCTACAGATCACCTCGATCGAACCTTTGCCTCTGCCTAGGAGGTCCCTTAACTGTCTTCTAATCATCTGTACAGTGGGTCGGACAGTCATGAGCCATGTGACCCTACCCTCTGTATGTGAAACATTCCATAATCCTCAAATGACTGGCTCTATCTCATGTGCCTTGCAAAACTGAACCAGATTCCTAAGGTCGTCCACCAGATGGTTTGGTCTGCTTGGACCTCTATGACTTCTGTCTGCTGCTAGCTATAGGAGACTCATGTACGTGATTCCTGGTGGTGGGTCTCATTGCTAGTAACTGCTCATCAGGGAAACTCTCCACTCAGAGGGCTCACTCCAATACCCCAGCCTACGTCAGGATGCTGATGGAGATCATCGAATCCCTGATCTCTCACCTGATACCCTGCTCAATGGTCTGAGCCCTGAAGAATGGCTCCCACGCCATATCTATGGAGTAGAGAAATTGTTCATTGAACCTTGCTGAGTAATGAGCTACAATCATGCTACCCAGCTATAGATGCAGTAGAACCTGTATCTGCACCTCACGTAGGGTGGGTGGGACGAACATTGCCCAAAACTTGCTCTTTATGTATGCCCAGATAAGTGTTGTCTCGTTATGTGGCTGGAGAATCAGGCTCCACCATCTGCCTGCTACTACCTAATGGAGACTCATGGAAAGGATCACCATAAGGTCTGCTTGTGTCCCTACCAGTCTGAAAACTCTCACGACATCCTCCAGTCAATCTTCAGATGCTTGTGGGTCTTTCTCACCCCTGTACCTGGGCGGTCTCTGGTGCTGGAACTCGGGCAACGCACTCAGGTGGAGTTCACTATCTGAGGCTGGGGCTGGTGGCATCAGTGGCCCAATAGGTAGTGGTATCGCTGCTACCACCACTATGATAGGGTCCTACACCGAGGCCTCGACGCTCGATGGGCTTCCATCTCATATAAATCCTGGAACCCTGGATGGCTTTCTGCATGGAGGAATCCTGTAAAAAATTAGGTGTACCATAGTAAATAAGTTATACCTAGTGAGATGACTCAAATAGATCACTAATAAAACTCTAGATACAGAAAAAAATCAGTGTTTTCGTGCACTAAGTCAGAAATCAGAAGTCAGGGTCCTCGTGTATGGATACGTCGACCGCCGCACCAACACTGGACTCCCTAAACTAAAAACCACACTCACTACACTTATCACTATTTATTCAAAGAAAAGATCAGATTCATATGTTCTATGGTAGAACCGACTCCTCTGATACCAATTTTTCATGACCCGTCCCCTGGGGCCCGTGCCGTGACTACCCCAAGCCCGACTTCCATAGGCCAGGGGCTAGCGACTAGCACCAAAGGAATAATTCCCTATACCTGGGATGAAATTTCCATTATAAATGAAAAAACTCACAACAGAGTAGATTCTGGAAGAAAAACACTAAGTAAAAATTTAAACGAAAAGAGTGGTGAAAAGTAAAAGGGGCCGAAAAGGCAAACACAACTGTAAAGTTCAAGTACAACTGAAAAGGGAAAAACAACTAAATGATGGAAGAAGCTCTTGGATCATCCACCACAGATCCTACCTGAAGGGTAGGTACATATAGCCTCATCAACACTATATGTCTATCAGTCTACTTCGGGTACTGACTTGTCGTGAGGTCCACCTCCAAGTACCGTACAGTCCTCGTACACTCAGCCTTAGTCAGTGATGTCCATCATCTGCATCCAACACAATGAGGTGTGGGCAAATCCCATGCAAGTGTGAGTATAACGATACTCAGTAGGGACCCTGAGACCCTCAAGGTCTCACAAAATCTAACAAGGATAAACCAAAAGGTATGAAGTCAATAGATCACCCCACATAGTTATATGCCCATACATATAGCTAAGTTATCTAGTAATCCTTCTCAATCATGGGGAAAACAAAAATTTACTGTCTCAGCTCACACATGTATACTAATTTTGAGGTGAGATATTATTGATCATATGTAGTCAATGAATCATCTATTCTATCAAATCCACACATGATCTAGGAACAGAAATCAAAACTGTTGAACCCAGACAGGATCCAGGAACAATTATTCTATTGAACCCACACAGGATCCAGGAACATAAGTCAGAAATATCGAACCCACATAGGATCCAGGAACAGTAGTCAGAGTTATCGAATCTATAAGGGATCTAGGAACAGTCGTCAGTGCTGTCGAACCCACACATGATCCAAGAATAGTTTTTAGTGCTGTTGAACCCACACATGAACCCGGAGTAGTCGTTAGTGCCGTTGAGTCCACATAGGATCCCGGAACAGTCGTCAGTGCACAACAAACCACATGGTTTCGGACGAAGGATTATTGATTCTGGGAGGGTCCGATCCTCAAGAAGAGTGTTGATAAATAAACTTCCACGAAGTCCTAAGAAGAATCATCTCAAAGGTCCTCCTTGTCATAAGGGTCTCAACGCGACAGACGGCGCGTCAATCGGACGCCCGGTCTGTGAGTTATTGTCATTTCTGTTCTGAGGGCCCGGTTGGATTTATGTTCAATCCAACCTGACCATACTCCAATTTCATCAAAAACTAAAGTGGGGTATTCCAAAAGAACTTCCTTGATCTAAGATTTTCTTCTCCACAGACGGTTTGTCAATCGGACACCCGTAGCTCACGTTATGGTTGAAAAGGTGAAATCGGGTCTAACGGGTCCGACCCAATCAGACCAACCCAGCCCGACATGGCCTGAGCCGACCGGACCCACTAGAACCAGCCCGGCCCACCGGAACTGGTCCGGACTATGGCGGCAGCCCGACCCGTGGGTAGCATGGCTCGTGTGGCCTTTTCTGGCGGTTCGACCAGAGAGGGCTTGCGGGGGCGGCCCTCCTGGCCTGGGTGGCCAGAGCTTGTTGTGCCCTGCAGGGACCACCCTATCCGCGTAAGGGTGGGGGTGCCACACCCCCCATCTCCCAAACATAACTGGCACCGGTTTGGTAGCCCACGGGACCCAGGAGGGTCCCACCTCATTCGACTGGACGAGTGGCCAGTAGCGCCTGCTCCACCAGCGGCCGACCCTGCCAGTCACCTCTGCTCTACCGCCACAGCCCCCTCGCCATGGCTTCTTCCTTTGTGCAGTGCACCGTCGTCTCACCCTTCTGTCGACCCAGAGGCCCTGCGCCATTGGTTTACATCATGGCCGACCCAATCCTGGCCGTTGTGGCACTACCGTGGCCCGTCGGCCGCAGACCACTCATCCGGCGGTGTCGTGGAACCGCCTCCGTCATCAACAAGTGAGGAAAAAAATGGGGGTTGGGGTATGTTTTTTCTACCCACCCCCTCCGCGTTATGGTGATAATAATCGGCTAAACATAAAACAAGATTTAACGATGAATAATGGGAAAAAAATCAAACTCGAATCCCCTATCATTGATCGTCAATTATTTATCATTGACGGAGTCGCAAAAGTTTGTCGTCGAAGATGTCTCTGGATGGTTGAATCTTGAAGGAAGAATTCCAAGAAGGTCGGCGTTCTTCGTTCGTTGTTGGGAGATTGGGTTCTTCATTAGAGAACACTAATTCTCCCAATCTCTCCACTCAAAGGCTCCCATTGAATAAGAAATGCCAAGAAAAAATAATAATAGATTTTCTATTATTTTAGATGTTGGCACGAAATTCAAATAGAGAATTAAATTAATTAGATAGGCTCCCTTTAATTAATCCAATGGGTTTGCACAAGGAATTAATTTGGGGAGGTGAAGAGGCTCTCCCTCATTAATGAGGGAGAGTTAAGAGGTTTTACTCTCCTCCACCAATAGGGGGCTAAGCCCCGTATGTCCCCCACACCATATCCTCTCATGGGAGGTTTTGTTTGGGTGGGCCCCATAACCATAACCCTTTATGGGAGGTTAAGGTGTGGTGGTCCCACATCCAACTCCCATGATGAAGTTTTAATCACCAAATACCCACATGGAGGCTCTAATAAAATAAAGTGAAAACTCACTTTATTTTATTACTTTCCACAGAAACCCCAAATCTATCTTCTATTCTCAACCAACTATGGTCGAGGTGAAAGTCTCCTTAAGCAAATACGGGTGCTGTGAGTTCAACTGTGCCCTCAGATTTAAATTCCGAGCACCGGTTCAAAATTTATAAAGACCCTCTCATACATTTACTAATCGTACCCAAAATAACTTCATAAATTGATTCCGGGAACACTGGGCCTTGGAATGAAGTGCTGTCAATTTTCACAGACTCGTAGAGTTCCCATTTATTTAAGAAAAAATTTTCCATAGCAATTCTGGGTCTTTAAAAGATTATTTCCTTGTCTATGATAGATATCACCTTATGGAGTTTGATATATTAATATGTTCCGAGTAGAGACCTTATGATCTATATCTACTCTACCCTGAAGAGTAACTTTGTAGTAATGATAACCTATTGCATCCATTAAAGAGTCAGGGGACCTTTGAGGTATTGAAAATGTGTATCAAAAAACCATAACGACAATGTTATTGATAATATTAAGAATATGAAACTCATGTAGAGTCACTGTAACACCCCAAGATTCCACTGTACGTTTCCCTTTGAATAATGTAATAGATTTCATTGTACGCAACTTCGAGATTATAACACACCACGACCAATCAAACTAGCCATTATAAATAGTAATACACAGTTTTTTGAAAATTTATATATTTTATGTTTCAAAATGGACGTCATATTTCGATTCAGAATATCGAAATTAGATTAGGGTGAATTTTTGGTTTTTTTCTATAGACTTTCAATTTTTGATGAATATTGAAAAAACACAGCGTTATTGGTTAAAACCGACTTTTTATTTAAATATTTCATTATATTATTTTAATTTATTTTAGGTTAAAATAGATAAATAATACATATATTTTTTCAACATTATTCATTGGAGTCATTTTATAATAAGTTTAGATATATAAAATTTTATCGAACTATTTACCGTCTTTTACCCACCTCCTAGGAGAATATTCAAATTTGTATAAAACATAATTTTACTACTTCTGTGAGTTTAATTTCAAAAATCTGACAGACATGGTTAATATTAGTATGTAAAATGTGATTGAATATGATGAAAATATATTTTGGTGAATAATAACTTTTTTTACTTTTGTTTACCACGGTTAGAAGTAAATAAGGTAATTAAAGGAAAAATGATATCATAATTACCCTAACCCACGTTCTAATTCAATCGGATAAGTGTAATTCGATCAAAAATAACCTTAGGAATAAAATATTACCCCTATGGTCCCCTTGTATTAGATTAGGACATTTATTTTTATTTTATTTAAATAAGAGTTAAAATAGATAAAATCAATGTGTAATAACAAAACCATTTTTAATAAAGGGTTATACAAAATCTAAATTAGTCTATAAATATTTATTATAAAGATAAAAATATTTCCTAAATAATTTTATTTTATTTATAATCTTTAGACAATAAATAATTAAATTTATTTTTGACACAATAATGATGTAGTAATTATCTTATTAAAGAATGATTAAAATAATTGATATTATAAATATACAAATAAATCTAATTTGAGAATTTTAATGAATTCCAATGATTATATATGTTAATATGACATGTTAGGGTGGATTAAATTAATTGTTTTAGAAGTAATAATGTTGTTATGAAATTAAGAATAACAACATACAGAATAGTGTCAAAATTTACAAAAATAGTTTTTTAAAAATTATTAAATAATAAATTGATATTCTATTCCTAAAAATCTGCGGTTTGGACAAAGGGATTAAATAATATTATATATGTCATTAATGAACCACTTGAGGTTCTTTTAGAATTTTATTGTATGTTTATGAACCATATAATATAAAAATACAAAGAGACATGGTAAATGTCAATCTATTTAACTAAGAGTTAAATCTAAAATATAAGGTTAACATGATGACCCAAACGTGTCTAAAACATATTTTTGGAGAGTTTTTCAACCATTCCCCAATGTATACTTTAAATAATTCATTTTTTAGCAATTAGAAACTAAAAATTATTTTATTATAAAATAATATTTCAAGCTTTTTCGAAAGTGACCCTCACCTCTCTAATAAAAGGGAACTTCCCCTTCTCTCAAATTAACACATTAAAAAGCCATTTGTATTAGAAAATCCCTACCCAAATATCATATAAATTTTCCTCCCTTTAACCAAGAGGAATTACATTAGTCATTAATCCAGCCTAAGGAGCCCTTTTGATCACATCAAAGGGAAGCACTCGTAGAAGAGGTAAATATTTCATCACCTCTTTCAAGTTCTTTTCTTCTACCACTGCCTCTTTAATTGTTGTTTCTATTCTAAAATAATATCTTCAATATCTTCTATATACTATGCTATTATACTAAAAATGGTACAACCATATTCATTATTCTGTCCATCCTATAAATGACAATGTCACCATACATGCGTACGTACATATTACCGTCTCCGCGTTGTGGTGTAGTATGTTATTCAAACACTTCATCATTTGGATGGGTATAATAATGAGTATATATGATGTAAATAATAATAATAAGATGATAATTATTCTGTATATATTATATACCAAAAAATTATATATTATTTTAATATAAAAAGAATTATATTGTCGCTCGTGCGTACATACAGATTACCATCTCCACGATCGCGGTGAGATTCATTCCCCATCGTAATCATTCAAGTATCATTTTCATTTTATGATTAAAAATAATGTTTATGAACATAATATAATTATGTATATGAATCAAACACATCCAATCCAAAACAAACATGTCTTATGTAACCAAGCATATTAAGGATAACAAATTAGTTAAAATGTGAAACGATAATACTAAGAAAATATTATTAACAAAAAAATATTATAAGATTATATATGATATCATATTTATGTATATGATTCTTGTATAATTTAATAACAATGTTTTAACTGTTATACAGAAGGTTAACATACCATCAACACAGTAAAAGTACAAGGTAAGGGTTAATTTTACAATCTCTTTATTATCTGAGGTTGTTTTTACGTAAGTATCTATTGGGAACTCTTTATCATCCGCATCCATGTTTTCATAAAAATGTATTTCAAAAACACTTTTACTGTTAACGAGACAATTGGTTAAATTCATTTATACCCTTATTTTAACATATATGTTTTGAAAGGAATATTTTTGTCGTCTTCAAAACAAGGTACTTTATGACCTTTTTGACCAAATTAATGTAAGAATGTCTTTTTTTAACTTATACAATGGGTGTGGATATTTTATGCCATTATAACATCATCAATGATTCTCATAAAATCATATAGGAATATTTTAAAAATAAATATTTTCTTTTATATTATATGACATTTAAATGATTTCAAAATATAAAGACATATTTCTCTAAAAAAAGTTTTGATTTATTCTATGTAAACATCCTTTGATGGAGGAATGCATTGGACTTAGTATGTCACGGGTGGAGGCCGCTATAGCTCCTCAATGCATAGGTAGGTCTAATGAGACAAACTAGTGTCTTGGCACAAGGTCTTGAAAAAATAATATTTTTAGTCTTGGAACAAGGCTTTGATTATGTGGTTATGAAGTCTAACATTATGTATCCCATCATTATGAAAGTGTCTATTGATATTGCATGTGATTATTCGAAAAGTATAATATCTTTATGAATATGTTAATGGAATTAATTGATCTTATCTTTTCCATATTATGCTGATGTTAAAGTTTAAAAGGCATTTGTTTTAGTCTTAAATTACCTTAAATATTAATTCTTATTTATAAAAGTTTCCACTATATTTTTATCCTTGTTGAGCATTTTATATCACCCCATTATATGTTTTAATTTTCTAGGATGTGAAGAAGTATATTATGACTGACCTGTAGGGATAGTCTAAGTGATATGATTGTGGCCTATGGATACTATGTGGTTGTAGTTTTTCATTTTATAATGTAATGTAAAAATTATGTATGTATCTAGAATTTCTGAGGCTACTAAACTAATCGGCCTTTCGAGTCGTGACCTTTTGTGTTCATGCCAATGTTATGTAATAAAGTAACAAATCTGGGTAACTGAGGTTAGGAAATTACAGTTTGTATCAGTGTAAGTTTAGTAAAACCCGGGAAACTAGATTTAGAAAAACTCTTGTTAGAGAACATTACCATAAGATAAACATTGATAATTATTATAGAATAAATTCCTAGAATTTTCATATTGTAGTGATTTTGTGAGTTTTCCTAGAAATACATCCCTTCCTGGATACGAGAAGGTAGAGGCGGCTCTAGCACAGATGTACCAAGGTGTTAAACCTTAAAACATTTCTTTGAGCTAGAATATTCCAATGAGCTTCATTCACTTGAATATGATCCTTTCTCAGGGAGTGTTTCATTCATAGTTGTGATCCATGATCAGAATATAGATATGATCCCGATCATATGCCTTTGGATTATGCAGCTGCTATTTTCTCGACTGGAATATGAGCATATACAAAATAACGTACCCCTCTTACATGGTGAGTTATGGTTGATATTGAATTATGACCCTAATCTTAATTTGAATTACCCGTCATAATATTCCAATGTACATCTTGAATGTTATAATGGATTTGATAACAATGTTGTATGGTGTCTAAAAGATACTAGTGTATTCATTTTCTAGTGGAAGTAGGGATACGAATGTTTCATTCATGATATACTAGAATATTATAGGTATATTATCTTTTAGAAATATGATCAAATCCCATGGAATTTTTTATTCTTGCATGGTGAGACTCAATAAAATAGAGGTTAAGAGCCTTATCCTATGCCATTAGAGTACACCGCCATTATCTTTCGATAGGAATATGAGCATATCCAGAGGCATCTTCCACTCCCGCTTGGTCACCCACAGCTTGGACAGGGATATTAGCCCAACACTGGGCCCATGGAATATGAAAAATTCATGTTTAGAAAAGACGTTTACCTTGTACGAATTCATGTTCTACTCTCACATTGTGGTCCCATGTATGAATGGGAATATAAGCCTCTTTTTGTGCCATGTCCTTTACTGGAATATATAGAAAATCCTTCGGGATGGGAGAAGGATTGTGGCCTCACTCTAGAGCAGCCATATTTTCATAATAACTAAAGTTTTATACTTACCTGGATGTAGGGATATAAATATGAACCTATCCCTACATATGTACCTGTGTCCAAATACGTCGGCGGAGTACTTCATCTATTATTATGATGTAACAGAACTTTCACAAAGTGTGAACATGAAAATAGGATTACTGATTTTATATCTCAAATATATACTGAGTGATATCATTAATTGAAGTGGGGATATGATACCACCTATATCTTTCTAATAACACTGGAATATGTGGATGGTCATTATGAAAAAGTGCATGAATCTTCACCTCTCCATGATTTCTATAGGAATATTCCTAGAGACTCCTTCCAAGTGAGATGGGATATAAGATTAATCACCTACTACTTCAAAATATGTTAGTAGGCATCATCAATTGATATAGGGATATGATACCACTCACGGATCTCTAGAGATTCCAATTTGTAATTTATCTTTCTTGTTTCCTATATGTGGGAATCAATGGTGGAATTGTGTTCGGTGGTACCCCCAGCAGGCGACTAAATGGTACTTATGGGATGGAAATAGCGAATAGAGTTAAAAGGATCCCTCAGAAGATCCAGAACTAGTGGGGATCCATAGTTTTTTCATTGATCAAAATTAATTATATAGTATATGTGGTGGTTGACATAGTCCCTAGAAAATATTCTGAAGTGGTTTTGGGTGAAATGAGGGCCACTGGAAATATTATTTCTTCCTTAGATGATGCAGATTCATAAATTTTAGCATCTAGAGACCCTCATGGGAAGCCTCAAGGTTGGGATCGTACCATATAGATGGTATCCAAATCACATTACATTTCCCACTGGACATTGAATGTTTTGGGTGGGTAAGATCATTCTAAGACATATAGGGGTTACGAACATTATTGATTTTCCAAAAAAGACTTCTAGATAAATTCATTATATCCAGTCAAATGTTTTTCATAGGGCATTATATATTTTCAAAATGATAGAAAGAAATAAGTTTACCAATTATTTCATCATCGTACCCAAGATATGTGATCAATAAAATATGTCTGGGTAACACAATTACTCGTTCTTATTCCAATCCCAACCTTTCTATTCATATAGAATTGTCAATGTGAGGATGGAAATATTTTTTGAGAGCCCTCTATATAGAGATTAATCCATATGATTATTTCCAGGTTACCTATATTTCATACATAGGATATGAAAAAATAGACTGATATATGGCCCATTAATCAATTTTTTATTATAAAGATTCACCTCATGCTCGCCATTTTTGTTTCATTGGAAAATATTCAATTGAGGTGCATTTGGTTTGTCCGAATGGTTTATTGGTTGGTTCTAATGTCTTACACAATCATTCCCGTAGGGTTACCCATTATCTTTTTAATGGAAAATTTCAATGTTTCCCAAATCCACATCATGGTAAATATCTACTTTCAAATATAGGTGGTCAGTTAGGGTTTCAGAAAAATTTCACATAGGAAATCAAATTGTTATAGAGGACGAGCGGCCATAGACATCACACTATTTTTAGGGGAATTTTTTTTCTACATTGGTACACTCTTATAGATTTAATTTATGTTTCTTAACTTCTTCTTTATCCCTATATGGGACCTGTTTCCCTAAAAAATGATCATAGGTTAAATCCTTTATTATGTAAATTGAAATCTATTATTGAATCAATTATTAAGTATCCATGTCTCTTCATCGATTTTTCATTAGTGGGTAGCTACTTATATGTTGAATTTGTATAGCCAAGAACATTATAATGTGTTGTCATACAAGGAGAGGATTATTATATCGAGGATGGGATTTAAACTCTAGGAGGTGTCCTATGAATTGTTTTTATAATATGAATCAATTCCCACATTGTTATTTAAAATAATATAGTTTAACATAATGATAAAAAAACATATATGATGGATCATATTTACTTGGTGTTGAGCTCAATCCATAGGGAGTCCTCATATGTATACTAGTTATGGTAAAAATTAGAGTCCTCATATAATAATCATGCACCAGGGACATACCCTATGGTAGATTCCCTTACATGGGGGAAGCTATATAATTCCAGTAATTTGGGATACCAAAATGAGGTTTAGCAAAATAGTGGATGATCATTATGAAAATGTTATGAAAATTTTATGTACCTAATCCTACATGATCAATTCTCAGTGTTGGGAATATCGGATTTTAAGTAATCAATCTCAATAAAAATGGATGACTGAATTAGTTGTGGGGATACCCCTTTGAGTGTTTATTACAGATCTCAGAAAATAGAAAGGTGTCATGGGTATCCTATCTATATCCTGAATCAATTTCATAATAATTTAGTTTACTTACCAATCTAATGGTGAATGTAGAATAATGATCATACCAAGGGAGATATTTGGTTTTGATGGTGGGAAATTTGATGACATGGTAAAAAATACACTGAGCTGGATTCCCATTTTTTATTAGTCCTTAATAATTCATCCTACATATCCAGTTTATGGAATGAATCAATGTTCTTTTATTTCAATTGTTTTGGGCCTATACTCTTGGGTTTCCCTAACATGGGGGAAGTCATATCATGACACTTATCATGGATTACATACTAAGGCTTCCCATATATGGGGACAGTTATGTCATTTCACTAATAAAAGAATAAAGACTAAGGTTTACCTTTAGATTACTAATATAGATCTTGCACCTCAGGAACGAATCATGTCTATAATGATTATATAATGAATCTGAGTTATTTTTGTTTGGTTTATCAGGTCTTACACACTAGGGTTTCCCTAATAATGGGGTAGTCATATCCTTAGTATGATGTGGTCTTGCACCAAAATATTTCCTTCATATGGTATAACACACATCATTCGACTGTTTAGGTACTTCACATTGATGTTTACCTTCGGATTATTAATATAGAGATCATGCCTTGGTAATGCATCCTACATATCCTGATTATGGTAAGAGTCAGAGATCATATTATTCAATTGATTGGTTATTGTACACTAGGATTTCCCTAACATGACAACTATAAAAGGTTATCATGTTCTATGATGTCCTCTTGACATGGTATAATTTTTTGTTTGACATAATTATCATTATCTTCCTAACATAATTCTTATTATCTGTGTCAGATTTCTAAGGATTTATGGGAATCTCATGGTTTTATAGTGTAAATTCTTAAAGGTAATCACATGACCCAATTGAATTTTTTAGAGGATGTGGTATGACTTGAATGAAATTTCTATAGACCATCACATGATTAATGATAAAATGTATATAGGTTCTTTCATGATATGGCTATATTTTCCTTCGGGAATCATGAGATCACAAATGATATGTCTGGAGGATGCCACATGATATGGATGAATTTTCTAAAAGACATCATGAGATCACACTGACTTGTCCTAGTGTCATCGTGAAACCAAGGTGAAATATCCTCCCATTATTCCATGATTTGGGGTGACATGTCACGAGGACATGAAAAGTCTAGGTTGGCGAGACCGATAGACTTTTTGGGACATGGTTGGCATGTCTAGAATGTGTCTCGTGACCTTATTGATATGTCTAAGAGACATCTAAGGATTCATGTGGCATGTTGAGGTAATGTCACATGATTTAGGTGATGTGTCCCAGTGTAGTTGCCTGATTTGATTTATACATGTGAAGTACATGAGGATAATAAAATAATTCTTCAAATAAGTCCCCCATATTTTTATAGTCTTTAACTACATCCATTTTTGAATATATTGCCCTTGTTTTTCAAGTGTTATCTTATTATAAGATTTATGTGACCCATATGACTTGTGGGATATCCTTTTCAGAATCTGGCTGGCACGCCATAAGTTCTTGATGTGATCATATGTGATCAATTGAGGTTCTAATGCATGATTAACAACCATTTGAGTCATTATCAACTTTTTACATAGTGGAAGACTTACATGATAATGTGATTAGTCACTCAGAGAAATATCCTAATGTGCTCCCATGTGCGATCGACCGATGGATGTTATTTTTGTGCTGAAGAGGAGGGATTTATTACCTATCCACCCAAGTTATATTCCTACTTGTGAAACACATTTCTCATATATTTTGGTTCTATATTATGTAGGTATTTGGTGTCTTACACATCACATGATCTTTTCATGGGTCATTCTGGGGGTGTCACAATATGATTAAAGACCATGTGAATGTCCCACATCAACCACTATTATGGGACCTAGGTTGATTAATGAGATTTATCCTTACAGGAGAATGGGATTTGAAAATGTAATTATATCATATATAGGGCCCTTTACGTGATCAAGACTCATATTTAAATGCTTTAGCAAGATCTGAAATGCCTGGTTTGGGGTTCTCTTGTAGAAAATATGACATGCCTAGAGTCATTCGTGATACCAAGTTACCTTTTTAGACGGATTTCATGGGATTGTGTTGACATGTAAATTTTACTTCCAGGAAATCCATGGTGATTTCATGGTGTTCATAACCATTTTAGTGTGATGATAAATGTATCCTCTATTCATAATAATGTTCCTTCTTTTCCCCTAGTTTTATTTCTTATTTCATAAATGCTCAGGATCTCAAAATTATATATATTTTTTGTCGAGGAACATTATTTTCCCTAATGGTGATGCATCAAATGTATAATAGAGGGAATCTAATGATGTGAAATAATTATCATGGGAAACCTTTCTTCTTTTTATGGAGAATATGGGGAAGCACAAGATTGAATGGGAATGTACGAGACCATTTACATAATGAAGATGACACGTCAGTAGGCTCTCGTGATACAAGGTATACACGTTTCTAGGAATTTCATAATGTCTTGTGAACCACATGGAAACATAGAATGATGATCTATAACTACATAAGGCCTCCATATTCAATAAATTTTTACCATTATTTTTTAATGTGTTTGTAATATTTTTTGGAATCTATTGATTTGATAAGTCATGTGATGAAGAGTATTTAAATAGGAAGACACTATATGATCTGATAATGTATTTGAATTATTTCTTGGAAAAAAATTATTCTCCAAGGTGGATCAATACGATCTAAAGCAGGTTATACGTTGTTCATTTCTCATTCACATGATGTGACTATGTCCATTCAACTATGAATCATTTGGGGGTTTACACGATCCACAAGTTATGGATACCTTCCCTTCCTTTTCATTATAGAAAAAATAAAACCCATGTTTTGGGTGTTTCTTAAAATGTAGATTTTGTTTATCTCATTTGGTGTGTCTCATTACCCATTAACCTCGATAAATAAATATTTAGTTAGTAATATAGGTTTAACAAAGGTAGGATTCATGAAATTTAATAAATCATAATCTATTTTATGTTAATCCTGATCAAAGGAAACGTTTATAACCCATATATAGCAGAAAAAAATGTTTATGTATATTGGGAAATGGTCATCATAAAACCCTTACAAAAACATTATAAATTTGAATAACCATAAAAATAACATCCGATATAAATACCCAATGAATTGGAGTAATATTTGGGTGGACCCATCATGTGAACTATATCATACTCAACCCATACTATCTAGGATCACCAATCACATAAGATATATCAGGCTCACTCATGAGTTATAATGGGGAATAACCATTCATAAACAATGTCCAATAACCGTAAGATGAATAATGTATATTTAACCTCCATATCATCATAAAACTCATAATTACATTCATTATTAATTTAATAACTTGATTAACTCATATAAATCAAATGTGTTCCATAAAAATCTATTAGAAACATGATTAAACCATAATAAATTAACATGTTCATGAACAATTAGTTTTAAATAATCATAATACATCTAGAGAAATATTGGGGATAATATCATTATAAGTTAACCCCATTGTAGAATAATTAACATGAAGTGTTTTTTATAATCAATAATGGATATACCAATAAAATATCTTTAATAACACTTTGGGGGAAAACAACTATATCAGTTTTTAAATAACATTTAAAAACAATGAATTCAAAAAATATTGTTAAATTTAATCATTAAAAAATATTTTAAAATAAAAAAGTTTTAAAATATTGAGTGGCCATATTGGCCTAAAATTATATTCCAATCGAGTATGAGAAAATAATAAATCCCTAAAAACTTTATTATGAAAAATTAAAAGCAACCTTCTTTAAAAAATAAAAGTAATATTCCATTAATATTTGATAGAAAAATAAAGTATCGATAAAAATGAACGTCAAAATTAATATAAAAACATTTTTTAAACTTTTTTATGAAACATGTATTTTGAAAAATAAATATTTTTGACCAAAAATTGAAGGAAAGAATGATTTTCTTAAAAACACATTCTCAATCATTTAAAGTACCAATGACAGGAAAATGGTAATATTTATGAAAATTTCATGAATTACAAGAGGACAATGATATAAATATATTTTAATAAAATTAAAGAATAATACATCCTCCAAAGTAACATTGAATATAAAAAATCACTAAAGAAATGATATTAGAATATAAAGCCTCTTCTAGTTGGGTATATCTTCAATAAAATACCCCGTGAAAGAATTAATTCAAATGAAACATTAAATATAAGGAACATAAGGATATTCATGATATAATATATCACATAATAAATATATTCAACACATTAAATAATATATGTGTATAATAGAACATATTTCCCAAAGAATACAATTTGATATGAGCTACCCTTATATTTCTATAATCGTTGAAGTAATGATTAATTTTTTAATACATTATTTGTAGAAATTATATTTCCACATAAAAATTTGAAATATAACATAAGAATATAAAAATTCATTACACACATAGTCTTATAATATAAAAAAAATTAATATGTAATAAAAAGAAATGAAACGAAATTGAGTTGTGAAATTCATTACCACTAGATAACATTCTTGTAAAACACACTTGGATGAAATAATTAAATTTAAATGTTAAAATAAAATTATGTTTGATGCATTCATTAAATAACATGTGAAATGGGAAGTTTATTACCATATTCATTAAAAAGGTGTATACCATTATAATATTCCCTAATAGAAGAATAATTGAGATGGAGTCCCCTACCCAGAGTTCAGAATTTCCATGAATTTCTATTAACTTATGTATAATAAGCATATATTAATTATTTGATTTATTAAAATAATTTTATAAATTTAATAATTTATTATTAAATAAATAATTTTATTTATTTTTGTTTCATATTTGAATACAAAATTATTTAATTTGACATGGGGAGTTTATTATTGTTTGTTTCATTGTTTCATTATAACTATTGGGTGTTGACCGAGGTCAAATAGGTCATTATTACATCAACTCCAGAATGATAATAATGACATATATATCATATTTATATACAAATTATACTATTAAATCCAATATTGTTATATTGTTATGAAAAATTTACTATGTTACAATCATGGATGGGATAGGCCATAGACACGCAAGAGTTCCATTTTCCATTTTTCAATGATCGTTATGGAAATATGTTAACAATATTTTTATCCTTAATTAGTTATAAACATATAAAAAATAATTTATTTTCACTGAATATATTTGTATATATAATCCATGTGATATTTATATGAGAGAAGAATCTGGTCGTTCTGTGGATGAGTTAGTCCACATGTACATACAAAGAATATAATCATTTTTATGTTAGTGGAAAGGAAAAAGTATATGGTATATATTTCCTTTAAAGAATGATAAATATTTAATTAGTATTAAAATTATTTTATAAATATAAAATATATTAACTAAAATTATCCTTTTTACCTTCTATGAATGTGTTAGTGAAAAATGAATCTCATCGTTTCATGAGGTTGTAGTCTACCACACACATGAGAGACGTTATCATATCCACTACAGAATGGAAATTAATATTTTATATGTGATGTAAAAATACCTGGAGTGTGATTTGGTTGAAAATATTATATATATATTATATATATATATATCAATATAACATGTCATGATAACAAATGATGAAAAACAAACTACATCAGTTCGCGAGGTGGTAGTCCACTGTCTACAAAAATGATGGATTCATTTCTGATTTGATTAATTATGATATGGATTTTTGTTATTAAATTAATATAATTAAATTAATTACATGATATAAAATGACATTTTTATATCATAATATTTTAAAAAAATTATAAAGTGGAGGAAATGAAATAAAATTTTAAATCTCAGTTAAGCAAAAGACCTGTTTTTCGAACAACCTCTTAAAGGTTAGATCTAATATCCATCATTGGATAACATTCTAATTAAAAATGAATTATAAGTTGTGCGGAGTTATATAAGGAATATATTTTAGCATTTCATGGCTGAAAAAAGATTTTAATGTGTTAAGTGGAGAGGATAGGGGGTTACCTTTTATAATTGAGGTTAACAGAACACTTTAGATTTTTGAAAAAAATTGATACCCAAGTTTTTTACAATTAAAAAGGAATAAAAAATGGGAAGTTATAGAGACTTATACATAATAAGTTATAAATAATTTCTTACATTATAATTTATAAAACAATTCAGTTTATTCTAAACGTTATCATTTTAGTTTAACCTTCGGTAAATCTATTTTTACCTTAACCATGTTAAAATATATATTTCTATTTTCACTATTCTTTATGAAAAAATTAATTTAACATCATATTAAATATAATTTATGATAATTAAAAATAAGGAATATGTTCTAAAAAATTAAATTCATTTCTGTGGTTGAATTTAATTTAATGTTAAACCCCTAAAGGTAGCGAAAAAGACATTTTTCAAGAAGTGTTTTTTAAGGAAAATATTAATTTATATTAACACTTTTATGAGTAATAATCATTATATTATTTAAATGGATTTTTATTATAAATATTATATAAATTTAATTTTAAAAATAAATCAGTAGTGGTTTATAAAATTCACTAAAATGGGGAATCATTATGCACATTAGAAAAATTTTCTGACAAATTCTTTTTATAAAGGCCAAGATAAGATTACAATAAAATCTTATATAATTTTGAGTTAAAATTAATTAATTAGATTAAATAAAATTAAATATTACATATGTTCCTTTAAATTATATTAAAAAACTGGTATTTTTAATTACATCATTAATTGAATGGAAAATACAATTTTTTGAAAATCCAGCATATTTCACTATTCAATGAAAAAATATATTTAGAAAAAAATCCAAAAATTTCACCCAAATATAGATTGAAATGGATTAATTAAAAAATTATTTTCATTTTTAAAATACATTTTAAAAATTTAAAAAAATATATTTGTATGTGTGGTCGTCGAAAGAATGCCTTTTAAAAAAATATTTTTTTAAATAAAAGATTACTTTTATTTTAAATAATTAATATTTTAATTTCTAATTATAACATTATATATGAGATTATTTTATTAATTTACAAACCATAAAATTTCTATAATTTAATTTTTCTTATTTTTACCCTCTAATTTAATGACTAGGTTATAATATTATACTTTACAATGGTTCATTTATACTCGAGGTTGCATGTATTGTAATATATTAATAGAAATATATTTTGTTGGAAATATTAGCTCATTTTTCCATGTGGAATATTAAAACAAACATATCATCCATTAAAAAAATAATTGGGTGTTATATTATACTAATTTAATTAATTTCATCCCCGCAATTTGAACTTGATCTTGATGACTAAGGGCTGGACATTTGAAAAATAATTTTTTCTAAAACCCACATCATAAAAAGGGTTAACAAAACATCCACTTGAAATGAATTAGATGTAAATATTTAGGATATGTGGAATAAAACATATATTAGTATTACAAAAAGAATAAATTAGTGGTATGTGAATTTTCTGGTATAGAAGAAAAATTCAATTTCCACATAAATATTGAGAGTGATAAAGGTCACTGAGGAGAGAAAAGTGAATTATCACGAGGATGTAAATATCCACAAAACAATATACCAAATAACCATGAAAAATATAATTGATTTCAGCAGAAATGATGGTAATTGGAATTTTTTTCAATACACTTATCCTAGAGTTGAGGAATTCCCTTTCCATTTATACCAAGATCATAATGAAATATTCTACTCCAAATGATTAGTATTTAAGATTATGTTTTAGGTTTGAAGAATAGATCATTTATTTTAAAGGCCCAAATAACCAAATAGGGGAAATCAAGATATTCAAACTATATTTAATGTTTGAAAAAAATGAAAATGGAAAGAATATAGTAATAGTTTTCTCATAATTAATTTAATATCATATAATGAAATAATGCCTTAATGTACAATATTCGACAGTAATAACCAATGTGCAAAATGAATAATTTCATTAATAAATTACCATATATCCCAAATAACCTCTATAACATAAATATAATAATGTTTATTAAGATCTATTTTTATCTCATACCTTTCAGAATATATTCCAAAAAAATAGTGGTCCTCTTCTTAAATAACATTAACTACTTATTAATCAAATAACTTTATAATCCCATGGTTATCTATTTAATAAAAAAATTATTCCCATAATTAATTCAATATACAGGATAATATAAATACTATAATTTATCAATTTCATAAAATAATTTTCAAAAAAATGAAATTCATACATTTTGTTAGAGAAAATATTAACATATACTTGAACACAATTAGAAATCACATAAAAATTCATCATTCACTTTAGATCTCATTACATATTTCCTCAAAAGAGGTTTCTAAGACTATTTATCTTATGATTATCCTTAATCTTATATAAAATTTATGTTATCTATAAATATCAATATAATATCACATGGAAACATCTTAATATCCAAAGTTATTTAAACCCTACTCTAATACCAATTAAAACAGCCCCGAACCCACACATACAGATCCGGTGATAAAATCATACACATCAAATTCCTGGCATTGATACCATAGTAGGTAACACAATTTTCTCCGTCCAAAACATGAAAAATAAAAATAAAATATTGAATCACTTACAAACACAAGGATCTTTTAGTTTTATAATTTTAGATTAGGAGTACAATCTCCTATATAAAAAAAATCACATGTATTTATATGATAATTTCTACCACATAAACTAGTGTTTCATATTTACCATATTTCATCATCATCATCCATAAAAAACCATCTAGTAATAATTAATTAAATATCATCCTTCATAATATCTGGAAAAATAATCCTAATAAGGTTGAGTTTGATATCATAGTAAGGGTAAAAATATTCCTCAACAATTGAATGTCATCGGTGAGAATAAGTTGAGCAAAAGGGTATGATGACATAATAAATGTAAATTATCATAACAATAGGAAACATATACCCGTTAAATTTTATTAATAAATACATGTAAATGAATAAATAATTAACAAATATAAGAATATTTAAAATAAATAAATCATGAGCCATTTGATTTAAATCATGATAAAAAAAATTCAAAACTAATAGAAATCCCAAAGAGAACATATTGGTATCTTAGGACATTATATTACTAAAACAATTATAGTGCCATTAAAAACCCATTATAAATTGGAATAGATGTAAGGATGAAAATAAATATATTTACCTAAGAAATTGGAGCCCTATCTTGGTCCAACCATTTTGTGAGTTATATCCAGATCACCCAATGCTATTTTTGAGAACCCATAATATAAGTTATATCAGTCTCACCCATAATCTAAAATTTGGAACAACCATTTTTAAAAATTTTAAATGAACTATAAGACTAATATATTATATATAAATTACCTATAATTATAAAACTCATTAAAATATCAATTATTCCTTTCAAATCTTGATTAACTAGTGGAAAATAAATATATTCTTTTGGGCTCTCAGTGAAACATTAATACCAAATGTAAAAGAAAAAATTCCCAAATATTATCTTCAATAAAATCATAATCCACACAAATAATGAATTAGGATAGTAGAATTAAAAATTATCCATATTGGTGAATCATTAGAATCGTGGGTTTTTAACATTTATGAATTGGAATACTATAAAAATACCAAAAAAAACATCATTTAGAATAATAAAATTTTCATATTGAAATTTACCTTTAAATACAAATAATTCAACAAACACTATGAAAATAATATTTAAGAAAAATAATATTGGAAATTTAAAAATTATTCTTTAAAACATTTAGTGGTCAGGATGGTATAAAATTCCCTTCATTCTAATTACAGAAAAATGAATACTGCTTTCACATAACTTAAAGAAATGTAATTTTTTTAAATGAAAGTTAGATTCATTTATTTTTTTTGTAAAATCATATTTTGGGTAAATCATACATTAATAAATCATATTGATTTTTTTTTTAAAATAATTTTTATAAAACATGGAATTTGATTATCCAAAAAGTTTTTTATATATTCATAACAAAAAATGAGAGGAAAATGGAACTCTTACATAAAATCTTCTTGAATAAATATATGAGAATAAAATAAATTTGGTTCAACAATATGATATAAAACTATTTCCTCTAATAGAAACTTGAATGTAAAATATCCTATAAGAAAGGTGAGTGTAACATAAATACTTTATAACAATGGAAAATCATGAATCATATTCCTCATGAAATAATAAATTAAAATGAAACAATAAATACAATTAAAATAATAATATTAATTATATAACATATCAAAGGGTATAATATATGATTTATCAAATAAGTTATGTGAATAATATAACATATGTCCTAAGGAAGACAATTTCATACAAGCAATATTTAAAATGACCATAATATAGAATTGATAATTAATCTACGAATCAATAATGTGTATCAAATTTATTAACACATAAAATAATTTTAATAAGAAAATATTTTAATTAAAATTCATTACAGAAAAAATATGATAATATCAAATACAATGAAGAATTAATATAACCTAATGAATAGAAATTGTGTTTTGAAATTCTTTACGAATTGGTAACATTAAATTAAAACACATTGGTTGAAATAATAAAAATTTAAAAAAAATACTATAAAGTATTAAGGATTCATATAAAAAATTTAAATGGGTTAGTATATACATTATATAAAAAAATTAGGAGTATAACAATAATATATCCTTTAATGAAGGAAAATATTTGAATCGATGTCCCTTACCTAAAGTACAAACATTCCATATATGTCCTTGAACTTTATTGTCATAAAAATATATTAAAATATTCATTTCTAATTACAATTATTAAATATTCGTATCTTATAATAAAATCATTTATTTTTTTAAATTTTAATACTGTATTTAAATTCTATATCAGTTATGTCTAGGTCGTGTGTTTTGGGGATGTTCGTTTCGTGGTTTTAAATCGACATTGCTATGTTGAATGAGGAGAGGGAGATAATTGTTATAAATATAAATAAGAATAATAATGAAATATTTATCATATTTATATATAAATTATTATTTTAAAATCAATAATGTTTTTTTTCAAATATTATGTATGACCCAATCCGAGAGATGATAATTCGTACGTACACATGAGTAACATTTCTAGTTTTCAGTGATCATTATGGAAAAAATTTAAGTAATATGTTATCTATACATAAGATAATATAATCAAATATAAAATATATTTTAAATAAATATAATTGTATATATATATCTTCAATCCTATGTGGTTGTGAAAAAAAAATCTCTTCAATTCTTATAGGTGGTAGTCTGCACGTACACATAAATGACGTCTACATTTCCCAGTGACTGGATTGGTCAATGAATATAGTATTTATTATCTTTTAATAACGATAAATATTTTTTAATGGAATAATTATTTCATATTAATCAAAAAATTTCATTTACTTGATCCTTTTTACCCTTTGTGAAATAGGTAGTGAAAAATGAATCATATCACATTGTGAGGTAACATTTTTTCATATACATGTGAGAGTTTATCGTATCTTCTAGAGAATTGAGAACAAAAATTTATATGTGTTATCATAATTATATGAGTATAGTTATATTTTAAATATATTATATATAATTTTAATGCATTACTATTACATGTTGTTAGAGGCGACGATGAAATAATAATTACAATGATTCACAAGAGGGTAGTCTGTCGTACAAATGAATGATGGTTTTGATTCCCATTTCATATAAGAAGATATGAATTTCAGTTATTAAATTAAAATAATAATATCTCATTATATTAAATATAATGTTGTTATTATATCATCACTGCTGAATAATATTTGAAGGAGTTCCAAACCAAATAAGATAAAAATGAATAAATAAGTATGATACCTCTTCTTCAAACAAACTACTTAGGATAGCAAAAAAATACATCATAAGATGGAGTTGTGATAAAAAATTATTGAATAAATTTTTTAGGGTTTATATTAATTAATTATGGAAAATATTTTCATAGATATTGTTTTAAAGTGTGATGTGGAGAGGAAATGGGGTGGTCGTTTATAAATTAGGTGAAAGGGGAACTTGTAATTTTTGTGAAAAAATGATTCCCACATTTATAACATTAAAAAAAGTAAAAAATGGAAAATTATCTAAAAATTGACATTTAAATATTTATATATGGGCACAAAATAGACTTAATGAAAATCATTAGGTCATTTTGAAACTTATCTTTATCGTTTAACACACGGTAAAACTAAGATTACCCTAACCATAGAAAAATATTTATAGCATTTTCACTCATATTTACAAAAAAAAATAATTTTAAACAAATTATATAATATAAACTATTATAATTAATAATATTTAGGAAAATATAAAAAATTAATTTCAACTAATTGTATAATTTAATTTAAAATTAAATCCACAGAAGTGACGAAAAGCGGGTATTACAAAAGTGAATTTTTCCTATAAAAGAATATTTTCTATAAACTCTATTACTAGTATTTATAATTATATGAATTCAAATTAGTAATTATAGATATATAATATATAAATTTCTTTAAATGAGTTCTTTATTAGAGTTTTTAATTATTTAAAATAGATAAACATTATGCACTTTAAAATATTTATAAGAAAAATCTAGTTTTTAAACCAAAAAATAAACATATAATAAAATCCAATATAATTATAAAAAAAAACTAATTAAGTGGAATAAATATAAATAAATAGTAAATATGTAACATTAAATCCTATTCAATATATATTGGTAATTTAATATTAATTAATTTATATAAAATATATGTAATTTCTACAAAAAGTTGGTGTTTTTCCCTATTTAATGAAATGTAATTCCCCAACCCTAGTTACCCAGAGTCGATGCATTATTACATGAAATTTTCATGATTAAAAGGAATCAAGTCCCGAAGGACCGACCAGTTTAGTAGTCTTGGAAAATAGATTGCATACATGAATGTTATATTACACTTTATAACATACAAAACAATATAAATAATCCTTTATGAACTCCATTATTCCCCTGGCTTAACCCTGCATATCAATCATAATACACTTCTTGGAATCCTGGAAAAATAAAACACAGAAAGGGGTGAGCTCAAATGCTCAGTAAGGGTAAGAAATACAAAGGAAACTTTCAAAAATAAGCATAAACAATTAAGGCAATGTATAAAAATAAAAAAAAGCCTTTTAAACTTGAACTTCAGCATAATATGGTAGAAATAAAATGAACTAATTCCATTTCATTTTTCACATGGATATTCTAATAATAAAATTATCACATGAAATATAAATAACCACTTTCATAATGATGGAATTCATAATGCCAAACTATTATAACCACGTAGCCAAGGCCTCACGCCAAGACTACAAATAAGATTTTGTCAAGGCCTCGTGCCAAGACATTAGTTTGTCTCATGAGACCTACTGATGCATTGAGGAGCTACAGTGGGCTCCAACCATCACTTACTGAGTCCAATGCATTTCTCATATAAAATGGTCTAAACATAACATAAACATTCGTATTAAAACTAGCATACGAAATGTCAATACTTTACCCATAAACCATGAATGGTATAACAATAACACATCCAGAGTAAAATATATCACAAAACCTTCAACACAATATGGAGGATTCTTATCATTATAAATCAACTTCAAAACAATTTTGAAATCCATTAAGGGATTTTGAAGTTGATTAAAATGATTTGTAAAAATCTTAGAGATAAATACCCATTTTTCATGAAAACATTTAAAAGTCACACAATTTGGAAAAGAATTCATTTAAATACATTTTTTAATCAAAGTGTCAAATACCACTTTTAATCTTTTGAAAGGAATTAACATTTTAAAAACATTCATATCCATATAAATAAATCCTTAAAATCCATTTTGAAGACATGAACATTAATGATAAATATTTTGAAGAATAAATATTTAAAACATTTTAAATGATGATTTAGTAAAAAGTCCCTTAAAATAATCCCTTTTAAAACAATTTCATAAAACATGAACATGGATAATAAATATTTCCCAGTAGATACATACGCAGAACAACCACAAATAATAATGAGATTGTGAAATTAACCCTTACCAATTTGGTAACTTACGAAACATATACCCCAACAAAGAATTATCATACAATGAATATTTAAATACACATATATTAAAGTGTATTACATAAGTAATACAATTATGGGATGTAAATAAACAACAAAAATTGTATTAGTGGCAATATGGCATGAATCTCACGGGAATAAAGAGTGAGATGAAAACCCCTTACCTTGCACTTTCCATTAGTCGAGGGTATGTTTAGCCTCCTGTATAAATACTATAGTATGTTATTAAATTATACCAGAACCATATTAATTTTTATGATATCATACATTATTCATTTATGACTTTATACTACCCATTTAATAATAATTTCTAGGTTATATTAATATTTCGGGTAATAATCGCTTTGTTTATCGTATGTGTTTTAACTTGTTACTCATGATTGTATCACTTAGATCATGATTTAAATACCTCCAGAATATAAAATATTATTTATTTATCATATATATTTAGAATATAAAAATTTATAATAGACGTATATATGAAATGAAAAATTCCGTTTATGGGGACGGTAGTCCGTACGTATGCATAAACGTCATTTCCGTTTTCATATAGCATTGAATGGATGTAAGTGAATAAGACATATGTAATTACATAAATACATATATATATAAATATATTTCTCCATTAGAATTATTATTTCATATATTACATACTTATTAGTAATATATATTTTTATAATTTCCAATGAATGTTGATCTTGGAAATGAATCTCATCGCGTCGTGGAGACGGTAATCCATACGTACACCCGAGTGAAAATATCATTCTTTCGATATTAATATAATATATAATTTAATGGTATATAATATATAAATAATCCTTATCATGTTATATTTATTATTTACATCAAATACACATCATTATTATACCCATCCAAATCATAATGGTTTGAATAACAATTACACCACGATGTAGAGACGGTAAGTTGTACGTACACACGTATGGTGACATGACATTCAAAGGATGGATAGAATACTGATTATGGTTTTACCATATTTACAATAACATCATAGTATATATAATATACTAGAGTTATTATTTTATAATGGTAATAACAAAGAAATAAGAAGTTGAAGAAGAAAGGAACTTGAAAGAGGGTGGTGAAAACATTACCTCTTAATCAGGTTCTTCCTTTTGATTTGATCAAAAGGGATCCATAGGTTGTCTTTCTGATCAAACTAAGGCCTCTAATTCGAATTGAGGGAAGTTTAGAGAATATTTGGGTGGGGTTTGGACAAGCCCAAAGGCTTTGAAGGTATGAATTTGAGAGAAGGGGGAGTGCCCTTATATAAGAGGGGTGAGGGGCACCTTAGGAAAAGCTAGAAATATTATTTTATAATAAATTAATATTTAGTTTATAATGGCCCCAAAGTGGATTATTCATATTTTATGGTGGGTATGGGTCGAAATCCATTTATCCAATATATTTTAGATAGGTTTGGGTCATTATATTAACCTTATCTTTTAGTTTTAACTATTGGTTAATTTGTTTGACATTTGCAATGTCACTTTGTATTTTTATATTATATAGTTAATAAACATACAATATACTACTAACAGAACCACAAGTGGTCCATTAATGATACAAAAATCATGATATAAGTCCTTTTTCCGAACCTTAGATTTTTAGGAATAGAATATCAATTAATAATATAATATTTGTTTTAAAAACTCTTTTATGTCAATTTTGACACTATTGGGCATTTTGTTTTTGATAATTTTATAACTACATTATTACTTTGAAAACAATTTATATAACAAATCATAATATGTCATATTAACCGATAAAATTAGTGGAATTCATAAAAAGTCTCAAATTACATTTATTTTGATATTTATAATATCAATTATCTTAATATTTCATTAATTAGGTAATTACAGCATCACCATTGGGTCATAGATAAATTGAATTATATAATGCCTAAAAATTATAAATAAAATACAATTATTTATTAAATCTTTTAATCTTTCTAATTAATATTTACAATCGGATTTATCTTATGTATAACCCTATATTACAAATGTTTTAGTATTCAAACATTGATTTTAACTCTTCTTTGAATTAAAAAATAATTAATGTCCCAATATATTCCAAGTGGACCTAAATGATAATATTTTATTCTTAGGTTGTTTTTGGTCTAGATTCACTTGTCCAATAGAATTAGGACATGTGTTAGGGTAATATTAATATCATTTTTACCCTTAATTTCCCTATTTACTTTTAACTGTGGTAAATAAAAGTAAAAATTTACCATTCACCAAAAATTATTTTCATATCATTGAACCACATTTTACTCCTTGATATTAATCGTGTCTCCGGATTTTCAAAATTCCACTCATAGAAGCGTAAAATTAAGTTTTATTTGAATTTTCAAAAGCTCCTAGGAGGTGGGTAAAAGACGATGAAAAGTTCAATAAAAATTTTATATATCTAAAATTATTATAATCACACTCCAATGAATTAAATTTAACTTATATAGGTATTATGTATCTATTTTGACATTAAATAATTTAGAAAAATTAAATTATTATTTAAATAAAAATTCGCTTTTAAACTATAACTAGGTGATTTTCACTATTCAATAAAAATTAAACGTTTTTCGAAAAATTCCAAAAATGTACCCTAAGATTATTTTGATATTACAAATTCAATAGAGAAGTCTATTTTACCAAATTCAAAACATAGATGTTGAATTTATTAATTTAAAATTAATTCCCGCTGTCAATACAAAAAAGCGTGTTTTTAAGAAATAATAACTATCAAAAGATTGACACTTGTTTATGTCTGGTTTAAATGTGAAATTATGTCCAATGAGAAAAATTGGAATAATTTATAAAAATATAATCTAAATATAATTTAAAACCATTCAAATTTATAATTTATCACTAGTAATTATTTTGTTTAAAAAATTTGTTTCAAATTAAAATTTAGTATTTTTCACTATTCATCCAAATATGAAAGTTATCAGAAATGTACCAAAAATATACCCTATGATAATTTTGATATTCCGAATCAAAATATGAATTCCATTTTGAAGGATAAAATATATAAAAATTTAAAAAGTGGGTATTACTATTCATAACAGCTAGATTGATTGGTTGTGGTGTGTGTTAGAACTCGAAGTTGCGTACAACACATGCTATTGTATTATTCAAAGAGAAGCATACCGTGGATGCTTGGGGTGTTACATTCTCCCCTCCTTCAGTAAATTGCTTCCTTGCAATTTATGCTCGGTATTGGAAACTTGGGGTTGACATTTCACAATATCTTAGTTGAAATCCCACATCGAAAAATGGATTAAAGATGCCTCTATTTAAAATAAAGAGTGGTAAGTATGAAGGTTATGGAAAATAACACATACTAGGGTTCCATGTAGGAAAATATGGATATGGAAGAAAAATATAACCATCAATATCTGATAGAGTGTGGTAGAGAACATGGGTATGAAAAGGCCAATAATCCCAAAGCCATAAATTTGTGATGATCTAAGGTACCATCTAGGACAAAATTTTTGTTCTAAGATCCTTTTCTTAATGTTGAAAAATTTATTTATGATATTGGATAAGATCATAAGGAGATATACTTACTTGATAATTAGAGTTTTATCCATTAATAAATTTATACCACAAACTCATCTTTCACTACAAAATATAATACAACTCAAAAATACTCTATTTATTTTAATCGTATAGGGTTCCAAATATAATGAATGTATAATTCACATATCTGACCCATTAAAAATAAAACTACATTATAAAATCCAGGGAATTCACGTAGTCCAGTGGTAGGAGATAAATCCCAATCTCACTATTGTAGGGGTTTCGATTCACCCAGCTTTGTCCGACGCGACGGGTTGTAACACGGTCTGCATGTTGTCCTTTTATAAAAATCCAAAAATAACCTTAACAATAATATCCAATTTCAAACATAATCCATTCGAACCTTTATAATTATCCAGCATACTTATATCCAAACTCTTAGTCAAATGTTTATAAGGAAGTTAAACATAATGAGGATCCTTTTTTCCAGGTAATAACATGTGAACGCCTTCATTGTGTATTCCTTTACAACACCACAACCTCATGAATTACCAAAATCAACCATCTCTTTATCCAAAATCACTACCTCATTATCAGGACCATATTAAGGATTACCTTTCCATCAACCATTTATTTTCTAAAAAGTGTAGCTTACTATTAAGTCATTTTTCTTAGAACCATATAATCTCAAATCCTCAATAAAATAGTACTGCAGTACAATCCTTATTTATCTCCATAATTCATGTAAACATTATATTGTTGATACAACGCCCAATGAAATAATTCTATAATAACAACATAAGAACACTAGTCATTCCTTTTTATCTGAGGTAGTATCATAACTTGATCATTATCCAATAGCATCATTTGGTGCATTCTCTGATGATTTGGACATTGGTTTGTATAGTGTCACAACTCCTTGTAGATGGAGAATTGTAAATTTGAAAACTTTTTCTTACCCTTGAATGCACATAATTAGTGACCTTTTTGTCCACACATATAACAAACTCCCATTCCCTTCATGAATTTACTAAGGTGATTCATTCCACATTTATCACATATTGGAAAATCCTACTTTCCCTTATTCCCTTTATCCATATTTTTTTCTACTATCCTTTTCTTCTATGTCTTCCATTCAAAGCCATAGAACTCAAAAAATTATTTACTTATCTTATTAAACATGATACTATTTCTTCATATGATGATAATACATGGGAGACTATTTCCCTTCTAAATTCTTTCTTAAGACCATGAATGATATGATCCTTCTAACTCTTTGGATCATGCGTATTGCTGGAGTTCTCATTCCTTATATAGGGCACCATCTCGAAACAATGGCATACACTAGGTCAGTTTATGAATTGAAATCAATAATTCCAAAATTGTAAAATACCTAACTTAAATTGAATAGTTTATGGATATAATCCCTAATAATAAATTTTTTTAGTATGTATATACTCATAAGCCCTTCATAATGGTTTGTAATGAAAATGAGAATTATCCTAAGCATATCCCCCAGGAGTGTCGTAACCAAGAGTCCAGTAAGGCCCATTGTTGTGCACCAGTTCCCATTCAAGTATAGCTCAAAGCGATGTTTTCTGGTTTTACCCCTATGTACATCTATTCCAGAGCCGCCTCTACCTGCTCGTATCCAGACATGGAAGTATTTCTTGGAAAACTCACAAAATCTCTACAATACCAAAATTTTAGGATGTTTATCAATACTAATCCTCAATGTCTAAATTAGGGCTATGTGCTCTAATTAGAGTTTATCTAAATCTAGTTTCCCATGTTATTTCTAAACTTCCTCTGATACCAACTATAACGCCCCGACCCCAGTTACCCAGATTCTATGCATTATTACATAACATTGGCATGATTACAAGGAATCAAGTCCCGAAGGACCAATCAGTTTAGCAGTCTTGGAAAATAGATTACATACATGAATGTTACATTACACATTATAATAAACAAAACAACATAAATAATACTTTATGAACACCATTATTTGCCTGGCTGAACCCTTCATATCAATAATAATACACTTCTTGGAATGCTCGGAAAATAAAACATAGAAAGGGGTGAGCTCAAATGCTCAGTAAGGGTAAGAAATACGTCAGAAACTTTAAAAAATAACCATAAACATTTAAGGAAATGTATAAAAGTAAAAGAAAATCCTTTAAAACTTGAACTTCAGCATAATATAGAAGAAATAAAATTAGCTAATTCCATTTACTTATTCACATGGATATTCTACTAATCTATTAATCACATGAAATATCAATAACCACTTTCATAACGATGGAATGCATAATGACAGACTATCATAACCACGTAGCCAATGCCTCTTGCCAAGAAAAAAAATTAGATTTTGTCAAGGCCTCATGGAAAGACACTAGTTTGTCTCATGAGACCTACCGATGCATTGAGGAGCTATAGAGGGATCTACTCTTCACTTACTAAGTCCAATGCATTCCTAATATGAAAAGGTCTAAACATAACATAAACATTTTTATTAAAACTATCATAAGAAATGTCAATACATTACCCATAAACCATGAATGGTATAAAAATAACACATCCACAGTAAAACATATCACAAAACCTTCAACACAATATGGAAGATTTGTATCATGATAAATCAACTTCAAAACAATTTTAAAATCCATTAAATGATGTTGACGTTGATGAAAATGATTTGGAAAAATCTTTGAGAGAAATACCCATTTTTCATGAAAACATTTAAAAGTCAAACAATTTGGTAAATAAGTCATTTAAAGACATTTTTGAATCAATTTTTCACATACCACTTTGAAACTTTTGAAAGGAATTAACATTTTTAAAACATTCATGTCCATATAAATAAATCCTTAAAAAACATTTTGAAGACATGAAAATTAATGAGAAAGATTTAAATGAATAAATATTTAAAACATTTGAAATTATGTTTTAGTAAAATGTATCTTAAAATAATCCCTTTGAAAATTCTTTCATTATACATGAACACGGATTATAAATATGTCCCAGCAGATACAGACACAAAACAACCTCGGATAATAATGAGATTGTAAAATTAACCCCTACCAATTTGGAAACTTACAAAACATACACCCCATCAAACAAGTATCATACAATGAATATGTAAATGCACATATAGAAAAGTGTATTACACAAGGAATACAATTATGGGCAGTAAATACACCCCACAAAATGTAATAGTGGCAATATGGCATGAATCTCACAGGAATAAGGAGTGAGATGAAAACCCCTTACCTAGCACTTTCCTTTAGTCGAGGGTACATTTAGCCTCTTGTATGAAGACTATAGTATGATATTAAATTATACCATAACCATATTAATATTTTTGATATCATATATTATTCATTTATGACTTTATACTACCCATTTAATAATAATTTCAATATTATATTAATATTTTAGATAATAATCACTTTCATTAACATACGTATTTTAACTTGTTACTCTTGATTGTATCACTTAGATCATGATTTAAATATTTCCAGATTATATAGGATGATTTATTTATCATATATATTTAGAATATAAAATTTTATAATATTCCTATATATGAAATGGAAAACACCGTTTATGGAGACAGTAGTCTGTACGTACGCATAAACGTCGTTTCTGTTTTCATATAGTATTGAATGGAAGTAAGTGAATAAGATATATGTAATTACATAAATACTTATATATTTAAATATATATATCTCAAGTAGAATTATCATGTCATATATTACATACTTATTAGTAATATATATTTTTATAATCGTCAATGAATGGTGAACTTGGAAATGAATCTCATAGCATCTTGGAGACAATAATCCTTATGTATGCATGAGCGAAAATATCCTTATTTTGATATTAATATAATATATAATTGAATGGTATATAATATATACAGAATCAATATCATGTTATATTTATTATTTACATCAAATAAACATCATTATTATACCCATCCAAATAATAATATTTTGAATAACAATTACACCACGACGTGGAGACAGTAAGTCATACGTACGCACGTATGGTGACATGTCATTCAAAGGATGAATAGAATACTGAATATGGTTTTACCATATTTATAATAACATCATAGTATATATAAGATACTGGAGTTATTATTTTAGAATGGGAATAACAAATAAAGAAGAAGTTGAAGAAGAAAGGAACTTGAAAGAGGGTGGTGAAAGCATTTCCTTTTAATCGGGTTCTTTCTATTGATTTGATCAAAATGGATCCTTAGGATGGCTTTCTGATCAAACTAAGGCCTATTGGTCTGAGTGTGGGAAGTTGATAGAATATTTGGGAAGGGGTTGGTCGAGCCCAAAGGCTTTGAAGGTATTAATTTGAGAGAAGGGGGAGTGCTCTTTTAAAAGAGGGGTGAGGGGAACCTTAGGAAAAGCTAGAAATATTATTTTATAATAAATTAATATTCGGTTTCTAATGGCTCAAAAGTAGATAATTAAAATACTAATGTGGGTATGGGTCTAAATACTTTCAACCAATGGTTTATATATAGTTTTGGGTTGTTATATTAACCATATCTTTTAGTTTTAACTCTTAGTTAATTAGTTTGACATTTACCATATCGCTTTGTATTTTTATATTGTATAGTTAATAAAGTTACTATATACATCCAAGAGACCCCCAAGTGGTCCATTAATGATACACCTATAATGATATAAGCCTTCTGGCCTATCCTTAGATTTTTAGGAATAGAATATCAATTAATAATATAATATTTGTTTTAAAAACTCTTTTATGATAATTTTAACACTATTGGGTATTTTCTTTTTGATAATTTCATAAAAGCATTATTACTTTGAAAACAATTTATATAAACAATCCAAATATGTAATATTAACCTATAAAATTAGTGTAATTCATAAAAAGTCTCAAATTACATTTATTTTGATATTTATTATATCAATTATTTTTAATATTTCATTAATTCAGTAATTACTACATCACCATTGTGTTATAAATAAATTAAATTATTTAATGTATAAAAATTATGAATAAAATACCATTATGTAAGAAATATTTTTATCTTTATAATTAATATTTACAATCGAATTTATCTTATGTATAACCCTATATTATAAATGATTTAATATTCAAACTTTGATTTTAACTCTTTTAACTCTTCTTTTAATTAAATAATAATTAATGCCCTAATCTAATCCAACTGGACGTAAAGGATAATATTATATTCCTAATGTTGTTTTTGGTCAAGATACAGCTGTCCAATAGATTTAGGACATGTGTTAGGATTATATTAGTACCATTCTTACCCTTAATTACCCAATTTACTTTTAACTGTGCTAAATAAAAGTAAAAAGTTACTATTCACCAATAAATATTTTCATCTAATTGAACCACATTTTATTCCTTTATATTAATTTTTTTTCTCAGATTTTGGAAATTCCACTCACAGAAGCGGTAAAATTATGTTTTATTTGAATTTCCAAAAGCTCCTAGGAGGTGGGTAAAAGACGATGAAAAGATCAATAAAATGTTTATATATCTAAAATTATTATAAACCGACTCTAATGAATTACACTGAAATTATATAGGTATTATGTATTTATTTTGAAATTAAATAATTTAGATAAATTAAATAATTATTTAAATAAAAATTTGGTTTTAAACTATAACTCTGTGTTTTTCACTATTCATCAAAAATTAAAAGTTTTTTAAAAAATACAAAAAATTTACCCTAAGATGATTTTGATATTCCAAATTCAATAATGAAGTCTATTTTACCAAATTCAAAACATAGAAGTTGAATTTATTAATTTAAAATAAATTCCCACTGTCAAAACAAAAAGCGTGTTTTTAAGAAATAATAACTATCAAAAGATTGACACTTGTTTATGTCCGGTTTAAATGTGAAATTATGTCTAATGACCAAAATTGGATTAAATTATAAAAATATATTCTAAATATAATTTAAAACCATCCAAATTCTTAATTTATGGCTATTAATTATTTCGATTAAAAACATTGTTTTAAATTAAAATTTCGTAATTTTCACTATTCATCAAAATATGAAAGTTATCAGAAAAGTACCAAAAATTCACCCTAATTTAATTTTTATATTCTGAATCAAAAAATGATGTCCATTTTGAATGATAAAATTTATAAAATTTCAAAAAGTGGGTATTACTATTCATGACGACTTGTTTGATTGGTTGTGGTGTGTGTTTGAACTCGAAGTTGCGTACAACACACGCTACTGTATTATTCAAAGAGAAGCGTACCATGGAAGCTTGGGGTGTTCCGTGAAAAATCAATCTTTTCAATAAATAAATCCGCAAACATAACTATAATATAAATTTGAATTGGTGAATTAAAATATTTATTATTTTTTATAATAATATTTTTTTAATGTTTTAAAAACCTATATTCTTGTATGTGCGTAAAGAACACATTATATAAAAATAAAGTTTTTGTAGAAAAAATTTCCATTTATTTTTATTGATTCATATTTTTTTGTAAAAAATATATATTCAATTAATATATTTTATAAATTTTTAAACCATATTATTTTCACAGTTTATTTATTCTTATTCGTAACTTATAATTTAATGGCAATGTTATAATCGTATACTATCTTATGATTCATTTATACTTAGGGATATTCTAATAGTGGGTGCCTTAGGTGAATATAAATAGTACATTTTGACAACAACACAATCTATAAATTTTGTTATACATGGTGTACACTTAACGTTATGGTGTTGATATTTCAATTTAATATATTTAATTGGTAACTCTGAAATATTATTTTTCATGTCCAAATGTTATATCTATTCCCATGCAATAACAAGAACCTAAAGATACAATGACTTTAATCTTAACCACATTTCCTATATCCTTGGTACATTTTAGGGACTGTACACAATTGAATTATGACGATTGGGATCTATGGGATAATAATCCTTGGGAAATATTCTCATGAGGTTTGAATTTGGTGATATCATGTTTTTGAGATCATGAGGAATACCCACGAATTGGGAACTGACATCTTTCAATTGTCAATGATTATTTGTAGCATCTTGAGATTTTAAAAGGGGAACATCATGTTAAATATTATAAATTACACAACATACCAATTATATAAATGAATTTAATGCACAAATATTGTATGGTTTGTTTTTAATACATTTAAACTCATTGAAAGAATATAGTTCACAAAAAAATTGATATTTCAAAATAAAACTATGTTCGATATCATAGTCAACATGCAATAATGAGCTTCAACGAATGATGATATATAAAATATTAACATTTTAAATTAGATGCTAAATTTTTATGAATGAATATTAATAACCAAATTATGAAATATATATATATATATATACAAAGGGCCTACTCTGTAAAATTCAGTGATTAATGATTATGAAATAAGTATTAAATTTTTATTAAATTTATTTTTTTCTTTAGAAATGTTATTCCTTCAAAAATTATTATCATTAATAAAATATTTTTATTATATTATATAATTTATATAATATTTTTATATAAAATAATATCATTTTTTAAATTAGTATATCATAATTATATTTGGGTAAAATTGTTATATTTTTCTAAAAATATTTATTTTCAAATTAATAGAAAAATTTGGAGATTTTTATTGAAAATTGCATTATTGCTTTAACCATTTGAAAAGGTAATGGTTATTTGAAAATAACTTCAAAGTGAAATTAATTATATTATATTATACTTTCTCTAATTAAGTTCATTTGAATCGATTTAATGGGTGAATTTGGTATAAAACCATTTTATAAATAAAATGTTTTTAAAAATATAGTTTTCCTCTCTATTTTACAAAAACATTTTCTAATTAAATAATAAAACTTTTGTGTGTTTAATTTTGAAAATTGGTTTCTAAATTTTTATTTATTAGATATTATTTTATTATATATTTATCTTTTAGATTTAGTCAATATGAATAAAAACCTTGGTTAATGAAAAAATGAAATAAATTATATTCACCAATAATCATCCAATATTCAATTGTATGAAATTTTAATGACATTTTAATGAAATTAAGACTTTATATTATTTTATTAAATGAAAAGTCATTCATGTCACACACTTGTTCTTATAAAAATAATATATTTAATATAATTTTATCTAGAGGATATGTTCAAATATAAATATTTTTTTTAAAATAAACTCATAATCATCATTAGAGAAATTTATTTTTATGTTTTAGTGAGAAATATGTTTTCTAAATTCTAAAACAACATTGATTCCATAATTATTTAATTAATGAAATAATGAAATAAATTATATGCAAAATATTAATGTAATAATGTTTCTAATAAATAATTTTATTCATGAGTTTTATGTATTATCATGAAATTTTAGTTATTTTATAAAATATTTATATTAAATAATAAATATTTTTTAGATATTATGAAATTTAAAGTAATTAGTACTTATAATAAAAGATAATAATGATACTTTATAATAAATAATAATTTATTAAGGGATATAAAATTCATAAAAAATATATATTTAGAATAATGAAATAGATATGCTAAATTTATATTATGATTTTCTCAAATGAGATTTTTTTTTATTTTATACTAGTATTATTGACCATTAGAGAGTAGAAAATTTTAATAGTTTAGAAATTGTCAAAAGGGTTATCTAGGTGGTAAAAAGTAAAAGATAATGTTGAAAAAATATCCAAAATTTATTTTATTAAAATATTTAGGCATATACACAGCATATAATGGAATTAAATAATTTGGGGCCTCTTTTTACATGATAAATCATTTATATTAATTTAATATTTTATGAAATTCCAGGAATACCCTTCCCCTGAATTATTGAAGGGAAACCCTTCCTTCACTTATTTACACAAAATTGAGCAATATATATTGAAAAATCCTTCCCTTTAAATTTATTAGGAACTATATCAATGATATTTAGGTTATGTAGCTTCAAAAATAAGAACCCTATGTCTCTTAATAAGAGATCTAAATTGAAGTAACCCAAGAAGACACAATCACCATTACCGAACCATTCATGTTTATTTCTTCTCTACTTCCTATTCATGTGTTATAACCATAATAAAATGGTAACTGAAGTTTCATAAATATAATGATATATTATTATTATAAGCGTAAAATCATATTCCCTCTCTTTTCCATCATACCAAATGTGAGAAGATTTCTCATGATAACGCACGACTTACCATCTCCAAATATTGGCGTAATTCCTTTTTAATCAATATGTTAATAGTATGTTTATAATGATGGATAAAATTATTATATATTATATTTGTGAAATCACTATTATTCTGAAAATATTAATTAATATTCACATGAATTTCAATCCATTAGTTGAAAATTGAAATTGTCGTTCATAGTATGTATGACCTACTGTTTCCATAAATGATGTATTTAATTTTTATGTATGTTTAATTAAGGATGAATATATATACATATATTATAAATGATATTTATAAAATGAATAATATTATATACATTTTTATCCATGATTAAATCATAAGGATCAAAACTATGAAATAAAAACAGACATGAAAAATGAAACATTTAACACTTGAAACTGTGATATTTAGCATGAACTACTACTAAATAAGTCATATATGGAATGATATATATGTGTATAGTTGTGAATTATATGTATAATAAATATATATTTATAATTTAAGAGGTTTAAACATGTTAAATGAAAATTGACCATGAGTTAAGGGTTTGTCATCTCACTTTTACTTTTTTGAGATGTATTCCATATTCACTACATATTTCATTTTTTTGTGGAAATAATTCCCATGGAAGTATTATATAAAAGCATAATTTTCTTATAAATTATTTTATTTAATTCATCTTACATTTCAAGAGAAAAAAATGTGGTGGGGGTTTATTCTATAATCCCATCATAATCCCGATTTTTTATGTCTTAGGTGAGGAATATTTAAATTTAATATCCATATTTTCAAAACATGTTTTCAAAAATGTTTTTAATGTACTACCATAGTTATTTAGAATCATGTTTACCAATTTTTTACAATTAAAAAATGGTTTTAATGGAATATTTTTCTGGTTTTCCAAAGGAGGTACATTATGAAGTTTCTTGAAAAAAATATGGGTCAAATGTTTTTTATGAACATATTAGATAAGAGATTATTTTTAACCGTTATTATCTATAGTTGATTTTATGATTTCATTTCATGTTTTAGAGTTTCTTTTCAAATAAAATTATTTCAATTATAAATGATCTTTTTTTAAAAAAGAAGTGATTTTATAGTAAAATGGGTATTTTACACAAGAATTTTACAATGATATTTTTAATGAATTTTTATCTACAAAAATATACCTTTTCAAATTAGTTTTATTATGTCCTCAAATTATATGATCCACCATATTTAATCAGATGGATTATTCTCATTCTTACAAGGTGAATGTTCTGAAATTCTCAAGGTTAGTTTTTCCAAAATAGCCAGTTTTTTATTGTTAAGGCATGTTAATTCAACAATATTATATGTTCTTCTGATGAATACATTGGACTTAGTATTTGATTTTTTGGTCCCACTATATATTTTCTATAAATTGGTATGTATCATTAGATGAAATAGAATTGGTTTTGGAAGAGTCCTTACCCATTTATTCAAATTTCCTAGGACTAGGCCTTCATAGTATTTTCAAATTTCTTCCTCAAGGACGTAATGATATGTTTCATATTTCTATCATTATGAATTCCGTCATTATAAAATAATTTATGGATTTAAATGTGATTATTTGATTAAACTGAATAACCATTGATATGTAATGGGATCATGTAATTATTTATATGGATTATTTTATCATCTTATATTCCTTATTTATTATGATATTGTAAATGTTTAAATGGAAATTGTTTCAGTTTTTTATCATTCTGTATTTTATAGTTGTTTATTCCTGATATGTTAAACTTTACAAATAACCTTACTAAGCTTCCTAGATCACCCCATTATTTTTTTTATTTTCCATGGATACCAAGAGGATTTTGTTATTGATAAACAGAGATATGAAAAAGGGTGTAATGGTGTTCTAAATTAATATAATATGTTGAATTTTATGTTTTCAATTTCAATATAAAATTCTTGTATATATCTATTTTAGAAAAGATAATAAACTATCTGGTCCTTCAAGATGTGATTCCATGTACGTAGTTTCATTTTAATATTGAAACCACAAACTCATGGATAATAGAATCAGTGTCGTTAAAGTTGGTACAAAAAGAATATTAGTAGAGACCATTAGAACTAGATTTAGAAGAAATAGACTATGGAATATAACCATATGATATGAATTGAGGATATTTACAGACGAACATCCTACTGTATTATTACGATATATATAACGTGATTTTTCGGAGAAATGCATCCATGTTTGTATACTACAGGTGGATGTGGTTAAATTATTGAACTAACTAGGGGTAATATCTCTAAAAATGGTGCGTGAGTCTTGACTCAAGTGATAGCTAGAACATAAAAATGGTCTTTACTGTGAACCAAGTTTGATATCCTTGGGGATATGATTGTATTTATCTATTTTTTATGATCTATAATGAAGGAATAGAATATATGATATCCATCAACAACCTATGTAAAATGTAATGGGACATATTATGGAATGATTTTTCCTGATTTTTAAATCCAATACATTATTCTTCATGAAAATATCATTTCCCTAATGATTAGTGTTTCATGTACTATGAATTAAGTTTTATTTAATAGATGGAACAAGAAGGAACTTGGTTATCTTTAACTCTGATAGAAAATGTTTTGATGAGAAAAAAATTGGGGGATAACTAGGGTGGAGGATGCTTTCAATATTCCTAATTAGTTTTCAGGATATATGATTATTGAAATTTACCTTAACAATCTTTTTAATTTCCACTAAATTGAAGGGTGGATTCCAATAAGTGAAGGAATAATGGAGACCATATTGGAAAGAAGGTTTAATTTTTTTCATGACAGAAATGTGGGAAGAGAGATATTGGAGAATGTATCAAAGTAACATAAAAACAATTCATGTGTGGATATGTAGAGAAAAATAATGTATTCACTGAGGAAAAATGAAAATTTTGGATAACATTTTGGATTTGAACAATTGCACCCCAAAGGTATTATTGAAGGTAAAATATTTTATATGTGGAATGTGTGGGCATTAAAAAAATTGATGTGCTATAAGGAAATCTCATGAGGATAATTATTAATGGTTTAGGATTAATAATTATATTTTGGATGATGAAGAGACAAAAAATGACATTTCAAAGGAAGGATGAATTAAATAATAATAAATTGAATATTATTTAATAGTTTTATAATGATCTTGAATGATTAATGTTATTCTATTTAGATTCAAGAATTAAGTTATATGATTATTTATCAATGAAATTCCAGTTATAAAATCTATGAAATTTATAAGGGTTTCAATGTATTACTATTTATTTAAGGATTAGTGATAATTTGATGAGTGGTACTGATGACCAAGAAAAGTGATTCATTGGTGGATTGATAATTTTGTAATACACATGATTGAGAGAATACAACCCCTAACATGTGATTAATGATGAGATAATAATGATAATGTTATTTTTATAATACGTTACTGCAGACCATTAAATTGGACAGTTATTTGATAGTTTATGTTATATTTTCTATGGTTTACTTCATATTTGGATTGAAGGAATATATTAGAAAACATGATTGTTTATTTTTGGAAGAATTTGTTTTTTATTTATGGTTTTAAAGTTATTAAGGTATGCACATATTTGGTATGTGACATGAAGAGATATATTATGTTGCCTTTCAATATAATGTTGGGTTTATTTTTTGGAAATTTTTTGACCATAGTTCTAAATTTTTGAACATTGAATTTGGACAGAAGTATTTTGAATGATTTATAAGGTTAACTATTAATGTAATAAATTATTCCAAACACTTGATGATTCTTGATAAACTGTGTAAACCATTTTGGTCTTGGAAGATATCTTGAGATATGAGGAATGAATTTTCATTATTTTATTGATATAATGATAATTTAAATGTGCATTTGGTTAAAAAATTCAAATTCAATATTAATTTCATGGAGGAATAGATTAACTCGAAATTGATAGAAATGCATACAGTGGTTTAAATTTTGTACATTACATATACCGATATCATGTCACAATATTTTATTTATGATCATATCCTAAATGGAAACCAAATTCCACCACTCTAGGAGGTATATCTTGTAACAAAAATTATTTCTTATTACATAAATATCTAATGAATCAATGATCTTTTTACTAATTGAAAATTTATGGGTTGTTGGTTTTTGAAATTATATTGATCATTAACCATATTTTTATCAATGAACTCTATCACTCACCATCATTATTTTGGAGTTATACTTCCCTTCCATGTACATTTCTTTATATCCCACTTATTTTCTCCATCTTGGAATCATAGTTATGGGATTATTCTACATTACATTCATACTTCCAATTATATTTCATCAAGATGATGGTTTATTATCCCTTATCAAAATGATGGATTTAAAGAAGGGTATTTTTAAACATTAAAACTCATTATTATTAATATCAATATGAAATAGTGAGGACATAAATTTTTTAATAGGTGTATAACTTAACACCTCAATATTTTAAAATAGAAAAATTATATTCAGTAGTTTATAAAACACACAAAACCATGCATAGAAGTGAATGTAACACCCTATGACATTACAATGTTTTTTTAAACCATCTCTATTAAATATTACAGTGAAAAAAATAGTGATATTATAAAGGAACACTATGTTCAATAGTGTATACAACACACAACACTGAGCTCCAACAAACAGAAAAATATTATTAAAATAATATCATTATAAACTAGATGTTAAATAGTCATGTATGAATAATATTAACGATTTTTTGATTTATAAATATATATAAAGGACCTATACAATCCCAATTCATTTATTAATTATTTCAAAATAATTACTCAATTTTTAGTAACGTTATTTTACGCATCAGAGATAGTTTTTGTTCAATAACGATTTTTATTTGTAAAATATTATAATTATATTATTGAATTTATATAAAACATACTTTATAAATAAAATGACATTTTTTTAAATCATCATATGAAAATTAACTTTGGGTAAATTTTTTAAATTTTCCTAAAAAGACATATTCTACAGTGAATTATGAAAATAAAGTTTATCATTGGTATATTCTTCCAACAATTCCCAAATTTAAATTTTATTTTAAAATATATTTAAATTAAAATTTTTTATATGATATTATTTTTAATCCCTCTATTTTACATGGAATCAATTTTATGGTTCAATTTGGTATAAAATCATTTTATACTTAAAAGCGATTTGTTTCTAAATAATCATTTGTCTTTTCATTTCAACAATTTAATTTTAAATTAGATTCAAAAATATTTTTTTTCATTTTAAAAAAGAGTTTCCATATTTGGATTCATAATTTCTAGATTTATTGAATATTTATCTTTTATTTTTCATCAATATAAATAACAACATTAATGTTTTTTATTACCACAATAAAGGCTAAATCATATAATTAGAGTTAAAAATAAAATATTAATTCACGAAAAAGACCAAATATGATATTAAGTCTTGTTTTGAGTTTAATTTTCATAAAAAATAATCCATTATGCGTTTATATGTCATTCTATGTCCATTTTGAAGTGATTATAACCTTTATAGTATTTTATTCTTAGAACTGACAAACAATGTACACTCTTGTTTTTAATCAATATAATATTTTTAATATGGGATTATCCAAATGATATGTTAAGATAAAAATAGTATTATATATTCTAAAATATTTACGTTCATCATTATAATTTTTTTTAAAATTTTAGTGAAGAAATTATAATCTTAAATGCTTACATAATACTAACAATGTAATTTTTCATAAAATAGAAAAATAAAATAAATAATATTAAAAATATTTAAATTAACATAATTTGTGATAAATAATGTGATCCATAAACTATTTAGATTAACATGTCATTCTCTATATATAATGAAATAGTTTGTTCTATTTATATGTGTTTTCTTGATATTAATAATGTAAATGTAATGAATAGTTCTAAAAATCGACAATTTTAATCTTTTATAATAAATAATATTTTATTAAACAATATATATATACACTAACTAACATATTTTTGGAAAAAAATCGTGTCAAATGGATTATTGAGTCTAAAATTATCAATTTATGGGTCTTTTTTTTATAGAATCATTATTGACCTTTTGAGAGTAGTAAAGTTCCATTGTACAGTAATTGTCAAATGGGTTATGAGGGGTTAAAACTAAAAGTTATGTGTGAAAAAATATCCAAAAAAGTCCAATTTTTTAGATTAAATTATTTGGAGATATATTACCATTAATTTTTAATTGTTTAAATTTGGTTCCACTTATATAAGTTTACTAATTTACATTAATGTAATATTTTGATAAAGTCCAAGAATTACCCTCCCCTAAATTATAAAACAGAAACCCTCCCCTAACTTCATTACACCACATTAAGCCTTATAGATTGAGTGAAGAAAACCAATTACTCTTTTTAATGTCCTTATCCTTGTTATTTGGGTTCTTCTCAATCCAAAATTGATACCATGGGTCCCCTAAGAAAATATATAAAGGGGTTCCACTAAAGAATATGTAATAATAATTAATGAGATATTCAAGTTTATATATTTTTATTCTAAAAAATCATGTGTTGTAACCATCATAAAATAATAACTGACATATCATAAATATACTAATATATTATTATGATTATGGTACAACTATATTCTTTGTCTATTCCATCCTAAAAAAAATGAAAACATCGATCATGCATATGTACGGTTTCCCATCTCCACCTAGCAGTACAATTCATTTTTAATCACCAATTTACTAGGATCGTAATATAGATATAAATAATGAATGTAAAATATATTTATTACAGAACTCTAGTTCTGAAATGATTAATTATTATTAAAAATTATTTCATTTAATCTGTCAAAAAGTGAAAACAATGATAAAGTGTATGTACGGCCTACTATCTCCTCGAATAGTGTGATTTATTTTTCTATATCTATATTAATGTAATAATAAAAATATCTATATATTTAATACATATATATATAGGTCATATTTTTAACCTCCCAGATCTGAGTGTCACTCAAAGGTGCCCTGAACCCTGTTGGTCACATAACCTCAAGTGCATTTCCCCAAAAGCTAGAGGCTTCCAACTAGAAGTGAGGAAGAAGGTGTGATAATGGGGAAACTATGCAATTATTATTAGAGTATACACAGTTCAAGAAATAGTATACAATAGCATAAAAAAGAAATACCATAGCAGAAAAGTAAACATCGAAATACTGATAGTAATAAAATAACCACATCTTATTTATAAATGATTCATGTCACATGGGTCTAGGAATGTATCCAAAAAAGTCACAATGATAGAAATACAATGTCCAAATTAAAGTACATAAAAATTGTAAACTTCAATTGGGTATCACCCCTCAGCTTTGTCCCATTCACTTTCGATCCAACAACAATCATGTACCTAATGAATATGGAAAATTTCCCTTATATATATTTGTAATCATATAATATGATTGGGTCTTGAATGATGAACCAAACATGTTGTGAGATGAATAATAGTTGGAAATCCCCAAAATATCTATGCCAAACTATTAATGAACATATTTAGAAATTAATATGTTGAAATGAAGCAATAAACTAAGATGTACTAAAAAATAAAATGTCCTATAGTTTTCAATTTCATTCATTTACATTTATTGATCTCTCAATTGAATCTTGTAAAACATGTAATCTATCTTAATCTCTTTATCTCGTATATAAGTAAAAAATAGATGTCTCAAAAGACCATATAGACAATGATGTAAGACCAAGTCTAAGCTTGTGCTCTGGAATGGTTGACTCATCACAATCATTCAATTATTCACAAAAAATCATTTGATAAATCTCTCACATTGTAACCCCATTGGCTCCACACATCCCCAATCTTTTACAAATGACCATCATGGAGACTCTCATAGTCAATACCCCTATCTCAACAAGGAATCAATAAATTATAAACAACCTCATGGGTAGTTATCATGGTCAATAGGCATGGGTTTACACGACATCAGTAATTTATTAACAATCTCCTGGTTAGCTCTCACGGTCAATACCCCTGGGTCAAAATGGAATCAATAATTTATAAATAGATTCTGGAGTCGCTACGGTCAATACCCCTTGGTCAAAATAATGCATGTAAATTATAAATTCCTTCCTGGGTATCTCTCACAGTCAATACCCCTAGTTCAATCTACCACACCAAGGCTCTCACAATCCTATGTAAATAATGTGGGTATAGTAACAAAAAACCTCATGTAATATGAAACAACTACATGGATAATAATTCACAAGTTTTTTACATTCATTTCATATAATCATTCAATCTCCATCCTAATCAACCAAGGCATAGAAAACAAGGAAATCCTAACACACAACCTAGATCAAACGACAATAAACATCCAAATAAAGGAAACACACCCATGAGTGTCCCATAAACAAGGTATATAACTATACGCTTATGTAACCACACCATATTACTCAATAAAACAATATTAATTAATAAACAGTGTTAAATTATAAATGTTCCAATACCCCAAATGTTGGTATTTGGGACTTTTAGCATAAATAATTCAATGACGAACAATAAAAGGAACACACAACCTACCTTGATGTAGTACGTTCAATATAATTGAACATCGGCCATAGAATCTACATAGATTGGTGTAGATCTAAAAAATGATGAAAAATCCAAACCTTGATTAACTCAAAAGAGAGGAAAAATCTGGAAGAAAGGCTGTAGGGGTTTTGAGAACTCATCACTGGAATTACAACACAGTCGAAGACCTCTCAATAGAAACTTGGATTGATAGTCAGGAGGAGTTATGATTTATTTTGATGTTCCATCACTCTCTTATATGAACTATGGGGAGAAGAATACATATCCCGTCATAAGATGTGACCCCGCTTTAATATATCAAATAAAATTAAATGTACACTGCGTTTTATTTAAAACTAAACGTTGTGTATTAGCCTCGACCATCCCATGACTTAAGCAGTATTTTATGTCACCACACGACCCTTTACTAGGTAATTACATGTCTAATACATGGTTGTACTCCCCAGTAGGCTACACAACATGTACATAGAAATACATGACATGAACACAGAAAAAACTAATTTCCTCATTTTTCCTCAAAACAACCTGAAATCAAGCTCCAAACAAGAAATGTAGATATGGGATATTACAATATTTATTCCATAGCTAATATTATTGCGATTATGTAACCATGATAAAAGTATAAGTATCATAATGATAGAATAAAAATGTATATGAAAAAAAAATCATTTTCCACCAAATTTTTTGATTTTAACAGTGAATTATTAATAACCAGGTCATACATTGTATTATATATATGACTGTGGTTCTAGAATAGATTTATAATAAATATATATTTATTATAAAAGATTATTAAACACATGAAAACCAAACATAACCTAAGGTAAGGGTTTCTCGTCTAACTTTTATTTTTGTGTGACATATTCCTTATTCACAATCTATTTCTATTATTTCTTGAATATACTACACCTATGATATATTATATCATTATTCTTTTGTACGAATTGTATTTAAATTACAATTTTATTTATTTTATTTCATTCATCATGATGTTATTGAGAAACCAAAGTAGTGAGGGTTTATTTCACAATCACATCATTAATTTAGTTTTTTTAAGTCTCAGTTGAGGAACATGTCAATTCAATATCCATTTTTTAGTAATTTTTTTAATGTTTTTAACTTTTTCCTACAATTTATTAAAGTAATATTAATCTTTTTCTTACTTCTTACAATGTAGTTTGAATGTATTTTTTTAAAAAAATAGTTATATTGTGAATTTTCTACCAAATTACGACAGGAATGTTTTTTTAACATGTAATGCGTGACAGTATTTTTACCCCATCATGATTTTTCAATGAATTGAATTTTACATTAAAATTTCAAATGTTTCATTTTAAAAAAAATTATCCATTATAAATTCAAATATTTTTAAAAACATGAAATTTCATAGTAAAAAGATACTTTCTTCAAAAAAATTCCCATGATATTTTTAAATATTTTTCAAAAATATTAACATAATTTGTCAAATATTATGTTGAGGACATAATCTAATGATATCATCCAACATATTTATTCTAATGATGTATGATAATTGTGACTAGGGGAATTAATTGAGATTATTCATGATAGTTTCTACAATATGGATTGTTGTACATTGTAATGTGATATTGATTCAGCTATATTATTTATTAATATTTGGAAGGAATTGGACTATATAATTGATGGTTGGGTCCATCCATAGGACATTTATTCATGAGTAGGTATGAATAGACACACTTTTTTGAATTTTTATCAAGGACTTCCACATTTTTGAAATGTCATGGATCAAGGCTGGGATGATATTTTCAGAAGTCTGGGTCAAGGCCTTGCCATTATGTTTCAAATGCTAGACATAGATAATTCCCTCTTTATGAATTCACTAATTCATTTCCAAGGGATTATTCTACTAGTTATAATATCCATGGATATGTTTTGACCTCATTAGATTGTTTTTTTAGATTATTTTATCCTCATTAATTACTAAAATATTGTCTTCATGTTATTAATTAATTGGAATGTGTTTTAATTATTTACATTAAAATATTTATTATGGTTATTTATTCATGATTAATTGCACCATTTGAATACCCTTATGATGCATCTGAGATCACCCCTTTATTGTTTAACATTTGTTTCAGTATGCCACGAAGTGTTTTGTGGGTGATACTACTGAATACTCTAAAGAGAATAATTGTGTACTAAAAAAATGTATTATGATTATTCAATATTTTAAATTATAAATGGAAATTAAATTATATGTATTTTTTTAATGACTAATAATATATTCAGTCCTTCAGGATTTTATTACTTGTATTTATTTATAATTTAATAATGATACCACTAACTCTAGGAAACTGCAATTAGGGACATTACATTGTTCAAATTTTTAATATTAGTACTAATATCTTTTCTTGAAGACATTATCAAAATATAAAATTTGATCATGTACTTTAATACTTAGAAAAATCCTTGAAATTGATGTCTTGAAGAGGTATCTTATGTTGGTTGAGTCGTTGGTCATATGAAATTGGATGAAAGAAGAAGATATAATTTTTCACTTTTGAGTTGAGTAGGTATTATCTTCAGCCTAGTCGATCACAATGAAATTTCCATCATAAATTCATGGCTAGGGTATTTGAAGGTATGTTTGTCTAGTTATATTAAGCAAATAAATCATGATTTAAATATTACATAGTTTGTGTTTGTAGGAAATGATGATTTTGTTATGAAATATCCTCATATATATAGTGTCCGTGATGGGTGGGAATTCTCGTCTCTTGGTCAGTGAATAATATTTACTACTTTCGATATAAGGTCTAAGTGGGTAGCACAAAATAACATATTCAAAAATCTTCCTTATTCAAGTCAATGGGTATATAGGACATTATTGTCCCCACCGTAGGTTCAAATGGTTTTAAATGTTTTAATGATATAAAATATATCAATAAATAATTTATTATTATTTAATAGAATAATTGGGTCAACATAATATATTAAATATATTCATAAGGTATATAGTGAATAAAATAAATATTCTATAAATGGAAATTATTTAAACATTCGTGGTGTGTTAAAAATTTCTGATTATTACAACTCGTGTAAATTAACTTTTTTTATCACAAAATATATATAATATATTTTAAGAACATGATAAAAATAAAAATAAAATAATGATACATTCAGTTCATCATAATGTGTCATTTACTTATTATTTAGTTGTATTTTAATTTATTGGGGCCAAGAAATCCATTCTGGGTATTTGGACGTCCTAAAATATAGGTAAAAGAGGGAGACCATATTCTTGATGATTAATTCTAATGGAATGAGATTATATCTCTTCCCCAAGATCCTAGTGAGGTAATATCAGTGTTGGGAAAATTCAATCCTAACACCCCTTCACAGATCAAAGTGACAGGATGATACTGATCATCAAGATGTCTAAGGAAGCATCAGAGCTTCGCACTAGTACCCTAAATTTGATGATCAGTGTTTATGTGGATACTAGAAGTGTGTGTGTATGATCTATAGGGGTTCTTTCTTGGATACTTTGAGTAATTATTCCTAGGTTTTGATGTATTTGAATGAACTAACAAATCAAAATATGTAATATTTTATTCATTTTTTTGCATTTTAAAATTCACCCAAGATCCATAGAACTATAAAGGGGATCAGATCATCGAAGGTGATATTATTTTGTATAATTAGTGATGACATATTATAAATACCAACACAACTATCTTCCACTACATCCCATAGAACTAGCTATTTTTATCAGGTGGATCACTTGAACGTTTTGAAAGAAGATAATTTTTTTAAAAAAATTATTTATTAGTAATTTATTCAATGATATGCCTTCAATTAGGCATTTATCCAATCTCAAATGACCGAGTTATGTCCCTATGAAAAAATTGTTGTTATTTATTTTTAGGTATTAAATTTTTTATTAATGTATAATTTATATATATATATATATATTATTTTTACCGATCATAGTGACTATAGTAAATTTCCATCACTGTCATTATTTTCCGGGTAAGTTCCGCCCAGAATCCAGTAACTGAAATAGATCATACTATTTAATATTTATTCTCCATGTCTAGGAAATACTTCAAATATATATTTTTTATGAACAGAAAAAAAACCTAAGGAATAATTAATCATTCTGGGAGTATTTTAAAAATAGTTAATCACGATACAAAATAAATGTTTTTTGAAAAATATATAATAAATTAAATTGCTGTGGAGTTTTTTTCTCATAGCTGGAAATTATGGAAAAAAATAAAAAAACATAATTTTAAAAATATTTTTGGGTGGACCAAGTTATATTAATAAATTATCAAATATAATAAAAAAGAATAATTTTATGCTTATATTGGTAGATTTTGGGAGAAATGGATACTTCCCCTACGTTGGCTACTATCTCCTAGGCATAGAAAACCATCACTACCACATTATGCCTTCTATCCTCCTAGAGTATCACACTTGATACAGTTCCATGGTAGATAGTCAGCTAGTATCCCATCAAAAACTCTTTCCTTTCATTGTCCGGATTTTCCACCCATGACATCTACAACCAATTTTCGGTTCCCTTAGTATAATTTCTTCTTGTCATTCATCTAATGTCGCCCTGACCAAGCTGGCCTAATCCCCCCTCTATGTATTTCCATCATGTTGTTTGGGATACCGATAGTTAAATATGGTTCTTCCCACAAGTAATAACCCCACACGGGCCTCAGTGGGTATTCATAAACCATAACAAGTTAGGGAGGGTATTCTTGGCACAAAGCATCCCTCTTTGGGGTCTACAAACCATGAAACAATCCAGTGTGGGGTCTGTCCAAACTGATGTGGTTCTAAGTTAGGTTTATTATCCACGATAATTTTTACTATAATATATAATTAATCTAATTTAATTTTTTTTATAAAATATAAATTTTAATATTTTGAAAAATATTTTAAATTTTTCATAAAAAATAATTAAATTTTCTAATTTAATTTTTGGAATAAAATAAAATTAATTACTAGGAAGATCAATGATAAATTATTTGAATGAAAATAATTTATATAAAATTTTCATTTTCCTAATTAAATAAATTATTTTCATTTTAATTTTTGACCATCATTTTAATCAACCTGTAGAATATTCATCAGCATAAACCATGCATGGATAGTTTTATTTAATTAATTTTACTATTACATATGATGTTTGTAGTAATTAGTTAATTTTTATGATGTTCTGAAAATAATTTTAATTTATTCAATTTTATTAAGTTTCTAAACATCAATCATTATATTTATATATATTGCGCTTCTTGATACCTATAGAAACACAAACTAGACATACATGGACATTACATTTAATAATTAGAATACCTAACACATTACAAAAAAGGTACGCGGAAATACCATATTAGTTTAATGTCTTTGGAAGCTTGTAACATAATCTTCTAACATGGTTAAAGATATTCAACATCCCCCTAAATATCATACCCTTTTATTTTCATGCCTAAAACCTTTTTTTATGTACTAGGGAAAATAAATCATAAAAAGGGTGCGCTCAAATGCTCAGTAAGGGTAAACATGGGGAACATAAAACAAACCATAAACATAAGAATTTAATTACTTTAACATATAGTTTAAATATCAAAATCTTGAGTCATGAAATAAATCTTAGCAGTACATAATCCATAGATAATAAAGTGAAATTAACCATGATAAAATATAATTGTCAAAAAACAAGGAATTCTAGAAATCATATATGAACATAGTATGATTTCCATACTAACCAAGGTATTAATGAAAAAACCATCATAGTGGAAAAATTCCATTACTAAACCAGTTTTACTAGTCATTCCATTAATGTATTACTGAACCAAATTTACATGCCATTCCATCCCTATATTACTGAACCAGATTTACTTGTTACTCTAGTCTTTTCTATCTCATTAGATATAAATCATTACCCGATTCATTGGAAGGGAATATTGGTACCACCCATATCCTAATGAAATAATTCTTAGATATGATACAAAAACATAAATCATTCATCATAGAATAACACCTGAAATAAAATATGTTTCTTAAACATCATTCCATCATAACACAATCCATATAAAATAAATGGATTTCATAAAAATAATTCCATTATTAACACAATAAAATCATAGTAATAATAGTAATTTAAACATTACCCTATTTAAATAGAATCATCTTAGATGGAAAATAATTTATATAAAATAGATAAACTTAATTCCTGAAGTAAATTATCCTTACGTTTTATTTTCTCAAAATCCCCCACAATTTTAAAAGAAAAGAATATAGTTGAAAATAAACATGAAATCGTGTAGAGGAAGCTTCATGGAAATAAGGATTTTTTAAGATGTAAATATTTGTTCATGAAATATCAGTTAAAAAAACATTATCCTTGTACTTTTACCAAAAAAGTGAAAAAAAGTACCTCATATCATAAACGACAAAATATCCTTTTCATATTGTTTAATAAAAATTCACCAATAAATAAATTTGAATTAAGAAAATAGTGAAATAATCTAAATAATATTATATATATATTTGAAACACGGACATGGATGTTAAATACACCATAAAAAGTACTTACGTATAAACCAGATCAGATAATAATGATATTTCAAAATTATCCCTTACCTTAGGTCTGATATCTTTTGTATGAGTTGAAAACTCATATATATTGGGTTTAAACATATTATTAACTTATAATAGAATGGAAAAAATATCTATTAAATCATATATGATTCACTTATGACTTTATATTACTTATTTATTTGTTAATTTCCAGTTATATTCATTATTTAAATCCATTATACTCATCCTTATACCCATCCAAATTACATGTTGTTGAATAGCAAATTATAATACTGCGTAGAGATGGTAAGTCATATTTATGCACACATAGTGATATTATTATCCGTAATATGGATACAAGGAGGTATAAACTTTAACCATTTTTATAATAACATATAATCATACTGAATATACTATATTTTTTACTTTATTAAGGATGCAACATAATAATAGGAAGTTTAAGAATAAAAGAATTTTGAAGGAGGTGATAAAAAAATTACCTATTTTTCGAGTATCTCTTTTTGATTTATCAAAAGGTCTCTGAATGGTAGATTTACTCTAAAAGTGTTTCATGTGTGGGGAAGTGAGGTATGTTTTATGATTATTTGAGTATAATATGGAATTTCCAATGTGTTTTAGAGTTGTGAGTAAGTGGGTAGAGGTGAATGCCTTTAACAAGATGGTGGAGGGGAACTTTAGGAAGGATTTAATATATTCTTCTATTATAATATTATATTAGAATTATAATTGTTCCAAAGTGATAAATTTTGAGGGTAATAGGAGGATGGTTCTAAATCTCCTCACCCAATATGTTTTAGATTTGTTTAGTTCACAAAATTAACATCATCATTTAACATTAACCCGTAGTTAAAAACATTAACTCTTACCAAGTTTTCTTGTATTTTTATAATATATGGTTACTATAGTTACTATAAAATTCCAAGGGAAATACAAGTGGATACATAATGATATTTTTAACATTATATAAGTTATTTTTCATAATATTAGATATTTTGGACTATTATATAATATAAAAATTTGTATTTTTTTAAAACTCATTTATGTCTGTTTTCACACTATTTAGAAACTGGTTTTTTATAAAGTCATAAAAACATAATTCCTTCCAGAAAACAACATTAACTCAAGAATATCATGTCATATTCTCCTAGAAATTCGTGGATGGAATCTTAATGTTCAAATTATATTTATTTTAATACTTACAATATAACTTATTTGAATCGTTCATTAATTTGGTAATCACTAAATCATCACTATTCCATAAATAAATTTATATATTAAATTTCTAAAAGTATTATACAAAATACCATGATTTAAAAAAAATATATTTCTAATTACTAGTTTTAGTAAATGTGATCATTTATGTAAACCTATATTAAAAATTTTGTATTAAAAGAGACATGTTTATATTATATTTCTTTTTTACATAAAATGAAAAATTATAAAAGGTAATTATTACACCTACTGGATTCATGGGGTCTTAAAATAATCTATGTATACCCATGCTCGAATTTTTTTCATAAAATGGGATTTAGACATGTTTTAGGGTAGTTTTATATTATTATAATATTAATTTTTACCCATATTTACCAGGTTTACCCTTTAACCATGGTAAATAAATAAAATTTCAGATTTCACTGTTCATAATTTCCAAAAATGATAGGTACATATTTAAAAACATTCTTCCTCCTCATTCAAAATATGGAATAAATTTTTTCGAATTCAAAATATTCAATTGGCATATAATAATTTAAAATTAATTTCCATTTTAAATACCAAAAATTGTGTTTTTAAGAAGTAAAAGTGGGAACATGTTTGTATGGTTTTAACTTTTCCAAAAATTGGATATTTGAAAAATACAAAAAACAAGGATTCTGGTGAGAAGTAAAAACTATCAAGATATTGTCTCGTGTTTATGACCAATTTAATTGTGTAATTTCATACAATGACCAAAATTTTAAAAACATAATCCAATTATAAATTAAAACCAATTAAAAAGTTAATATAAATATATTAATATATTAGATGAAAATGATGTTTTGAATAAAAATGTAGTATTTTTCACTATTCATTAAAATATGAGTTTTATAAAAAAAATACCAAAAATTCACCAAAAGTAAATTTTCATTTCCCAATTAAAATTAAGAAGTTTATTTTGGTAAATATAAAGTATAATGTTGTCAAAAACGATATTTAAAATGGGTTTTCCATCCAAATGGTGTAGAACTATATTTGTTTTTGAAAAAAATACTTCTTTTATACGAAAAAATGAAATTGTTCTTATATCATGTCTAGAAAATAAATAATATGAATGTTAATGTTATTTGAAATTAAAAATTTTGTTAATATTATTCATAATGTCTAGTTTATATCCCATTAAATAAAAATAATTTAATAATATATCATTGTTTAGTGAAACTGGGTATTGCATACAACGCAATCTATCAAGGAAGGTGTCTCCAGATTATAACACAAGCCAAGTCAATGTTAACTGTAGTGAAAGATTCTATTGGTGTTGCGTATAACATAATCAAAACAAATTTATCTCATACATTGATAAAAATCTATACTTAGTGTTGCGTGAAATGAATTCTATCAAAAGAACATGAATTTTTTGTAACACAAGCCCAGTATCATATTGCACATACTGCAAGCTAATAAGGTGTTGTGTATTGCAGAAGCTAATATTGATGTATCTTAAAACACGTGTAATCAATTAAATTTAAAATAAACTATCTCAAAAAATATCATGTTATTTCATTATACCCCCCATAAAATGAATTTTCCCCCAAAATCAGAGGGGGTTATAAAAGGATCACTACTTGAAAGATTCTTTCATAGAAACCAACATCATAGAAGGTATACATAAACATCATTTCAAAAAATAAATGTTAGAAACACAACGGTTACCCAAAGTAACTCATCCTTGGGTTTCCACATAACAAAACATAGGTGGGTAGTCAAAATAAAGAGATGGAAGAGAAATATTACTATCAACATCTGATGGATAGTGATAGAGAACACGGTTGGAGAAAGTTAACCACCAGAAAGCCATAAATCTGAAATGATATAAAGAACCATCTAATTCTTCAGATAAGAATGTTCTAGGATAAAATATTTGGGTTCAAGATAATTTTCTTAATGTTAATAAATTTTGTAAGTGAAGAAATACATACATTATTTCTGTTCAATCGCACCTTTGGACATTCGCTAAACAATTTCCAATTCATCTCTTATTTATTGAATTGAAGTTGATTATTTATTCATGAATTGTTAGAATATCATGCAATAAAATAATAGGTCATTCCATCTAACTCAAAAAATAGGTCCGAACAGATTATCAAATATGCATAAATCCACCAATAGTGAGATAATACATTAATCTAGTAGACATTAAATGGAATATAACTTATAATATGCATAAATGGTTAACTTTGAAATCATTCAAAAAACATAAAATACAAAACTTTAGAAATAGGTGAACTAAATCGACTTAACATTTATATCTCATATCACATAAGGTAGTTCTTTCTTGTCACATTCCAAACATGGGAATTCCATAATAATGTATTCTCTCTAAACATGGTAATAACACGAATTACCAAACAATATTAGTGAAAATAATAATTCTATAAAAATTAACTCATTATATACACTAAAAAACCAATCATTCAATATACTCAATCCATGATATAACTTTTTTCCTTATATCTATAATGAGGCAATTAATACTATCAAACATATCATTATCTTTTTATTCCTTCATTATGCATGTATCATGTGCTTTCCAATAACATTTCAATCACTTTTCACTATTAAAGGTAGCATATACGTATGTAAAACTACAATGGACCAATACGTAGATATTTCAACATTCCATAATAATATAAAATATATTTTACAACACTATTCTGGAATCCCATTATATAAACACTAAAATATTCCACCACTTCGTTGTCAAACTCAACATTTCCAATAGTTATCCCATGTCATTTGTCTTTTATTTTTTTCTTTAAGTGGTTCCTGACATCGATAATCTTCCATAATTCTTGAATTAGGGTATTTTTTAACATAATTCCCCATTTCCTTAAAATTGTTGAATGGAAGTGTGGGTGGGGCGTTCTCTGTATTATTTTCTCTAATCACATCATTAACAAAATTTTACCCATTACATCAGAACTCTACTACTCAATGAACTTTTTTTACACAATAAATACATTTTGATGTCCTTTAAGACAATCTGCAATATTCTTCTCTCCATACTTTGAGAATAAGGTAACATTTACCTTTTTTTAAACATTGTTTTGAGATTTTACCTTAAACTCCCTCTTTAGTTTCTTGTCAAAACTATTTGATTTATATATAAATCCAATATACATTTATTCCTTGATATCAAAACCCACAATATCTTCATATCTACTAATTTCTCTTATAGGTAACCCCCTTAAATGATGTGTTTTTATTCCCCTGAATAATCGATCAATTTTCTTTCATGTTGGATGATAATGCCCGAAGCATACCTTGAAAGTCATGTAAAATTTTCTTCGTATGTGCCCACAAATTCATCATCATTTTTCGTAATCTCATGGAAACTATTATCCATCATTGTTTAATAAATACTAAGGAAGTTATTATTAACAAATAAGTCCATGAACTCATCCCATTGGATGGATTCAATTTCATCTTGATAAAATGAATTCTAGACTAGATTCCACCACTAGTCTGCTTCACCTTCTAAATGATAAATATCCAAAATGGATTTTTCATGTTCCAAATAGCGAAGTATAGAAATGTCTTTCCAATGGTACCAATTCATTGTTCATCCATAAGTGGATCATATGAACCACTGATAGAATGTGGGTGTTTCCACATGAAGGACTCAATAGAATGTTGGTCCATTCTCTTCTCATTTAGAGGTATATAATTATTCATAGCTTTTATTAGTATAGAAATAATATTTTTCATTAGATATACCACAACATTTGGGTGTTTAGGTGTAAAATCAATTCATTTCTCAGTGCCTTGATCATTAACATGGTTCCTTTGGGTTCTATCTATCATCTAAAACCCAAAAAGAATAGTGTGAGAGGAAAAAATCATTCTTGGAAAATAACATAATCAAGGGGGGAGTATTTTATATCCATGAAATATTAGGTTTAATCCTAGGTTATCCATGATCACTTCCATACTTCTACGACTATAAATTATTATTAGACTTACCTATAGGGACATCCGAGGACATACCTAATAAATATCTCTAGAGACATCGCCAAGGTTTTTTTTCATCCTAGTTTACAAAGGATGACTAAACCATTTCTCTATGACCAAATATAGTGAACAATGATTTATGTACATGGACAATTCATTTCATGTATTAAATAATTAATACATTACACATATATATTCCCAAAGACCATATAAATTTAGTGTCATTGGGAACATGGAACAAAATCTTCTAACATGGTGAAATATCATAAACATATCTTATAATGATCTTCCCCTTTTGTTTTCCTACAAAAAAACAACTGTTTATATCCTAGGGAATAGAGAATATAAAAAGGACGCACTCAAATTCATAGTAATGGTAAACATAGATGATATAAATAACCATCAATATAAGAATGCATGAACATGAGCATAATGGTTTCGTATCAAAAACGTGAGTCATGAAATAAATCTTGGAAGCACGTAAGGCATAGATCATAATGGAACATTAAACATGATAAAATAGAACTGGAAAACACATGGAATTGTAAAAAAATAAACACATATTTTGATTTCTATAGTAGACGAGGAGAGGATTCCAAGACCATCATAGTGGAAAATGTCCATTACTGAACCAGTTTTACTTGTTGTTCCAGCCATGTATCACTTAACCAAATTTATATACCATTCCAGCCCTATATTATTGTACCATATTTACTTTCTATTCTAGTAATTTATATCTCATGAGATATAAATCCTTACCCAATTCATTTGCGGGAGATATAGGTGCAACCAATATATTAATGAAATCATTCTTAAATGTTCCCCAAAAATATAAAACATTCATCATAGCATAACCCTTGAAATAAAATGGGATTCATAAAAATAATTACATCATTACATAATCCATATAAAATAAATTTTTTCATAAAAACAATTTCATAATCAACATAATCAAATCATAGTAATAATAAGGATAGAAATATAACCCTATTCAAAAAGTGTCATCTTATATGGAATTTTTTTTATAAAACACATTAACTGATTCTTGAGGAAAATATCCTTTCATTTTCCACCCAAATGCCAATCAATTTTAAAAGAGACTAATTTATTTGAAAATAAACATGAAATAATGTATATGAAGGCTCATGGAAATAAGTCTGTTTGAATTTGTAAAAATCTCTTCATGTTGTATATGTCAAAAAACATTCTCATCATACTTTTACTAGAAAAGTCAAAAAGTTCCCCAAATAAAGTATCAAAAATATATTCCTCTAATAACTTTTAATAAAAATTCACCAATGGGTAAATTTAATTTTAAAAAATAGTAGAAGAATAAAAATAATATTATATATATTTTGGAAACATAGACATGGTTGATTAATAAACCCAGGTAAATACTTCCATATTAACAATCTCGTATAATAATGAGATTGCAAAATTATCCCTTACCCTAGGTCTAATTCCATCCATATGTGTACGAAACTCTTATATATTGGGAATAAAAATATTATTAACGTGTAACAGAACAACAATAATATCTATGATATCATGTGGTATTCACTTATTTCATTATATTACCCATTTATTTATCAATTCCATGTTAAAGCAACGTTTTGGGTATTAATAATTTTATTTATCATATGTGTATTGACATGATATTATTGATAATATTACATAGAATATGATTTACTTAATTAAAAATGATAATCATGATTTATATATCATAAATATTCTGTATAGAAATATATATATAATTGATATATAAAAGAAATGAAATACATTTTTCTTAGAGATGGTATGCCGTACATACACATGAGCGTTGCTTCAATTTCCATATTGAATAATATGGAAGAAAGTAAATGATATATATATATATATACACACATAAATCTAGAATCATTATTATGTCATTTATTTCATGATTATTTATTATATATTCATTTATAATCATTGTTGAATGGTTAACGTGGAGAATGAATCTCATCGCGTCGTAGAGAGGGTTGGTCGTACGTACGCATGAGCGACGATATCATTCAATTTGGGGTTAAATGTTATAGAATTAGAAATTATATTAATTATAAAGAGTAATTATAATGTGATATTCATTATTTTATTCCCTTACAATCAACATTATACACTTCCAAATAATGTATTCCTGAATAAAAAATACACCTTGGTGTGGAGAAAGTAAGTCGTACATACACACACATGGTGAAATTATTATTCGTAGAATGGATAAAAGGAGGAATAAAATTGTCTCATAATTATAATAACTTATAACAATGTATATAATATTGGAATTATTACTTTATTGTGGAAACATCATAATAAGGGGAAGTAGAAGAAGAAATGAATTTTGAACGAGGTGATAAAAAAAATCTTTTTCGAGTATCTCTGTTTGATTTTCAAAAAAGGTCTCCCTAAGATAGATTTCAGGACAAAGTGTGGAGTATAGAGGGAAGGGAGGGATGTTTTACGATTATTTTAGAAGAATTTGGACGAGCCAAGGGGCTTTAGAGGTGTGTGTAAATGGGTAGACGTGGTGTCCTTTTATAAGAGGTAGGAGGGGCACATTAGGAATGTTTTGAAATGTTATTTTATTATAAATTGATTTTAGAATTATAATATTTACAATATGATAAATATCTAGTTTATTATTATTATTTTTCAAAATCCCCTCAACCAATAGTTTTTAGAGAAGTTTAGGTTTCTAAATTAACTTTTTCATTTACCTTTTACACTTAGTTAAAAACATTAACTCTTACAATGTTTCTTGTATTTTTATATTATATGGTTTCTAAATTTAATATAAAATTAAAATAAAACCAAAAGTGGATCTTTAATAGAATTTCTAACATTAAAAATCTTAGTTGGATGAATATTATATTTTTTGGACTATTATATTATTTAATAAAATAGTATTTGTTTTAAAAACTCATCTATGTCAACTTTGACACTACTTAGAAATTGATTTTTTATTAAATTCATAAAAACATCATCAATTTAAAAAAATATTATATAAATTAAAACATTTCATATTCTTCAATAAAATTCATGTATGGTGTAATAATGTTCATATAATATTTATTTAAATATTTATAATATAATATATCTGAATAATTCATTAATATGGTAATCACTACATCATCATTGTGTTATAAATAAATTTAATTATTTAATGTCTAAAAATTATAAATAAAATACCATGATGTATGTAAGCTTCATAAATTTCTAATTACATTTTATAGACAAAGATATGTGTTATATAAACTTATATTAATTTTGTTTAGTATAAGATACATGTTGATGTTATAATCCTCTTTACTCTAAAATAAAAATTTTAAAATGTCATTATCACACCCATGTGGATCCATGGGGACTTAAAATAGACCAAAAAATGATCATGGACAGAAATATTTCATCAAATCAAGTTAGGACATGTTTTAGGGTGGTTTTATATTATTATTATATTAATATTTTTCCCTTATTTACCAGATTTACCATTTCACCCTGGAAAATAAAAATAATTAGTGAAGTTACTATTTATAATTTCCTAAAATAAAAGGTAACTATTTATAGAATTTTTACTATATGATTTTGAATATGGAATAAATTTTTCTAAATTAAAATTAAAAAATTGGAAAAAATTAATTTAAAATTAATTAATATTTTCAAAACAAAAAAATATTTATTTAAGAAGTAAAAAACTATCAAACAATTGACTTGTATTTATTTTCAACTTAAATGTGAATTTATATCAAATTACCAAAATGATAATAACATAATCCAATTAAACATTATGACCAATTAAAATGATAATATAACTATATAAATAAAATTGATGAAAATGATGTTGGGAATTAAAATGAAATATTTTTCATTATTCCTTAAAAAGTGAATTTTATCTGAAAAATACAAAAAATTCCAAAAAAAATTAAATTTTGATGTCCCTATTCCAAGTAATAAGTTTATAATGTCAAATAGAACATATAAAATTGTTAAAACTATATTCAAAAAGTGACCTCCATCAAAAGGTGGTAAATCTGTATTTTTTTAAAAATATACTTCTTTTAACTGAAAATTTGAATTGTTTCTGATTCCTTGTCTAGAAAATACATAAGATGAATGTTAATGTTATAAAAAATTCAAAATTTTGTTCATAATTTTCAAAAAATCTAGTTTATAACCCATTAGAATATAATATTATAATAATATATCATTGTTTTCTAAAACTCTGTATTGCATACAACGCAAGCTATCAAGGAAGGTCACTCGTGAATGTAATTCAAGACAAGTTAGTGTTGTAGTTTTTTCTAGATTAATTTAGATTTAGATATAACATAAACCAAATACACTTCTTTTATACATTGAATAAATTATATACTCAGTGTTGTGTGAATTAAATTCAACAAAAAGAACTTGAAATTATGTGTGACACAAGCCATGTATTGTATTGCGTATATTGACAGAAAATATAGTGTTGCATATAGTGAAATATATTCTTGGTTTATATTAAAAAATAAGATATAAAATAATTTAAAATGAGACTATCACAAAAATGCTAAAGGTGTTACGTTAGACCCTCTTAAAATGGATTTATCCATCAAAATTTCTCGTGCTTTTAAAATGTTTATTACTTAAATGTTTCTTTCATAAAAAACCACATTGGAAAAAGAATACTAAAAAATCATTTAAAAACAATAATTTTAGTAACATAATGGTTACCCAAAGTTACTCATTACAGGGTTTCCATAGAGTAGAATATATGTGGGAATTGAAAACATGGATATGGAAGAGAAATATAACTGTTATGTTTGGATGGATAGTGATAGAGAACAAGGATGGAGAAATTTAACACCCAAAAATCAATAAATCTATGATTATTTATGGGACCAAATAATTCATTGGAAAAGATGGTACTAAGACACCGTTTTTGGTTTTAGTTTCTTTTTAATAATGTTGGTGAATTTTTCATGAGAATAAACACTTACTTGATTTCAGTACAATCACATTGTTAGTAATTCCCTATAATATTTAGACATCATATATTTTTTAAATAAATGAATTTGAATTTTTAATTATTTATTTGTTAACAAATCATGAAATAGAATGATTTTTCATTCATTATGTCTCAACTAAAAGGTTAGAACATGTTAACAAATATGAATAATCCAAAATATGGTGAGATAATACATTAATCTAAAAACATCAAAGGGAATATAACTTATACTATACATAAATGGATAACATTACAATCCTTCCAAAAACTAAAAATATAAAACTTCAGAATGGGGTGAACTAAATTGACATTATATTTATCACCCATATCACATATATATGTGGTTATATTCCAAAATTGGGAATACTTCAATCATGTATTCTCTTGAAACAAGGTAATATGATTAATTACCATAGAACCTTAGTAAAAACATGAATTCTGTCAGAATTAACACTTCCACACACAAAGAATACAAAATATTATAAATAATTCAACTGTGATATCACTTTATCCTTATATCATTCATGAAAATCTTAATACTATCAAACATCTCATTATATCCTTATCCCTTCATTATGAACATATCTTGCTCTTTCCAAAAATATTTTAGTCACTTTTCATGGTTACTAGAACCATATACTGATGGAAAACCACAATCAAAAAATACATATATATTCCAACATTTCATAGTATTATAATAAAGAATATGAAAAACTATTTGGGAATCACATTACATAAACACTTAATCATTCCACCACATAGTAGTCATACTCAAAATTTACATCCGTGATCACATTCTAATTGCCTATGTATTTGGCCTTAAGAGGTTATTAACATCGAGAATCATCCATAACCATAGGATAAGGTAATTGGTTATCATAATTCCCCATTTCATTTCTCTTGTTGCATTGAAGTATGGGTAGTGATTTCTTTATAGTCTTCTCTCTAGTCACATCCTTTACAACCATTTCCCCATTACTTCAAAACTCAACTATTGGATGATATTATTCTCCACAATTAAACAATTTTCTATTCCCTTTAATAAAATCTCCACCACTCTTCATTCCACACATCTAGAATAAGGAAACATTCCTCTTCTATTCAACATTGCATTTAGATTTTCCCTTGAACTCCATATTTTGTTTCTTGTAAAAACCAAGAGATTGATATGTAACACAGAGTTCCATTTATATCCTGATATCCCAATGAAAAATTTATTCATAGACACTATTGTTTCTTATATATAATTACCTTTGAATACTTTTTAAGCCACCGAATAATCGATCAACTTTACTTTTAGGTTGGATGATAATGTTAGAAACATACCTTGTAAGTCCTATAAAATTTGCCTCATATGTACTAACAGATTCATCATCATATTGGTTAAGCTCAACGAACCCCTTTTCCATCTTTGTTCAATGAATATGAAGGAATTACTTATTAAAATATAACTTATTGAACTCATCCCATTCCATGGACTCAAATTCATCTTGCTTCCTGGTATTCTAGATTAGAATCCACCACTGGTCTGCTTCACCTTCTAAACGATAATCAACAAGAATGAATTTCCCATTATCCAAATTGAGAAGTATTGAAAATACATATTCAATGGTACTAATCCATTATTCAACCACAAGTGGATCAGAATACCCAAAGAAAGAAGGTGGGCATTGACTCATAAAGTTCTGAACAAAATGTTGTTCCCTTCTCTACTAATTTGGAAGTCCAAAATGTTTTATAGAATGTGTAAGTATAGAAAGAAGATTTTTCATTCCATATCCAATAATATTTTTTTTTCAAGAGGACAATCATTTTATTTCATAGGGCATTTATCATTAACATGGTTCCTTCGGGATCCAACCATCATCAAAAACATAAAACGAATGGTGCGAGAGGAAAAAACATACTATGAAAACAACAAAATCAAGGGGGAGTAAATTCAATATCTAAAATATTAGTTTTAATACTAGTTTATTCAAGTTTATTTGAATAATTATTTTACTGTAACCTATATTTATACATATCCAAGGGTCATTTTTAGACATACCATATAAATATCTCTAGGGATCTCACTAAACTTTTCACATCCTTGTCTCTAGAGGGTGACATAACCATTTCTCTGATACCAACTATAGCGACCCATAATTACAGTTCAAGAAAATTACATTTCTATGAAAAAATACATAATGAATTATTCAAATATACTCCCAAATACCATTTGAGTTTTGTGTCTTTGGAAACATGGAAAACAATCTTCTAACTTAGTTAAAGATCTTAAATATCTCCCATATTGATCTTATCCTTTTGTATTCCTACCGAAAACCATTCTTTATATCTTGGGGGAAAACGAAATGGGTGAGATCCAATTCTCGGTAAAGGTAAACCTAGAAAACATAAAACAAACAATAAACATAATAATGTAAAAACATAAACATAATGTTTAAACATCTAAATCTTCAGTCATGAAATAAATATTGGTAGTACGTTAGGAATAGATCATAAATGGAAATTATCCATGAGAAACTAGAATTGGAATAAAACATGTAATTATGGAAAAAATAATCACATCGTATGATTTAAATAGTAGCCAAGGCATTAATACCAAGATAATCATAGTGTAAAGAGACAATTCTCAACTGGTTTTATATGTCTTTGCAGCCATGTATTACTGAATCAGATTTACTTTCTATTCCATCCCTATATTACTGAACCATATTTACTTATTGTTACAATATTTTATATATCATGAGATCTAAATAATTACCCAATTAATTGGAGGGATATATAGGTCCCAACCATCTCATAATTAAATCATTCATTCATGTGCCTCGTAAACCTAAATCATTCATTATATCATATCCCAGGAAATAAAATGGGTTTCTTAGACATCTATCTATCATAACATTATCCATATATAATAAATGTATTTCTTAAAAATAATTTCATCATTAAAACAATAAAATAATAGAAATAATAGGGATAGAAACATAACCTTAATTAAAGAGTATCATATTAGATGAAAAATAATTTTGATAAAACACATGAACATAATTCTTGAGAAAAATATCATTTTGTTTTCTTTTCTCAAATGGCTATGAAATTTTAAAAGAAAATAATATTGTTGAAAATAAATCAGAAATCATGAAAAGGGAGATTCATGGGAGAATGGATGTTTTAAGACATAAAAATACATTCATTCCATATAAGTTAAAATACATTATCCACCTACTTTTATAGGAAATGTAATAAAGTACCACAAATTGAATAATGACAAAATATTCCTTTCAAACTATTAAACAAATTCCCCAATGGGTAAATTTTACTTTAAAAAATAGTATAATAATAGGAATAATATTTTATATATTTTATAAACATGTACATATATGATAAATACACCCGAGTAAATACTTACATATAAACAGTCTCATATAATAATGAGATTTCAAAATTATCCCCTATGTTATGTGTGATTTATTCTATGTGTGCCTGAAACTCTTATATAGTGGGTTTAGAAATATTATAAACATGTAACATAACCACAATAATATCTATGATATCATATATGATTTTATTATTACTTTTTATTACCTGTTTGTTTATCATCTACATGTATAAGCAATGTTTTGGGTAATAATCATTGTATTTATTATAAGTGTTTTGACATTATATTCTGGATATTATTACATAGATCATGATTTAATTACCTAAATAATATTAAACTTTATTTATATATCATAAATATTATGTGTTGAAATATATATAATAGATAGATAAATGAAATGGAATACACCGTTCCTGGAGACGGTAGGTTGTACATACACATAAATGTTATTTCTGTTTCCGTATTGAATTGAATATAAGAAAGTAAATGAAACACACACACACACACAAATATATATATATATAAATCATGTATCATTATTATGTCATTTATTTCATGATTATTAATTATATATACATTATAATCATTCTTTAATGGTTAACTTGGATAATAAATCTCATCGCATCGTGGAGACGGTAGATCATACATACGCATGATCAACAATATCATTCACTTAGTGGTTAAATTGTATGTAATTGGATCATATATTAATTATAAAGAATAATTATGACTGTATATTCATTATCTACATCCATTATACACATCCTTATACCCATCAAAATTATGTAATGATGAATAAAAAATTATACCACGACATGGAGACGGTAAGCCGCATGTACGCCCACATGGTGATATTTTTATTCATTGGATGGATAAAAGGATGTAAAAAGTCATAAAATAATTATAAAAAAATATAATAATATAGAATATACTGTATTTATTACTTTAATATGGAAATAACATAATAATAGGTAGTATAAGAAGAAAGTAAATTTGAAAGAGGTGATAAAACAATTACCTCTTTTTCGAGTATCTTCAATTGATTTTCACAAGAGGTCTCTATAGGTTTGATTTCTCCCCAATATGTGGCATATGAGAGGAATTGATGGATTTTGGTAGATTATTTTAGTAGAATTTTCATTAGGCATGGGTCATGAGAGTTATGAGTAAGTGGATGGAGGTGGTGTTATTTTATTAGAGGGGTGGGGGACATTCGAAATGTTATGAAATATTATTTTATTATTAAATTATTTTCAAATTAATGTAGTTACAATATGATAAATTCATAGGATAATATGAGTTTGGTATGAAATATATTCAACCAATAGTTTTATACAACTTTAGTTCAGAAAATTAACCTTATCATTTACCTATAAACCTTAGTTAGAAACATTAACTCTTACCTTGTCTTCTTGTATTTATATAATATATGGTTACTATAGTTACTAAATAATTCCAAGAGAAACAAATGTGGATACATAATTAAAGTTTTAACATCATATATGTTATTTGGAAAAATAATATATTTATAGGACTGTTATGTCATTTAATAAAATATTATTTGTTTTGAAGGCTCATTTATGTCCATTTTGACACTATTTAGTATTTGATTTTTATTAAGGTCATCAATAATTAATTCATTTGAAAAAAATACATTAAATGAAATATATCATTCTATATAAATCTATAAATGTCATGTATGGACTCATAATGTTAAAATTATTTTTATTTTAATATTTTTAATTTCATTTATTGGAATCATTCATTAATAATGTAATCACTACATCATCATTGTGTTATAAATAAATTTATTTATATAATTTATAAAAATTATAAATAAAATACCATGGCATAGGAATTATTTTTATCTTTCTATTGACTATTTATAGTCAATGATATCTTATATATATCCCAATATTAATAATGTTTTAGTAAAAGATACCTGTTTATGTTATATTTTTATTTTAATTAAATTTAAAAATTTAAAAATCCATTATCACACCCATGTGGCTCCATGGGGTCTTAAAATTGACCCAATGATAAAATTGTTTATTTATAACTCATAAAATTGGAGTTGGAAACGTTTTAGGGTAGCTTTATATTACTATAATATTATTTTTTACTCTTATTTTCCAGATTTAGATTTTAACCATGGTAAATAAAAATAATTACTGAAGATAGAATTCATAATTTATAAAAATTAATAAAAACTATTTAAACAATTTTGAACCTCTGATAAAAAATTTTGAATCCATTTTTTCACATTCAAAACATTAAATTGGAATAAATTAATTTAAAATTAATTCATGTTGTCAAAACCAAAAAGTTTTTTTTAAGAAAAAAAACTATTAGAATATGTACTAGTGTTTATGTCCAATTAAAATGTGACATTAAATACAATGAAAAAATAATAATAAAATTTTAAAATTATACTTTAAAAACAATTAAAATGATAATATAACTCTGTAAATAAGTTTTATGAAAATGCAGTTTTGAGTTAAAATGTAGTAGTTTTCACTATTCATTAAAATATTAATTTTACAGAAAAATTCCAAAAAATTCCCAAAAGTAAATTTTGATGTCTCTCTTCAAAATTATAAGTCTATTATGTGAAAAAAGTATTATAAAATTGACAAAAACTATATTTAAAAAGTTTTTTCCATCAAGATGCGGTATAATTGTATTTTTTTTAAACAAATACTTCTTTAATATAAAAAAATGAATTTGTTCTTATATCACATTTAGAAAATATAAAAGAAAAATTTTTGTGTTGTATAAAATTAATGATTTGGAAAATAATACTCAAAACGGAAACTATATATACCATTAAATAATAAAATGTTAATAATATATCTTTGTTTAGTTAAAATCAGTATTGTGTACAACGAAAGCTATTGAGGAAGGTCGCTCTGGTGTGTAATGCAAGCCAAGTTAGTGTTTCATTTACTGAAATATTCATCTGGTTTTGTGTATAATATAATCGAAACATATTTATTTTATCCATTTAAAAAATATATATATTCAGTGTTGTGTGAAATGAATTCTATCAAAAGAAATTGAAATTTTTTGTAACAAATGCTAAGTATAGTGTTGCTTATACTACATGCTATTACAGTGTTGTGTAATGCACAAGATAATATTGGTTTATAAAAAAAACAAGATATCAGTGAAATTAAAAAGAAACTGTCTCATAAAATCTTGGGCTATTAAATACCCCTCTCTTATGTGTGATAATTGGCGTAATATAGACAATGATGTTGTAACTCGCAGACCAACCCAGGGCAAGGGGAAATCAAAATAAGAAATGAAAATAGTATACATTTGACAAGGTACAACATGAGTCATGACCCAAAATAGGTATGATAACTCTAGTTCATAGTTTAAACAATAACTATAAATGGATCAACCAATAATAGATTCTAAAAAAATAATGTATTTTATTTTTAGGATTTGTTTATTATTTCATGTGTCTGCCTGTATACTATGGGAATTTAATAAATATGAAAAATACTAAATTCATAAAGAAGAAATGAATTTATTATTTTAATATTTATTTTTTATTGAGATAGTATAGTATAAACATAATTAAAATAATGGTTCTACATTATATAGGAAATATTAAAAAACCATCAAAATATATTTTGTTGTGAACACCTTCCATTGCTCAAATTTGAACAAAAACGGGTGTACGTGTTTCTCATCATCTAAAATTGAGATGTAATCCTATTAAAAAGTAGTTATTATGATACTTATGGGTATAATTAGATGTATTTTTCTACAAAAAATTATGAAAACAATATTCTTGTAAACACAGAGGAAATCGTTTTGTGATTCATGTTTATAATATTTGAAGTTATTACCGCACTCAACAAGTCAAGGAATCGTGAGTTAATGCTATAGTATAGTAAAAAACTAACCATTAACTCTCTTTGTAGTTGAATATCCATAGATTATTGACAATGATGTTATTCAACAAGTATAATCATGACTAGAATACTCAAGTGACAGATTATTCTTATTCAAGTATAAGGGGTTTCTAGAGTTCGTTAAAATTATTGGAGACAATAGATAAATAATTTAATTTGCAATCTATAATTTGAAATCCAGATAAATGTAAAAATATACTAGATTTTGTTTTTATATAAAATGGATGTAATACCAAAAGTATATTGAGATAATATTGGAATCATAATTTTTTTTAAATGTGATGAGTTTCTACAAAGTAGTAGAGACAATTGAATAATTAAATATGATATCAGAAACTCATGGTGCTTGTCTCCCCAATATTTTTATAGAATCCTCAATATGTTAGGGTTCGAACAATTACTATAGGAGACTCATATGTGGTTCTTATTACGGTTATGTCATAATTTTATCATCAACATCTGATGTGATTTTTTAATACAACATCAAAACATGGATGATATCACATGTCAACTAATATCAGGGAAACTATTAAATATAATGTGATTTATGATACAAATCGTTGATTATTACACTATCTCTATTTAGAAATTAAATATAAATCATAATATTTCATTATATCCCATACTTATATACTTATCACCCATATAATTCAGTTTCGTTTAAGATTATAAATTGAACCAAATGTAGACAAATACTTCATTAATTGTTTTAAGTGTTTTGAAAGTGAATTAGATCTCAAAAAACATTATATTTAAATCTTATAAAGAACTAGTTGAATGAAATGGAAAAAATTATAATGTAAATAGTGAAATGAAAGGAACCTTTGTGATGTAAATAAATGAAAATAAGAATTAAACATGTATTTATTTTCTTTGAATGACCAAAGGTAAATCTCTAAAAATTTAAATATAATGAAATACATCAATGAAGAAATTAGTCAAATATTCTTCAAGTATATTCATCTATTAGAAGTAATATTTTAGTTTTACCCATTAAATATTTAATGAAATTTTCCCATCAAAAGTAGTGAAAATTAATACAGTAACCATGTAAAAAACAATAATTGTAGGATATAAGTTGCGTTCTTCTTGTATCTAAAAAGCGTTATTTCTATCCTAGTGAGAGAACTACTCTGCTTTTAATTTCCTTGATTATTGATTCTAGTTTAACTATAGTTATTTATCCCAAATGTTTTTTGATTTTTGGTGGAAAGAATGAGGAATATTCTATTTTTGGAGTGAATGTTTTTTTAACACTCAACAAGAAGGTATTGAATGGTTTGAATCATTGGCAATACCAGATGAATATAAAATATATTACTGCTATTGAGTTTTGGAAAGATAATAATTTTTCATGAAAAATTAATTAATTTTTAGGGATATACAAATTATGTTTTTAGATACGTTGTATTAACATAAAGTTGGTTTGGTGAAAAATTTATGAATATAGATTTGGATCAAGAAGCCTTTAGAAATATACAGATGTCAAAAATCATTCCGAATTATTTCATTTAGAGTGAATGAATTATTAAAGGGGTAATCTGGTAGTTAAAAATTATTATTATACTACTTTATGTGTTATTATTGAATTTAAAAGTGATGTATTGTTTATTCATGGTCAGAGGATATATGTTTCCTTAGGCTTTTTTGCTGAAGAATATCTTGGCTAGGAATTCCTTAATCATTAAAATATATAATGGTATAATTTTTAAATATGTATTAGCTTTCAAAAATCTAAAATACTATGCCATAAAAGAGTATTTATGATTATTCTTACATGAAAACATTGACCATTAAAATGTACCATTGATTAATTCCAAATTTCACATTTTCATACACACATTGGTGTCATGATGTAATTATAAAGGGGATTAATGTTATGACTAATATGAATTCAAAAAACATCAATTATATTTGAGAAATTATTCCCAACAATGAACATTATCCCATTACAATATTCCATATATCATGATAAATGGATATCATATTAGTTCTAATATGATAATATACATTACATCATAAAAACATACTTTTAGATGAAATTTTGGATAAATAAAAACACACTATGAAAATTGATTAATTATATTAATAGATTCTTATTATATTATATATATCCCTAAGATAGGGTGGAAATATTAATGTCATAGTAAATATTTTAGTAAACTGTTGAAAATCAATATTTGAGATAGTGGGAGAACGATGAACTTAGTTTTAGTAAGTTCCTTAGATTCACAACAATTTCACAAAGGAACATGTTCTACTAGGGAATATTGATGGGAATGCTGCAAATACAGATACTTAATAAGAAGGACAAAACCATGGTATAGTTTTTTTATTCACCGTGGATTGAGAGAAATTATTAGTTGAGAATAATGAATCCTAAAGGTAGTCATTAAATATAAATAAGCTAATATTTAAAATATTAATAGAAATTTAATAATTATTTCCACGTTTCAAAGTGCATGGGATTATTATATTGAATACTATGGAGGGTATTTAAGTTAAACTATACATGTATGGTATAAGGGTGGTACCAATGAGGCATGATTGGTAAAACCCAGTCGTTAAACATATATATATTAGAATGTTTTGGGTCATAGTTACATTGTGTGATCATTTTATTTTGAATTGGAAGTTTATATCACCAATAATGGAAGGTGTCTCTGTGACTCAACTATAAATGGATACCGACATAAGAAAATTCTAATAAAGTTCCAAAGTTACTAAAATCTCATTTAAGATTAATTTGAGTAACCAGAACATTAAATATTCATTTTGAATGAATTTTTTCCCTATTGTTTCATGAGGTTAGTGGGTGAACCACTATTTTCCATGTAAAATACATTTAAAAACATATGGGATATAGTGATTGATCATACAGTTAGTTAAGAATAGAATGCATGTAACTCTCAATATATTGACTTGATAATGAAAAAAATGTTCTAGGGAACAATAATTAATGACGAATATATAATGTTTAATTAGACCAATTCAATAGAAAATATAATTTGAATATATTAAAATTAAATGATGGAATATTTTGATAATGAATTTTTACCAATGTCATAAGTAATTAATCTCACTATAAATACAACCATACCAATAAGAGGAGATTATTGAGGGGATTATAATTCTATATGTTTCATTGATGGAAAAATCAAATATTCCATGCAAAATTTAAAAATTATATTTCAATAATACTGTTTATGGGAAGAAAATATCAATTAAATTGTAGATAACTACATGGAAGCATTCAAAACAATCCAATTTTACATGAGAAGGTATAAAAATTATTATATGGGTATGGTTAGTTGAAGGTATACTAGTAATATTGGGACACGAACTATTCTTCCTATGGATCAATTCGAACTATTATCATAGTTAATCTAATTTAATGAGAAAGACAAGATCATTCAAGCATGTGGTAACAATGTCTACAATTAATGAGTGCATTTTGGCTTCTAAGGCAACTAGAGAAGAAGTATCTAATATGAAATGACTGTTCTAGTTATTTAAATCACACCCAGTATGTTATGTTTTATCACAATGATAATTATATTACCAGTACTAGAAAATATGTAAAATTTAGATAGTTCAAAAAATGGATATACATGAGGATATCATATCTTGGAAAGTATTACATAAATATATTTAATGTCGTAGATATAACAATATCCATGTAGGGGATATGTGACATTACCCATGACAGAAGCCACATCTTTTAAGAACCCTTATCTTATCATGTGAAAGATAAGAAGGATATGTAGTAGGTAATCTCTTCTGCAAGTGGCAGTTTTGTAATAGTGGGTTCCGTAGACCAAACTAAAAAGTACTTTTTGATTACCATACAAAGTATATAATGAGTTAAAAATTGTAATAACATGGTCCTAAAGACTGCACAAACATCCCTTCTTTAATATAGACATCTGGTCCTGCCCCTCCCACCCATATACCACATGTTTCCCCACACACATGTGGTCCCCTCCATGGTTCCCACCCACATTCCAGAGTGTATCATGAGACTAATTACAATACTCACATTCAAAAAAAGTTTTTCTAATTGTTCTTTTCCCTCACATACACACCCATGGAATCTTTCTATAACTTCATCCATTCTAATCACTACCCTAGGAAAGGAATTATTAAATATGGAGTTATAATCATGAAGGAACTTGAAAAGAAAGGTGCACCATATTGGCATGAGTCATATCATCTGGTAATTTAATCCACCATTATTCTAGGGTGGTACATTCACCCACCCCCCTTCACAGCACAACATCCTCATTTTGGACCCTACATCTCAACCTAGGTATTTCCACTACTCTTAAGGCTAGGATCCTAGACTTATACTATTGGTACACCCCATAATAATAAATTCTTTCATGACTAAATGATAGGACTAATTTCAAGAAGGTAAACCTTTCTTTTTGGGAATCCACTAGATTAAAACACCATATATAAGTGTTATTTGCATACAATAGTGATCTAGATGTGTGATATTCTTAGAAGATTCCATGGTTTTGTGTGATTTGGTAAAAATCACCTAGGGGGATCATGTGTTTACTTTTAGGGACAATCCTTAGTCTTATGACCCGTTCAGAGACATGGGTGGTCCACCAAGAGGGGACATCATTTTTTTAGGGAAACTTGTTGTACTTGACATGCCAGGACCCAATGACAATGTTATAGAAGAAATATAATAAAAATAGATTGATAAATGTAATATTAGGATGTTCACTGCATAATGATTACATGCAAAAATTAAGAAATTTTCCAATCTTTTTATGTGAAATTTGGGTTGTTATGATAACATAGACACCCAGCCTTAACATAGCCTTTTGCATCCCAGGCTACTAGGCACCATAAAAACCTACAAAGACATGTGGTCCCATACATGGGGTCTAACCATGTTCCTGAATGGGTAATTGTACAAATGATTTTCCCCATAACACAACACATGTTCCTTCATGTGTGATTTTCCCTCACTCACACACACCCTAGGAAACATCCAAAAAGGTTACCTATCCTGATCTCTTCTCTAGGTTAAGTACACTTAACTATAAGGTTCATATTAGACATTCTTTCTAAATGAAAGTTAAACAATTATCAAATGAGTAATATCATTTATTCATTTTACCCTTTATTATTCGATGGTGTTATATTCACCCACCTTTTGATCCCAATGTCTTCATTGTGGGACCTACCAATCAACATAGGTAGTGAAACCAAACTTAAGACTAGGTTCCTACTCTGATAAAAATATAATAAATATGCCCTTATGAATCTATAATCACCCCATCATAACAAGGCCATTAGATCCTATCCCACTAGGTACCATGAGTTTCCCATCAAACATGTGTTCTCGTTCTTGGGGCCCAACCACCTGCCCAAACAGGTCATCATAATAATGATATTTCCCATAGGAAAAACTTTTTATTCCAATCATGAATTAACTTCACTCACTCACACCATAAGAAACTTCCAAAAAAGTCACCCTTTTTGATCACTACTCAAGGGAAAGTACACATAACTGTGGAGTTCTCATCAGTAAGGTTATAGAAAGGAAAGGTGAACCATGTTGACATGAGTCAAATAATTTAGGCATTTTACCCTTTTTTACTCAAGGGTGTTACATAGTTGATGTACAAGTAGCATTATAATGTTGATGTTTCTTTGTCCACTATTTAAATGGTAACAACCATATATTATTCATCATATCAAAATGTTATAGGTGTTTTTAGGTTATAATGAGATCCTTGAGATACAATGACATTAATCATGAACAGATATCATACAATCTATATTCATCATACTAACTTGAAAAGAGTTAATGTATGACTATAAGGTGATGTGGGATCATAAAATTTGATTTTTCTTCACATTATGTTCATAATTAGTGATTTCTAGTGTGTGAGATCGTGAATAATGACATGCCAATAAGAAAACCCATTTTTTCAGGTGTCATGGGTTTTTTCTATCTATTAACAAGTGTATTCATCTCATGAATTATGGTCATTATCATTGTCTACCATTTGGTCACATAATTTTATACATGGAAAAACCCTGACATTGAAGTCCTTGTGACTTATCATTTGTTGGGTTCTTAATTGGTGTTATGGAATTGGTTGAATGATCATGATATACTTTTTCTCATCACAGTTGAGAAAGTGATATCTTGGTCCCAGTTGATCATAATGGTAGTACCTTCAGAAATCCTTGTCCAAGGTTGTTGAAGGTATGTCTATCCTATTAAATAAATAAATAATAATTAAATAATACATGATGAAATGTGCTATGTAATCTTACATATGATATATCACAAAAAAGAGACTATATTACGTAGTGCAAGTACATTGGAAAAGTCATCATCGCAATGATTTTTTATTATCTCTTATGTCACCATAATTGTTTGCTATAATTTTCTCTTGGTATGTGAATAATATTGACTACTATCGAGATAATTACCTACATGGTAAAACACAATAGAATTTTTAGTATCATTCCATATTCTAGTTAATAGGTATATAGGGAAAGGTGGGACCCGCCATAGCATTTGAGAGTTTCCAAATCATTAATGATCACAATTGAATATATTAATTCATTATTATTCAACTATATAGTAATTTTTTTGAATTTTTTATTAATTATTTTTTATATGTATTTGCAGAATAAAATAATGAATTTGTACATATATATAATATTTTAAAATACAGTGTTCATTAGATATTTTTAGATAATTATAATCTGTGTTTAAGACTCTATTTTCATAACCTAATATATTTATTATATATTAAAATAATGTGGTAAAAATATAAATCATATTATGATATAGTTATTTTTTCTTATTGTGTTATTTAATGGTTATTAACTAGGTGTTTTATTTTTTATGGTCAAGGAACCCTTTCAGTGTATTTGACCATCCCACTATAGAATCAGAAGAGAGAGACTCAAATAAAGATTATTCGTTCAAATAGAATGAGAGACTATCTCTCCTCCAAATTCATAGAGGGAGAAATATACAATATGAGAGTTTGATCCAACAATGCCTACACGGATCAAAGGGACAAGATTGATGTGAATACCATGACATTAAAGGAATCATTGGAGCTCTGTGCTTGCACACATAATTCAAAGATCGTCATTTTATCAGATTCATAAAGAATGTGTTTATGATCTTGAGTGTTTTGAGTTCTAATCCATAAAAAGTGATCATTGGTGCTGAGTTGCAGTTGAATAGGACAATGAATCTAATGAGGTTCTTGTTCATTTAATTTTATGTTTTCAAATATTCATGTGATATTCTCATACCTATAACCCATATCAGTTCATCAAAGATGAAATAGTTTCACCACTATGGTGATAATATTTTTTTAAATCCATAATCCATAGGCTTCCACTACACACCTAGGTACCTGAAGACATTACATGTAATACAAACTAATTAATGAAATGTATTTTTCATGTCATTTAAGATAAGTGTTTATGTAAAATACACTATCTATTATAGATTATTTTTAGAAAAAATCTCAGGGTATTATAGTTGTCTTAGTTAAATATCATTCCCAAAATTCCTGGACATGAAACTTTCAAGAAGAGTGATAGAGGATTAAAGTCACACAAGTTTGACTATGTTATGTTCATGCATGTTGGTCACAGTATAGTGTCTATGCAATAGATTAAATAGAATATTGATTGTTATAAAAAAGAAGAATCACTAACTGAACATCATATCTTTAGTGTGGGAAGTGGTATTTTTTCATATAAGGATTTATCTATACATATTTAATGTTGTTCATCCCAAGTGACATCTTGAGTGGTGTTTTTAGTGTGTAACAAGACATGATTCAGGTGTAGGTGGTAGAGCGGAACCCACATGTTGAGTTTGAAATGATAGAGTTGACTAAGCTAGTGTTGGATGCTAAATCCTCATAAATATAGGTTGTATTAGACAGATCATTCAATAGATCAAGAACATCCATGAGCTAGTTTATAATGATGGAGAGGCTTCCTTAATTGGATGAACATCCTTATTTTAACCCATCTAATAAAATTACTACATGTTTGAACCATTTAAGTCACATTTCACTACATCTCAATCATGTTAATGAAATTATCAACTAAGACCTCTAATACAATTTTATTAATTCTCAGTTTTAGAAGTAATATATAAATTATTTTGTTTCATAATATATGATAGTTGATAAAATTGGTGAATTGGTTGGTTTTAGAATATTATAAAGAAAACAATGAGCTAACATAGATAAATATGTGGAAAAGTTTTGTGTAATTAAAATTAATTGTTTCACACTAACAACTTGAAAGGATACACGGCGATGTAATACAATGGGTCATGGAATTAAAATTAAGAAAATGGATGTCGAAAATCATTAAGTTGTTACTATGAGGTTTTAATTAAATAGATGAAGGGGTATATAGGTTGATATTGAAAACTATGATTTATTCAAAATGAAGGTATCCACTATCATATCCCCATAAATATGGAAAAAATTGATGCTCTGAACTATGGGACTATTCAATAGGAAAGATCAGTCAGGTTATCATAGAAGTTGTTTCCTTGGGGATGCGTTCCAAATAAGGGATGTGGGTTCGAACTTGAGAACCAATGAATTACCCATAGATGAAGGGAATCTAATTCAGTAATGAAATATTTTAAATGATTCAAAATCAATGGAAAAAATTTATGTTTATCGAATGATTGATACATAGGAAGAGTCCCATAACTCTAGGGTTATTCCATCACAAATTGGGGAATTATACATGGTATAAAATATATATAGAGTGTATGTAGGATTGTATAGATTTTAGGGTAGGTACAAATTCCATCCCCATGAGGTACATGATAATGGTTTCCAATCCTGCTATAGAAAGGATTCTGATGTGATTTGCAAGGATATATAGTATAACTTTGTATTGGTTATACCATTGGGTAGTGTATATTGTCATAGAACACAATAATTTGGGGTTGATTAGTATTGGGTTGTAGGACATTGATTGTGGATAAAATTTAGGGTTCTACTATAACACCTAGTGAATAATGGGATAAATTTTCATTAATTAAACACTGTGTGGGTAAACATTCTTGTATGAAACACTGAACTAAAATGAAAAACCGTGTTACAAAAATAAAATATTCCATTATATTATAACCATGAAGTTTTATTTTTTCATTATAAGTAACCACTTTATATGAACTGTATAAAAATTTATAATAAAAAAAATTTCATTTCATTCATAGAAAATGTATGCTTATTAAACTTGTTTTTATGTGAACTTATATTAATTTTTTTTTCATCTTTTAGAAATTTAATCAGATAAAATGGATCTCATATATTTTATTAAGAAGATAAAATTAAGTAATGTGGTCTTTGTATTTTTTGGTATACAAATATTTAGCAAAGTTAAATATTAGTTACTATAATAAAGTGTATTTCTTTTATAAAAACAACACTTTTCCAAGAACCGTATAATTTTTTTAATTAAAAGAATGTAGTTTTAATAAAAACACTAATAATATTTATAAACGTACATTAAAAATATTAAGACTCATTAATTAAAAATCAATGTTAAATAATATTAATAACACTGAATTATTAAAATGATTTTTTTTAAAAATTGTTTTTTCACACACAATATATTTTTTGATCTAAAAGATAAATTTATCATAATTTGACATTGAATTAGGTTAAATCGAGTCCCTGTTCAGATTAACATCAATCATGTTTTTTTAAATATTTCAACTTATATTTTTAGTAAAATTATAATTACTATGATTAATTCGTAATGAAGGTGATTAATGGAAAAAATTGGTAAATATTGTATTATAATTTTTAATGGTAAAAGATAACATAAAAAATATATAAAACATGTTATGGTTTTATATTAAAACCTTCATGTATGAAATAACATTTATCCCCCTAATAAACTAACCCTCCAAACTTAACTAACACCCATGGGAATCCATTCTTACCCCTTGACTTCCAATTTTTTCTATGAAAAGGCCCCCTGTTTCACCTAAAAAAATAAGATCACTCCCATGATTTCAACTATCATGGTCTACCCCAAAAGCATTAGTCTGGAATTTTACATGACAATACATCTAAAAATTCCTTCTAAGGTGTACCTGTTGATTTATTATGTACCCCAAATCATTAATAATATACTCAGAAATGCATTGATTTTATTCCTTATTTTTTATTCAAGTAATTATTTTATTATAATCCATTTCTATTTATATTTATTATGATTTAATAGGATTATAATGAATAATCTAATATAAAAATAGTTCCTTTTTTAAGAGACAATATAATTCCCTCCCATTATACACATTATAAATTACATTTACTATATTCATTCGGCTTTTGAAAACACTCCTTGACTTTGTCTCTCATATTTCTAATTCAAAAATCTCTTTTATTATAAACCATTAATTTCTACAGGATTTGGAATCCACATGTTAATAATAAATAAATTACATTCCTTATTATTTTCCATAGTTTATAGTATCACGGCCCATCCTAGTGGGGCCCGAGTCACAACTCCCCATGCCCTCCTCCAATAGGCCAGGGGCTGGTGAATAGAACCGAGTAGGCATGTTACTAACATGGGAGGAATTTCCTATAAACATGTACACATACACACATCTACAACCCACAAAGATGAAATGTAAAAACTACTAAAGATGAAAAATCATGCATACACTAAAATACCAACCAACAGAGTATGACAGGAATGCAAAGTACAGTAAGGTAAAAAGCCTGGGCCAAAAGTACAATCCCACCAAAAGAGATTCTTCAACAAAGTCTAACCTGTGAAGAAAGGTACTGGGATTTAAATTCATAGCTCTATGAACAAAACTCATCCTGCCTGATCTCACTGAGCACTTTCCGGTCCTGGTCCACCTAGAATCCTATCAAAGATTCACTTGTCTGCACAAGACACGACAAGTGCGGGAAAATCCCATGCAGGGTGAGTATAACAATATCCAGGTGGACACCCCGAAAACCACAAAAGAATGCAACAAAGGAAAATACCACAAAGGAATGATTCAGTCATCTCTACATAGTATACTCTATAGAACATATAGCAAGAATATCCAGATATACTCATTCATGATTGACCATCGCGAAACCACCACTATGATCAAGCTTGAAGATTCCACTAATCATGCAACAAGGAGAACACCCTCCTACGTCTTAAGAGAGAGATACGAAGAACTCGTTCCGGGAGAACACACTCCACAAGTACTTGAGAATATGATGTTCAGATCAGGATCTCAACCAATTGATATTGGGGTGATTCTAACAACTCAGTCTGAACTAATCTACTACGCCGAGGATCGGTGATCAGGTAAAGTTGGTCACATCGATTCCAAGAACTCTACCTAGGGTTTCAGAAATGAATAGAGGATCTGACTCTAAGTCTCACAGAGGGGATTCCAACAACTCTATTCAGTAAGTCATGCAGAATGGATCATACTCTTATATGTAGGAAATGATACCAGAAACCTTCTGGAGAATGACCAAGGGGACGAACCCTAAGGAAACTAGTCCAAGTCATAGAAGGGAACTAGCTCAAGCCATGTAAAACAGGTTACATGGAATGTAGTATGGTTACACTCTGTTTTCCTCGACCCTAGGTACTGCCCATGTAAACGGCCCGTGTCATTCGTTCGAGCTGTGTACAAATCAACTACATGGCATGTAGAAGGATCACACACTGTGTTCCCTAACTCCGGGTACTGCCTGTGTAAATGACCCATGTCATTAGGCTTGTTGTGTAGGAAATCATTTACACGACATGTAAGTCGGAGCACACGCTGTGTCCTTTCAACTAGGAAACACCCATGTACCCTGGATGTAAGCTCGTACACGGTGTCCGTCTGTCTTTCCTACCCGTGTACAATACATGGGGTATCCAGTGTATCTGGTCAGGTCTGGCTGGGGAAGGGTATACATGTCATGTTCTTGGCCGTGTACCCAACCAGTGTTCATGCACTCCCGGAGTACGCGCCATGTGGCCCACCGATGAACACACGCCATGTAGCCCTTACTACATGCCGTGTAGTTGGGAAAATCCCAGAAACTGTCTTCTTCATCCACCTCGACCGATCTTCCGATTTCCGTTTTTCATGTCTTTTTTCCACGAATGTTCAGATCTTGTTTCGTCCCATCACATGAACACCAAATTAGGAGTTTTTAGACCTTCAATCAGATCATAAACCTCCAACGTTTCATCCAATGGAAAAACGCCCAAAAACTCAAATCCTTCGACCCACTCCGAATCTTCCTCTAAAACTGTCATCGCAGCTCCGGGACATCACCCCGAGGGTGGATCTACAATCTCAGATCATTGCGCCAACAAACAAAATCTCAATGATCAATTTCCTCCATGAACGTCAAGCACATGGAAGAATGAGGAGTCTCCACAAAGAACGTGGAATTAAATCTCAAAACAAAACAGAGGGAAAAACCTAGATCATTGTTCGTGGTGATATAGGTTCGTACCTATTATATCAAAAAATAATAATCAACAAAATAAATCTCAAGAATGATGATATTCCCCAAAATCCCTGAAAAATACCATCCCACAAATATGATCGATCCACAGTCTAATCTATTCATGGATTAGTCCAAATACGTTGCAGGAATCATGAACAAGAAATAAATTACAATGAGATCAAGCAACCTACCTATATTCGCAGCGTTCTTTAGCGAAGATCCAGTCACGGCATCATCGTTGCTGGCGAAATTTGTCTACAACGTCGTCGCTGAGCTGGGGGTTTCCTCCAGAGCATTCCCTGAGCCTCCAGGGGATTCATGGTTATGAGGTCTGTATCCCTGGACCCCTATGCAAGACTATATTTAAAAGGGATAAAAAGATATTCGCCACCACAAGATTTAATAAAATATTTTAATAAAATAATTTATTACGGTTACGTCCAAAAACTGGATTTCACCACCAACCTGTGTCAGCCAATGTTAGGTCTCTCCTAGGGTAAAACCACTGCTCTGGACGCAACGGTGCCCTCTTATTTCTTGATCCATACACCCATTCAGGAGTTAATCCAATTTTTCATGAAAACCATACGCACATGTTATTTAATTATTTAATTAAATTCAAACATTTGATCTGGGATCACTGGGCCTCAGAACAGCATGCCGTCTCAAAGCCTGCTCCCGATGGAAGTCCCATATAATATTAAGATAATACATGGAAAATATGGTACATTACATCACACCCACCTTAGTGATTTACATCACCAAAAATCCAAAACAAAGGAAACTCAAAAAGATGTAGGTACTGCACAAGAATTTGAGCCTCCCGCTACAACGTGCTCTCCAAGAGATTCTTGTGCTACCACCTGAAACACACCAAGTGAATAGCTCACCCACAAAGGATCTTCTCCTAGCAATCCATGATCTCTCCTAGGTACTCAGCAAAGGTCGCTCCATCATCGATGTCCAAATCTCCCCAGTCGATAACGTGAGATGGATCATGCACATACCTCCACAGATGTGACACATGGAAGACGTTGTGTACCTAGTCCATCAGAGGAGGTAGAGCTAAGTGATACGCCACCTCGCCAACTCTACTCAGAATCTGAAAATGGCCGATGAACCTCAGAGATAGCTTGACACCTTAGGAAAATCTCCACAATCCCTGTCGAGGTGAGACCCGAAAGAACACATGGTCTCCCTCTTCGAACTCCAAGGTCCTCCATCTCTTATCGGCATCAGAATTTGGTCAACTCTGTGCAGTCTTCATCTACTCCTGGATGACCTGCACGTTCTCCATAGTAGCTTGCACCATCTCTAGGCCCATGAGTGCTAACTCTCCTGGGCCAGTCTTGCAAAGTGTTGACCTACAAGGGCGCCCGTAGAAAGCCTCGAATGGTGCCATACCAATAGTGGAATGATAAATGTTGTTATAAGAAAATTCCACCAATGGTAGTTGATCCTCCCAGAAAAGACCGAAGTCAAGTGTGCAAGATCGTAGCATATCCTCTAGAACCTGGATGGTCCACTATGTCTGACCATCAGTCTGAGGATGCAACGCTGTGCTCAAGCGTAACTGAGTACCAAATGCATCCTAAAATCCCTTCCACAACTAGGATGTGAAATGTGCATCACGATATGAGACAATCCTTGATGTCACTCCATGAATTCAAACTATCTCCAGCATGTATAGGTGTCCCAAGCTCTCTAACAAACTCTATTCCCATATGGTTAGGAAGTTGGATGACTTGGTGAGTCGGTCAACGATCACCTAGACGACATCGTGTCCGCTGGACATACGTGGTAAACCCATCACGAAGTCCCTGTATATCCCATCCCACTTCCACTATGGCACCTAAAGGGGCTAGGTCAAACCTGCTGGCACCTGGTGCTCATCCATTATTTGCTGACAAGTAATATATCGAGAAACAAACTCTACCACACTCTTCATCATTCATGGATTCCAAAACAGATGTTGGAGGACCTGGTACATCTTTTCCACACATGTATGTACCGCTAAAGGAGATGTATGGAACTCCCTAATAACCTCCTCCTGAAACATCAGTGGTACTATAGTGCGCCCTCTGAAGAGAACAAAATTCTCCCCACCTTTTTTATATCCATCAGCAGCATCCCCTATAAATATTTGTGCACATAAATTATCACAGCTAGAATCCTCGAGCTATGATTCTCTGACTTTCTGTAAGAGCGGAGGCGTAAAAACCATCAACTGAAGGTAAGATCCCTCATCTCTATCCACAAAGGATAATTTTAAAGGTGCTAACTGCCTCGTTGTGTCATCCAAAAACTATGAACTGCATCTCCTGCTAAGAGCATCTTCCACAACGTTCCCCTTCAAAGGAGTATAAATGATCTAAAAGTCGTTATCCTAGAGGAACTAAAGCCACCGCCTCTGTCTCAAATTTAGATCCTTTTGAGAAATGATATATATGAGACTCTTGTGATCAGAGTAGATGGTAAACCTCTCAGTCATCAGGTAGTACCGCCACTTCTTCAATATGAAGACTATCGCTGCCAACTCAAGACCATGGGTCGCATAGTTCTTCTCTTGTGGCCTAAAATGACGTGATCCATAAGTAATTACTGCTTGCCTCTGGATCAGGACACAACCAAGAACGGTTCCTGAGGCGTCACAGAACACTACATACTCAACACTCTACCCCATTAATCTCATGATTTGGGCACTCGTCAGACTCTGTCTCAACTATTGAAACGCCTGCTGGCATATCTCAGTCCACACGAAAGTCTACCCCTTTTGGGTCAAAGCTATCATGGGTGATGAAATCCAAGATAAATCATGAATAAATCTCCGATAGTAGCCTTCCAACCCAAGGAAACTCTGCACCTCCATCACACTCCATGGTGGCTCCCTGGATAACACTGTATGTACCTTAGTTGGGTCCACTTCTACACCATCTGCTGAGATAATGGGTCCCAGAAAGTGGACCTCCTGTATCCAGAATTGACACTTTGAGTGTTTCCCGTACAACTGGTTCTCTCAGAGCGTGTCCCGAACCATCCTTAGGTGCCTCGCATACTCCTCCTCGGACGCAGAGTACACCAGGATATCATCGATGAAGACCCCTACGAACCGATCTAGATAGGGCTGAATGATCTAGTTCAGGAGTCCCATAAACACGGCCGAGGAGTTTTTCATGCCGAAAGGCATCACCATGTACTTATAATGACTGTATCAACATCTGAAATCCATCTTGGGTATATCATCTTCCCGTAATCACAACTGGTGATATCCTGATCATAGATAAGCCTTCGAGAACCATCATGCCTTTCATAACATGTTGAAGAGGTCATCGATCCTCAGTAGTGGATACCGGTTCTTCACGGTCGCCTGATTCAGGAGCCGGTAATCCACACACAACATCAAACTCATGTTTTCCTTATTGGAAAAAAATACTGGGGATTCCAAGGGTGAAACACTGGGTCTCACGAAGCCCTTACTTTGAAATTCTTCTAGCTGCACTTTCAGCTTGCGAAGCTCTGCAGGAGACATCCGATATGCTGATGTTGATAACGGTGTCATTCCAGGTTGCAACTCAATGCAGAAATCTATCTCTGGAAAGGGAGGTAGTCCGGGTACATCCTCTAGAAAGAGGTCCTCGTACTCAGCCACTACTGCTAGAAACTAGAAACTCACAACATCTGCTTTTCCAAGGGCTAGACTAGCCAACTGATGTGAAATCAGTTGTACCTTCCTACACACGAGTCCATCCTACACTTCCTCGGTCTCCTTTTCACAGAAGAAGGAGAACCTCATTCTGTCACTGTGGACACACCACACCCTTCTCCATAAATAATAATTATGTACAAGAACTATGGATAGCCAATCCATACCAAATAATGACATCGTAAGGACTCGAAGATACCACCATGATGTTCCAACCAAAAGTCTCACCTCCAAGGGTAAGGTCACACTGTCTGTAAAGGTGTGTGATCTCTGAATCTTCTCCAGTCAGTGTCTCTAAGCATAAGGGTCGAGTCAATGACTCAACTAGAATCTCAGGGTTTCGAACAAGATAAGAAACCAGAAAATAATGACTAGAACCTGTGTCTATCAGTATGGCAACCAAAATAGAAAAGACAAAAATTGTACCTCTAATCATTCCAGGAGTACCAGGGTCATAAGCCTCCACTACCTGCAGCTGTCCGTGCCTCTGTCCACTAGCTCATGAGCCTGTGGTGGACCTCCTGGGGGTGGTGGTGGTAAAAGGTCATAAAAGCCGACCAGCTCCAGCTTCTCTCCCATCTCCTCTACCACGTCTGCCACCCCACGGATCCGTCTCCTCCACACGTTGCCTCTGCCTTGGTGGTCCATCCACTGCTCCCATGTCAATAGAATGGCGGGTCGGACAATATCGAGAGAGATGTCCCCTACCATCACAAGAGTAGAATTTCCTCTCTCGAGGCTGGCTGGATGCACCCTGCGGACCCTATATGGAAGATCCCCTGTCCTGGGATCTCCTCTGAAAATGTCTCCCACGCCTGGGTCCCTGACGTCGGCTCCCTACTGCCGAGGTATCTGCTCCAGCTTGCTCACCACTAACTACTGTTGGCTGTCTCTACTCTGCCAAGAAGCTCTTGACCACCAAATCTCACTCAAGAACCCCAGCATAAGTAGGAATGCTCATAGAGATGATTATAGATCAGATTTCTTTGCCCAAGTCCGGATCAAATGTCTGATCTATGAATTACTGATCTCAAACCATATCCATCGAGTTACACGAGAGGTCGGTGAACCTCGATGAATAGTCAGCCACCGACATGGTACCCTATTAGAGCTAAAGAAGCTCTTGAATATGCATTGCTCTCAGGGTAACTAGTGAAAACTCCTCTATGAAGAGACGCTCAAACTCTGGCCTTACAAGAGTTGTCTCGTTGTGGGTCTGGATAACCAAACTCCACCATCGCCCTACCGAGCACTGCAGAAGACTTGCTGCCAGGATCACCATCTGGTCTGCTGGTGTCCTGACGAAATGGAACACTCTGGCCACTACCTCAAGCCTATCCTCTACTGCTTGAGGGTCAGGCTCACCTCAAAACCCGATGGGTTTCTGTCTCTGAAACTCGTGGAGTGCGCTCATCCTGTGCTCCTCCTCAACTTATACAGAAGACAGTAAACACTTCTCCACAGGTGGTGTAATAACTGGAACACCACCCAATGGTAAAACTTAGGAATGTGGTCCCTGTATCGAAGCTTCATCACTAAGGGGGTCATCCTCGTGATCGAGTTGCTGGATCCTAGCGGATGCGCGTCGCGGAGGCATCCTGTAAAGAAACAAGATGTATCTTAGTTAGTGAGTATATATGGAGAGCTGACTCAAGAAGGACATGAAAACCACAACCCATTCCTATATGATGCATGTACCATAATTTTTCCCCTTCAACTAGTGTTCTCTTATTCCTATTCTAAAAGAATGTTATCAGAGTCCTGGTGTATGGATGCATCGGCTACCCGCACAAACACTAGGGTCCCTAGCATAAATGTCGATCTCAAAACACTTAACACTGTTGCCCCAAAATAACGCACAGAATCTCTGTCCAAAGGTAGAACCGACCACCTCTGATACCGCTTTTTCATGACCCGTCCTAGTGGGGCCCGAGTCACAACTCCCCAAACCCACCTCCAATAGGCCAGGGGCTGGTGACTAGCACCGAGTAGGCATGTTACTAACATGGTAGGAATTGCCTATAAACCTACACACAGACACAGACACACACACACACACACACACGTCTCTAAGCCCAAAAAAGATGAAAAGTAAAAACTACTAAAGATGGAAAATCATGCATACACTAAAATCCCAACCAATAGAGTACGAAATGAATGTTAAGTAAAGTAAGGTAAAAACCCTGGGCCAAAAGTAAAAGCTCGCCAAAAGAGAGTCTGCAACAATGTCCAACCTGGGAAGAAAGGTATTGGGACTGTAATTTTTTGCCGTAGGAACACACCTCGGCCTGCCTGATCTCACTGAGCACTGTCCGGTCCTGGTCCACCTTGAATCATGTCAAAGGCTCGCTCATCCGCACAATACACGAAACGTGTAGACAAAGCCCGTGCAGGGGTGAGTATAGAAATACCCAGTAGGACACCGCGAAACCCACAAAGTAATACAACAAAGGAAAATACCACAAAGGAATGATTCAGTCATCTCTAAATAGTATATGTCTATAGAACATATAACAAGAATATCCATATATACTCATACACGATCGACCAATGCGAACCCACCACTATGATCTAGCTAGAAGATTCCACTAAGCACGTAACAAGGAGAACACACTCCTAGGTATGAAGAGAGAGATACGAAGTACTTGTTCCAAGAGAACACACTCTACATGTACTTGAGAATATGATTTTCAGATGAGGATCACAAAAAATAGATATGGGGTGATTCCAACAACTCAGTCTGAACTAATATGATAAGCAGAGGATCGACACATGGGTAATGTTTGTCACGTTGATACCAAGAACTCTACCTAGGGTTCCAAACTTGAATAGAGGATATAGTAATAAGTGTCACAGAGGGGATTCCAACAACTCTATTACGGAAGTCATGATGAAGGGATCATACGTCTGTATGTTGGAAATGATACCAGAAACCTTCAGAAGAAAGACCAAGGGGATGAACCCTAAGGAAACTAGTCCATGTCGCAGAAGTCATCTGGCTCAGGCCATGTAAAATAGGTTAAACGGCGTGTAGTATAGTTACACGCCATGTTCCTTGATGTCGTATACAACCCATGTAAATAGCTCATGACATTCGTCCAAGCTGCGTAAAACTCAACTACACGGCATCTAAAAGGATCACACGCCGTGTTCCCTAACACCGGGTACTACCCTTGTAAACGGCGCGTGTCATTAGGCTTGTCGTGTAGGAAAGCATTTACACAGCATGTAATTTGGAGCACATGCCGTGTCTAGTCTACTGGGAAACACCAGTGTACCCTGGCCATATCCTCATACACGGTGTCCCTCCGTGTTGTCTGCCCATGTACCAATGCATGGGGTATCCCATGTATCTGTCCGGGTTTGGCCGAGGAAGGGTATACATGCAATGTCCTTGGTCCTGTACCCAACCCATGCCTGTGTACTCTCGGAGCACACGCCATGTGTCCCACCAACGAACACACACCATGAAGCCCTTACTACATGTCGTGTAGTCCGGAAAATTCCAGAAACTGTCTTCTTCCTCCACATCATCTGATCTTCTAGTTTATGTTTTTCTTGTCTGTTTGACGTGAATCTTCAGATATTGGTTTGTCCCATCACCCGAACACCGAATCGAGTGTTTTCTGACCTTCGATCGGATCATAAACCTCAAAAGATCCATCCGAAGGAAAAACTCAGAAAAACTCATAACCTTTGATCCGCTCTGAATTGTCCACTAAAACCATCGTCGCAGCTCCAGGCCATCACCCCGAGGGTGGATCTACAATCTCAAATCATTGGGCCAATAAATGAACGTGAAACGATCGATTTCTTCCAATAATGTCAAGAGCGGGGAAGAACGAGGAGTCTCCACGAAGAACAGTTAAATAAATCACAAAATGAACTAGAGGGACGAATCTTGATCATTGTTTGTGGTGATCCTGGTTCATTGACATTAGATCAAAACCAATATAATCAATAGATTAAATTGCAAGAATGAAGATCTTCCCCCAAAATCACCACAAAATCCCACCCCGCAAATACGATCGATCCGTGGGCTAATCTGTTCTTCGATTAGTCCACGTTCGTCATAGGAATATATAACGGGAAAAAATCACAAAGAGATCAAAATCCCTACCTGGATTTGTGGCATTTGTTGGCGATGATCCAGTCTCCGCATCGTTGTCACCAGAGGAATTCGTCAAGAACATTATCGCCGAGCCGGGGGTTTCCTCCAGAGTTTTCCAAGAGCCTCTATGGGTTTTAGGGTTATGGGGTCTCTAACCCTAGACCCCTGTGCAAGACATTATTTAAAAAGTCTAAAAATATATTTTCCACCACAAGAATTAATAAAATATTTTAATTAAATATTTTATTATGGTTACGTCTAAAAACTAGATTTCACCACCGACCTGTGTCAGCCGATTTTAGGTCTCTCCTAGGGTAAACCTGCTACTCTGGACATAACAGTGCCCTCATATTTTTGATTCGAGAACCCATCAAAGTGTTATTCAACTTTTTCAGAAAACCCATATGGGCGTGTTATTTAATTATTTAATTAAATTCAAACATTTGTTTTGGGATCACTGGGCCTCAGAACTGCATGTCGTCTCAATGCCTGGTCTCAAAATAATTACCATATAATATTAAAATAAAACATAGAAAAAATCCTGGAAATTAAAGATAGGATATCATTCTCTCCCATTAATCCATTTTAAAATCCATTTCCCATAGATTTCATGATTCAAAAGTATTCTTTAATTTTCTTTCTTTATGAATAAAAAAATCTATTATAAATAAAGTGTATCTATATAAATTTTTATTAAAAAATGATTATGGATCCAATTTTTTTTAAATATCTTAATAATATAATTATGTTTTTATATATGGTATTATAGTGTTATTGACTAAGAGAGATTTCACTTTATGGGTTTTAGTCACAATTTTCTTTAATATAGTTACGTTAATGTTATACACCAGTTCACATTTTTATGGTTTAATTTCTACCCCATTATAATTTATTAATGATTATTATATTATATTTAATTATATTTAATAATCAATTTCATGTTATCTTTGTCATGTGTATTTGGTTCAAATGTTCCAAAGGATATATGGGTTTATTGTCTCAAGTAAACTTTCATTGAGGTATGATTTCATGTTTTGAACATATTGATATTTGATATAACATAGCTACCAACCCATTTCTCTCATATGTTATAAATATCATTATATAAATTATATTTTAATTTCATTTCATTATACCACTCTATTGTCTGTTTGATTCATAAAATATCATTACGATAAGCGTTTCTTTGTCTCAAATGTGAATCCCCATAACAATATTTATGTTACAGAACATGATTAATTTTCAATGGAGTGAATACATACTTATTTCTATTTTTATTTATGATCCTCTTATATTTAGTGATATTTAGTTTTATATTTTTATGTAATACCTCTAATAGAGTTTTGATTAAAATGTATCAATGTTTGGAAGGATTTATTGTTAAACAATTCAATTACTTAGGTCAAAGTCACTCATCATTACCTATTTTATTTTAGGATTGTTCCATTATAACCAATAACGATTTTGTTATGTATTCCAACATATGTTTTAGGGAGATAATTTCCCACTCAAAAGACATATATGTGAATGACTTTAATTGTTTGTTAAAAATAAAATTTTAATTTTAATTCCAATTAATTTTAATTGATTTTATCCTCCATATCTATATTTCTTACATCCCAAAAATATAATCATTTCCCTAGTGAAAACTCTAATTTTTTTTCTCTGATGATCTTTAATTTCCCCAGGTTTAATTTAAGAGTAAATGATTATTAAATTTATCAATGATGGGGATTTTCAACAAAAGTGATTTAAAAATGTTCAATTTTTTATATTATATAAAAAAATTTCATCATGCAATGTAAATTTAATTTTTAATATATGTATATCATTATCATGTTTTAGTTAATAAATATTATTTTTAAAATTATTTTTTTAATGTATTTTTACTTTACCAATTTTTCAAAATTATTTAGTTTTAAGGACATTTTATATGGAAATCTTTATAATTGGGTATTGATAAGTTTTTATTTTATATTATTTAAAAAAAATTCAAAAGAAATTTAAAAATCATCTTTTCTAAAAAAAATTAATAAGTTTCATAAAAACTTTTATATTTTCTATTCCATTTTCACTAAAAGGTTTATCTTTCATGATGTGATTTTTTATCATCCTTTTCATGTTATTATGTTATGGAGAATTGTGGGAAATGATATATTTATGTCATATGATTTCGTAATTCCATGTTATGAGATTGGGTTATGAAAACCCATTCTTTCTCTATAGCTTATCTATTATATGAATGTGATTTATTTTCTATGGAATACAAATGTATGGATGAGGAAGGGTGGTGTCCTATGTCACCCTTTAATGAGTTGGATTTAACTTATATCTAATAAGATCATGAAGTAAGGATATAATGAGTTTGTTCACAAAGTCATGTGAAGGATTGGTTTTCTCAAATTTTTCTTGTTTACACATATTGAGTTTTTTCACATAAGAAATTAAATAATGGTTTTAATCACATAGGTTTTACTATACTTCAGATTGTTACTTTATTTCATATTCACATGTTATATGTATTTTCATTCATAATTCCTAAAAGATCCTTTCATTATACTATACTTATGTGACATAATTTATGATTTTTATCTATTTCATTTCGATCATGTATTTTTATATTTTTTCATCCTTCATGTTCTTCACCATGATTATGATCTAGTACTCTATGATCTCTTTTCTTCTTTACTATGAATTTTATACAACCCATTTCTTATTTTAAAATCCCTAAGTTATGAAGATGTTTATAACATATTGGATATCATAGAAAGGGTTTAGTGGATATTGATTATGGTAATTTGTTTCAAGGGTAATAAAATATATTGTTTATATTAATAATCATAATGACCATTACCCTCTCGATCATTAAGTTATGTGACTTCTTATGGGTTATATTATTTAAATCATATGAGTATTATAGTATTTATGTGATGTTTATCATGGGTAAATTAATTATTTATTTGTGTTTTGATTAGATTTTTTGGGATTAGTTTAGTTATATTTTGATATTAGTTTATTTATATATTAGATACATTTAGATAAACCATGATAAAAATATTTAGATAATTCTACATATATGATGTTTTCCTAATATATTGTTAATGTATTGAGTCGATGGTTTTCTTAAAATTAAATCTATATATTTATAAAATAAGTTGATATGTTTTTTCATATATGTATCTAGTTGTAATAATCTGAAAAATAGTTGGTCAGGAATATCTCAAACAACATTTTGGTGCTTTAATGGTCCCCTAATACGCACCTGGTTTGAAAATACAGAGGGACTTTCATTCGTTAGTCACATTAGCTTTACTATTTATTATGAAGAATTTTAAAATATATGACCATATAAGTTAGAGAAACAATAATGGAAATCCCATATTGAAACATAGTGATCTATAAGAAATATTAATCACATCATTTATGAAATCATTATAGCAGTTATACTGTCGGAATAACTCCTTTATTCTCTCCCTCCGAATTTTAATTCAAAAAATTCTTTTGTTATACACCTTTTATTTCATTAATAATTCGCCCACATGTTCAAAATAATCCCATAGGTATTCTAATGATTCATTATTATTGAGAAAGAATATTTTTCGCTCATTAATCTAGTTCATAATCTATTTCTTATAGTTTCCATGATGCTAACCTCATTATTTTATTTTCCATATTTATGAATTTCCAACTATATTATAATTTAACGGTATCTCTATAAATGGTGTTAAAAAATGGCGTATGGATGTAAAATAATATTTTGAAATAGGTGAATAATATAGAAATGTTTTTAATAAATGTGGTTATAATGGGATCAACAAAGAAAGATTTCAAGGAAAGTCTTTTCATCCCAATTTACTTTTCTCGAGTCATGTTTATGTTATACAGCATGTTACAATTTATATGGGGTACTTTATACCCCATTTTAATTTTAACATCAAGATTATTTTATATTTGATGATATTCAATGATAATATTTATTTTATCCTTCTTATGTGCCTTTGGTTCAAATGTTTCAAAATATATAAGAGTTTTTCCCCCATGTATGGTTTCGTTGATACATGATTTCAAATTTTTGACATAGATATCATTGATTTGATATATGTATTGAAATAATTATTTAAGGTATTATAAATTTCAATCATTAAATTTTATTTTAGGTTCTTTTTCCTAGTATCCCTATTTTTCCAATTTAATTCTTAGGATACTGTTACTATAAGTGTTTGTTTTTCTCCAATTTGAATCCCTTGAGGTATGTTTAATCAATTGACCATGATACCATTCAAATATTTTGGATACTTACCTATTTCTAATTTGTTCCATGATCATTATATATTACATTATTTATAAATTGGTATTTTCTTTTATACCACTCAAAGGGGTGTGATTCAAATATTACAATGGCTGTAAGAAGTTATCATGACTCAATTCTCATCCTTGGGTCATAATCACTCATATGTTTCCATTTTATATCATGACTAATATATTATATCTAATTATTAATTTAGAATATATTTCTCATTCTACTATAAATAAAATTTATTTCATACTAATGCCTTTTTCCTAGATGATTTTAATTATTTATTACCATGAATTTTTAATGATAATAATTATTGTAAATATTATTGTATTTTTTCATCCATTTTAATATTTTTACTTCTCACCAATGAATTTTTTCAATTGTGAAAACTAATTTTTTTATCTCATTTTTTTTCTTTAATTCCACTTCATTCATTTTAAATTAATGGTTTTCAGTATATTAACGTGATTTGTTTTCAAAAATGTTATTAAGAAATGTTAAAAAAATTAAATATTTTTAAAATAAAATGTTTTCTCATCCACTCTACCATTTATTTTAGTTTAATTTATTATGTTCCCTATTTCCATGAATATTGATTCATTTAAAAGTTATTTTTAATGTATTTTTACTTATTTATTTGTAACCACTAGGTATTTTCACCAATATATCTTTTGGAAATATTTATAATAATTTTATCTAAATTATTTTCTTTCCATTCTCTAGAATGATTTTTTGAATATGATATAAACTATAAATTTTATAAAAATGATTAAAATGGTTCATTGAATGATTTTTGAATATTTAATTAAATTGTTCCGATAAAGTTTATCTCCCATTAAGTAATGATTTTATCATCCTCAGTTTGTTTTTATAAAGGTAATGCTTTTGGTAAATGATATCTTGATATCCTATGATATCAAAAATTCATGTTTTGTGATATTTTTTTGAAAACCCACTATTTTTTTTATCAATGATTTATGATATGATGATGATTGATTTTAATTGGCATAGATATGTATAGTTGAAAAGGGGTGGGTTCCTATTCCACATTCCAATTCATTTCATTAATCTCATATTTCACAAGATATCCTGATGTGGATGTAATTATTTTTTTCACATTGGAATGTCCATGATGGGTTTGCTCACTTTTTCCAGCATGAACTTAATGATTTTTTTTCAAATATTATTTGTATTAATGTGATTTATTAAAAATATTTTCCTATTCTTGTAGTTTTGAATTAATTACATGTTTTTGATCTTATAATTACACATTTTCATGTTTTTAATCACTTTATGACTTGTTTTAAAATGAATTTCATTCCCATGAAATTCATTGTTTTCTTGATTATCCCTTTTTAAGTATTCTTTACTTTTATGTCATGTTCAAAGGTCATATGGTTGAACTTTTATTTTTATTTAATTAAATTTTCAATATAATGTCTCTCTAAATGTTTTATGACAATCATATATGGTCTTACAATTACGTATTATGATTTTCATTTATCCCTCATGTCCTCCTCCATGTTTATGATATAATACTATGTGTTAAAATTTTCCCTTTCTATGTGTTTGAGCTCATCACTTTCTTATGTTTCCAATCCCCTGGTTGTGAAGATGATTATAACATGTGATATATCTAGGAAAGTGTCTATTGGACCCCGTTTTGGTAAAATTAATTAAATTGTAAAAGAATATTATGTTTATATAAAAAATACCAAAGAATTTATACCTTACAATCATTTGGTAGTTTGAGTGCTTATGAAATGTGTTGTTTAAATCCCGGTACTATTGTACTATTTAATTTATGTTTATATTTTTTTATTCATGAACATCTTGGATAATGGGGGTATAAGGATGTTGGAAATTTAACTTTGATCATGGTGGGGTTGGGATTTTGGTTCAGATAGATTGGACCACGGTGTCATATGATTTGGTGTATCATAACAAAGACCATGGGAGAGAAATTCCATATTGAAATATAGAGATAGTAAACTAGACATAAATTTAAATCCAAGGATTAATATATATGACCATAATTATTTATTCAAGCAGTTCAGGGTCATAATGCTTATATCATAGTTTATAGATTAATTTCATGGAAGTAAAACCTTTGTGGGAATATAATTTAAGGTTATACAACTTAGAAAACTACAGTTAATAATTTTAATGTTTTTAAAAAATACTATATGGGTGATAGAGTTTAAGGATGGACATATTATACTATATAGGAATTTTTGTTATTTTATGTTTATGAAATATAGAACATATGGGGCACTTGAGACAACCAATATAGAAATATAGGAAATTTAAACCCAACATAGATTTACATGCCAATGCTAATATAATAAATAAATAGGATATGCGTGTGTATTTTAAGGTCATTATTCACCGACCAATGGGGAATGAGTTAAATTTTATATAAATTTGACAAAATATGGGCTGATAGTTTTTATTTATATAGCCGAAAACATCTTCTTAGAGGTTATCTTAATCTAAGTTCAAGGTCAAAAATAAATTCCTAATAATGGTGGAAATAGACACTTAGGATATGTGTAGAGATATGACTTTTTAGATGGTCCTTAAAAGGGATATATGGACATTAGTCTAAATCACATTAAATGGAAATCAAGGAACACATAATTATTAGAAAAAATAACACACATAGTTCAATATCCTTTATCATAATGTGGGGAAAATGAATTAGATCCAATTTGAGAACGAGTGGTGAAAAACTATTATTAATTTGTAAAATTAACATGAATGATTTTTGAACATGGGATTTAAATAGATTTCATGGATTGGTAAGATATGAGGATTATAGGTATCAATACATATCCCAAGAGTTGTAATAAAAAACCCATAATTTATAAAATATATCCTTATGTTGATCTGGTTCATTCATAGTAAAATATACTGGGTAATTGTATGAGTGTTGGGATACTAAGGGGTGTGGAACATAAGATGAAGAAGTTTCCCAAACACTAGAAGGAAATGAAATTCTAACATGTGTTTGGGTCCAAGATAAGGCCTGTGGGTGTTACTATGAATCCCTTCAAACATTAATCAAGAATACACATTTCTGAAGGGTAGTGTGGTAAGTGTGTGTTGTACGCAACTTCGAGATTCTAACACACCGCGACCAGTCAAAGTAGTCGTTATGAATAGTAATACCCACTTTTTTAAATTTTATAAATTTTATCTCTCAAAATGGACTTCATTTTTGGATTCATAATATCGAAATTATCCTAGGGTTAAATTTTGGTACTTTTCAGATAACTTTTATATTTTGATGAATAGTGAAAATTACAAAAAAATAATAATTAAAAACAGAATTTTTAATCAAAATAATTAACAATGATAAATTATTAATTTGAGTAGTTTTAAAGTATATTAAGAATATATTTTTACCATTTAATATAATTTTGGTCATTGGACATAATTTAACAATTAAACCAGACATAAACAAGTGTCAATCTTTTGATAGTTATTATCTCTTAAAAACACTCTTTTTGTTTTAACAACGAGAATTAAGTTTAAATTAATTTCTACCACTTCTGTGTTTTGAATTTTAAAAAATGGATTCCATATTTGGAATCAGGATGTCCAAATTTTGTAAATAGGTAACTTTTATTTTTATAAATTTTGAATAATTACTTCGGTAAATATTTTATTTACCATGGTTAAAGGGTAAATCTAGTAAATTAGGGTAAAAAATTATATTATAATAATAATAAATTACCGTGAATCAAGTCCTAAACTTATTGGATGATTCCTGTTCGACCATGGGAATCTTTGGGTCGATATTTGGACCCCATGGAGCCACTTGTAGGTGATAAGGACACATTATATTAATTAAGATAAAATAAATACCAAAATCACACAAGCATATATCTTTTAGAAAAAAAATTTTAAATAGGGTTATAAATGTTATATTTTCAACTATAAATATTCATTAGAAAGTTAAAAATATTTCATACATAATGGTATTTTACTTATAATTTTTAGACATTAAATATTTTAATTTATTCATGACACAATGATGATACAATAATTACCATATTAATGAAAGAATAAGATAATTGATATTATAAATACCCAAATAAATATAATCTGAACTTTTTATAAATTACAATAATTTTTTAGGTTACAATTACATATTATTGTTTTTTATATAAAATTTTTTCGAAGTAACAATGCTGTTATAAATTTATGAAGAACAAAATACCCAATAGTGTCAAAATCGACATAAAAGAGTTTTTAAATCAAATATTAAATTATTAATTTATATTCATTTCCAAAAAATCTAAGGATCTTCCAAGATACATATATCATGATAGGTGTATCATTAATGGACCAATTGGGGTCTCTTGGAGGTATATATTATATTTATTAACTATATTATATAAAAATACAAAGTGACATGGTAAGTGTCAAACTAATTAACTAACAGTTAAAACTAAAGGATAAGGTTAATATAATGACCCAAACCAGTCTAAATTATATTTTTTGAAATTATTTCAAACCATATACACCTTATATTTTTAATAATCCACTTTGGAGCCATTAGAACCCGAATATGAATTTATTATAAAATAATATTTCTAGATTTTTTTAAGGTGCCCCTCCTCTCCCTTATAAAAGGACACAACTTATAACCAATTATTCACACTTTTAAAGCCTTTTGCTTCGGCGAAACCCTAACCAAATACACTCTCAACTTCCCTAAATTTATCCTAGAGGCCTTATTTTGATCCGAAATGCAACTGAAGGAACCTTTTTGATCAAATCAAAAGTAAGAACCCGAAGAAGAGGTCATGATTTCACCACCCACTTTCAAGTTCCTTTCTTCTTCGACGTCTTCTTTATTCATTATTTCCATTCTAAAATAATAACTCCAACATCTCCTATATACTTTGATATTACTATAAATATGGTACAACCATATTCAGTATTCTATCCCTCCTTTGAATAACATGTCACCATACGTGCGTTCGTACGGCCTACCGTCTCCACGTCGGGGGGTAATTGTTATTCAATACATTATTATTTGGATGGGTATAATAATGATGTTTAATTCATGTAAATAATAAATATAACATTATAAGTATTCTGTATATATGATATAACATACAATTATATATTATTTTAATATCAAAATGATGATATTGTTGCTCGTGCGTACATACGGACTACCGTCTCCACGAACTCGATGAGATTCATTCCCCATCACATCCATTCAAGAATAATTCTCATTTGATGATTAAAATTAATGTTTAAGAACTTTATATCATTCTGGATATGAATAATATACATCCTATCAATAAGAAACATGAGTTATGTAACAAAACATATAAAAGAAAATGAGTAAGTTAACACCCGAAACGACGATAATACTAAAGTATTATTAACAAAGCATTATTAGAAGATCAAATATGATATCATAATTATGTATATGGTTCTTTTATAACTTAATAACAATGTTTTATCTATTATACGGGAGTTTAACATACCATTTTATAAGGAAAAGTACAATTTAATGGTTATTTCACAGTATCTTCATTATCCGAGGTTGTTTATACGTGATTATGTACTCAGACCTCATTATCATCCACATCCATGTTTCTTAAATATTCATTTCAAAACATTCTTACCATTTTACATAATATTGGTTAAAGTCATTTATAGCCATGTTTGACATTTTATATGATGTTAATAATATAATCTTTATATCATTTTCCAAACAAGGTCCTTTTAACCTTTTCGACAAAATTAATGTAAGAATGTCTTCTTTTAACTTGTATGGTGGGTGAAGCTATTTTTAAATGTTGTAAAATATTCAAAGCTTCCGTTATAATATTAGAAGACAATTTTGAAATTAAATGTTTTATTTTATAATTATGTGACCTTAAAATTATTTCAAAATGAAAATATTAAGAATTTGTGAAGGTTACTCTTTATCAAGATCAGAATTTTAAATGTTTAAAAGATTTATCTTTCTAAACCTTTTTAATTAGTGCCCATGTTTTCAAAAATGATTTTAAGGATTTAATTATATGGACATTAATGTTTTGAAATGATAATTATTTTCAAAAGTTTCATAGTGGTATGAGACACTTTGATTCGAAACTCTCCTTTAAATTACTTCCTTTATAAATGTTTGACTTTTAAATGATTTAAAAAAAGTGATATTTCTCTCAAATAGATTTGATTTAATCTATGTCAATATCCTTTGATGGATTTTAATCTTATTTGATGTTTATTTATTATGATACAAAACTTCCATATTGTATTCAAGGTTTTGTGATATTTTTTACTATGGATGTGTTGTTTTTATACCTTTCATGGTTTATGGGGAAAATATTGACATTTCGTATGCTAATTTTAATACGAATGTTTATGTTATGTTTAAACCAATTCATATGAGGAATACATTGGAATTAATAAGTGAAGGGTGGAGCCCACTATAGCTCCTCGATGCATCGATAGGTCTCATGAGACAAACTAGTGCCTTTGCACGAGGCCTTGACAAAATCTTATTTGTTGTCGTGGCACGAGGCCTTGGCTACGTGGTTATGATAGTCTGGAATTAAGAATTCCATCATTATAAAAGTGGTTATTGATTTTTCATATGATTATTCGACCAGTAGAATATCCATGTGAATAAGTATATGGAATTATTTCATTTGATATTTGCCATATTATGATAAAGTTTAATTTTAAAAGGCTTTTGTTTTATTTATACACTTCCTTAAATGTCTATGCTTGTTTATAAATGTTTCCGCTATATTTTTATCCTTACTAAGCATCTGAGCTCACCCCTTTCAATGTTTTATTTTCCCAGGATATGAAGAATTATTTTATGAATGACATGTAATGATAGTATGAGGGGGTATGAAGATAAGATGTTGTCGTATTGTTTTACATTATGATGTAATGTAAGACTTATGAATGTATTTAGTTATTACAAGGCTATTATATTAATCGGTCTTTCTAGATTTGATCTTTTGTGATCATGCCAATGTTACGTAATAATGCACCAACTCCGGGTAATTCGGGTCAGGGCGTTATAGTTTTATCAGAGGATTTTTTTTACAAACCTTGGAAGCTATATTTAGATAAAATCTAATTAGAGCACATTTCCCTAAGATAGACATCGATGATTAGTATTGAAGAACTTCATAGAATGTTTTTATTGTAGAGATTTTGTGAGTTTTCCAAAAAATACATCCCTGTCTGGATACAAGCAGGTAGAGGTGGCTCTAGCATAGATGTACCTTGGGGTAAAACCCGAAAACAAAGCTTTGAGCTAGAATCGAACAAGAACTAGTGCATGACAACGGGCCTTGCTGGACTCTTGGTTATGACACTCTTGGGGGATATTCTTAGGATAATTCTCATTTTCATTATAAACCATTATGAAAGGTTTCAGAATATATATTTCCTCAAAGAAAACATTTTTATGGTTATGGATTGTATCCATAAAAAGTTTAATTTATGTTAAGTGTTTTACAGGTATAGAATTATTGATTTTGATTCATAAACTGATATAGTTTATGCCATTTTTTAAAAATGGAACCTAGTGGAAGAAATGGAAACTGTATCAATGCACGCACTCCATGTAGGGATTTACCTCCTGCTCAAGATAATTATAGTGGTGCTAGTGATACAACTGGTGATGATCAGCTAATCACCATACTGGGACTACTCACTCAGGTTAGGAATAATAACTTTACCCTTATGACGCACCCCAATCCGCAGCACGGAGGATCAATGTTAGATCACTTTATGAGGCAACAAACACCAACATTCAATGGGGGTACAAATCCACTATTAGATGAGCAATGGATAAGTTCCCTAGAGAAAATATTTTAGGATTTGGGGAGTAGTGAAAGGGAAAAGGTTATCATGGCAGTTTACCGCCTAACTGGAGATGCTGACCAATGGTGGTAATTAATTCAAAACACAAAGGATGATGAAGTAGTATAAATTATGGAATGGAGGGAGTTTAAAGAGAATTTATTATGAAAATACTTTCCTTGTGACAATCGAGAAAATATGGAAAGGCAATTTTTGAGTCTAAGGCAAAAGGAGGATGAGAATGTTAAAAAATATGAGTCTAACATTACAAGGTTAGTGAGGCATGCTGTAAATTATATACGTAACCCAAGAAGTAAGATTGATCATTTCATTGATTTGTTAAAACCATTTCTCCATTGAACTACAATATCACATTCCTTCTCATCATACGAAGATATTGTCTCGTGTGCTATCAAGACAGAAAAGGAATTTTCTATGTCTTATGACAACAAATTAATTTAAGAGAAGAAGATAACAATGGGGAAAGAGAAAGATAAAGGGAAAATGGGAAAGAAGGATTTTCCATTATGTGATAATTGTGGGATGAAACACCCCAATACTTCCCTAAATGGAATGGGAGTTTGTTACAAATGTGGATAAAAAGGTCACCGGGCTCGTGATTGCAAGTGAAATAATGATGTTGTCAATGTTTAATGCTACATTTGTATAGAAATGGGGCATTATGAAAATTAATTCCCTAAGCTCCAAAGAAAATTACCTCAGAAAAGTCCAAGGGATCAAGGACAATCTTATGTCGTTACTACAATTGAAGTGGAATAATTAATGTATTTGTGTTTTTGGACTCAAGGATTATATTCTAGTTATTAAAATAATGTGATACATATAAGGATTTTACTATAGTACTTGTTGTTTTCATTAAGGTTTTAATATGACTATGGTAATCATATTTCCCTTATGTGACAATAAGATAAACATTACTTTTTCTGGGGAATCTGATGTGAGAATTGATTTTGGAATTTCGATACCATTTACAGAGAGTCTGGACAGAGGTACTTTGGATAACTATAATGTTTGGAGTGGATTAAGTTGAACATTGGATAGTATTGTTTATGGTTAAAACAATTCTTATGATACATTTTTGGAATACTATGATACTATATTTTTTGGAAAACGACAACCTGCAGTTCAGGCGATAACCCGTCGCGTCGGAAAAAGCTGCAGGAATTGAACCTACAACCATAGTGTGACAGAAATTTATTACCTACCAGTAGCCTACAGGAAGTCCCTGGTCATTATAAAGTATTTTTCATCATTTTAATGGTATATGTTAATGTTTTGATCCTTATAATATTAGGATAAATATAATGTTTTTGAGTTCTGTTATCTTTTGGAGTGAAAGATGATTTTGTGGTAGAAATTAGTTGAAGGATGAAACTATACTTGTCAAGTATATATATATATATGTATATATATATTTATATTATTCTATAAAGAAACTAATTCATAAACATTAGGTAACGTATCTTAAAACCAAAAAATGTGTTATTCTAATACCTTTTGTTTTTTTGAACCAATGATATTTTAAATCATCATAGATTGGTGGCTTTGAGGCCATCAATTCTTCAATTGTTTGTGATTGATGACATCAATCACTCCCTATAAATATTTACATTTTTCCTCCAATAAAGTGTTTCTAATTTCCACCAATGTTCTCTAAATTTAGGTCATAATTTGGCGGTGACCCTTCCATTTCTCTATTCCTTTTATTAAGACTAAATTTTATTAGCCCAATTTCTTATGTGGGTTTCCCCCAAAAGTTACTTTATATTTTCAAAATTTTACTTTCGAATAACAAATTCAAATTGTGAGGACACAATGTATTGAAGGATGGAAGAATTTAACACCCCAATATTCTATGGTATGTTTCTCTTTGAATAATATAGTAGCGTGAGATGTATGCAACTTCGAGATTCTAACACACTGCGACCAATCAAAGTAGCCGTTATGAATAGTAATACCCACTTTTTGAAATTATATAAATTTTATCTCCCAATATGGACTTCATTTTTGGATTTGTAATATTGAAATTATCCTAGGATTAAATTTTGGTACTTTTCAGATAACATTTATATTTTGATGAATAGTGAAAATTACTAAATTTTAATTAAAAAAAACTTGTTTAATCAAAATAATTAACAGTGATAAATTATGAATTTGAGTGGTTTTAAAGTATATTCAGAATATTTTTTTACCATTTAATACAATTTTGGTTATTGTACATAATTTCACAATTAAACCAGACATAAATAAGTGTCAATCTTTTGATAGTTATTATCTCTTAAAAACACGCTTTTTGTTTTAACAAAGGGAATTACGTTTAAATTAATTTCTACCAATTTTGTGTTTTGAATTTGGAAAAATGGATTCCATATTTGGAATCAGGATGTCCAAATTTTGTAAATAGTTATATTTTATTTTTAGACATTTTGAATAATTACTTTGGTAAATATTTTATTTATCATGGTTAAAGGGTAAATCCGGTAAATAAGTGTAAAAAAATAATTTTATAATAATAATAAATGACCCTAAAACATGTCTTAACCTTATTGGTTGATACATGCCAGACCATGTCCAACTTTGGGTCGATTTTGGGAACCATGGAGCCACTTGTAGGTGATAAGGACACATTATATTAATTAAGTTAAAATAAATACAAAAATAAAATAACCATATATCTTTCAGAAAAACAATTTTTACATAGGGTTATATATGTTATATTTTTGGCTATAAATATTCATTAGAAATATAGAAATATTTCCTACATAACAGTATTTTATTTATAATTTTTATACATTAAATAATTTAATTTATTTATGACACAATGATGATGTAGTAATTACCATATTAATGAATGATTAAGATAATAGATATTATAAATACCCAAATAAATGTAATTTGAGACTTTTTATAAATTAAAATAATTTTCTAGGATACTATGACGTATTAGGATTGTTTATATAATTTTGTTTCGAAGTAATAATGCTGTTATAAATTTGTCAATAACAAAATACCCAATAGTGTCAAAATTGACAGAAAATAGTTCTTAAAACAAATATTATATTATTAATTTATATTAAATTCCTAAAAATACAAGGATCTGCCAAGAGACTTATATCATGATAGGTGTATCATTAATGAAACATTTTTGGGTCTCTTGGAGGTATATAGTATGTTTATTAACTTTATAATTTATAAATACAAAGTGACGTGGTAAGTGTCAAACTAATTAAAAAAGAGTGAAAACTAAACGATATGGTTAATATAATGACCCAAAACGGTCTAAATTCTATTGTTTGAAATTATTTATACCCATATCTACCTTATACTTTTAATAATACACATTTTAGCCATTATAAACTGAATATAAATTTATTATAAAATAATGTTTCTAGATTTTCCTAAGGTGCCCCTCCTCCCCCTTATAAAAGGACACCACTTATAACAAATTATTCACACTTTAAAAGCCTTTTGGTTCGGCCAAAACCTACCCAAATACTCTCTCAACTTCCGTCAATTAATCCTAGATGCCTTAGTTTGATCCAAAATCTATCCTATGGATACGTTTTGATCAAATCAAAAAGAAAAACCCGAAGAAGAGGTAATGTTTTCACCACCCTCTTTCAAGTTCCTTTCTTCTTCAACTTCTTCGTTCATTGTAATTACCATTCTAAAATAATAACTCCAGTATCTTCTATATAATGTGATATTATTATAAATATGGTACAACCATATTCATTATTCTATCCATCCTTTGAATAACATGTCACCATACGTGTGTACGTAAGGCCTACCGTCTCCACGTCGTGGTGTAATTGTTATTTAATACATTATTATTTAGATGGGTATAATAATGATGTCTAATTCATGTAAATAATAAATATAACATTATAATGCTTCTGTATATAAGATATAACATCCAATTATATATTATTTTAATATCAAAAGGATGATACTGTCGCTCGTGCATACCAACGGACTACCGTCTCCACGAACGTGATGAGATTCATTCCCCATAGTATCTATTCAAGAATAACTCTCATTTGATAATTAAAATTAATTTTTATGAACATTATATCATTATGGATATGAATAAGATACAACCTATCCATGAAAAACACGACTTATGTAACAAAACATATAAAATAAAACAAGTAAGTTAACACCCAAAACGACGATAATAATAAAGTATTATTGACAAACCATTATTAGAAGATCATATATGATATCATAATTATGTATATGGTTCATGTATAATTTAATCAAAAGTTTTAACTATTATAAAGGAGGTTAACATTCCATATACTATGGAAAGTACAAGGTAAGGGTTATTTCATAATCTCTTAATTATATGAGGTTGTTTATACGTGATTATCTACTGTGACCTCTTTATCCTCCACATCCATGTTTCTTAAAAATGTATTTCAAAACATTCTTACCATTTTACAGAATATGTTTTAATGTCATTTATACCCTTATTTGACTTTTTATAAGATGTTTATAAAGGAATCCTTATGTCATTTTCCAAACAAGGTCCTGTTAACCCTTTCGACAAAATTAAGGTAAGAATGTCTTTTTTTAACTTATACAGCGAGTGCGACTATTTTTCACAATTGTAAAATCCTTGAAGCTTACCTTACAAGACTATAAGACTATCTTGAAGATAAATTTTTTATTTTATAATTATGTTACCTTAAAATTATTTCAAAATGGATATTTTAAGAATTTGTGAAAGGTACCCTTTATCAAGATCAGAATTTTAAATGTTTTAATGATTTATCTTTATAAACCTTTTTAATTAATGTCCATGTTTTCAAAAATGATTTTAAGGATTTATTTATATGGACATGAATGTTTTGAAATGATATTTATTTTCAATAGTTTCATAGTGATATGGGACACTTTGATTCAAAAATCTCTTTTAAATTACTTCCTTTATAAATGTGTGACTTTTAAATGATTTTAAAAAAGAGATACTTCTCTCAAATAGATTTGATTTCATCTACGTCAACATCCTTTGATGGATTTTAAGCTTATTTGAAGTTGATTTATTATGATACAAAACTTCCATATTGTATTGATGGTTTTGTGATATGTTTGACTGTGGATGTGCTATTTTTATACCATTCATGGTTTATGGAGAAAGTATTGACATTTCCTATGCTAGTTTTAATATGAATGTTTATGTTATGTTTAAACCTATTCATGTGAGGAATGCATTGGACTTAATAAGTGATGGGTGGAGACCTCTATTTCTCCTCGATCCATCGGTAGGCCCCATGAGACAAACTACTGTCTTGGAACGAGGCCTTGACAAAATCGTATTTGTAGTCTTGGCATGAGGCCTTGGCTACGTGGTTATGATAGTCTGCATTATTTATTCCATCATTATAAAAGTGGTTATTGATATTTCATTTGATTATTCGACTGGTATAATATCCATGTGAATAAGTAAATGGTATTATTTCAATGTTTTATTTTCCCATAATTTGAAGAAGTATTTTATGAATGACGTGCAAGGATAGTATGAGGAGATATGAAGACAAGATGTTGTTGTAGTTTTTTACATTATGATGTAATGTAAGACTTGTGAATATATATAGTTATTCCAAACCTACTAAACTAATCGGTCTTTTGAGATTTTATCTTTTGAGATCATGCCAATGTTATGTAATAATGCACCGTCTCTGGGTAACTGGGTTCAGGGTGTTAAAGTTGGTATCAGAGGAAGTTTAGAACAATCCTTAGAAGCTAGATTTAGATAAACTCAGATTAGAGCACATAGCCCTAAGATAAACTTTGATGATTAGTATAGAAGAACTTTCTAGAATTTTGGTATTTGTAGAGATTTTGTGTGTTTTCCAAGAAATACATCCATGTCTGGATACGATCAGGTAGAGGCAGCTCTGGCACAGATGTACCCCGGGGTAAAACCCAAAAACAGCGCTTTGAGCTTGACTCGAACGGGAACTGGTTCATGAAAACGGGCCTTGATACACTCTTAGTTACGAAACTCCTAGGAGATATTCTTAGGATAATTCTCAATTTTTATAAACCATTTTGAATGGTTTAGGAGTATATAATTACTCAAAGAAAACATTTTTATGATTATGGATTATATCCATATATAGTTCAATTTATGGTAAGTTTTTTACAATTATGGAATTATGTATTTTGATTCATAAACTGATCTAGTTTATTCCATTGTTTAGAAATTGCATCAAGTGGAAGAAATGGAAATTGTATCAATGCACACACTCCATGTAGGGATTTACCTCCTTCTTAGGACAATTATAGTGGTGCTAGTGATGCAACTGGTGCTGATCATCTAATCACCATACTGGGACAACTCACTCGGGTTAGGAATAATAACCTTACCCGTATGAAGCACCCCGATCTGAAGCGTGGAGGATCAATGTTAGATCGATTAATGAGGCAAAAAAACCAACATTCAATGGGGGTACAATTCCACTAGAAGCTGAACAATGGATAAGTTCCCTAGAAATAATATTTTAGGCTTTGGGGAGTAGTGAAAGGGAAAAGGTTATCATGGCAGTTTACCGCCTCACTGGAGATGTTGATCAATGGTGGTAATTAATTCAAAAAACAAAGGACAACGAATAAGTATCAAGTATGGAATGGAGGGAGTTTAAATATATTTTCTTAGGAAAATACTTTCCTTGTGAACATCAAGCAGATATTGAAAGGAAATTTCTGAGTCTGAGGCAAAAGGAGGATGAGAATGTTGCAAAGTATGAGTCTAACATTACAATGTTAGCAAGGCATGCTGCAGATTATATACGTAACCCAAGAAGTAATATTTATCGTTTCATTGATGGGTTAAAAACATTTCTCCATCGAGCTTTAGTATCACAATCCTTCTCATCATATGAAGATATCGTCTCGTGTGCTATCAAGACAGAATAGGAATTCACTAAGTCTTATGACAACAATGTAATGAAAAAGAAGAAGATAATGGTGGGAAAAGAGATAGATAAAGGGAAAAAGGGAAATACAGATTTTCCATTATGTGATCATTGTGGGAAGAAACACCCTGGTACTTGCCTAAAAGGAATGAGAGTTTGTTACAAATGTGGAGTAAAAGGTCACCAGGCTCGTGATTGCAAGGGAAAGAAAGATGTCGTCAATGTTGAATGCTACAATTGTAGAGAAATGGGGCATTATGTGAAAGAATGCCCTAAGTTCCAAGGAAACTTACCTCAGAAAAGGCCAAGGGATCAAGGCCAATCTTATGTTGTTACTACAAAAGAAGTGGAATAATTAATGTATTTGTGTTTTTGGACTCAAGGATTATATTCTGGCTATAAGAATAATGTGATATATATAAGGATTGTACTATAGTACTTTTTGTTTTCATTAAGGTTTTAATATGACTATGGTAATCATATTTTCAGTATGTGACAATAATATAAACATTACATTGTTTGGGGAATCGGATGTGAGAATTGATTTTGGAATTTAGATACCTTTTACAGAGAGTCAGGATAGAGGTACTTTGGATAACTATAATGTTTGGAGTGGATTAAGTTGAACTTTGGATAGTATTGTTTAAGTTTAAAACAATTCTTATGATCAATTTTTGGAATATTATGATACTATAGTTTTAGGAAAAAAACAACATACAGGTCGGGCGATAACTCGTTGTTTCGGACAAAGCTGTAGGAATCGAACCTACAACAATAGTGTGACAGGCCTTTATTACCTACCACTAGCTTGCAGGAAGTCCCTAGTCATTAAAAAGTGTTTTTCTTCATTTTAATGGTATATTTTAATGTTTGGATCCTTATACGATTAGGATAAATATAATATTTATGAGTTCTATTATCTTTTGGAGTAAAAGATGAGTTTGTGGTAGAAATTAGTTGAAGTATGAAACTATACTTGTCAAGTATATATATATATATATATATATATTTCTATTGTTATATGAAGAAACTAATTCATAAACATTAGGTAATGTATATTAAAACAAAAAATCTGTTATGCTAATACCTTATGTTTTGTTGAACCAATCATATCTTAGATCATCATAGATTGATGGATTTGAGGCCCTCGATTCATCAATTGTTTGTGACTGATGACATCAATAACTCCCTATAAATATTTACATTTTCCTCCAATTACGTGTCTCTAATTTCCACCAATTTTCTCCAAATCGAGATCATAATTTGGTGGTGACCCCTTCATTTCTCTTTTCCTTTTATTGAGACTAAATTTTATTAACCCAATTTCCGATGTGGGTTTCCCCACAAAGATATTTTCTATTTTCACCAGCTACTTTAGAAGAACAATTTAAAATTTCTAGGATGAAATTTTTTGAAGGAGGGGAGAATGGAACACCCCAATCTTCCCTGGAATGTTACTCTTTGAATAAGACAGTAGCATGTGTTGAACACAACTTTGAGATTCTAACACACCATGAACAATCAAAGTAGCATTTATGAATAGTAATAAACACATTTTGAAATTTTATAAATTTATCTCTCAAAATGGACTTAATTTTTGGATTCAGAATATCGAAATTATCCTAGGGTTAAATTTTGGTACTTTTCAGATAACTTTTATATTTTGATGAATTGTGAAAATTACTAAATTCAAATTAAAAACAACCTTTTTAATAAAAATAATTATAAGTGAATAATTATAAATTTCAGTGGTTTTAAAGTATATTTATAATATATTTTTTCCATTTAATACAATTTTTCTCATCAGGCATAATTTCACAATTAAACAGGACATAAACAGGTGTCAATCTTTTGATAGTTATTATCTCTTAAAAACACGCTTTTTTTTAACAATGGGAATTAAGTTTAAATTAATTTCTGCCAATTGTGTGTTTTGAATTTGGAAAAATGGATTTCATATTTTGAATCAGGATGTCCAAATTTTGTAAATAGGTAACGTTTATTTTTAGACATTTTGAATAATTACTTAGGTAAATATTTTATTTACCATTGTTAAAGGGTAAATCCGGTAAATAAGGGTAAAAATTAATATTATAATAATAATAAATTACTCTAAAACATGTCCTAACCTTATTGGTTGATACATGTCTGACCATGGGCATCTTTGGGTCGATTTGGGGACCCCATGGAGCCACTTTTAGGTGATAAGGACACTTTATATTAATTATGATAAAATAAATACAAAAATGACATAAGCATATATCTTTTACCAAAACAATTTTGAAATAGGGTTATATATGTTATATTTTAGAATATATGTATTGATTAGAAAGATAAAATTATTTCCTACATAATGGTATTTTATTTATAATTTTTAGGCATTATGTAATATAATTTATTTATGACACAATAATGATGCAGTAATTATCGTATTAATGAAGGATTATGATAATTGATATTATAAATACCCAAATAAATGTAATTTGAGACTTTTTATAAATTACAATAAATTTATAGGTTACTATGACATATTAGTATTGTTTATATAAACCTTTTTCAAAGTAATAATGTTGTTATAAATTTATCAAAAACAAAATACCCAATAGTGTCAAAATTGACATAAAAGCGTTTTTAAAACAAATATTATATTATTAATTTATATTCAACTCCTAAAAATCTAAGGATCGACCAGGAGTCTTATATCATGATAGGTGTCTCATTAATGGACCACTTGGGGGGTATCTTGGAGGTATATAGTATGTTTATTAACAATATAATATAAAAATACAAAGTGACATGGTAAGTGTCAAACTAATTAACAAAGAGTTAAAACTAAACGATAAGGTTAATATATTGACCCAAACCAGTCTAAATTCTATTGGTTGAAATTATTTATACCCATATACACCATATAATTATAATAATCCACTTTGGTGCCATTATAAACCGAATATGAATTTATTATAAAATAATATTTCTAGATTTTCCTAAGGTGGCCCTCCACCCCCTTATAAAAGGACACCACATATAATCCATTATTCACACTTTCAAAGCCTTTTTGTTTGAAAAAACTCTACCATAATACTCTCTCAACTTCCCTCACTTCATCCTGGAGGCCTTAGTTTGATCAGAAAGCTAACCTATGGAGCCCCTTTGATCAAATCAAATGGAAGAACCAGAAGAAGGGGTAATGTTTTCACCACCCTCTTTCAAGTTCCATTCTTTAGCAACTTATTCTTTCATTTTTATTCCCATTCTAAAATAATAACTCCAGTATCTCCTATATACTGTGATATTACTATAAATATGGTACAACCATATTCATTATTCTATCCATCCTTTGAATAACATGTCACCATATGTGTGTACGTACGGCCTACCTTCTCCACGTCATGGTGTAATTGTTATTCAATACATTATTATTTGGATGGGTATAATAATTATGTGTAATTAATTTAATAATAAATATAACATTATAATTATTCTTTATATATGATATAACATCCAATTATATATTATTTTAATATCAAAAGGATGATATTGTCACTCATGCGTATGTATGGACTACCGTCTCCACGAACACGATGAGATTCATTCCCCATCGTATCCATTCAAGAATAATTCTCATTTGATGATTAAAAGTAATTTTTAAGAACTTTATATCATTCTGGATACGAAAAAGATACAACCTATCCATAAAAAACACAAATTATGTAACAAAACATATACAATAAAATGAGTAAGTTAACACTCGAAACGACGATAATTCTAATGTATTATTAACAAATCATTATTAGAAGAACATATATGATATAATAATTATGTATATGGTTCTAGTATAATTTAATAACAATTTTTTTAACTAAAATACAAGAGGTTAAGGTACCATAGACTAAGGAAAAGTACAAGATTAGGGTTATTTCATAATCTCTTCATTGTCTGAGGTTGTTTATACATGATTATCTAATAGGACCTCTTTATCATCCACATCCATGTTTCTTAAATATGTATTTCAAAAAATTCTTTCCATTTTACATTATATGGATTAAAATTATTTATACCCCTGTTTTACTTTTTATAGTAAGTTTATAAAGGAATCTTTATGTCATTTTCCAAACAAGGTCCTTTTAACCTTTTCAACAAAATTAAGGTAAGAATGTATTTTTTTTAACTTATACGGTTGGTGCAGCTATTTTTCACCATTTTAAAATCTTGGAAGCTTCCCTTGCAAGCTTATAAGAATATTTTGAAAGTAAAAGTTTTATTTTATAATTATGTGACCTTAAAATGATTTCAAAATGAATATTTTAAGAATTTGTGAAAGGTACTCTTTATCAAGATCATAATTTTAAATGTTTTAAAGATTTATCTTTCTAAACCTTTTTAATTAATTTTCTTGTTTTCAAAAATGATTTTAAGGATTTATTTATATGGACATGAATGTTTTGAAATGATATTTATTTTCAAAAGTTTCAGAGTGAAATGGGAAACTTTGATTCAAAAATCCCCTTTAAATTACTTCCTTTATAAATGTGTGACTTTTAAATGATTTCAAAAAAGATATATTTCTCTCAAATAGATTTGATTTCATCTCTGTCAACATCCATTGATGGATTTTAAGTTTATTCTATGTTGATTTATTATTATACAAAACTTCCATATTGTATTGAAGGTTTAGTGAGATGTTTGACTGTGGATGTGTTATTTTTATACCATTCATGGTTTATGGAGAAAGTATTGACATTTCGTATTCCAGTTTTAAAACAAATGTTTATGTTATGTTTAAACTTATTCATACGAGGAATGAATTGGACTTAATAAGTGACGGGTGGAGCCCGCTATTGTTCCTCGATGCATCTATAGGTCTCATGAGACAAACTAGTGTCTTGGAACGAGGCCTTGACAAAATCGTATTTGTAGTCTTGGCACGAGGCCTTGGCTACGTGGTTATGATTGTCTGACATTGTGCATTCCATCATTATGAAAGTGGTTATAGATATTTCATGTGATTATTTGACTAGTAGAATATATATGTGAATAAGTAAATGACATTATTTCATTTTATCTTTTCCATATTATGATTATTTTTAATTTTAAAAGGATCTTTTTTATTTATACACTACCTTAAATGTTTATGCCTGTTTATGATTGTTTCTGGTATATTGTTATACTTACTTAGCATTTGATATCACCCCTTTCAATGTTTTTTTCCCAGAATATGAAGAAGTATTTTATAAATTACATGAAAGGATAGTATGAGGGGATATGAAGACAAGATGTTGTTGTTGTCTTTTACTTTATGATGTAATGTAAGACTTATGAATGTATCTATTTATTCTAAGGATACTAAACTAATCATTCTTTCAAGATTTTATCTTTTGTGATCATTCCAATGTTAAGTAATAATGTACCGACTCTAGGTAAATGGGGTCGGGGCATTAAAGTTGGTATTGGAGGAATTTTTAGTATAAACCTTGGAATCTAGATTTATATAAACTTTGATTAAAGTACACAGTGCTAAGATAGACTTTGATGATTAGTATAGAAGAACTTCCTAGAAGTTTGGTATTGTAGAGATTTTGTGAGTATTCCAAGAAATGCATCCCTATATGGATACGAGCAGGTAGAGGCAGCTCTGGTACAGATGTAACTAGGGGTAAAACCCAAAAACACCGCTTTAAGATAGACTCGAACGGGAACTAGTGCACGACAACGTGTCTTGCTGTACTATTGGTTACGACACTCCCGGGGTATAAGCTTAGGATAATTCTCATTTTCATTACAACCCATTATGAAGGGTATGGGAGTATATATTTCCTCAAAGAAAACATTTTTATGATTATGGATTATATCCATAAATAGTTCAATTATGTTAAGTGTTTTACAAGTATGAAATTATGTATTTTGATTCATAAACTGATCTAGTATGCCATTGTTTATAAATGGCACCTAGTCGAAGAAATGGAAACCATTCAATGCATGAACTCCATGTAGGGATTTTCCTCCTACTCAAGATAATTATAATGGTGCTAGGGATGCAACTGGTGTTGATCATCTAATCACCATACTGGGACAACTCACTCAGTTAGTAATAATAATCTTACCCGTATTAAGCACCCCAATCCGTAGCATGGAGGATGAGTTTTAGATCTCTTGATGAGGCAACAAAAACCAACATTCAATGGGGGTACAAATCCACTAGTATCTGAGGAATGGATAAGTTTCCGAGAGAAAATATTTTAGGCTTTAGGGAGTAGTGAAAGGGAAAAGGTTATCATGACAGTTTACTACCTCACTGGAGATGCTGATCAATGGTGGTAATTAATTCAAAACAAAAAGGATGATGAACAAGTATCAAGTATGTAATTGAGGGATTTTAAAGATATTTTCCTTGGAAAATACTTTCCTTGTGACCATCGAGCAGACATTGAAAGACAATTTCTGAGTCTGAGGCAAAAGGTGGATGAGAATGTTGCAAAGTATGAGTCTAACATTACAAGGTTAATGAGGCATGATACAAATTATATACGTAACACAAGAATTAAGATTGATCGTTTCATTAATGGGTTAAAATTATTTATCCATCAAGCTTTATTCTCACAATCCTTCTCATCGTACAAAGATATTGTCTCGTGTTCTGTCAAGATAGAAAAGGAATTCTCTAAGTCTTACGACAACAAAGAAAAGCAAGAGTAGAAGATAAAGGTGGGGAAAGAGATAGATAAAGGGAAAAAGGGAAAGAAGGATTTTCCATTATGTGATAATTTTGGGAAGAAACACCCTAGTACTTTCCTAAAAGGAATGAGAGTTTGTTAAAAATGTGGTTAAAAAGGTCACCAGGCTCGTGATAGCAAGGGAAATAAAGTTGTTGCCAATGTTGAATGCTACAATTGTAGAGAAATGGGGCATTATGCGAATGAATTCCCTATGTGCCAAAGAAACTTACCTCAGAAAAGGACAAGGGATCAAGTCCATTATTATGTTGTTACTACAATAGAAGTGGAATAATTATTGTATTTGTGTTTTTGGACTCAAGGATTATATTCCGGTTATAAGAATAATGTGATATATATAAGGATTGTACTGCAGTACATGTTGTTTTCATTAATATTTTAATATGACTATGGTAACCATATTTTCAGTATGTGACAATAAGATAAACATTACTTTGTCTGGGGAATCTAATGTGAGAATTGATTTTGGAATTTAGATACATTTTATAGAGAGTCTGGACAGAGGTACTTTGGATAACTATAATGTTTGGAGTGGATTAATTTGAACATTGGATAGTATTGTTTAAGGTTAACAAAATTCTTATGATCAATTTTTGGAATATTATGATATTATAGTTTTAGGAAAAGGACAAACTGCAGGTCGGGCGATAACCCGTCACGTCGGACAAAGCTGCAGGAATTGAACCTACAACCATTGTTCGACATGCCTTTATTACCTACCACTAGCCTGCAGGAAGTCCCTAGTCATTACAAATTATTTTTCTTCATTTCAATGGTATATGATAATGTTTGGATCCTTATACGATTAGGATAAATATAATATTTTTGAGTTCTATTATCTTTTGGAGTGAAATATGAGTTTGTGGTAGAAATTAGTTAAAGGATGAAACTATACATGTCAAGTATATATATATATATATTTATGTATATATATTTCTATTATTCTATGAATAAACTAATTCATAAATATTAGGTAACGTATCGTAAAACCAAATATGTGTTATGCTAATAACTTATGTTTTGTTGAACTAATGTTATCTTAAATCATCATAGATTGATGTCTTTGAGGCCCTCGATTCGTCAATTGTCTGTCACTGATGATATCAATAACTACCTATAAATATTTACGTTTTTCCTCCAATTAGGTGTCTTTAATTTCCACCAATTTTCTCTAAATCGAGATCATAATTTGGTGGGGACCCCTTCATTTCTCTTTTCCTTTTATTAAGACTAAATTTTATTAACCCAATTTCCGATGTGGGTTTCCACACAAAGATATTTTCTATTTTCACCATTTTACTTTAGAAGAAAAACATCAAATTTCTAGGATGAAATTTATTGATGGAGGGGAGAATGTAACACCCCTATCTTCCATGGAATGTTTTTCTTTGAATAAGACAGTAGCGTGTGTTTTACGCAACTTCGAAATTCTAACACACCGTGACCAATCAAAGTATCTGTTATGAATAGTAATACACACTTTTTGAAATTTTATAAATTTTATCTCTCAAAATGGACTTCATTTTTGGATTCATAATATCAAAATTTTCCTAGGGTTAAATTTTTTTACTTTTCAGATAACTTTTATATTATGATGAATACTGAAAATTACTAAATTTTTATTAAAAACAACTTTTTTAATCAAAATACTTAACAGTGAATAATTATTAATTTGAGTGGTTTTAATGTATATTTAGAATATATTTTTACTATTTAATAAATGTTGGTCATTGGATATAATTTCACAATTAAACCAGACATAAACAAGTGTCAGTCTTTTGATAGTTATTATCTTTTAAAAACACGCCTTTTGTTTTAACAATGAGAATTAACATTAAATTAATTTCTACCACTTTTGTGTTTTGAATTTGGAAAAATGAATTCCATATTTGGAATCAGGATGTCCAAATTGTGTAAATAGGTAACTTTTATTTTTATACATTTTGAATAATTACTTAGGTAAATATTTTATTTACCATTGTTAAAGGGTAAACAAATAAAATTATAATAATAATAAATTACCCTAAAACATGTCCTAACCTTATTGGTTGATACATGTCAGATCATGGGCATCTTTGGGTCGATTTTGGGACCCCATGAAGCCACTTTTAGGTGATAAGGACACTTTATATTAATTAAGTTAAGATAAATACAAAAATGAAATAAGCATATATCTTTTACCAAAACAATTTTTACATAGGGTTATATATGTTATATTTTCTACTATAATGATTAATTAGAAAGATAAAATTATTTCCTATATAATGGTATTTTATTTATAATTTTTAGACATTAAATAATTTAATTTATTTATGACAGAATAATGATGCAGTAATTACCGTATTAATGAAAGATTAAGATAATTGATATTATAAATACCCAAATAAATGTAATTTGGAACTTTTTATAAATTAAAATATATTTATAGTTTACTATGACATATTAGGACTCTTTATATAAATAGTTTTAGAAGTAGTAATGCTGTTATAAATTTATCAGTAACAAAATACCCAATAGTGTCAAAATTGACATAATAGAGTTTTTAAAATAAATATTATATTATTAATTTACATTCAACTCATAAAAATCTAAGGCTCGGCCAAGAGTCTTATATCATGATAGGTGTATAATTAATGGACCACTTGGGGGTCTCTTGGAGGTATATAGTATGTTTATTAACTATATAATATAAAAATAAAAAGTGACATGGTAAGTGTCAAACTAATTAACTAAGAGTTAAAACTAAAAGATAAGGTTAATATATTGACCCAAACCTGAATAAATTCTATTGGTTGAAATTATTTAGACCAATATCCACCTTATAATTTTAATAATAAACTTTGGAGCCATTATAAACCGAATATGAATTTATTATAAAATAATATTTGTAGATTTTCCTAAGGTGCCCCTCCTCCCCCTTATTAAAGGACGCCACTTATAACCCATTATTCACACTTTCAAAGCATTTTTGTTCGGAAAAAATCTACCAAAATACTCTCTCAACCTCCCTCAATGCAACCTAGAAGCCTTATTTTGATCAAAAAGCCAACCTATGGAGCCCTTTTGATCAAATCAAAAGGAAGAACTCGAAGAAGAGGTAATGTTTTCACCTCCCTCTTTCAAGTTCCTTTCTTCTTCAACTTCTTCTTTCTTTGTTATTACCATTATAAAATTATAACTATAGTATTTCCTATATACTGTTATATTATTATAAATATGGTACAACCATAGTCATTATTCAATCCATTCTTTGAATAACATGTCACCATACGTGCGTACATACGGCCAACCGTCTCCACGGTGTGGTGTAATTGTTATTCAATACATTATTATTTGGATGGGCATAATAATGATGTGTAATTCTTTTAAATAATAAATATAACATTAAAATGATTCTTTATATATGATACAACATACAATTATATATTATTTTAACATCAAAAGGATGATATTGTCGCTCGTGCGTACGTACAGACTACTGTCTCCACGAACACGATGAGATTCATTCCCCATCGTATCCATTCAAGAATAATTCTCATTTTATGATTAAAATTAATGTTTAAGAACTTTATATCATTATGGATATGAATATGATACAACCTATCCATAACAAACACGACTTCTGTAACAAAACATAAATTAAAATGAGTAAGTTAACACCCGAAACAACGATAATACTAAAGTATTATTAACAAAGAATTATTAGAAGATCATATATGATATCATAATTATGTATATGGTTATTTTATAATTTAATAACAATGATTTAAATATTATAAAGGAGTTTAACGTACCATCGACTAAGGAAAAGTACAAGGTTAGGGTTATTTCAAAATCTCTTCATTATCCGTGGTTGTTTATACGTGATTATCTAGTAGGACCTCTTTATCATCCACATCCAGGTTTCTTAAATATGTATTTCAAAATATTCTTACCATTTTAAAGAATATGTTTTAAAGTCATTTAAACCCTTTTTTGATTTTTTATAGTAAGTTTATAAAGGTATCTTTACTTCATTTTCCGAACAAGGTCCTTTTAACCTTTTCGACAAAATTAAGGTAAGAATGTCTTTTTTTTAACCTATACAGTAGGTGCAGCTATTTTTCACCGTTTTAAAATCTTCAAAGCTTTCCTTAAAAGCTTATAAGAATATTTTGAATGTAAATGTTTTATTTTTTAATTATATGACCTTAAAATGATTTCAAAATGAATATTTTATGAATTTGTGAAAGGTACTCTTTATCAAGATCATAATTTTAAATGTTTTAAAGATTTATCTTTCTAAACCTTTCTAATTGATGTCTATGTTTTCAAAAATGATTTTATGGATTTATTTATATGTACATGAATGTTTTGAAATGACATTTCTTTTCAAATGTTTTAGAGTAATATGGGATACTTTGATTAAAAAATCTCTTTTAAATTACTTCCTTTATAAATTTGTGACTTTTAAATGATTTCAAAAAACAGATATTTCTCTCCAATAGATTTGATTTCATCTATGTCAACATCCTTTGATGGATTTTGAGCTTATTTGAAGTTGATTTATTATGATAAAAAACATCAACATTGTATTGAAGGTTTTGTGATATGTTTGACTGTGGATGTGTTATTTTTATACCATTCATGTTTTATAGAGAAAGTATTGACATTTCGTATGCTAGTTTTAATATGAATTTTTATGTTAAGTTTAAACCTATTCATATGAGGAATGCATTGGACATAATAAGTGAAGGGTGGAGCCCGCAATATCTCCTCGAGGCATCGGTAGGTCTCATGAGACAAACTAGGGTCTTGGCACGAGGCCTTGACAAAATCTTATTTGTAGTCTTGGCACGAGCCCTTAGCTACATGGTTATGATAGTCTGGCATTATACATTCCATCATTATGAAATTGGTTATTGATATTTCAAGTGATTATTCGACTAGTAGAATATCCATGTGAATAATTAAATTGAATTATTTCATTTTATCTTTGTAATATTATGATAATGTTTAATTTTAAAATGCTTTTGTTTTATTTATACACTACCTTAATTGTTTATGCTTGTTTATGAATGTTTCCGCTATATTGTTATCCTTTCTGAGCATCTGAGCTCACCCCTTTCAATGTTTTATTTTCCCAAAATATGAAGAAGTATTTTATGAATGACATGCAAGGATAGTATGAGGGGATATGAAGACAATATGTTGTTGTAGTTTTTTACTTACTGATGTAATATAATACTTATGAATGTATCTGGTTATTCCAAGGCTACTGAACTAATCGGTCTTTCGAGATTTGATCTTTTGTGATCATGCCAATGTTATGTAATAATGCACCGACTCTGGGTAACTAGGGTCGGGGCATTAATTTTGGTATCAGAGGAATTTTAGTACAAACCTTAGAAGCTAGATTTAGTTAAACATTGATTAAAGCACATAGCCCTAAGATAGAGTTTGATTATTAGTATAGAATAACATCCTAGAATTTTGGTATTGTAGAGATTTTGTGAGTTTTCCAAGCAATACATCCCTGTTTGGATATGATCAGGTAGAGGCGGCTCTGGCACATATGTACCTAGGGGTAAAACCTGAAAACACCGCTTTGAGCTGGACTCGTATGTGAACTGGTGCACGACAACGGGCCTTGCTGTACTATTGGTTAAGACACTCTCGGGGGATATTCTTAGGATAATTATCATTTTCCTTACAAACCATTATGAAGTGTATAGGAGTATATATTTCCTGAAAGAAAACATTTTTATGATTATGGATTATATACATAAATAGTTCAATTTATGTTAAGTGTTTTATAAGTATGGAATTATGTATTTTGATTCCTAAACTGATATAGTTTATGCCATTGTTTAGAAATGGAACCTAGTGGAAGAAATAGAAACCGTATCAATTCATGTACCCCATGTAGGGATTTACCTCCTGCTCAAGATAATTATAGTGGTGCTAGAGATGAAACTGGTGCTGAACAGCTACTCACCATACTGGGACAACTCAATAAGGTTAGGAATAATAACCACACCCATATGAAGCACCCCGATCAGCAGCATGGAGGATCAATGTTAGATCGCTTGATGAGGCAAAAAAACCAACATTCAATGTGTGTAAAAATCCACTAGTAGCTGAGCAATGGATAAGTTCCCTAGAGAAAATATTTTAGGATTTGGGGAGTAGTGAAAGGGAAAAGGTTATCATGGCAGTTTACCACGTCACTGGAGATGCTGATCAATGGTGGTAATTAATTCAAAAAACAAAGGACAATGAAGAAGTATCAAGTATGGAATGGAGGGAGTTTAAATAGATTTTATTAGGAAAATACTTTCCTTGTGACTATCGAGCAGATATGGAAAGGCAATTTCTGAGTCTGAGTCAAAAGGTGGATGAGAATGTTGCAAAGCTTGAGTCATACTTTGCAAGGTAAGCGAGGCATGTTTCAGATTATATACGTAACCCAAGATGTATTATTGATCATTTATTTGATGGGTTAAAACTATTTCTCCATCAAGCTTCAGTATCACAATCCTTCTCATCATGCGATGATATTGTCTCGTGTGCTATCAAGACAGAAAAGGAATTCTCTAAGTCTTATGACAACAAAGTAAAGAAAGAGAAGAAGATAATGGTGGGGAAAGAGACAAATAAAGGGAAAAAGGGACAGAAGGATTTTCCATTTTGTGATAAATGAGAAAAGAAACACCCTGGTACTTTCTTAAAAGGAATGGGAGTTTGTCAAAAATGTGGAGAAAAAGGTCACCAGGATCTTGATTGCAAGGGAAAGAAAGATGTTGTCAATGTTGAATTCTACAATTGTAGTGAAATAGGGAATTATGCGAATGAATGCCCTAAGTGCCAAAGAAACTTACCTCAGAAAATGCCAAGGGATAAAGGCAAATCTTATGTTGTTACTACAATAGAAGTAGAATAATTAATGTATGTGTGTTTTTGGACTCAAGGATTATATTCTGGTTATAAGAATAATGTGATATATATATAAGGATTGTACTCCAGTACTTGTTGTTTTCATTAAGGTTTAAATATGACTATGGTAACCATATTTTCAGTATGTGACAATATGATAAACATTACTTTATATGGGGAATCTAATGTGAGACTTGATTTTGGAATTTAGATACCGTTTACAGAGAGTTTGGACAGAGGTACTTTATATTACTATAAGGTTTGGAGTGGATTAAGATGAAATTTGGATAGTATTGTTTCAGGTTAACACAATTATTATGATCAATTTTTGGAATATTATGATACTATAGTTTTAGGAAAAGGACAACCTGCAGGTCGGGCGATAACCCGTCTCATTGAACAAAGCTGTAGGAATCGAACCTACAACCATAGTGTGACAGGCCTTTATTACCTACCACTAGCCTACAGGAAGTCCCTAGTCATTACAAAGTATTTTTCTGCATTTTAATGGTATATGTTAATGTTTGGATCCTTATATGATTACGATAAATGTAATATTTATATATTCTATTATCTATTGGAGTGAAAGATGAGTTTGTGGTAGAAATTAGTTAAAGGATGAAACTATACTTGTCAAGTATATACATATATATATTTATGTATATATATATTTCTATTATTATATGAAGAAACTAATTCATAAACATTAGGTAACGTATCATAAAACCAAAAATATCTTATTCTAATACCTTATGATTTGTTGAACCAATGATATCTTAAATCATCATAGATTGATGGCTTTGAGGCCCTCGATTCATCAATTGTTTGTGACTGATGACATCAATAACTCCCTATAAATATTTACGTTTCTCCTCCAATTATGTGTGTCTAATTTCCACCAATGTTAACCAAATTGAGATAATAATTTGGTGGTGACCCTTTCATTTCTATTTTCCTTTTATTAAGACTAAATTTTATTAACCCAATTTCCGATGTGGGTTTCCCCACAAAGATATTTTCTATTATCACCAATTTACATTAGAAGAACTATTTAAAATTGATAGGATGCAATTTATTAAAGCAGGGGAGAGTGTAACACCCCAATCATCCCTGGTATGTTTCTCATTGAATAAGACAGTACTGTGTGTTGTATGCAACTTTGAGATTCTAACACACAATTACCAATCAAAGTAGCCATTATGAATAGTAATACACACTTTTTGAAAATTTATAAATTTTATCTCTCAAAATGGACTTAATTTTTCAATTTAGAATATCGAAATTTGACTAGGGTTAAATTTTGGTACTTTTCAGATAACTTTCATATTTTGATGAGTAGTGAAAATTACTAAATTATAATTAAAAACAAATTTTTTAATCGAAATAATTAATAGTGAATAATTATGAATTTGAGTGGTTTTAAAGTATATTTAGAATATATATTTTTACTATTTAATACAATTTTGGTGATTGGATATAATTTTACAATTAAACTAGACAAAAACAAGTGTCAATCTTTTGATAGTTATTATCTCTTAAGAACATGCATTTTATTTTAACAACAAGAATAAAATTAAATTAATTTCTGCCACTTCTGTGTTTTGAAACTGGAAAAATGGATTCCGTATTTGGAATCATTATGTCCAAATTTTTTAAATAGGTAACTTTTATTTTTATACATTTTGAATAATTACTTAGGTAAATATTTTATTTACCATTGTTAAAGGGTAAATCCGGTAAATAAGGGTAAAAAAACAATATTATAAAAATAATAAATTACCCTAAACCGTGTCCCAACCTTATTTTTTGATACATGTCCGACCATGGGCCTCTTTGGGTCTATTTTGGGACCCCATGGAGCCACTTTTAGGTGACAAGGACACTTTATATTAATTAAGTTAAAATAAATACAAAAATGTCATAAGCATATATCTATTACCAAAACAATTTTTACATTGGGTTATATATGTTATATTTTAGACTATAATTATTCATTAGAAAGATAAAATTATTTCATACATAATGGTAATTTATTTTTAATTTTTAGGAATTAAATAAATTAATTTTTTATGACACAATGATTATGTAGTAATTACCGTATTAATGAAAGATTAAAATAATTGATATTATAAATACCCAAATAAATGTAATTTGGGACTTTTTATAAATTAAAATAAATTTATAGGTTACTATGACATATTAGGATTATTTATATAAATCTTTTTCAAAGTAATAATGTTGTTATAAATTTATCAAGAACAAAATACCCAATAGTGTCAAAATTGACTTAAAAGAGTTTTTAAAACAAATATTATATTCTTAATTTTTATTCAACTCCTAAAATTATAAGGTTCATCCAGGAGTATTATATCATGATATGTGTATCATTAATGTACCACTTGGGGGTCTTTTATAGGTATATAGTATGATTATTAACTATATAATATAAAAATACAAAGTGACATGGTAAGTGTCAAACTAATTAACTAAGAGTTAAAACTAGAAGATAAGGTTAATATATTGACCCAAACCTGTCTAATTTCTATTGGTTGAAATTATTTAGACCCATATCCACCTTATACTTTTAATAATATACTTTGGAGGCACTATAAACCAAATATGAATTTATTATAAAATAATATTTCTAGATTTTCCTAAGGTGCCCCTCCTCCCCCTTATAAAAGGACACCGCTTATAAGCCATTATTAACACTTCAAATCCTTTTGGTTCGGCCAAAATATACCAAAATACTCTCTCAACTACAATCACTTAAACCTAGAGGCCTTAGTTTGATCATAAATCCAACCTATGGATCCCTTTTGATCAAATAAAAAGGAAGAACCCGAAAGAAGAGGCCATGTTTTCACCACCCTCTTTCAAGTTTCTTTTTTCATCAACTTCTTCTTTCTTTTTTATTCCCATTATAAAATAATAACTCAAGTATATTCTATATACTATGATATTATTAGAAATATGGTACAACCATATTCATTATTTTATCCATCCTTTTAATAACATGTCACCGTACGTGCGTACGTACGGCCTACCGTCTCCACGTCGTGGTGTAATTGTTATTCAATACATTATTATTTGTATGTGTATAATAATGATGTGTAATTCATGTAAATAATAAATATAACATTATAATGATTCTTTATATATGATATAACATCCAATTATATATTATTTTAATATTAAAATTATGATATTGTCACTCGTGCATACGTACGGACTACCGTCTCCCCGAACACGATGAGATTCATTCCCCATCGTATCCATTCAAGAATAATTCTCATTTGATGATTAAAAGTAATGTTTAAGAACTTTATATCATTCTGGATAAGAATAAGATACAACCTATCCATAACAAACACGACTTATGTAACAAAACATATAAAATAAAATGAGTAAGTTAACACCCGAAACGACGATAATACTAAAGTATTATTAACAAAGAATTATTAGAATATCATATATGATATCATAATTATATATATGGTCCTTGTATAATTTAATAACAATGTTTTAACTATTATACAGGAGGTTAACGTACCATCTACTAAGGAAATGTACAAGGTTAGTGTTATTTCACAATCTCTTCATTATTCGAGGTTGTTTATATGTGATTATCTACTAGGACCTCTTTGTCATCCAGATCAATGTTTCTTAAATATTTATTTCAAAACATTCTTACCATTTTATAGAATATGGATTAAATTCATTTATACCCTTTTTTGACTTTTTATAGTAAGTTTATAAATGAATCTTTACGTCATTTTCCAAACAAGGTCCTTTTAACCTTTTCGACAAAATTAAGGTAAGAATGTATTGTTTTTAACTTATACAGTGGGTGCGGCTATTTTTCACCATTTTAAAATCATCGAAGCTTCCCTTACAATATTATAAGAATATTTTAAAAGTAAATGTTTTATTTTATAATTATGTGACCTTTAAATGATTTCAAAAGGAATATTTTAAGAATTTTTGAAAGGAACTCTTTATCAAGATCAGAATTTAAAATGTTTTAAAGATTTATCATTCTAAACCATTTTAATTGATGTCCATGTTTTCAAAAATGATTTTAATGATTTATTTATATGTAAATGAATGTTTTGAAATGATATTTCTTTTAAAATGTTTCAGAGTGATATGAGACACTTTTATTCAAAAATCTATTTTAAATTACTTCCGCTATAAATGTGTGACATTTAAATGATTTCAAAAAAGAGATATTTCTCTCAAATATATTTTATTTCATCTATGTCAACATCCTTTGATGGATTTTAAGATTATTAGAAGTTGATTTATTTTGATACAAAACTTCCATATTGTATTGAAGGATTTGTGATATGTTTGACTGTGGATGTGTTATTTTTATACCATTCATGGTTTATGGAGAAAGTATTGACATTTTGTATGCTAGTTTTAATACGAATGTTTATGTTATGTTTAAACCTATTCATATGAGGAATGAATTGGACTTAATAAGTGATGGGTGGATCCCTCTATAGCTCCTCGATGCATCGGTAGGTCTAATGAGACAAACTAGTGTCTTGGAACGAGGTCTTGAAAAAATCTTATTTGTAGTCTTCGAACAAGTCCTTGGATACATGGTTATGATAGTCTGGCATTATGCATTCCATCATTATGAAAGTGGTTATTGATATTTCATGTGATTATTCAACTATTAGAATATCCATGTGAATAAGTAAATTGCATTATTTCATTTTATCTTTTCCAGATTATGATAATGTTTCATTTTAAAAGGCTTCTGTTTTATTTCTAGACTACCTTAAATGTTTATGCTTGTTTATGAAAGTTTCTGCTATATTGTTATCCTTACTGAGCATCTGAGCTCACTAGATTCAATGTTTTATTTTCCTAGAATATGAAGAAGTATTTTATGAATGACATGAAAGGATAGTATGAGGGGATATGAAGACAAGATGTTGTTGTAGTTTTTTACTTTATAATGTAATGTAAGACACATGAATTTATCTAGTTATTCCAAGGCTACTAAACTAATCGGTCTTTCTAGATTTGATCTTTGTGATAATGCCAATGTTACGTAATGATGCACCGACTCTGGGTGACTGGGGTCGGGGTGTTAAATTTGGTATCAGAGGAATTTTAGTACAATCCCTGGAAGCTAGATTTAGATAAACTTTGATTAAAGTACATAGCCCTACGATAGACTTTGATGATTAGTATAGGAGAACTTCCTAGAATTTTGGTATTGTGGATATTTTGTGAGTCTCCCAAGAAATACATCCCTGTCTGCGTACGAGCAGGTAGAGGTGGCTCTGGCACAAATGTACCTAGGGGTAAAACCTGAAAACACGACTTTGAGCTAGACTCGAATGGGAACTAGTGCACGACAATGGGTCTTGCTGCACTACTGGTTACGACACTCCCGGGGGATATGATTAGGATAATTCTCATTTTCTTTACAAACCATTATGAAGGATATAGGAGTATATATTTCCTCAAAGAAAACATTTTTATGATTATTGATTATATCCATAAATAGTTCAATTTATGTTAAGGGTTTTACAAGTATGGAATTATATATTTTGATTCATAAAATGATCAAGTTTATGACATTGTTTAGAAATGGAACCTAGTGGATGAAATGGAAACTATATCAATGCACACACTCCATGTAGGGATTCCCTCCTTCTCAAGATAATTATAGTGTTGCTAGGGATGTAACTGGTGCTGATCAGCTAATCACCTTACTGGGACAACTCACTCAGGTTAGGAATAATAACCTTACCCGTATGAAGCACCCCTATCCGCAGCATGGAGGATCAATGTTAGATCGCTTGATGAGGAAAAAAACCAACATTCAATGGGGGTAAATTTCCACATGTAGCTGAGCAATGGATAAGTTCCCTAGAGAAAATATTTTAGGCTTTGGGGAGTAGTGAAAGGGAAAAGGTTATCATGGCAGTTTACCGCCTCACTGGAGATGCTGATCAATAGTGGTAATTAATTCAAAACACAAAGGACGATGAAGAAGTATCAAGTATGTAATGGAGGTATTTTAAAGATATTTTCATAGGAAAATAATTTCCTTGTGACCATCGAGCCGATATGGAAAGGTAATTTCTGTGTCTGAGGAAAAATGAGGATGAGAATGTTGCAAAGTATGAGTCTAACTATACAAGGTTAGCGAGGCATGCTGTAGATTATATACGTAACCCAAGAAGTAAGATTGATCATTTCTTTAATGGGATAAAATGATTCCTCCATCGAGTTTTAGTATCACAATACTTCTCATCGTACAAAGATATTGTCTAGTGTGCTATCAAGACAGAAAATGAATTCTCTAAGTCTTATGAAAATAAAGTAAAGTAATTGAAGAAGATAACGGTGGAGAAAGAGACAGATAAAAGGAAAAAGTAATGAAGGAGTATCCATTATGTGATAATTGTGGAAAGAAACACCACTGTACTTTCCTAAAAGGAATTGGAGTTTGTTAAAAATGTTGAGAAAAAGGTCACCCGGCTTGTGATTGCAAGGGAAAGAAAGTTGTTGTCAATGTTGAATGCTACAATTGTAAAAAAATGGGGAATTATGCAATTGAATTCCCCAAGCGCCAAAGAAACATACCTAAGAAAAGGACATGGTATCAAGGACAATCTTATGTTGTTACTACAATAGAAGTGGAATAATTAATGTATTTATGATTTTGGACTCAAGGATTATATTCTGGTTATAAGAATAATGTGATATATATAAGGATTATACTGAAATACTTGTTGTTTTCATTAAGGTTTTAATTTGACTATGGTAACCATATTTTCAGTATATGACAATAAGATAAAAATTACTTTGTCTGGGGAATCTGATATGAGAATTGATTTTGGAATTTAGATACCTTTTATAGAGAGTCTGGACAGAGGTAATTTGGATAACTATAATGTTTGGAGTGCATTAAGTAGAACATTGGATAATATTGTTTAAGGTTAAAACAATTCTTATGATCAATTTTTGGAATATTATGATACTATAGTTTTAGGAAAAGTACAACCTGCCGGTCGGGCGATAACCCGTCGCATCGGACAAAGATGCATGAATCGAACCTACAACCATAGTTAAACAGACCTTTATTACCTACCACTAGCCTGCAGGAAGTCCCTAGCCATTACAATGTCTTTTTAGTCATTTTAATGGTATATGTTAATGTTTGGATCCTTATACGATTAGGATAAATATAATATTTTTGAGTTCTATTATCTTTTGGAGAGAAAGATGAGTTTGTGGTAGAAATTAGTTAAAGGATGAAACTATACTTGTCATGTATATATATATATTTATGTGTATATATATTTATATTATTCTATGAAGAATCTAATTCATAAACATTAGGTAACGTATCTTAAAACAAAAAATGTGTTATTCTAATACCTTATGTTTTTTTGAACCAATGATATCTTAAATCATCATAGATTGATGGCTTTGAGGCCCTCGATTCTTCAATTGATTGTGACTGATGACATCAATAACTCCCTATAAATATTTATGTTTTTCCTCCAATTATGTGTCTCTAATTTCCACCCGTGTTCTCCAAATCGAGATCATAATTTGGTGGTGACCCTTTCATTTCTCTTTTCCTTTTATTAAGACTAAATTTTATTATCCCAATTTTCGATGTGGGTTTCCCAACAAATATATTTTCTATTTTCACCATTTTACTTTAGAAGAACAATTTTAATTTTCTAGGATTCAATTTATTTAATTAGGGGATAATCTAACACCCCAATATTCCATGGTATGTTTCTCTTTGAATAAGACAGTAGCGTGTGCTGTACGCAACTTCGAGATTCTAACACACTATGACCAATCAAAGTAGCAGATATGAATAGTAATACACACTTTTTGAAATTTTATAAAATTTATCTCTCAAAATGGACTTAATTTTTGGATTCAAAATACCGAAATTAGCCTGGGGTTAAATTTTGGTACTTTTCAGATAACTTTTATATTTTGATGAATAGTGAAAATTACTAAATTTTAATTAAAAACATCTTTTTTAATCGAAATAATTAACATAGAATAACTATTAATTTTAGTGGTTTGAAAGTATATTTAGAATATATTTTTATCATTTAATACAATGTTAGTCATTGGACATAATTTCACAGTTAAACCGGACATAAAAAATTGTCAATCTTTTGATAGTTATTATCTATTAAAAACACTCTTTTTGTATTAACAATGGGAATTATGTTTAAATTAATTTCTTCAAATTATATGTTTTTAATTTGGAAAAAATGGATTCCATATTTGGAATCAGGATGTCCAAATTGTTTAAATAGGTAACTTTTGTCTTTAGACATTTTGAATAATTACTTAGGTAAATATTTTATTTACCATTGTTAAAGGGTAAATCTGGTAAATAAGGGTAAACAAATAATATTATAATAATATTAAATTACCCTAAAACGAGTCCTAACCTTATTGTTTGATACATGTCCGACAATGGGCATATTTGGGTCTATTTTGGGACCCCATGGAGCCACTTTTAGGTGATAAGGACACTTTATATTAATTAAGTTAAAATAAATAGAAAAATGACATAAGCATATATCTTTTACCAAACAATTATTACATAGGGTTATATATGTTATATTTCAGATTATAAATATTAATTATAAAGATAAAATGTTTTCCTACATAATTGTATTTTATTTATAATTTTTAGGCATTAATTAATTTAATTTATTTATGACACAATGATGATGGAGTAACTACCGTATTAATTAATGATTTAGATAATTGATAATATAAATACCCAAATAAATGTAATTTGAGACTTTTTATAAATTAAAAAAATTTCTAGGTCACTATGACATATTAGGATTGTTTATATAAATCTTTTTTGATGTAATAATGCTGTTATAAATTTATCAAGAACAAAATACCCAATAGTGTCAAAATTGACAAAAACGACTTTTGAAAACAAATATTGTATTATTAATTTATATTCAACACCTAAAAATCTAAGGATCGGCCAATAGTATTATATCATGATAGGTGTATCATTAATGGACCACTTGGGGGTCTTTTTGAGGTATATAATAAGTTTATTAACAATCTAATATAAAAATACAAAGTGACATGGTAAGGGTCAAACTAATTAACTAAGAGTTAAAAATAATAGATAAGGTTAATATATTGACCCAAACCAGTATAAATTAAATTGGTTGAAATTATTTAGACCAATATCCAACTTAAACTTTTAATAATACACTTTGGAGCCATTATAAACAAAATATTAATTTAGTATAAAATAATATTTCTAGATTTTCCTAAGGTGCCCCTCCTCCCCGTTATAAAAGGACACCACTTCTAAGCCATTATTCACACTTTCAAATCCATTTGGTTCGGCCAAACCCTACCCAAATACTCTCTCAACTTCCCTCAATTAAACCTATAGTACTTAGTTTGATCATAAAACCAACCTATGGAGACCTTTTGATCAAATCAAAAGGAAGAACCCGAAGAAGAGGTAATGTTTTCACCACCCTCTTTCAAGTTCCTTTCTCCTTAAACTTCTTCTTTCTTTGTTATTACCATTCTAAAATAATAACTCCAGTATCTACTATATATTGTGATATTATTATAAATATTTTAGTACCATATTTATTATTGTATCCACCCTTTGAATAACTTGTCACCATACGTGCGTACATACGGCCTACCGTCTCCACGTCGTGGTGTAATTGTTATTCAATACATTATTATTTGGATGGGTATAATAATGATGTGTAATTCATGTAAATAATAAATATAACAATATAATGATTCTTTATATATGATATAAAATCCAATTATATATTATTTTAATATGAAAAGGATGATATTGTCGTTCATGCGTACGTACAGACTACCGTCTCCACGAACACGATGAGATTCATTCCCCATCATATCAATTCAAGAATAATTCTCATTGGATGATTCAAAGTAATGCTTATTAACTTTATATCATTATGGATATGAATAAGATACAACCAATCCATAACAAACATGACTTATGTAACAAAACATATAAAATAAAATGAGTAAGTTAACACCCGAAACGACGATAATACTAAAGTATTATTAACAAAGCATTATTAGAAGATCATATATGATATAATAATAATTTATATGGTTCTTGTATAATTTAATAAAAATGTTTTAACTATTATACAGGAGGTTAGCGTATCATCAATTAAGGAAAAGTTCAAAGTTAGGGTTATTTCACAATCTCTTCATTATCCGAGGTTGTTTATACGTGATTATCTACTAGGACCTCTTTATCATCCACATCCATGTTTCTTAAATATGTATTTCAAAACAATCTTACCATTTTACAAAATATGGATTAAATTCATTTATACCCTTGTTTTAATTTTTATAAGAAGTTTATAAAGGAATCTTTACGTCATTTTCCAAATAAAGTCCTTTTATCCTTTTCGACAAAATTAAGTTAAGAATGAGTTTTGTTAACTTATACGGTGGGTGTGGCTATTTTTCACCGTTTTAAAATCTTTGAAGCTTTTCTTAGAATATTATAATAATATTTTGAAAGTAAATGTTTTATTTTATAATTATGTGACCTTAAAATGATTTCAAAATGAATAATTTAAAAATTTATGAAATGTACTCTTTATCAAGATCATAATTTTAAATGTTTTAAATATTTATCTTTCTAAACTTTTTTAATTAATGTCCATATTTTCAAAAATGATTTTAAGGATTTATTTATATGGACATGAATGTTTTTAAATTATATTTATTTTCAAATGTTTCATAGTGATATGGGACACTTTGATTCAAAAATCTATTTTAAATTACTTCCTTTATAAATGTGTGACTTTTTAATGATTTCAAAAAAGAGATATTTCTATCAAATAGATTTGATTTCATTAATGTCAACATCCATGGATGGATTTTAAGCTTATTTTAAGTTGATTTATTATGATACAAAACTTCCATATTGTATTGAATGTTTTTTGATGTGTTTGACTGTGGATGTGTTATTTTTATACCATTCATGGTTTATGGAGAAAATATTGACATTTCGTATGCTAGTTTAATAAAAATGTTTATGTTATGTTTAAACCTATTCATATGAGGTATTCATTGAATATAATAAGTGATGGGTGGATCCCGCTATACCTCCTTGATGCATCGGTCGATCTCATGAGACAAACTAGTGTCTTGGCAGAAGGCCTTGACAAAATCTTATTTGTAGTCTTAGCACGAGGCATTGCCTACGTGGTTACGATAGTCTGTAATTATGCATTCCATCATTATGAAAGTGGTTATTGATATTTCATGTGATTATTCGACTAGTATAATATCCACGTGAATAAGTAAATGGCATTATTTCATTTTATCTTGGCCATATTATGATAATGTTTAATTTTAAAAGGCTTTTGTTTTATTTATACACTATGTTAAATGTTTATGCTTTTTTTATGAAAGTTTCCGCTATATTTTTATCCTTACTGAGCATCTGATCTCACCCCTTCAATGTTTTATTTTCCCAAAATATGAAGAAGTATTTTCTGAATGACATGCAAAGATAGTATGAGGGGATATGAAGACAAGATGTTGTTGTAGTTTTTTACTTTATGATATAATGTAAGACTTATGAATGTATCAAGTTATTCCAAGGCTACTAAATTAATCGGTCTTTCGAGATTTGATCTTTTGTGATCATGCCAATGTTATATAATAACGCCCCGACTCTAGGTAACTAGGGTCGGGGCGTTAAAGTTGGTATCAGAGGAAGTTTAGTACAAACCTTGAAAGCTAGATTTAGATAAACTTTGATTAAAGCACATAGCCCTAAGATAGACTTTGATGATTAATATAGAAGAACTTCCTAGAATTTTTTTATGGTAGAGATTTTGTGAGTTTTCCAAGAAATACATCTCTTTCTGGATACGAGCAGCTAGAGGCGGCTCTGGAACAGATGTACCTAGGGTTAAAACCCGAAAACACCACTTTAAGCTAGACTCGAACGGGAACTGGTGCACGACAACGAGCCTTGCAGCACTATTGGTTATGAAACTCCCTTGGATATGCTTAGGATAATTCTAATTTTCCTTACAAACTATTATGAAGGGTATTGGGTATATATTTCCTCAATGAAAACATTTTTATGATTATTGATTATATCTATAAATAGCTCAATTTATGTTAAGTGTTTTACAAGTATGGAATTATGTATTTTGTTTCATAAACTGATCTAGTTTATGCCATTGTTTAGAAATGGCACCTAGTGGAAGAAATGTAAACTGTATCAATGTACACACTCCATGTTGGGATTTCCCTCCTACTATAGATAATTATAGTGGTTATAGTGATGAAACTGGTGCTGATCAGCAAATCACCATACTGGGACAACTCACTCAGGTTAGTAATAATAACCTTACCCATTTTAAGCACCCTGATCCGCAGCGTGGAGGATCAATGTTAGATCTCTTGATGAGTAAACAAACACCAACATTCAATGGGGGTACAAATCCATTAGTATCTGATAAATGAATAAGTTCCCTGGAGAAAATATTTTAGGCTTTGGGGAGTAGTGAAAGGGTATCATGGCAGTTTACCCCCTCACTGGATATGTTGATCAATGGTGGTAATTAATTAAAAACACAAAGGACAATGAAGAAGTATCAAGTATGGAATGGAGGGTGTTTAAATATATTTTCTTAGGAAAATGCTTTCCTTGTGACCATCGTGAAAATATGGAAAGGCGATTTCTGAGTCTGAGGAAAAAGGAGGATGAGAATGTTGCAAAGTATGAGTCTAACTTTACATGGTTAGCCATGCATGCTGTAGATTATATACGTAACCTAAGAAGTAAGATTGATCATTTCTTTGATGGGTTAAAATGATTTCTCTATCTAGCTTTAGTATCACAATCCTTCTCATCGTACGAAGATATTGTCTCGTGTTCTATCAAGACAGAAAAGGAATTCTCTAAGTCTTATGACAATAATGAAAAGCAAGAGAAGAAGATTATAGTGGGGAAAGAGACAGATAAAGGGAAAAAGGGAAAGAAAGATTTTCCATTATGTGATAATTGTGGGAATAAACTCCCTGGTACTTTCCTAAAAGGAATGGGAGTTTGTTACAAATGTGGAGAAAAAGGTCACCAGTCTCGTGATTACAAGGGAAAGAAAGATGTTGTCAATGTTGAATGCTACAATTGTAGAGAAATGGGGTATTATGCGAATGAATGAACTAAGATCCAAAGAAAAATACCTCATAAAAGGCCAAGGGTTCAAGGCCAATATTATGTTGTTACTACAATAGAAGTGGAATAATTAATGTATTTGTGTTTTTGGACTCAAAGATTATATTCTTGTTATAAGAATAATGTGATATATATAAGGATTGTACTGCAATACTTTTTGTTTCCATTAAGGTTTTAATATGAATACGGTAACCATATTTTCAGTATGTGACAATAAGATAAACTTTACTTTGTCTTGGGAATCAGATGTGAGAATTGATTTTTGAATTTAGATACCTTTTAGAGAGAGTATGTACAGAGGTACTTTTGATAACTATAATGTTTGGAGTGGATTAAGTTTAACTTTGGATAGTATTGTTTACAGATAAAACAATTATTATGATCAATTTTTGGAATATTATGATACTATACTTTTAGGAAAAGGATAACCTGCAGGTCGGGCGATAACCCATCGCATCGGACAAAGCTGCGGGAATCAAACCTACAACCATAGTGCGACATGCCTTTATTACCTACCACTGGCCTGTAGGAAGTCCCTGGTCATTAAAAAGTATTTTTATTCATTTTAATGGTATATGTTTATGTTTGGATCCTTATATGATTAGGATAAATATAATATTTTTTAGTTCTATTATGTTTTGTTGTGAAAGATGAGTTTGTGGTAGAAATTAGTTAAAGGATGAAACTATACTTGTCAAGTATATATATATATATACTTATGTATATACATATTTCTATAATTCTATGAAGAAAATAATTCATAAATATTAGTTAATTTATATTAAAAAAAATGTGTTATGCTAATACCTTATGTTTTGTTAAACCAATGGTATTTTAAATCATCATAGATTGACGGGTTTGAGGCCCTCAATTCTTCAATTTTTTGTGACTGATGACATCAATAACTCCCTATAATTTTTTACATTTTTCCTCCAATTATGTGTCTCTAATATCCACCAATGTTCTCCAGATCGAGATCATAATTTGGTGGTGACCCTTTAATTTCTCTTTTCCATTTATTAAGACTAAATTTTATTATCCCAATTTCCGATGTGGGTTTCCCCACAAAGCTATTTTCTATTTTCACCATTTTACTTTAGAATAAAAATTTAAAATTCCAAGGGTGAAATTTATTGAAGGAGGGGAGAATGTAACACCCCAATATTCCATGGTATGTTTCTCTTTGAATAAGACAGTAGCATGTGTTGTACGCAACTTTAAGATTCTAACACACCGCGACCAATGAAAGTAGGCGTTATGAATAGTAATACACACTTTTTGAAATTATATATATTTTAACTCTCAAAATGGACTTCATTTTTGGATTCAGAATATCGAAATTATCCTAGGGTTAAATTTTGGTACTTTTCGGATAACTTTTATATTTTGATGAATAGTGAAAATTACTAAATTTTAATTAAAAACAACTTTTTTGATCAAAATAATTGACAGTGAATAATTATGAAATTGAGTGGTTTTAAATTATATTTAGAAAATATTTTTACTATTTAATACAATTTTGGTCATTGGACATAATTTCCCAATTAATCCAGACATAAACAAGTGACAATCTTTTGATATTTATTATATCTTAAAAACACGTTTTTGTTTTAACAATGGGAATTAAGTTTAAATTAATTTCTGCCACTTCTATGTTTTGAATTTGGAAAAATGGATTCAATATTTGGAATCAAGATTTCCAAATTGTGTAAATATGAAACTTTTATTTTTAGACATTTTGAATAATTACTTCGGTAAATATTTTATGTACCATGGTTAAATGGTAAATCCGGTAAATAAGGGTAAAAAAATAATATTATAATAATATTAAATTACACTAAAACGTGTCCTAACCTTATTTTCTGATACCTTTCCAACCATGGGCATCTTTGGGTTGTTTTTGGGACCCCATATAGCCACTTTTTGGTGATAAGGACACTTTATATTAATTAAGTTAAAATAAATACAAAAATGACACAAGCATATATATTTTTAGAAAAAAAATTTATATAGGGTTATATATGTTATATTTTCAACTATAAATATTATTATTAAAGCTAAAATGATTTTCTTCATAATTGTATTTTATTTATAATTTTTAGACATTAAATAATTTAATTTATTTATGACATAATGGTGATATTGTAATTACTGTATTAATGAATAATTAAGATAATTGATATTATAAATACCCAAATAAATTTAATTTGAGACTTTTTATAAATTAAAATAAATTTATAGGTTATTATGACATATTAGGATTGTTTATATATTCTTTTTGCAAAGTAATAATGCTGTTATAAATTTATCAAGAACAAAATACTCAATAGTGTCAAAATTGACATAAAAGAGTTGTAAAAACAAATATTATATTATAAATTTATATTCAACTCCTAAAAATCTAAGGTCCATCCAAGAGTCTTATATCATGATAGGTGTATCATTAATGGACCATTGGGGGTCTCTTGTAGGAATATAGTAGGTTTATTAACTATATAATATAAAAATACAAAGTGACATGGTAAGTGTCAAACTAATTAACTAAGTGTAAAAACGAAAGGATAAGGTTAATATATTTACCCAAACCAGTATAAATTCTATTGGTTGAAATTATTTTGACCCATATCCACCTTATACTTTTAATAATCCACTTTGGAGGCATTATAAACTAAATATGAATTTATTATAAAAATAATATTTCTAGATTTTCCTGAGGTGCCCCTCCTCCCCATTATGAAAGGACACCACTTATAACCCATTCATCACACTTTAAAAGCCTTTTGGTTCAGCCAACCCCTACCCAAATAATCTCTCAATTTCCCTCAATTCAACCTAGAGGCCTTAGTTTGATCAGAAATCCATCCTAAGGATCCCTTTTGATCAAATCAAATGAAAGAACTTGAAGAAGAGGAAATGTTTTCACCACACTCTTTCAGGTTACTTTCTTCTTCAATTTATTTTTTATTTGTTAATCCCATTCTAAAATAATAACTCTAGTATCTCTTAAATACTGTGATATTATTATAAATATGGTACAACCATATTCCATATTCTATCCATCCTTTGAATAACATGTCACTATGCGTGCGTATGTACGGCCTACCGTCTCCACGTAGTGGTGTAATTGTTATTAAATACATTATTATTTGGATGGGTATAATAATGATGTGTAATTCTTGTAAATAATAAATATAGAATTATACTGATTTTTTATACATGATATACCTTCCAATTATATATTATTTTATTATCAAAAGGATGATATTGTCGCTCGTGCGTAAGTACGGACAACCGTCTCCAAAAACTCGATGAGATTCATTCCCCATTGTATCCATTAATGACTAAATCTCATTTGATGACTAAAAGTAATGTTTAATAACATTATATAATTCTGGATATAAATAAGATACAACCTATCCATAACAAACATGACTTATGTAACAAAACATATAAAAGAAAATGAGTAAGTTAACACCCGAAACGACGATAATACTAAACAATTATTAACAAAGAATTATTAAAAGATCATATATGATACCATAATTATGTATATGGTTCTTGTATAATTTAATAACAATGTTTTAACAATTATAAAGGAGGTTAACGTACCATCGACTAAGGAAATGTACGAGTGAAGGGTTATTTCACAATCTCTTCATTATCCGAGTTTGTTTATACGTGATTATCTACTGGGACATCTTTATCATCCACATCCATGTTTCATAAAAATGTTTTTCAATACATTCTTACCATTTTACAGAATATTGGTTAAAGTCATTTATACCATTGTTTTAAATTTTATAAGATGTTTATAATGGAATCTTTACGTCATTTTCAAAGCAATGTCCTTTTAACCTTTTCGACAAAATTAAGGTAAGATTGTCTTTTTTTAACTTATACGGTGGGTGCGGTTATATTTCACCATTGTAAAATCTTCGAAGCTTCCATTATAAGATTATAAAAATATTTTGAAATTAAATGTTTTGTTTATAATTATGTGGCCTTAAAATGATTTCAAAATGAATATTTTAAGAATTTGTGAAAGGTACTCTATCAAGATCAAAAATTTAAATGTTTTAAAGACTTATCTTTCTGAACCTTTTTAGTTATTGTTCATGTTTTCAAAAATTATTTTAAGGATTTATTTATATAGAAATGAATGTTTTGAAATGATATTTCTTTTCAAATGTTTCATAGTGTTATGGGACACTTTTATTCAAAATTCTCATTTAAATTACTTCCTTTATATATGTGTGACTTTTAAATGATTTCAAAAAATAGATATTTATCTCAAATAGATTTGATTTCATATATGTAAAAATCCTTTGATGGATGTTAAGCTTATTTGAAGTTGATTTATTATGATAAAAAACTTCCATAAAGTATTGAAGGTTTTGTTATATGATTGACTGTGGATGGGTTATTTTTATACCATTCATGGTTTATGGAGAAAGTATTGATATTTTGTATGCTTGTTTTAATAAGAATGATTATGTTATGTTTAAATATATTAATATGTGGAATGCATTGGACTTAATAAGTGATGGGTGGAGCCCACTATTTCTCCTTGACGCATCGGTTGGTCTCATGAGACAAACTAGTGTATTAGCACGAGGCCTTGACAAAATATTATTTGTAGTCTTGGCACAAGGCCTTGGCTACATGGTTACGATAGTATGGAGTTATAAATTCCATCATTATGAAAGTGGTTATTGATATTTCATGTGATTATTTGACTAGTAGAATATCCATGTGAATATGTAAATGGTATTATTTCATTTCATCTTTACCATATTATGCTAATGTTTAATTTTAAAAGGATTTTGTTTTATTTATACACTTCCTTAAATGTTTATGCTTATTTATGAATGTTTCCGCTATATTATTATTCTTTTTGAGCATCTGAGCTCACCCCTTTCAATGTTTTATTTTCCCAAGATATGAAGAAGTATTTTAGGAATGACATGAAAGGATAGTATTAGGGGATATGAAGACAAGAGGTTGTTGTAGTTTTTCACTTTATGATGTAATGTAAGACTTAGGAATGTATCTAGTTATTCCAAGGATACTAAAATAATCAGTTTTCAAGATTTGATCTTTTGTGTTCATGCCAATGTTACGTAATAATGCACCGACTTTGGGTAATTGGGGTCCGGGCATTACAATTCTAGATCTCATTTATCTATTCGATTTTTATAATTGGATTCCGTAAATCTAATGATATGTACCAATTAAAAAGTAGAATTCTTTTAATTTAAACCTCCACCTCAACAACACAACCATCTCTTTTCTTACGCCATTTTCCTGATACACTTGATCAATAAAAAAAATTAAACCCCTTTTAAATGGTTGAATACATTTTTTGATCAAATTCTTCTCTTTTTGAAAAAATAGGTTGTCTCAATAAATTATTCCTTTGGATATGAAAGAATCCCAAGTCCGGTCAATAACTTCATTTTTTTCAAAAAATGACACCACTAAAAACAAATTTCTCTTTTCACAGTAACATAATTTTCTGATGTTTTGTTTCCTTTGAATTTTTTTCTAACTGGAAACCATCACATTCGGGTTTTCATGTTTTTCTCAAATGTTCTCAAGAATCACGAATCTAATGATCCCATCAGAAATCTTTAACTTCTTCAAATATATTATTCAAATCTAAGGAGATATTGATTCTGTCACGACCCGTCCTCGGGGCCCATGTCGTGACTACCCCAAGCACACCTTTCATATGCCAGGGGCTGGCTACAAGAACCAAAGGAGGAAATCCCGATAAGAGGGAAGGAATTTCCTTTGGAAAGTATACAAACACCACAGAGTACGCAAGCTAAAGTAAACACTAAGAAAACAGTGTACAAATACAAGTGCTGGAAAGTAAATGGGCCAGAATACAAACCCAACTGAAGTAAAGTACAACTGGAAGAAAGTATAGCAGTAGGAAAGTAAAGCAGAAACTTCGAGATGTCCTATGGAAATCCCACCTGAAGGTTGGGTACCGATAGTCTCCTTTTCTCCTCAGCTCCAACCGTCCACTTTGAGTACATCCCGTCCAGTGATCCACCTCCAGGTACCGTCCATCTCCATGAGCTCCCACCTCGATCTGTGCTGTCCGTCGTCTGCATCCAGCACAACTTCATTCGAGCATAGCCCGTGCAGGGGTGTTTATACGCTACTCAGTAGGGACCCCGTGACCCCCGAAGTTCTCCCATAGTCCATGAATGATAAACCTCAAAGTAAAGATACAATCACGAAGTAACAACCAACTCTACTTAGGTATATTACCATACATATACCTAAGTCATCAATTCTAGTTCAGCTCCAACATTCGAGCCCCAAATTCGATCTAGTCCAGAGAGGATAGTACAACCCAATCCACACAGGAAATCACAACCCAATCCACACAGGAAAGCAAGTCAATCATATAGAAGATAATGATTGAAAGTCAAGACTCAGCTCACACAGGTATACTTCTTTGTAAGACGAAAGAGATGATCAGATGTAGCCACTGATTAATCTAAGTTGTCAGACCCACATAGGATACAAGACCAGCAAAGCTATCGGACCCACAAAGGATACAAGACCAGCTAATCTGCTGGACCCATATAGGATACATGTACAGATTCAAATACTACCGGACCCACATAGTATACAAGAACAGTAGTCAAGTACTGTCGGACCCACATAGGATACAAGAAAAGTAGTCATCATAGTTGAACCCACAGAGGATTCAAGTATGGTCGGTGTCGCTGCTGAACCCACGGAGGATCACAGTACAGTCGTTGTCATCATCGCAGTCACAACCAGCTCTAGGGTTCCCGCACACAGCATGCTCGATTCCCGAAGGGTCTGATCCATGAGCCAAGGGAGGTCGATACATCAAATAACACTAATTCCTTATTTGATGTATCCCAAAGTTCCTTCTCTTCAATAGGAACTCAATGCGATAGACGACACATTAATCGGACGCCCGTTCTGAGAGTTATTGGGTATTTGGTCCTAGGGGACCTATTGGTTTTTAAGTCAAAACCAACCTAAACATACACCAACTACATCCAAACCTCGAGTGGAGTAATCCAAAAGAACCGTATCATGAAAAGGAATCCAACAAAGTCGATTGCACATCAATCAGACATCTGGAGCTCAAGTTATAAGCCTTTCCACTCCGAGGGCCCAATTGGTTTCGTGTTCGAACCAACCCATCTATACCCAAAGTTATGAGAAACCATAAGTGTAATATACCAAAAAGATTGTCTCGATCCATTGATCACTATGAAATAGATGGTGCATTGATCGGAGGTCTGTAGCCATGTTATGGGCGTTTGAAAGGATCTTTTTTGAAAGCAGTGGGTTCGGGCCCGGTCCGACCCGACCCGATACCCCCTAGGTCGGCCTGAACTGGGTTGACCTAACCTGGGTCCGGGATCAGCCCCATTGGGCACGGCGCGGCCTGGCTGGCACAAGTCCGGCCCAGCCGGCGCGGGGGTCCGGCCCGGGGTGGCGGTCCGGCCCGGGGCCGGCGGTCCGGCACGGTGCAGGCACCCGCGTACTGAGCGGAAGCGTAAGGGGGGGGGGGGCTCCCCCACCTTGTTTTGAAACGGTGCCCCCCACGTGGAGGGGGGCCAACCCCTGTCTTCCACTAGGGGTTACACCCCTGGACTTCCCGATTGGCCGGCTGGTGTGCCGCCACAGGACCATGCGGGACCCACCTTCCTAGAGCGTTGGTGGCCGGCGGATCCGGTTTCCCTCCACTGCACCGCCGCGGCCCGACGGCGCCGTGCCCCTCCGCTGCGAGCCGACGCCAGCCACGACCTCTTTTGACCTCACTGGCGTGGCACGACAGCATCGTGGTCCTTCGCCATGGCCCGCACCGGCCGCGGTTCCCTTGTTCCCGTGCAGTGTCGTTGCACCGCGCCGCCTCCGTACCAAACCACAACGAAGCTCAATAACAAAAAGGGTAGGAGGTTCGGCCGTGTTTGTGCGGTCTGACCTCCTATGTTATAATGATAATAGAAGGCCAAAATTAACGATGAACGTCAAAATAATCATGAATGTGAAAACAAACCCTACCTCAAAGAGATTCGCGGAAGCTAGTGTCATGGAAAACAGCATCGCGGGGGTGATTCGATGATGGCGTTGGTGAGCGTCCAAGAAGAGGATAACGTCTCACACCGGCTGCGGAGAAGGGAAAGAATGACACATCATCTCTCCTGGGTGCTCCATCATTCTTCGTGTTCTTCAACGAGGAATATGAAGTTCTTTAGACTTAGATTTTTCTTCTCCAAATCCCCTTACACCACTAGCCAACCTAATAAAATAAGATCCCTCTCATTTTATTATCTTAATTCATGCCTTTAAAAATTACAAATTTCAATATAAATAACTCATTTAATTAAATAAAAGAGTTGTCATTGAATAAATGTGTGGAGGGGGAAGGTCCCAAATTAATGGGAAGTTTTAAGGGTTACACACTTATGGGGGAGATTAAAGGAGTTAGGGAATATGAGAAGATGTGGGTTCGTGTGGGCCCCACCGCCCTCATAACCTCACATGAGAAGGTGGGTGGTTGTGGACCCCACCAACAACATCCCATGGGAGAATTAAACAACCATGTATAAAATAAATTTGCACACAATTTATTTTACCTGACATTTAATTCACTAATTTTTAACAACTCCTCCTGAGAAAACACAACTCCAGTAAAGGTATTCTTAAGAAATTATTAGCGCTGTAGTTTCATCGGTGCCCTTAGATTTAGATTCCGAGCACCGGTTCAAAAGTTAGAAAAACCCACTCATTCGTTCACTGAACGTACCTGAGATAAACTTCAGAAAATTCATTCCGGGCACACCGGGCCTCGAAATCAGGTTCCGTTAGAAACTGCGTACTCGTAAAATCCCAAAGAAGTTAAGAAAAAAATTTCCTTGAAATTTACGGGTCTTTACATTACTCCCACCTCACGGCTGTATGTCCCCGTAAAGATACATCACAAACTAGGGAAACAAATGAGGGTATTGTGCATGTATCTAAGCCTCCCTCTTCCATGTGCTCTCCCGGAGGTTCCCATGTTGTCATCTGATGGGCACTAGAGGAATCAACCGTCCACGTAGGACGCGCTCCTGTCGATCCTCAATCTCCCCTGGGACCTTCGCAAAAGTCGCCCCATCATCGATGTCCAACTCCCCTTAGTCGATGATATGCATCGAGTCATGCACGTATCTCCTCAGCTGAGATACATGGAAGACGGTGTGCACCCAGTGAAACTGAGGTGGTAAATCAAGGTGATAAGGCACCTCTCCTATCCTGATGAGAACCTGGAATGGTCTTATGAAGCACAAAGATAACTTTTCGCCCCGGCTAAATCTCTGTAACCCACGTCGAGGTGAGACCCGTAAGAAAATGTGGTCGCCATCCTCGAACTCTAGTGGCCTCTTCCTCCTGTCAGCATAAGACTTCGGTCCGCTCTGAGCTGTCCTCATCTAATCCTGGATGACCTGGACCTTATCTGTCTTGGCCTGGACCATCTCTGGTCCCACAAGTGCTGACTCACTAGGGTCTGTCCAGCACATGGGTGATTTGCAAGGTCGGTCATACAATGCCTTGTATGGTGCCATCTCGATGGTGGAGTGGTAGTTTTTGTTGTACAAAAACTCTACCAAGGGTAGGTGATCCCCTCAAATGCGACCAAAGTCGAGGTCACATGCACGGAGCATGTCCTCGAGATTCTGAATGGTCCTCTCTGTCTGTCCATCTGTCTGAGGGTGAAAGGTGGTGCTCAGGCGTAATTGCATCCCAAATGCCTCTTGTAAACCCTTCTAAAGACAGGAAGTAAAGCATTCATCTCGATCGAAGATGATAAATGATGGTACATCATGAATCCATATGATCTCATGAATGTAGAGGCGTCTCAAGCTCTCCACTGAGCCCTGCTCTCTGATGGGTAGGAATTGGGACGACTTGGTGGGTCGGTTGATGATCAACCAAATAGAGTCGTGTCCTCTGGAAGTACGTGGAAGCCCAATCAAGAAATCCATAGATATACCATACCACTTCCACTCCGGGACCTCCAAAGGATGTACCAAGACTTTTGGTACCTGGTGCTCCACCTTCACCAGCTGGCAGGTGAGGCATCGAGAAACGAACTCTGCCACAACCTTCTTTATACCCGGCCACCAGTGCTTCCATCTGAGATCTTTGTACATATTCACCACTGCTGGATTCACCGCTAAAGGGGAAGTGAGAAACTCTCTCAGCACCTCATCCTATAATTAAGCTGGTACCATGGTACGTCCTCTGAAAAGGATGACGTGATCTCCTTCTATAGAGAATCCATCAAGTTCATTTCCTATGGAAATTAGTGCACGCCCCATCTCACAGTCAACGTCTCCATGTTGTACCTCTCTGACCGATAGAATAAGTGGAGGTGTGACTGTGAGCGACTGTAGAAAGGTTACCCATCTAAACCCACGAAGGATATCTGCAACGCGGCTAACTGCTCTGTCACCTCTCCAAGAAGCTGAATGTCCGTCCTCCTACTGAGAGCATCAGCTACTACATTCCCCTTTATAGGAGTATAGACTATCTCAAAGTCAGTGTCCTGAAGGAACTCGAGCCATCGCCACTATCTCAAGTTCTGGTCCTTCTATGAGAATATGTACCTAAGACTATGGTGGTCAGAATAGACTATAAAGCTCTCTCCCATTAGATAGTGTTGCCACATATTTAGAGAGAAGACCACTACTGCTAACTCTAGGTCATGGGTAGTGTAGTTCTGCTAATGATGCCTCAACTATCGTGATCCATAGGCGATCATTGCCCGCTCCTGCATTAGGACACACCCGAGTATGGTCTCTGATGCATCACAATATACTACGTACCCTACTCCATCCTCTGGTAGCCTCATGATGGGTGCACTTGTCAATCTCTGTATCAGCTCCTGAAAGCTCTACTGACATCTATCTGACCACATAAAGGGTTTACCCTTCTTCATCAAAGCTGAAAGTGGTTCTGCAACTCTAGAGAAGTCTAGCACAAATCTCCGGTAGTACCCAGCCAAACCTAGGAAGCGCCACACCTCCGTCCCACTCCTTGGTGGATCCCAAGCTAGCAGTTCCTCAATCTTCACAACATCCACCGCTAGTCCCGCCTCAGAGATGACGTGTCCCAAGAATTGGACCCCACATATCCAGAACTGAATCTTTGAGATATTACCATAAATATGGTGCTATCAGTGTGTGTCCAGTACAACCCTCAAATGGTAGTCATGCTCCTCCTCAGTAGTCAATTAAATCAATATGTCGTCGATGAAGACCACCACAAATCGATCGAGGTAAGGCTGGGAGATCCTGTTCATGATGCTCATGAACACTGCTGGAGTGTTGGTTACATTGGAGGGAATAACCAATAACTCATAGTGGCCGTACCGACACTTGAAGGCCATCTTCTACACATCCACGTCTCAAACTCTGTGTTGATGATAGCCTGACCTGAGTTCTATCTTCAAGAACCATCATGCTCCCTTGAGCTGATAGAAGAGGTCATCGATTCTCGAAAGTGGATAATTTTTCTTCATAGTCACCTGATTCAGGCGACGGTAATCGACACACAGTCACAGGCTCATGCCCGCCTTCATGGCGAACAAAATCGGGGAAGACCAAGGTGAAACACTAGGTCGAATGAATCCATTGCCCTGCAAGTCCTCCGGCTGTACCCGTAGCTCTCTAAACTCAGTGGGAGCCATCTGATATGCTGGAGTAGATATCGGGGTTGTCCCGGGGTACATGTCAATATAGAATTCTACCTCTCTGTGATGAGGTAGTCATGGAACGTCGTTAGGAAAAACATCCACATATTGATCCACCACTATAGGAAAACTCATACTCCGCACGTCAACTGCTCCTAGGTTGAGGCTAGCCAACTGATGAGTGATCGACTGCCCTCTCCTCTGCATGAGTCCATCCTGTGATGCAAAGGCTCCCTTCACACCGGTGAATGTGAACCTGCTCCAATCGGTTTGAACACACCGCACCTTGCGCCTAATATAGTTGATCTAATCATGTACTGTAGATAACCAATCCATGCCCAAGATGACGTCGTAAGCCCTTGGCTCCGCTACAAGAAGATCCCAGCCGAAAATCTTGCCTACTAGTGTAATCTCACACTACCGGCACTAGTGCGTAATCATTGAGTCTGCTCCCGTAGGAGTCTCTAGCCAAAAGGATTGTGCCAACGACTCTGTCGGAATCTCCAAGATCCAAATAGGGGCAACGGTAACGAAAGAATAAATCTATCTTATGTCTTCAAGAACTGCAACAAAGGTGGAGTAGACACAGATAGTACCTCGAATCATCTCTAGTGCGCCGTGGTCATAGGCCTCCTCTGCATGAAGCTGAGCCTACCTCTGTCCGCCAGCTCCTTGTGGTCAGGGTGGACCTCTTGGTCGTGGTGGTGGTAGAGCCTCAAAGCGTTTCCCACCACATGCTGCTTGGCCAGCTCCTCTGCCACGTCCGCCTGCTCCTTGCAAACTACCACAGTCAAATCTCTGCCTCTACTTGGGTGGTCCCTCAACCATCTGCTTCCCTTCTGCATGGCGGGTCGGGCAGTCACAAGCCATGTGGCCCTGCCCACTACAAGCATAGCACTGTCTGCTCCTCGTAAGGCTGGCTCTACGCCGTGTGCCTTGCACCTCTGAGCCATTATCTTGATGTCGTCTGCCTGATGGTCTAGTCCGCTTGGACCCCTGTGTCATCCATCGAGTGCCACCTGCAGGAGAGTCCACCACATGCCACCATGCGGTAGGTCTCGCTTCTGGTGTAGGCTCAGCAAAAAAGCTCTCTACCTGAAGGGGTCACTGCAGTACTCCTGCCTGCGCCAGAATGCTGAGGGAGATCATCGATGCCCTGATCTCATGCCTCAGTACTTGCTCGAAGGTCCAGGCCCGGAAGAAGGGTTCACGTACCATGTCTGTGGAACAACACGAGAGATCGGTAAATCTCACCGAGTATTGGGATACTGTCATGCTGCCATGCCGCAGCTGTAGTAGCTCCTGAATACGCACCACATGGAGGGTGGCTGGATCGAACTCTGAGTGGATGAGGCTCTCAATGTCCGACCAAAGATGAGATGCCTCGTCATGCACTTGGAGCATCAGGCTCCACCATCTACCTACTGTCGTGTGCAGGAGACTCGCTACAAGAATCACCATGAGGTCAGCTGGTGTCCCCACTATCCTGAAAACTCATACAACTACCTCCAGCCAATCCTTGGCTCCCTGAGGGTCCGTCTCCCAGCGGAAGATGGGCGGTCTCTAAGGCTGAAACTCATGCAGTGCACTAAGGCGACGTGCAATGTCAGCTACTGGTGCTGGTGGAATCAGTGGATCGGCTGTTAGAGGTACCGCCGGTGCCTCCGCTGTAATAGGACCCTACACTGAGGCCTCATCTCTTGGTGGGCTGTCGTCTCGTACAAAGCTCGAAACCCTAGCTAGCTGCCGTTTTGGGGCCATCCTGAAAAGAGATAGGTGTTCCACGGTCAATACAGTATACTGAGTGAGCTTACACAAAGTAATCGCAAAGAAAACTTTTGAGACACACATACAATCGAGGTTTTTGTGCACTGAGTCGGAAATCAGAAGTCAGGGTCCTGGTATATGGATACGTCGGCCACTACACCAACACTGGTCTCCCTGGACTGATAACCACACTCAATACCCTTAACACAATTGCTTCACATAGAAAAAACATCAGAGTCCTGAGTTCTACAGTAGAACCTAACTCCTCTGAAACCAATTTTTCATGACCCTTCCTTGGGGCTCGTTCCGTTACTACACCAAGCCCGCCTTCCATAGGCCAGGGGCTGGCGACTAGCACCAAAGGTGGAAATTCCATTAATAAGGAAGGAATTTCCTTTAGAATGTAAACAAACACCACAGTGTATTCAAGATGAAGTAAACACTAAGAAAACAGTGTACAAATACAAGTGCTAGAAAGTAAATGGGCCAGAATACAAACCCAACTGTAAGTAAATTACAACTGGAAGAAAGTACAGCAGCAGGAAAGTAAATCAGCAACTACGAGCCGTACTCTAGAAATACCACCTTAAGGGTGGTTACAGATAGTCTCCTCTACTCCTCAGCTCCATCCATCTGCTCTGAGTACATCCCGTCCAGTGATCCAACTCCAGTTACCATCCAACTCCACGAGCTCCCACCTCGATCTGTGATGTCCATCATCTGCATTCAACACAATGTAGTGCGGGCATAGCCCTTGTAGGGGTGAGTATACGCTACTGAGTAGTGACCCCGAGACCCATGAAGGTCTCCCAGAATCCATGAAGGATAATCCTCAAAGGAAAGATACAATCGTGAAGTAACAACCAACTCTAATTAAGTATATTCCCATACATATACCTAAGTCATCAATTCCAGTTCGGCTCCAACATTCGAGCCCCATGTTTGATCTAGTCCACACAGGATAGTACAACCCAATCCACATAGGAAAACACAATCCAATCCACATAGAAAAGAAAGTCAATAATATAGAAGATAATTATTGAAAGTCAAGACTCAGCTCACATAGGTATACTTATTCATATGACGATAGGGATGATCAGATGTAGCCACTGATTCATCTAAGCTGTCAGACCTGAATAGGATACCGGACCAGCTAAGCTGTCAGACTCACAAAGGATACAAGACCAGCTACTCTGCCAGACCCACATAGGATACAAGAACCTTATTCATCGTCGTCAAACCCACGGAGGATTCCATTATGGTCGTCGTCATTGCCGAACCCATAGAAGATCCCAGTACAGTCATCGTCATCGTCTCATTCACAACCAGCTCTAGGGTTCCCTCACACAGCTTGCTCGATTCCGGGAGGGTCCGCTCAACAAGCCAAGGGGGTCGATACATCAACTAACATGATTTCTAGAGTTGATGTGTACCAAAGTTATGTCTCTTCAATAGGAACTCAAAGCGACAGACCGCGCGTCAATCGGACGCCCGGTCTGAGAATTATATGCTTTTTCGTCCCAGGGGGCCGGTTGGTTTTTACGTCAAATCCAACTTGACCACACTCCTACTGTGTCCAAAAAAGGAGCGGAGTAACCCAAAATAACGGTCTCACTATTCGAAATCCATCAAAGTTGACGACACGTCAATCGGACGTCCGAAGATGATGTTATAAGTGTTTCCACTCAGAGGCTCGGTTGGTTTCGTGTTCGAACCAACCCGGCTGAACCCAATGTTCTCCGAATCTTTGAGTGTAATATACCTAAATGACTGTCTCGATCCAAGGATCGCTACACAACTGACTTTGTGTCGATCGGATGTTGTAGCCCATGTTATGGGCGTTTGAATGGATCTGTCCGGAAAGTAGGGGGTTCGGGCCCTGTCCGACCCGGCCTGATACCCCTTGGGTCTGCCCGAACCGGGTAGAACCGACCCGAGTCCGGGTCCGGCCCGGTTGGGCGCGGTCTGACCCGGCACGGGGGTCCGGCCCATCACGGTCGTCCCGGCCCGACGCGGGTGGTCCGGCCCGGTGCGGGCTGTCCGGCCCGATGCGGGCGGTCCGGCCCAGCGTGGGCGGTCTCGCCCGGTGCGGGAAGTCATGGCTGGTGCTGGTGGTCGAGCCCAGCATGGCTGGTCTTGCTCGGTGCAGGCGCTCGTGCGCAGAGCGGACGCGAAAGGGGGGTAAGGGCTGGGGGCGCTACCCCCCCCCCCTCATTCTGAAATGGCGTCCCCCACATGGAGGGGGGCCTGCCCCTGTCTGCCGCCGGGGGTTACACCCCCGGACTACCCAAGAGGCCGGCCATGATGGTCGGCCGGTGTGCCGCCATGGGACCTCATGGGTCCCACCTTCCTGGAGCACCGGCAAATACGTTCGCCCTCCTCTGCACCACTACGAATCTTGTCCGACCGGCGTGGCGCGACGACACTGTGCCCCTCTGTAGCGGCCCAACTCCAAACACGACGTCTTTCGGCCTCATCATTGTCGCGCGACAGCACCGTGTTCCTTCTCTGCAGCCCGCATCGGCCGCGGTTCCCTCATTCCTGCGTGGTGCCATTGCACCGCGCCATCTCCGTACCAAACCACAATAAAGTCCCACAACAAAAAGGGGAGGAGGTTCGGTCTTGTTCGTGCGGTCTGACCTCCTCCATTATAATGATAACAGATGGCTAGAATTAACAATGAATGTCGAAATAATCATGAATGTGAATACAACCCCTACCTCAATGAGGATAACGTCTCACACCGGCTGAGGATAAGGGAATGAACGACACGTCATCTCTCCTTGGTGCTCCGGCGTTCTTCGCGTTCTTCAATGAGGATGATGAAATTCTTCAGACTTAGAGTTTTCTTCTCCCAATCCCATACACCACAAGCCAACATAATAAAATAAGATCCCTCTCATTTTATTATCTTAAGTCATGCCTTTCAAAATTACAAATTTTAAAATACATAACTCACTTAATTAAATTAAAGAGTTGGCATTGAGTAAATGTGGGGGGAGGGAAGTTCACAATTTAATGGGAAGTTTTAAGGGTTACACACATACAAGGGAGATTAAGGGGGTTAGGGAATATGAGAAGATGAGGGCTCGTGTGGGCCCCACCAACCTCATAACCTCACACGGGAAGTTGGGTAGTTGTGGGCCCCACCAACCACTTCCCATGGGAGAATTAAACTACCATGGATAAAATATATTTGCTCACAGTTTATTTTACCTAAAATTTGATTCCATAATTTTTTACAACTCCTCCCAAGAAAACACAACTCCAATAAATGTCGTCTTAAGAAATTACCGACGCTGCGGTTTTATCGGTGCCCTCATATTTTGATTTCGAGCACCGGTTTAAAATTTAAAAAACCCACCCATTCGTTCACTGAACGTACCCGAGCTAAACATTGGAAAATTGATTCCGGGCACACTGGGCCATAGAATCAAGTTCCATCAGAAACTGTGTAATCGTAAAATCTCAAAGAAATTATGAAAAAAAAAATCTGGGAAATTTACAGGTCTTTACAGATTCCCTTTATCTTTGAATACATTGAAGATCGAATTCTACTATGCATGTCTATCGTTTAAAAATATAATTATTTCTAACCCTTCCTGAATATGATCTAGCTGAATATGATCTTCGTCCCCCATTTTTCTTTCCCATTCAAATATAACCAATATGGATAATATTTCTAGCATCTCTTTTATTTTGATCCATGGAATTTGCAATCATAATGTATTATTCTCTTCCATCCTCTCATCAAGATTGAATAAAAAGTTTTACCATTGACGTAGGATTTTGGAGAACTCTAAGATTAGAAAATTTTCGTCACATAAAATTTATCATAGCCATTCATACTCTGATTCTACCATTATGGCCGATTTTTCCATACTGAATTCTGAGTGAATCAAATGTCCATTTACATCTAGCAAGATATGTTTTCAATATGTTGGATCTATTTATTCTGAATTTAGTGTGAATATGACAATAGGTTTCTTATACCAAGTTTCTCTAAATATCATCGACCTAATTAATCATTGTGAGTATGATTCTTTTGAGTACGAGTGTTAGTCCAAATTTCCTGAAATAAAAAGTGATGTGATTTTTTCCTTTCTTCTTAATCTTATTTGGAAAAAAATGAAAATATATGATTACAATCACCTTCCTCATAATCTTGCTACTTATAGATTATATTATGATATGATATATTGTTTGAATTAATATATCATAGACTAATGAGAGATTCATACTTATAAATATGATTCCTCTCAATTGTGATAACAAATGTATCTACCAAAAACTATAATCCCACATAATTTAGGCTGACAATGAAAATTAAGGGGTAATAGAAGATCATCTATATTTTATGATACATTAAAATAGGGTTGGACATGTTTGGGTTTAAACATAATATTATATATTTCATGTGAACCCATGAAAATATGTAGACCTGGTAGAGAGTGATTCCATAATACTAGTTTAGCCTCCTGTCATGAAGATATTCTTAAGAGGAACACAAAGGTTGGTAAAACTCTTCTTGAATAAAGGATAGTGGTTGATAAGAAAATTATGACTCTAAAATATTGAATTTGATAGTGATATAATAGATATAATGTGGATAGCCATTGACATTCTATCAATATAATGGTTAAAACATTCATAGTATCATGAATTGGGAGGTATTTTTGATTAACTGATGGGTGAATATTTGGATTACATATCTATCATGATGTCACCAAATAATTTTCCACTAGGGAATGTTATTTGGATGGGATTTTGGATAAGGCTATCACAACTGTCCCACCACTATAAACCAAGGGGATTCTATTTAGAATGTAAGGGTTTTAGTAGTGATTTGAACCAACTAATTTAAAAATTAAAATGGAAAGTGTAAAAAGATACAAAAGATGAGTTTGACCACCTTGGGGATACTATATCCTACATTGACAATATTAATGGGGGTATATTGGTATAATTAAGGGGAATGTATACTTGTGTAAACTTTGGATACATGAAAATTCCAAAATAAAAATAGAAATAATAGTGAGATTTAATTATTTTGTTGGGTGATTATTGTTATCCCTGAGGTTTTAGAATGTAGGGAAATATTTATTTGAAAAAAGAACCAAATTGATTAAATTTATACAAAAGGGATAGAATCATATAGTTCAATATTATACAGAGATGATTTTCTCCATGTATTTTATCTTCATTAATATGGGATATATGACATAATTTATAACATCATGATGTAAACAATTGTCCAGGTAATTTAATTTTTGGTTTTGAGGACATTAGTGGATCACTTTAACATCATGCAATATGGATGATGACGATGCTATTTAACATCATAAAAATTGATATTTGGGTCTAGTGTGGCATATTCAGGGTACGTCTTGATGATCCATTCATTTTTGGGATGTGTAATTTTCTCTTCATCCGAGAATACCAATATATAATCATAATTAGAATAATTAATGTGAATGATTATGGAGAAAAATGATTGAGGTTCTATATTAATTGGTTTTGTAAGTATCAAATTTTTTCTCAATTCCATTTCCAATTAACCTTATTGTAATGAAAAAGGTTAAAATTTTATTGAATGCTTGAGACACTCAATTATGATGGATGTAGATATTTTATAGTGCCTACATACTATTTTAGTCAAGGTATTCTACCTCATCAAGAAGTAATTGAGATTATTCATACTACACTAATCATTCATAGGTGGATATTCAAATTTAAGGTAATTAAATATAGATGGGAAAATATTTTTTTTTCTATACAATAGGGAATAAGGGGTCACATTTGATTATGTTCAGTTCATTATTTTTTTTGCCCACAAAACATTAGAGAGTTTGTATGGTAAATAAATCATATTCTAACCTCCATCCTCTATAGAATATTAGGTAGGAAATTCACGAATTTCCCAATATATCTTTTCATTTGTGAACGATAGGAGGCAGTATGGATATATCAAATATAAAAATATTCATAGACATTATTTAGATAATACGCATGGAAGTTGGATCATTATCTTTGAAAATAGTTAGAGGGAACCAAAATGGATAAATGGTGTGTGATTTTATTAACCCAATTAGATAAATAGTCTTGACCCATTTTAGAAGGATGGATTTAACCATTTTTAAAAAAAATAAGTGGCCATAAGAATAAAATTGAAATGTTATACAATAATCAATGGGTAGGGACCAATGGCATTGATTCTGTATATAAAGAATATCCTTGAGCACATGGTGGTGTGGAGAATCATTATAGAATGATGAAGGAATTTTGGGTGGATCTTGCTTGAATGGAACCTCCTAGTTATTTCATTGGAATAAAAAACAATGGTGGGAAATGATAGCCCAATATATAGATTTAGTGGGATAGATCCCATTCTATCTGGCGAGGTCCTCATGTCCTATCATGAACCCCCTTCAAGAACTAGGAGATATAATTTACCTAGATGGAATGGATAATGATTAAATAAAATGCATGTCTTCCATGTTCTTTCATGTAATTAAGTACATCATAGAGGATAAAATTCATTACCCCTTGAAGGGTTTTTTCCCAATGAACACGTCTTGTCAACATTATCCCATGTTTGAGGTATTTTACAAAATGTTTTATATAATTTTAAACATCTTCCACCAAGGGATATATGGATGGTTTTACATTGGAGGAACCAATTTTGTTTTGATTCAACTCATTTTATTCCTTATCGATGGAGGGGGATCACCCTCCAATGTTCCTTGTGAATCACAATGTAATTCTGGTATGGATTAATTCAGTAAATGACTATGTTTAATAGGTTGTTTTCCCTATACTTATGATACCCGTATACATTATATACCTTATGTTTGACGGGAAATATTTCTATAAACATTCTATAAATTCATGATTGATGGGATTGGAATCATTTTCTTGAAAGTGTATTCACTATTAATTTTTTTGATGATAAGATCAAAGTCTCAAATCATGTGTTACTGAGGGACACGAAACTCTAGGGGAAATTGGAGGATGGTAACAAGGGAATCTTATTAGGACTCATTTTTTGTGAATCCTTTTTAAAGTATAAACAATTATTGAATGGTGGAATATGACAAAGTGATATGGAAAACTCCTTATCCAACATTGATAATATTGTGTTCATCGATATATTTTTATTTGGACATCAAGACCGCACCATAAAATTAAATATACCATTATGAAAATTCATAATATATAGAGAGAAAATCCACATTAATAAATTTAAAGTCCATAATAATATCCATTGGGGATGGGTGCATGGAAACAAAATATAAAAATTCTTTCGAATTAAAATTTTTTTTCATTGATGAAACTGATATTGAATTTGTGAACGATCACTACTCATCACACACATTTCACCATTAGTAATGGTTGATTGAGGAAAATCATCAGTATGACAATAAAAATGATCAATTTTTTTCTTCATTTTATAGATAATGATAGTGTTTATGGACCACAAATTCCGAGGTATGATAGTTCTTATAAATAAGATAATAGTATACCTAAATGAGTATCATCATTTTATTAAGGTAGTAAATACTACCCTATCTATTCTTATAATCTATTTGGTCGTTGATAGATCACCCCATATCTATTTCATAAAATATTCAATTTTAGCCATCATTGGAAGAATAAAAATCATTTGGATGCATAAATAATAGTTGAAATTGGTGAATAAGTTACATATTTCAATATCCCTTTAGTAAGAAGATACTTTCTTGAAAATATTTGAGATTTACTTACACATTTTTTTTGATGTGAAAAAAAATTAATCTACAATCTCTTGATTTCCTCTTATATCTAAAACCATTCATTTATGGGGAATCAAAATAATGGACCTAAATTTTATTGGGATAATATTAAAAACTTTTTATATAATAATGATGTTATGGACATTCCAATCCACAACATTGAATGGAAACACCAAGGGATTAATTTTTATATTATGGGTGTAGAATGGGCTAAGAACATTCTCAAGATCAATGAGATGGTGCTATCATTTATTATATTTGACCAAAAAAATCCTCAAAATATTCCATGGTATTTCTAATAATAGTATTAAATATGTTATCCCCATACAACTAGTAGGTTTCTCCTTACTACATTGATCGAAAACGAATGATTTGATAGTAGTACATTCCTTTGGGTGTGATGAATGTAGTGAAAACTTTATAATCATATACTATGAAAATTTTATTATATTCATAGTATCCCTAAATTTTGAAGAAGACCTAAAATTCATTGATTTATTTGATCAATAAATCTATTAATGGGATAGTGAATTATTCCTTTGCGAAGTTGTGGTTGAGGTCCTCACTAGTACAGAAAACTTTTTTTACGTCGGTTACTTTTCATTTTTTACGTCGGTTTCGAGCCTACGTTAATACGGGCGACGTTATAAATAATGTTTTTGATGTCGGTTATTTTAAAACTGACGTCAGAAACATAAAATCGCGATGTTTATGACATTGGTTATTTTAGAACCGACGTGATAAATAAAATGGGAAGGGTTTATCATGTCGGTTATTTAACAACTGTTGTGATAAAAGGCCTGGAAAATGGTTTATCACGTCGGTTCTTAAAAAACCGACGTGATAAAAGGATGGGGAAATGGTCTATCACATCAGTTATGAATGAACCGACATGATAAACTGGGGGGCGGGGGGTTTATCATATCGGTTATTATAGAACCACTGTGATATACCAGGGGGGGGGGTTATCACATCGGTTCTTAAACAACCGACGTGATAAACCGGGGGGCGGAGGGTTTATCACGTCGGATTTTTAATAACCTACACGATAAACCGGGGGAGGTTGGTTTATCATGTTGGTTAATATATAACCACCGTGGTAAACCGGGGTGAGGGGGGTTTATCACGTCGGTTATTATATAAACGTCGTGATAAACTGGGGGGAGGGGAGTTTATCACGTCGGCTATTAAATAACCGATGTGATAAACCGGGGGAGGTGGTTTATCACGTCGGTTATGAAATAACCGACGTGATAATCCATTTTACAGGCCTTTTATCAGGTCGGTTATTAAATAACCGACTTGTAAACCATTTCCCAGGCCTTTTATCATGTCGGTTATTAAATAAATGATGTGATAAACCCAATTTTTTTTTAAAAATTTAATGCAGTCATCTGCTCTCCACCAGAATCAACCAGAAAACAAATCAAGAAATCGTACCACAAAAACAGAAGTAGATCAAAATTAAGCATGTACATTGATAACATATAAAACATACCCCCTAGACAGCCCCCACCCTCATGTATACCCCATGGACTACCCTCCCCCACCCCGTTGGAGCCCTCACCCTCAAGTGTACCCCTTGGAGAGCCCTCCACCACCCCATTGGATCTCCCACCCTCTTGTATACCCCTTGGACAGCCCTCCCCCACCCCATTAGAGCCCCCACCACACTCCTGGACTGCCCCCGACCCCCGGACAGCCCCAAACACCCCACGACAACCCCCCACCTGCCTGAACAACACCCCCTCACCCCGTCACCCCACATGAAAGCCCCCACCACACCCCTGGGCAACCCCCCCCCCCCTCCCCACCCTCATGTATACCCCCCCACCCCTGGACAGCACTCCCACACCCCTGGACCGCCTTCCCACACCCCTGGACAACCTTTCCACCCCCTTGGACTGTCCCCCACCCCACCGAACAGCCCTCCCAGACCATTGGACACCCCCCAACCCAACTAAACACACCCCCACACCCTTGGAACCCCTCCCACAAAGACCCAAATCCGTACCAGAAAAACCATCATAAGTAAACCAAAACAAGAAGTAGAGCAAAATTAAACATTCACTTATATAACATTCAAAACTTACGCAATCAATTTCAAAAAAAAAACCAAATCCAACCTAAACAACTACCAAATACACAATTACAACAACAATATTCAAAATTACATTTTACATTACAAACAACTAAAAGTCAATCAAACCTGAAAAATAATTTGACCACTCCACTTGTAAGTGTTTGATGTCTTCAGCAGTATAGGGTTTAGGGTCATCAAAAATATAAAAATGAAAAATAAAGTAGTTAACATGTATAATGAATAAATCAAATCGAAATATTATGGAAAAGTTAAAGAGGAAATCGTACCAGGTCAAAATTCACAACTTTTCCAGTTGATATTATTTCATACATAAATCATAACATATAATATCCTCATTCGATGAGGCCTTGTTGTTCATGAAAATTTTGTTTGAATGAGTGTAAATTCAATATATTATTTTTATGTAATAAATCAAAAAGTACAAATTATAAATAGATATTTACCTTTGCATTGACATCTTTGATCTTTGCACCTCTTTTCTTTTTGTTTTTTCAAAAGTAGGCCCATGCACTGTAAGAAAATAATACGAATGGGGTAAATTTAAAATTTATTATAATATATAAAACTATTGAGAAATTGAAACTTAATTTTCCAATATATTCTTAAAATTATCCCGCACATCACCATGGACAGAGCATATCCAATAAAGGGCTTTCCCCCATGGGTAAAAAACCCCTAACATCCAATGATCACTGATAAAAGGAAATTTGACGTTAGTGGTTTTTTATGTTAAAAGATAATTAACTCTTTGAGAGAAATTTATTTCATACCTCTCACAAAAAGGCATCATCCAACATTGTGTGATTATATTCTTTTCAAATCATTCAGCAATATAAACCATTCTTTGTTCCTCATTCAATGCACATGCTTCAGGGGAAATCAATTGAGGGTCCATGAATCCATAGACTTCTATCGGCTCATTCCTCTCACAAATTTTGTAATGATACCTAATAAAAAACATACTTAAGTATACATTTTTAATAAAAATAATGAAGGGAAAATGTGTTAAGACTTACATGGAAAAAAAATTCACCACGTTGATGCCCAACTTATCTCCAGTAACAAGCTCCATGATATCAGTTTTTATAATCCCCACTCTTATTTCACATCCACAAACATGATCTTCTATTGTAAACTCATAATAACCCGACAACAAATGTGAATATGTTGAAAATCTATCAATACCATTTGAATTTGTATCTGATGTCATAGTCATTTGTCTTTGTTGTTGTCTATACAGTATTTCTTTACCTCTGAAGTATTCCTGTGAAAAAAATTGAAAAATATATTAGTTTTCAAATGATAAAACAACTTTAATAAAAAAATAAAATAAAAGATATAACATTCATACCTCTATGGTAATGAGTCAAAGAAGTCTAGATGGCCAAATGAAAAAATGGCCGATACTCTGTCCAACAGTTTCCACCTCATCTGTAGGTATTGGTACCCTAGCTAATTTATATATAATATCCTATATAGTGACCCTATGATTCTCTACCTATAATTTTTGTTGATGAACTGTATCTCCTATACAATATACCAACCCATATTCTACTATATGATGTTGAGAATCATCAACATAAAACTCGTAATAAGTAGGAAGCTACGGTAGAGGAATAGGATAAAAATGGGATCTGCAGGCTAAGGTGGGGGAGTGGGAGCGACTGGCGGATGTGGATGATAAATAATGGGGTCTACAGGGGGAGGTGGAGGAGTGAGAGTAGTAGTCTGAAATTGTTTTTTCATTTCTACAAACATAGACTACACCGACTCTCTAATCTTGTCCTCCATCGTCGCATTAATATTATGACCTTCAGCATCCAAGGATTCTATTTTTTTATAAACCCCCTCAATTATAGAATTTGAAGAACGTGGAAACACTTATCTTACCGATACACCTTCCAGATATCCTCTTACACGACCAGGATGTTCGGGCCTTCCCAATGCTGAAAATAAAATATCTTCCCTCCCAGTAGCTATAAATGTCCCCTCTGAACTCTGCTCCTCAAGAGAGTCTTTTATTAATTAATTGAACATTTATGTAATGATTGAAATTATATAAAGAAAATAGTTAACTTAAATAAATAAAATAGATATCTTACAATCCTCTCAGCTACAATTCTCGATTCTTCCGAAAGATATTTCCCTTTTTTCCCTTCCGAGCTCTCTTCCATTTTTCATGTCTAGATGGAGGGGATGGAGGGGCCACCTCTCTAGAGCTTGAAGACTCAGCTCTTAGTTGTTGAAATTTTTCTTCCATCATTTGTTCTTCCAACAATGCATACCCTCCCCGAGATAAACAATGAGGGTATACATTTTTAGATTGGATCTCCTGATGAGCATTCCTTGTTTGATGTAATTTAAGAATAAGAAATCATTAACAAAACAATAATAAAATCATTTATATTAGAATGTTTATAAAATTTTACATTGCCCTTACCAGAAATGACTATTTTCTTCTACTTTCAAAAAACTGTCTCCTTGTGTCTTAATCTATAAAAGGATATATACGACATGGATTTTCATGACTCCTATGACCATAAATGAAATCAGATGAGAGGGTTGATTTGAAATCCATCTATCTTCTGGCAGCCAACGATAAGCATTACTTCCTGACTCCTCCAGTGTCAGGAATATCAAATGCCATCTGATAAATAAGAGGTTAAACATATTATATATACTAGAATCATTAAAAGATTAGTAAAACAATGAAAAAAGATCTTACCAAAATCGTCTCCCACAACTGAGAGATAATCACTTTATCCACACTTCTCCAATCATCAAACAGAATGCTTACTTTGCTCTTAGCCTGAGTTGCTACAAAACTCTTAAAATCATTTGCATTCGGACCTCTAGGAATATCATCATCATCAAACTCAACGACTATCCTCTGATCCTGCGTACGGGCAAGTGATAATTTTGGTAATCGTGTGGACCCACGTTTACCAACCTTTGAACTCTTTGTCGTAATAGGAGCATGTGAATGTTCACCACAGAGGTATGACCAGCAATATGCTCCTCACCAGAATAATGTGGTTGATCATCTGAATGATCTGTCATTATCCTTCACATCAAAAAAACAAACGTAAGTTCACAAATATACAAATTAAAATATTTTAATACTACTGTAATCAGAAAATAGAAAAGTGTACTAAGTTACATAATAGTAAACATTGGTAATATGGTAAGCATGTTAAACAATGGTAAAGATGGTAATGATGTTAAAGATGGTAAAGATAGTAAACATGGTAAAAATGGTAAACCTGGTAAACATAGTAAACATGGAAAAATAATTGTCAGTGAACAAAAATAATAGATATATAATTCATGTAATGGGTATAAACATGATAACGTAAACTAAACAAACTTAAAACGAACAAAAACATATACTTATTTTTCTTTAAAACAAGTTTTAATAAATAAAAAACATACAATGTCTAATAGTTATGGAAAAAATAAATGTAAACAAGAAATAAACATATGTTACCTGTAATTTTAGGAATGTACAAATGGATTGTTTTCCCAAATTCCTTCATTGTGATCGTTCCTTATGGCACAAACTATGTCTTCAACATGATCATCATTATGTTATGTTAATCTTTCCATGGAAGTAGGGATCTCACATAAATCAGCATATTCATCAACTTCATCCTCACCAACATATTGTTTTTTCCCTTGTAAAACAACAACCAACTGCATATCTTATTGATCTACTACATAGAAAAATTGTTTTGCATGTGTTTCCATTATAAAAGAATCAGCTGTGTCTTCCAATCTATTCAGATTAACAAGTGTCATTCCAAATTCATCGTGTCTGACACTGTTGTTACTGTTAAACCATTTACAGTTAAAAATGGGAACATTAATTTTAAAGTAATCAACCTCCCATATGTCTTCAATCACTCCATAATATGCACATGATGCAAAAATTGGGTTTTTGTCCTTAGCACTTTAAAAATGCATTGCTTCTGCAAACACCAATACACCACTATTTTGAACTGCACTTCTGTTGTCCTGAGCTTTCGTATGAAATGTATAAACATTAATGTCATAACTGGACCATGTTATCACATTTAAACATGGACAACCCACTATCCATTTTAATGTCTCTGATACATCTGATCTACCAAGCAAAGTATTTTTAATCCATGACAAAAAAGTTCTTTTGTGCTCATTCAAAATCCACATTTCTTTCTTCATTGGATGACATTGTTTCAACTCATTAATATGCAATGTGATATAAGGTTGAGCATTAGCTATGTTATTCAAGATGTATGATTATAACTTCTTCATCTGTTCAACTGACAATGATTTGACTTTCAAGCCGTGAATCCCCTTTCCCTCATTATTAAATCGTTCATGGTGAGATGGAGGCAAACCTATTTGTTGCGCCGCAGCCAAGTAGCTCGTACAAAACTCTGCTACCTCCTCAGAAATATACTTTTAAATAATGGAGGCTTCAGTTCGATATAGATTTTTAACATACCCCTTTAATATTTTCATATACCTTTCAAAAGGATACATCCAACGAAGATATACCGGTCCACAAAGCCTTATTTCTCGAACCAGATGAATCATTAAATGCACCATTATATCAAAAAATGTTGTAGAAATATACATTTCCAATTGACAAATTATAAAAATTGTATCCTTTTCCAAAATGTTCAAGGTGTTCACATCAATCGCCTTGTTACAAATTGAATTGAAAAAATAACACAACTTCATAATAGTCTATCTGACACGAATGGGAAATATTCCACGCAATGCAACTGGTAGAATTTGTTGCATCATGATGTGACAATCATGTGATTTCATACCTATCAAATTAAAGTACTTCAATGAGACAAATTTTTTTACATTAGAAGAATAACCTTGAGGCACTTTGGTATCATGAAGAAACTAACATAAGGTAATTTTCTCCCTCTTTGATAATGTATGACAAGCCAGGGGAAGAAATGTTCATCTTCTTTAGGAGTGGGAGCTAGGTCCAAACGTATTCCCATTGATAGTAAGTCTAATTTCGCATTCAACCCATCTTTAGTCTTTCCTTTAATATCTAACAATGTTCTAATCAAAGAATCAAATATATTCTTCTCCACGTGCATGACATCAATATTATGTTTAACTTCATGATAACTCCAATACAGTAGCTAAAAAAATTGACCTTTTCTTCCAAATATTTCTATCATTACCAGATTTCTGTGTCTTTCCCAATGTCACATCAAGGTTTTTCGCCCTCTCAAAATACAGATCAGGGGATAATGGTTTTGGAGCAGTATCAAATTCTTGTGATCCATTCAATTCCATTTTTAGTATTCTATAAGGGTGTTCCATAGGCAAAAACTTTCGATTACCCATGTACACTGTTTTCCTCCCATGATGCAATTGACAATATGAAATCTGTTTTTTCGCAAATTGGACATGCTTTATTCCCTTTAACACTGTATCCAGAAAAATTTCCATATGATGGGAAGTCATTTATAGTGAACAGAATCACTGCATGCAGTTGAAAATATTCCATTTTATAAGAATCATAAACCCTAATACCATCAGCCCATAACAGTTTCAAATAATCAATCAACAGTGATAAGTAAACATCAATATCATTACTGGGTTTCTTTGGACCAGATATCATTATACTCATCATGAAATATTTGCGCTTCAAAAAAACTTTAGGATAGAGGTTTTAAATTACCAATAAAATAGGCCATGAACTATGTGTGCTACTGAGGGTTCGGTATGGATTCATTCTATCTGTGCAGAACCCTAGTCTGAGATTTCTAATTTCATTTCCAAATGTAGAATACTGTGCATCAATTTTCTTACATTGTGGACAATCAGCTGGATGACGTATTTTTCCATCACATACCCTCTCGTCAGCATTCCATCTTAGCCTTTTTGCATCGTGTGAATTAGAAAATAAACGTTTGAAACGATTAATTATAGGAAGATACCAAAATACCTTTGAAGGGAGCTTTGTAATCTCTACACCAGCCTGTGATTTTTCTTTCACCTTATACCGTGATGTCCCACATTTAGGACACTCTGACAGAAATTCATATTCCTTCCTATATATAATGCAGTTATTTGGACAAACATGTATTTTCTTGTATCCCAATCCCATCAGGCATAACATTTTCTTGGCTTTGTAATGTGAATCTGGAAGATCATTATCTTTTGGAAGAATGTCTTTCATCAATTGTAGAAGCTCTGTAAAAATTTTGTCACTCCATCCATGTTTTGCCTTCAGGTTAATCAATCATAACACCGCCAACAAAACCGTAAAATCTGTACAACCAGGATATAATGGATTTTTAGCATCACCATATAGACGCACAACATTCGGTTCTATCTCAATTTGTTCTGCTACATTATCATGTATCATTTATTCAATTCAATCAGAGTTACCATCTTGCAAATAATCATCAGCAGTGACATTCCGTCCAGTTTCACCATTCCAAATCCAAGGGTTGTAACTCGGATTAAAACCATGACAAATCAGATGACCTTTTATCTCTATACTTTTCAACTTCTTCATATTCAAAATTTCAGGCATGGACATAAAAAAATGTCACTACTTGGAACATTTCGTTTTGCAAATTCAAAAAAGACATCAACACCTTCCTCAAATTCATTGCCCATTCGATGTGCCGTAATCCAACTTCGACTCATTATTACCTGTAACAAATATCAAAAAAATATATATATATTTTTAAGATAAGACAAATATATTTTTATATGAAAAAATCATAATTTAAATGTAAAACAATTTACAATATAAAACAAATATATGGGTATTTAAGAAAATATACTTGAATATTATTTTTAAAACAAAATATAGTTAGATATAACAGTTTTAAATTTCATTGAATCAAAGAAAACCATGCTGCCTACATAGTTGATAGAAAATTGGAGAAAATGGAGTAAACCTGAGAATCACCCCCACCCCTGGACAACCCCCAAAACCCTCTGGACAAGCCCCCACCCCCTTAGACAACCCCCACTCCCACCCACTATAAGGCCCCAGCCTTAAACCTTACTTAATCTTGAGTTATTACAAGATTACACATTGAGGATATTTTTAGGTTTAGAGTTTTAGAGAATTAGATCATGAAACTTGCATTACATTCCACATTTAAACAAAGTGGTTACATAAAAGACAGTATTCATTCTTCCCATCAACGGAAACATATTTAAAATATAACACGGATTCTTTCTTGAAACATCCTTGACACTATCATCACATCATGTCTCTTTCCCTTGACCTGTGAAAAACATTTCAAAAAACTTGGGATGAGCATAAAAAGCTCAGTAAGGGTTTTAAAAATATGGAAAGGAAACATGAGTTCATATATACATAAGAATGAAATCATACTTTACCCATAAAACATAGGCACTTTAACATACCTCATCAAACCATGAATAAATCATAGAAAACATAAGACATAAAGGTAACTTGAGGCATTCATAACATTCTTACGTGGGGAGTAACCCTCTTGGTTACGTTTGGAATACCCATCACAGTATATTCCCTAAATCTCTTCGGAGAAACCTTAACGTTTCACTCCTTCGCATTACCCAATGCATTGGAGAGCTATATCGGGCTCACCCGCCCTTAGTTTATCACGGAACCACCCTTTTTAATAACAATGCCCAAGAACCATAACATAAATGTATCACATAAAACATGAATTAAAGGAAACATAACATTTCCACATTTCAATCACAATATAACATTTTAGTATATTGAAATAATGAATCCATTCAAAAAGAAACCATTTCCAAAACCATTTAAAACATTTAATAAAGAGATTTTTGAATCAAAGTGTCCCATACCACCTTGAAGCATAAAATTTAAAACCATTAATATCCATATAAATAAATCCTTAAAACCATTTTGAAAACATGGATATTAATAAGAACAAATAATTAAAACATTTAAAACGATATTTTGGTTAAAGGGGTTTTACCAAAATTAGAGACACTTGAATACAATAATCGAGGAATAATATTTAGTCAGAACTTTATAATATCATGAGAATAAAAGGATTCATGACATAATACTCCAAAGGACAGTATATACACCATATAAGAGTGAATTGGTGCATAACAACAATGAACCCTCAATAGAAATGTCAAATGTGATGAAATCCCTTATAAAGAAGGTATCCTTAAATTAAGGACAAATAAATCTCAAAAATATGTGTGAAAAATATATATACACCCAATATAAGTGGATATTAAGTGTAAAACAATAAAAGGTCATTCACACATATTAAATGGATGACATATTCAATGACTACAAGTTGAACCCAAAGAAATTGAAATTGGGTTAAAAAGTTCCCTTGACAGCCTAACTGCGTCACATCAAAATGAGTTGATGAGAGATAAAAAGTGTATCTCATCACTTGGACATAAAATTTACATCAATAAGGATGTATGAGAACATATCCCAACATAAAAATATGTAAATTAAAAGACCCAATAAAAGAAGTCTTTTAAAAAAGAGGAGGGTGAAAGGTTCCCTTACCGACTTGGGTATCTTTCAAAACATACACCCCATGAAAGAAAGACAATAGGTCATTGATGTAAATACTCATAAACGAAAGTATATTACACAAAGATTAAAATAATGGGCAGTACATACACCACTCAATGGAATTTGTGGCAAATGTAGCATAAATCTCACGGGAATAAAAGTGAGATGAAAAATCCCTTACGAAAACTCGGCAGCCTAACGGCGCCACATAAAACTTCCGAATATGGATTGATGAAATCAAATAGAGTATCCCATCATATTACAATAGAATTTACAGCAAGTGGAATATAAAAGATCATCCCAATAACAAGAAATATGATCTTTAAAAGGAATGACATAAAAGTGTGCTCTTAAAAAGAAAGAGAGGAGTAGGATCCCTTACCTCGGGTCCGACTTGACTCAATCGTTCTTTAATATCCTGAATAATAAACTTGAGTTAATTTCTAATTCCTTAAGAACCTTTTCCGAGTTCATTATTCCTTTTATATCACTTATTACCATGTTATAAACACTATGTAATCATTAAGTTAATAATGATTGTTTTGTTGATATTTGGTTCTTAAGTCGAAAGTGGACTTCTTACAATTACATGTTGTTCGTGTGGCCAAATGTTTATCATATCCAGAATTGTATTCATTATGTAGATATCATATATGTCATATATATCCAGTACATTCATGAATTTATAACATTACATAATCATTTAGAGGTAAGAAATGAAATGCACCGTTCATGGAGATGGTAAGCCGTACGTACGCATGAACGCTACTTTCATTTCTATTTCGTATTTTATAGAATGGAATAATAATGATATAAAGGTATATTATAATTCCATTATAATTTCATTTATAATATCATATTTCCATCCTTTATACATCCCACATATGGTATTTAACGAATCAAATCACTTTGAGGGGGCGGTAGTCCGCACTTCCTTAAATGAAGATATCGTGTATACCCATAATGGAAGCCATAAAGGTAAGACAAAAATGAAAAATACAGAAGCATAAATAAAACATAAAAATACTATATATCATATATAAAAATAGTGACATCATAATGGCCACCCTTGAAGGTGTTAAATGAGTATTGAACAATCATCGTTTCGGGAGGCAGAATGTTGCCATCCACGGAAACCGTATGTTCTTTAACCATTTTATGTAGTTGTGTGAGACTGTAGCTCGAATAAATCTTATAAAAACATCCTAGTATATTAAATATACTGGTGTTGTTACAAAAGAAGTAAATAAAAAGAGTTTAGAGGGTTTGAGAAGAAAAATAAAACAAATGAACAAGAGATAATGAATTACCATTAAAAGTGTAACTCCTTTTGATTTGAGACTAAAGGCTTCCTTTGAAAGGATTCTGCCCAAAGGGAATCCTCTAGGATGAGGAGAGGGATGTGGAGAGAGTAAATGGGCAGGGGTTGGCCGAGCCAAAGGCTTGATGAGTGTGTGTAAGGTGGTAGAGGTGGGGGCCTTTTATAAGAGGAGAGGAGGAGCACTTTTGGAAAGTAAGAAATATTACTTTATTTGAAAATGTGTTTCAGTTTCAAAAGGTCCAACATTGATATAATTAGTGGATAAGGTGATAAGGATTCTAAATCCACTCATCCAATAAGTTTTGGACATGTGTAGTTCATAGATTTTACATTATCTTTCCATCTTATTTAAATCGTCAAATAATGATGTCATCGCTGCATCATTATTATGTCATAAATAATTTAATTTATTTAATGTCTAAAAATTATAAAAAAAAATACTATGATGGAGGAAATATTTTTAGATTTCCAATGAATATTTATAATCAAAAATATGACATGTATAACCCCACTTAAAATTTTTTTTAGTAAAACATATCATGTTTGTGTCAATTTTACTTTTACATTAAATAAAATGTTATTTATGTCATTTCCCAACCAAAGTGGATCCATGGGGTCCCCAAGTTGACCCATGGCTTTTCTTGGTCGGAAATGACACAACCAATTAGGTTAGGAAATGTGTCAAGATCATCTTATTCCATTAAAGCATTATTTTTACCTTAAACTATACTAATCATCACTAATCGCGATTAAAAACATAATAAGTTACTATTCACCAAAAAATTATTTTAATCTCATTGAACCACATTTTACATCTTAATGACAACCATGTATGTCGGATTTTTGAAAATCAAAACACAATTATGGCAAAATTTCATTTAAACGGAAAATCAGTTTTTATAAGTACCACTTAGTGGTTTCACTATTCATCAAAAATTGAAGTTTTTCAGAAAAATCCCAAAAATTCACCCTAATCTATATTTGATATTACGAATTCAAAAATGAATTCCGTTTTACAAAATTCAAAACATATTAGTAACATTAATTAATTTAATAATTAATTCCCGCTGTCAGAGCAAATAGCGTGTTTTTATAAAACAATAAATATCAAAAGATTGACACTAGTTTAAGTCTGATTTCAAAGTGAAATTAATTCCAACGACCACTATTGGATATAATGGTAAAAATATATTATAATTTCACTTTAAAACCAATTCAAAAGATAATATAATCATATAAATAAATTATATTAAAAAGAGGTTTTGATTTAAAATACAACATTTTACACTATTCATTAAAAAACGAACTTTATCCAAAAAATACCAAAAATTTACAAAATGTAAATTTTGATGTCCCGATTCTTAATAAGAGTTTTATTTGGTCCAAAAGAATGTTTAAGAGTGAACAAAACTATATTTAATGATGGTTCAACATCAAAAGGTGATAAGTGAATCTTTAGTGAAAACTAGGGCATATACGCCTAAAATTGAATTCTTTCTGTATTTTAAGCCTTTATATTTTATTGGATAAATGTAAAAAAATTTAAAAACATATATAATCATATTTTAGTTATTTATATCCATTCCCACCATTACAACGGCTACATGTTAACTACCATTTAAAATAATATTATTTTATTATTAGAGTGCAACGTAAGATTTCCAAGAGACTCGTTGTTGCGTGTTGGGTACGCCATCGAGCATAGCGTCCCCTTTAAAGTCATATTAATATTTTATTCACAAATATGGATAAATATGAAAATGTCATATTCCTTATTTACCTGGGGTGTTACATCCTTCCCCCCTTCTGGGAATTGCGTCCTCGCAATTTTAAAATTGCACTTGGAAACATCCTTGAACGTCCCACATCGGAACAAGAGTCGGTAAAACAATCACTTTAAAATAAAGAAAGATAAGAACAAAGGTCACCCGAGTTAACCCATACTTGGATTCTATGTATGAAAATATGGACATGGAGGAGAAAACATGGGGTCATGTTCTGATGGAGAGTGATAGAAAACATGTTTAGGAGAAAGTTAACCACGAGAAAATCACAAACTTGTGATGGGTTAAACGGTATTCGATTCCCCAGCAGGAAAAGTTAATAGACAAAATTTTTGTTTTAAGTTACTTTTTATTGAGGAATTTATTCATAAGGAAACATAATCACTTATCATATTTACTTTCAACTTTTATTATATTCCTTACACAAACTCATATTTTCTCCAAAAGACGAGTATTTAGAAAGACTTGCTCACATTAATAGTACTATAATCAACTTCTAGAGAATCACATAATCCACAAAAGAGAACTATATACTTCCCATGTATTTAGACTTTAACCAAAACCAAAACCCAAAATATTAGTACAAGATCAGATAACCCAGAAAAGGATAACCCATTATAAAAAGAAAATCTATTCTTAACCTCCAAAATTTGTCCAACAAAACCCAAAGTTCAACGAGGACCATTAGATAAACAATTTGTCCATAAAATTCTTCAAAGTAAACCAATATAATATTGAAACCCAAATTTTTGAAGGATTTAGTCACATAGTCTTCCAAGTTAAATCGTAACATTTATCTCCAAACAACATCAGTTTCCCCTAAAGTCTCGTATTGAAAAGTAATTAACCTAATCACATATCCTCCATGATAGGTTAATCATTTTCATAAATAACCCAAAATCAACTTACTCTTAATTCATAAAATCATATAACTATAAAGAATCAGTCAAACTAACCAGGGACTTCACGTAGTTCAGTGGTAGGCGATAAATACCAGTCGCACTTTGGTTGTGGGTTCGATTCCCGCAGCTTTTTCCGACGCGACGGGTTGTCACACGGTCTGTGTGTTGTCCTTTTTCCAAAACTATATAATTCTTAAAACATTCCCCAAAATGAGATAAAATCTTCATATTTTAACCTCTAGTTTATCTCATGCCTTTCATTTTCCATCATATCATAGAGTAACCCATAATTACCTAAAAAGTAAGGATCATATAAACCCTAATGGTTACCTTAATAATTATTACCTGAATTTCCACATCGAGTTGGCCATCTCGTACATGATGAATTAGAGAACTCACCAAGGTTGAAGTGGTTGATCATGAATCTTTGATAGTTGGTTTAGAACAACCATGAGAATCCTCATTGAATCCCCCATCACATCTAGTCTCTTAATCAGATAACAACCATAGTTTCCTTCAAACCCATTGTCACTTTGGTGCCTGCTAGATCCAGCCATTTACTAAAACCAAAAAAAGGTCAGTGTGAGTATATCAACATAACCATCATGTACTAATGAGGAAGATAAACACTAAGATATTCTTACTCATTCACTTTATCTAAATCTAGGACTCTGTCTGAAATCCTAACCATTATGGTAATGTCACTTATACTTAAAGAATACCCTATCCTCTAAAGTTATCTAAACCGACCTTTGATACCAACTATAAGGCCCCAGCCTTAAACCTTACTTAATCATGAGTTATTACAGGATTACACATTGAGGATCTTTTCAGGTTTAGAGTTTTAGTGAATTAGATCATGAAACTTGCATTACATTCCACATTTAAACAAAGTGGTTACATAAAAGACAGTATTCATTCTTCCCATCAACGGAAACATATTTAAAATATAACACGGATTCTTTCTTGAAACATCCTTGACACTATCATCACATCATGTCTCTTTCCCTTGACCTGTGAAAAACATTTCAAAAAACTTGGGATGAGCATAAAAAGCTCAGTAAGGGTTTTAAAAATATGGAAAGGAAACATGAGTTCATATATACATAAGAATGAAATCATACTTTACCCATAAAACATAGGCACTTTAACATACCTCATCAAACCATGAATAAATCATAGAAAACATAAGACATAAAGGTAACTTGAGGCATTCATAACATTCTTACGTGGGGAGTAACCCTCTTGGTTACGTTTGGAATACCCATCACAGTATATTCCCTAAATCTCTTCGGAGAAACCTTAACGTTTCACTCCTTCGCATTACCCAATGCATTAGAGAGCTATATCGGGCTCACCCGCCCTTAGTTTATCACGGAACCACCCTTTTTAATAACAATGCCCAAGAACCATAACATAAATGTATCACATAAAACATGCATTAAAGGAAACATAACATTTCCACATTTCAATCACAATATAACATTTTAGTATATTGAAATAATGAATCCATTCAAAAAGAAACCATTTCCAAAACCATTTAAAACATTTAATAAAGAGATTTTTGAATCAAAGTGTCCCATACCACCTTGAAGAATAAAATTTAAAACCATTAATATCCATATAAATAAATCCTTAAAACCATTTTTGAAAACATGGATATTAATAAGAACAAATAATTAAAACATTTAAAACGATATTTTGGTTAAAGGGGTTTTACCAAAATTAGAGACACTTGAATACAATAATCGAGGAATAACATTTAGTCAGAACTTTATAATATCATGAGAATAAAAGGATTCATGATATAATACTCCAAAGGACAGTATATACACCATATAAGAGTGAATTGGTGCATAACAACAATGAACCCTCAATAGAAATGTCAAATGTGATGAAATCCCTTATAAAGAAGGTATCCTTAAATTAAGGACAAATAAATCTCAAAAATATGTGTGAAAAATATATATACACCCAATATAAGTGTATATTAAGTGTAAAACAATAAAAGGTCATTCACACATATTCAATGGATGACATATTCAAAGACTACAAGTTGAACCCAAAGAAATCGAAAATGGGTTAAAAAGTTCCCTTGACAGCCTAACTACATCACATCAAAATGAGTTGATGAGATATAAAAAGTGTATCTCATCACTTGGACATAAAATTTACATCAATAAGGATGTATGAGAACATATCACAACATAAAAATATGTAAATTAAAATACCCAATAAAAGAAGCCTTTTAAAAAAGAGGAGGGTGAAAGGTTCCCTTACCGACTTGGGTATCTTTCAAAACATACACCCCATGAAAGAAAGACAATAGGTCATTGATGTAAATACTCATAAACGAAATTATATTACACAAAGATTAAAATAATGGGCAGTACATACACCACTCAATGGAATTTGTGGCAAATGTAGCATAAATCTCACGGGAATAAAAGTGAGATGAAAAATCCCTTACGAAAACTCGGCAGCCTAACGGCGCCACATAAAACTTCCGAATATGGATTGATGAGATCAAATAGAGTGTCCCATAATATTAAAATAGAATTTACAGCAAGTGGAATATAAAAGATCATCCCAATAACAAGAAATATGAGCTTTAAAAGGAATGACATAAAAGTGTGCTCTTAAAAAGAAAGAGAGGAGTAGGATCCCTTACCTCGGGTCCGACTTGACTCGATCGTTCTTTAATCTCCTGAATAATAAACTTGAGTTAATTTCTAATTACTTAAGAACCTTTTCCAAGTTCATTATTACTTTTATATCACTTATTACCATGTTATAAACACTATGTAATCATTATGTTAATAATGATTGTTTTGTTGATATTTGGTTCTTAAGTCGAAAGTGGACTTCTTACAATTACATGTTGTTCGTGTGGCCAAATGTTTATCATATCCAGAATTGTATTCATTATGTAGATATCATATATGTCTTATATATCCAGTACATGCATGAATTTATAACATTAAATAATCATTTAGAGGTAAGAAATGAAATGCACCGTTCATGGAGACGGTAAGCCGTACGTACGCATGAACGCTACTTTCATTTCTATTTCGTATTTTATAGAATGGAATAATAATGATATAAAGGTATATTATAATTCCAGTATAAGTTCATTTATAATATCATATTTCCATCCTTTATACATCCCACATATGGTATTTAACGAATCAAATCACTTTGAGGGGGCGGTAGTCCGCACTTCCTTAAATGAAGATATCGTGTATACCCATAATGGAAGCCATAAAGGTAAGACAAAAATGAAAAATACAGAAGCATAAATAAAACATAAACATACTATATATCATATATAAAAATAGTGACATCATAATTTCCACCCTTGAAGATGTTAAATGAGTATTGAACAATCATCGTTTCGGGAGGCAGAATTTCGCCATCCACGGAAACCGTATGTTCTTTAACCATTTGATGTAGTTGTGTGAGAGTGTAGCTCGAATAAATCTTATAACAACATCCTAGTATATTGAAGATACTGGTGTTGTTACAAAAGAAGTAAATAAAAAGATTTTAGAGGGTTGGAGAAGCAGAATAAAACAAATGAACAAGAGATAATGAATTACCTTTAAAAGTGTAACTCCTTTTGATTTGAGACTAAAGGCTTCCTTTGAAAGGATTCTGCCCAAAGGGAATCCTCTAGGATGAGGATAGGGATGTGGAGAGAGTAAATGGGCAGGGGTTGGCCGAGCCAAAGGCTTGATGAGTGTGTGTAAGGTGGTAGAGGTGGGGGCCTTTTATAAGAGGAGAGGAGGGGCACTTTTGGAAAGTAAGAAATATTACTTTATTTGAAAATGTGTTTCGGTTTCAAAAGGTCCCACATTGATATAATTCGTGGATAAGGTGATAAGGATTCGAAATCCACTCATCCAATAAGTTTTGGACATGTATAGTTCATAGATTTTACATTATCTTTCCATCTTATTTAAATCGTCAAATAATGATGTCATCGCTGCATCATTATTATGTCATACATAATTTAATTTATTTAATGTCTAAAAATTATAAAAAAATACTATGATGGAGGAAATCGTTTTAGCTTTCCAATTAATATTTATAATCAAAAATATGACTTGTATAACCCCACTTAAAAATTGTTTTAGTAAAACATATCATGTTTGCGTCAATTTTACTTTTACATTAAATAAAATGTTATTTATGTCATTTCCCAACCAAAGTGGATCCATGGGGTCCCCAAGTTGACCCATGGATTTTCTTGGTCGGCCATGACACAACCAATTAGGTTAGGACATGTGTCAATCTCATCTTATTCCATTAAAGCATTATTTTTACCTTAAACTATACTAATCACCACTAATCGCGATTAAAAACATAATAAGTTTATATTCACCAAAAAATTATTTTAATCTCATTGAACCACATTTTACTTCTTAATGACAACCATGTATGTCGGATTTTTGAAAATCAAAACACAATGATGGAAAAATTTCATTTAAACGGAAAATCAGTTTTTATAAGTACCACTTAGTGGTTTCACTATTCATCAAAAATTGAAGTTTTTCAGAAAAATCCCAAAAATTCACCCTAAGATATATTTGATATTACGAATTCAAAAATGAAGTCCGTTTTTCAAAATTCAAAACATATTAGAAACATTAATTAATTTAATAATTAATTCCCGCTGTCAGAGCAAATAGCGTGTTTTTATAAAACAATAAATATCAAAAGATTGACGCTAGTTTAAGTCTGATTTCAAAGTGAAATTAATTCCAACGACCACTATTGGATTTAATGGTAAAAATATATTCTAATTTCACTTTAAAACCAATTCAAAAGATAATCTAATCATATAAATAAATTAGATTAAAAATAGGTTTTGAATTAAAATACAACATTTTACACTATTCATTAAAAAATGAACTTTATCCAAAAAATACCAAAAATTTACACAAAGTAAATTTTGATGTCCCGATTCTTAATAAGAGTTTTATTTGGTCCAAAAGAATGTTTAATAGTAAACAAAACTATATTTAATGATGGTTCAACATCGAAAGGTGATAAGTGAATCTTTAGTGAAAACTAGGGCATATACGCCAAAAATTGAATTCTTTCTGTATTTTAAGCCTTTATCATTTATTGGATAAATGTAAAAACATTTAAAAACATATATAATCATATTTTAGTTATTTCTATCCATTCCCGCCATTACAACGGCTACATGTTAACTACCATTTAAAATAATATTATTTTATTATTAGAGTGCAACGTAAGATTCCCAAGAGACTCGTTGTTGCGTGTTGGGTACGCCATCGAGCATAGCGTCCCCTTTAAAGTCATATTAATATTTTATTCACAAATATGGATAAATATGAAAATGTCATATTCCTTATTTACCTGGGGTGTTACACCCACCCCCTTGGACCACCCCAGGACACCCCCAACCCTCCGGACATCCCCCACCCCTCTAGACAGCACCCCCACCCCTCATGGACACCACCCCCACCCCTACCCCTTCAACACCCCCCTGGACACCCCCAACCCTCTAGACATCCCCCACCCCCCAAACAACCCCCAAAACCATCTGGACATGCCCCCACCCCCATGGATAGCCACTCACACCCACCCACCCCCTTGGAAACCCCCTCGGACACCACCCGTTTCCACATCTTTGATATAACATATTTTTTAAAAAAACATGAAATTATTAAAAATGTTTCATGAAATATGATGAAGAGTCCAATTGTATTTCTTATGAAATTTTTCTTACTAGAAAGGGTCATACTATTGGATAGAATAATAATTAAAGTGGCATAAAACAGTAATATAATCCTAAAAAATGCATATAATCCAGCTTAAATATTTGAATAAATATGTTTTTAATAAACCATCAAATCCAAAAGGTGTATGAGAGAACAATTAGAGTAAAACTGGAAATGAGAGATCATAGTCATTGATGGGGGATGGTGTCAAAGGAAACAGAAAATCAAATGAACCGAGGCCATTTTATGAAGTAATCCATGAAAAATAAAAACCTACATCAAATAAAATCGTGAAACATCAAAAAACAAAAAAATATCCATTTGAAATAGAATCTAGTATCTTGATTCAGAAACTCTAAAAAATAAATAAATCAAAATCTCATTGATTGAATCCTGAATTTCTAAAATAGAACAATACACTGGTTTCACTTTGGTTGGTGGTGCAATTATTTGTTGTATTCGATCATCAATTAGTTATGTGACATAAAATCAAAAAATCATGTGATATACATATAAGTAACATTCATTATTCAAGTTCACATTATTTTTGTAAAATTACCCATGTATATATTATCATTAATTAAAAACATTATCATTATTCTCAACTAAAATCATGAGAATTGTGATATTCCCATTTTTATAAACATATATTAATGATGTTATGATAGAGTTTATCATAACTAATAATATAAAAAATGGTATACTTATCTATAGTAGAGTCCTATAATAAAAAATGGATGCATGATATTTCTGTGACATTTAGATTTTTTAATGGGATATAATGATGTTTAATACATCCCTGAAGGGTGAAATTATAAGGAGTTTATTGTCTTCTAAAAATAAAAAGTGGGTAAAAGTGAATTTTTTTCCATTAAAGAAAACAAATGGTTTATCATAGATTTATTAGACTCTATGAGGGTGAATGATAAATATTTATTTTATTATGTTCCATTATAACTCATGTGTAAATATTTATTTTAGTTCAATTAATGAATGATAAATGGTTTACATTAATGGTTTTTGTTTTCTAAAAAAATGACATCTAGAATATGGACGATTGATTCCTATTCTATGATAAGACACTCAACAATGATGATTCACTATATATGATGATAATTTCTTTTAATTCTCTAGTCACATAAACATTATTGGTTATCCAACTACAAAATTGTTAGATGAACCTGAGCGTTAAATGAAATATAGGATAAAGGAATGGATGAATCAACCATACTTGAAATTTATTTTTGATAATAAAATTTAAACAGGTCAAATCAGGAAATATTCCAAATCATTCCTTAATCGTGCCATAGTCCTTCAATAAATAACCCCAAATATGTTTCCAACATAGGAGGATTTTGATTCATTAAATGTAAGGTAATATATCAAAATTTGTTTTATAATGAAATACAAAAACAAGACACACAAGATAAAAACGAATGTTCGGTGCCAACGATATTCAAAATGATGTAATAGGGTTCGAAATAGAAGAATCTAACCTAGTTTAAAAAAAGCACAAAACATAAATATAGACTATCCGAAAAAAAAAACGAACGAAATAAATTCGTGGTATGCTTATTTGAGTGTTGCGAGTTGAGATGATATATTCGAGGAGACTAAATATGATAAACGATGAAGCCAAAATGAGTTTAACGCAGGTCGATCGACGAGCCGATTAGGGTTTACCGCACGAGAGAGACGAGCCGACAGACTGTCAATCGAAAAAATGTAAATGATAGTCCATGGGGCTAAAAAAATTTAAATGTTTTATAACGTCGGTTATATAATAACGGACGTTATAAACTATTTTTAAATTTATAACATCGGTTATTTGAAAACCGACGTAAAAAACCCCTCGTGCTTTGGTTGTTTATGTCGGTTATTTTATAATGGATGTAAAAAACTCATAGATATCTCATTTTTTACATCAGTTATAAAATAACAAACGTAAAAAACTCATTGATATCATGTTTTTTATGTCAGTTACTTTATAACCGACGTAAAAAACTCATAGATATCTCGTTTTTTACGTCGGTTATTTTATAACCGACCTAAATGACCCATAGATAACTCGTTTTTTAAGTCGGTTATAAAATAACCGACGTAAAAAACACCTAGATATCTCATTTATTATGTCGGTTATCAAATAACCTTCATAAAAAACCCCCACACTTTGGTTTTTTATGTCTGTTATGAAATAACCGACGTAAAAACCGAACACGCGCGATTTGTAACGTCTGTTATTAAAATAACCGACGTTAAAAAGCTACTCAACACATTTTTTACATCTGTTATTAAATAACCGACGTAAAAAACCATGTTTCACAGATTCTCACATCGGTTATATATAACCGACGTAAAAAATGGTGATGTAAATAACATTTTCTGCACTAGTGCCTGGAAGTCATTACAAACTTTAATTTTCCCCACCCTTCTTACTAATTGGGAAAATTATATATATGAACATGGAAAATTACATCACTCTAATTATGCCATCTTAGATCAACTTATTTGTGCCAGTATTCTCCATTGAATTATGTGATGGATGAATTATTATGGGAACATGTTTATATCTAATGTGGAATATGGAGAAACCTTGATGGTGGAAAACAACTAATGTTTGAGCCCCAAAATCTCCTTATAGTTAAAAAATATATATCTTTTTTTTATTAATGAATTCATGGTATCACTCATATATAACGGGAGTCATGATGACACTAATCAATGTAGGCCTTAAATTTTCTTCTATATATTTTATCTCATAAAATTTGGAAGGAAGAACCACTTCAATGTCAGGGGGAGATTTATCCAATTCATCCATAATGGAATCATGCGTTCTGTAGGGGATGTAAAACTCTTTTTTCAATAGTAATGGAGATTCATGAACATCTCTTTTTGGGGGAAAAATCATTATAAGTAGCTATTTGGCCAACTGAATCCATAGAAACGTGGATAATCTATGTTTAAACTATTATACCTTATTATTATTTTCTTAATGGTCATCCCAATATATAAATATAATATGAGTTATTTAATTATTTATTGTTTATCAAAACTATATTTTTTATATATGTTATATTCCAACTTATTTGTAGAGGTTTCTTTAACTGGTGTTGGGAGAGGGTTTCTCCAGTTTCAGGTTCACAAGTCCTGTATATGAAATATAAATGATCTAGGATCACTTTTTTTGGTATGATGAACTAGTGTTTAAGGAATGTATTTTTATCTAATATATAATGTATATGTAGTTGAAATATTCTCTTTAGTTTATCACATCAATCTATCGATGTTTCTTTCAAGACATATATTCCTTTGTTGTTCTTTTTCATTTGAATAGGGATTGATTTCCACTCTTTTTGTAATACTCAACATATATCTAATGAGTACCACATGAACCCAAGGGGGATGAATCACCCTGGATCACACCTACTCAAACATTTTGGGAATATTTGTTTCACTAGTGATCGAAATAATGGATAAATAAATACAGTTATAGCCATAGATTCTCTAGTAAGGAATTGAATGTTTTTTATTTTAGGTAAAAAATTAAATCACAATTGGATACCATGTTTAAAAACTTTGTATTCATATATATATATATATATCTAAGTTATTGTTTCTCTCAATTGACATATCCAAGAATTTCTTAGTTTAAGAGGGCTATGTGATCTTATATGTATCAATGATTAGGGAGCATCTCGGATTGGATAATATTGATCCTAGATAAATTGTTAACTAAAAATCCACAAACATCAATAACATTAATAATTATTGATATTTAAAGGGGGAGTATATGGACTAATATGACTGCACCCTCACATTCCCTTAAAAGGGAAATGAAAAGATGTTACTATTTATACTTATCATATTCTATAAAGTATTCTTCTTGGGAATACACTTGGGTCTCGAACTCCAAAAGACTCTTCAAGGGATTGATAGGAGCCAACAAATGCATTGTTAGATAGAGTGATTCAAGTATCAAAAGTTTATATGAATCACCTATGAGGTGATTCATCAGGTCTTACTTCCATTCCATATGCTCATATATATTCTTGATTTATCTTTACATAACTGTAATTGTTGAAATACCAACAATCTGGGGTGATGTATCCTGTTTGGAACCATATGAATCATTCATTAAGGGATATTAATAATTTTATCTACCTGGGTTCAGGATAATAGCCTACAAGTCAGATGGAATTTATAGAGGAATACATATTATATTTTTAAAATATTTTTATAATGTTTGATATAAACTGTAACTCGATCCCATTATGAGAGGTATTAAACTCATGATATTTAATATCATGTTTTACATCATGAGAGGATCCATGTAATCCATGTATTTTTGGAATTGACTTCCTTGATACCATGTGTGTTTTTAGGTAGTAGGTATAAATGGAGAACATGAAATAGATTTAGTTTGTTCTTATTTGTTCTGGTTTTCATGGATTATCCACTGTTCTTGAGAAATTGACATTCAAGCTATAATATAATAAAATATCTATACACCTCGAATCAATTCATGATTCTTATATATGAAATTTTAAACATTATTAGGTTTGACAAATGTTCATGTGTGTTATACATGGTGATCAATTAGCTTCACTATGTCATGGTCTACTATGTTATAGATCCATCCCTTGAGGGAAAAGAAATATATAATGTTGTTTCTAAGATAGATGTTTTAGGGTACATATTTTAGTGGATCATCAATTCCACATCATGTGGCTTTATGATGACAATTAGCATGACCAAGTTCATTTTCATGTAAAAATGAATAATCATAAGAATTACCAGGCTTAATGGATTAGACCCATATATTTTAATCTCTTATGGGTCTTAATACCTACCCCTAATGGGAACCCCAACATCACCAATAGTGTGATCCAATTATTATTGGGGTCTTTTCAACAAGGCCACCAAGAAATGGATTTATTGAGGGGATATATTTTACAAGATGAAATCAATCACTACATTTATAGAGTAAATGTTTTGTGATGTTGGTGGAAAATGACATCATTTCATTGTATACTATATGAAATATTGAATACACTGTTTATAAATATCTTGCCTGAAACATTACATAATCTTGAATTAAGTTAATAATTCACACTGAGAATCTTTTCAGGTATAAAGATTTAGATAATTAGGTTATAATTTATACATAACAAATGGAACATTACAAGTAGATACTTCTACTCTGTATCCATTTCTTTTATAAAAAAAGATCTTAAAAAAGAAACTTGTTTAGTTCCATGTTTCTGACAGTATGAATTTTTCTAGATCCCATCCTTGACCCTGTTCATTTTTATGTCTAGTGAAAATCATTTCAAAACTTAGGATGAGAATAAAAGGCTCTGTAAGGGATACATAAATAAGGAAAACTATTAGTTTTTAAAAAACAAGTAAACCGTGAAAACAGTATCATAAAGTAATATTTTTCACCTTTAAGAAGTAGAAAAAACACTTCACTGAATATAAGCTCATTGATTACCCTTTTTTAACCAAAAGATTACCACAAAGCCCATAGAGAGAAACAAATAACATACAAAGGTAACTTTGGGAATAATCATACTTAAATAGAATAACCATACAGTTGACTTCCACACATATTACTAAATTGAATATCCATACTACTTACTTTCATACCCAATGCATTGGTGGTTATAACGTAACCACCCATAATTGGATTATAATGGAACCACCCATCAGTTGGTTTATCTCATACCAACCCATGATTGGTTTATCACATAAACTCCCATAAATTTCCCAAGTACCGTTGTATAATCATAACACATAATATATTAGAAATATCAACATTTCAATAATAACATTTCATATGAAATCACAAGAAATAATTTCAAGATATTGAAATACTCAATACTTTTAGAAAACCATTTTCAAAACCAATATAAATAAAAGGGGTATATCATATTTATTTTGGTTTTAAAAAATATTATGACTTGTTACAGAATGTAGTTATCAAATAATGATCACGATGACAGAAAGGTCGTTGTCATCACATATGTTAAAAACCCTCATTTTTCCATTTAGTAAAATGCTTTGTAAAAAAGGACTCCCCATGAATGAAAGTAAAATTCAAAGGATTTTATTATACACCATGTAAAAGAAGGAGGTTTATATTATCAGAACATACCTCAATGAAATGAGTTTGAGATGAAGTCCCTAACCATGAGTCTGATTCATCACCTATGTTCTTTGTGCTTCATAAATATTAAATTTAAGTTAATTTATACTTGATTAAGATCATTTTTCACGTTTATTATTCCTTTTATAAAACTTATTACCAGGTTATAAATATTACATTATTATTTAAGTTAATATCAGTCGTTTGGTTGATATTGGGTACTTGAGTTGAAAATAAACATGTTATAATTACAAGTGGTCTATGTGGTAAAGATTACATTACATTTAGATTGATATTCATAATTTAGATATCATATATATCCATTATATATATGTGTTTATAATTTACATTACATATTGATATATGAAATTAAATGCACCATTCATGGAGACTTTAAGCCGTACGTACGCATGAACGCTACATTAATTTCATTTTTCATATCTAAAGGAATGAAACCAAATGTATAAATAGGTATGATATATTTATACTATATTATCATATTTTTTATATCATATATAATTTCATTAACTCTATACTTTATAAGTTCCATGTATGGCATGAATGAGTTGTATAACTTTGATGGGGCCGTAGTCTATGTTTCCTCTAATGAAATTAGCGTGTTTACACATCCTGAAAATCAAAAAGGTATATTAAAATTAAAAATTATCTAATAAACGTGGAATTTAAAAGATATCACATATTAATAAATTTCCATCACAATGTCCACAATTAGAGGAAGTATGAGATAATTGAACAATCATCATTTCGTGAGGTAGTAGTTTTCCCTCCACAGAAACAATATGTTCTTAATCAATTAGATAGAGGTGTTTGTAAGTTTTGGTCAAATACATGGAACTATAACTTTCTATTATATTCAATATATTGGTTTTTTTATAAATTAATTGAATAAATAGAATTTAGGGGGATGGAGAATGGAAATAAATGAAACAGTCTTGAGAGAATACATTACATCAAATAGAGTAACTCCATATTATTATAGCTAAACAACATTCTTGATTTTACTTCATCCCAAGGTATGGATTCTAGGAGTAAGAGATGAATTTTGGGAGATTATTTGAGCATAGTTTTGACGATCCAAGGGGCTTGAGTGGTGTGAGTAAGGGTTTGAGTTTGTGGTTTTTTATAAAAGAGCGGAGGGTTACTTAAGAAATGTCTTGAAAGATTATTTTTTTATAATCTAAATTTCTATTTAAAAAGGTCCAAAAAAATTTAATACAAAGATAAGAAGATTAATATTATAAATCCTCTCAACCAATAGGTTTTCGATATGTTTAGGGCAAAAATTTATCTTTAACTTTTAGCTTTAACCCTTAATTAACTAATTTAACTCTTACAATATATTCTTGTATATTCATACTATATGGGTAACATAATTACAATAAAATTACAATCGAACCTAAAGTCGTTAATTAATTACATTTAGAACATTTTATATGTTATTTGTCCAATTATATTATTTTTGGACTATTATATCATTTTAAAAAAATTATTTGTTTAGAAAACTAATTTATGACTATTTTTATACTATTCATATCATGACTTTTTAAAAATAAATAACAACTTAGTTTATTCAAAAAACATCATTAATTCATGATAACAAGTGATAATAATCTATAAAATTCATATACGGAATAAAATGTTTTGAAATATTTTTTTTTAATTATATAATCTCATTTTTTTAAATAATTCATTATTATATAAATTACTATATCATCATTGTGTCATAAATATATTTATTTATTTCAAATCTAAAAAATTTAAATAAAATACCATAATGTATGAAATCTTCTTATATTTTTAATTAATATTTACTTTTGAAATTATAACTTATATAACTCCATATAAATTTTTTATAATAAAAGAAACATAATTAGGATATATTTTCCTTAACATTAAATAAAAAGTAATTAAATGTCATTTTCACACAAAAGTGGCTCCATGGGGTCGTAAAATCAACCCAAGGATGCCCAATTTCTAAAAAATATCATCCCATAGGGTTTTTACTTGTGTTAGAGTAGTTTAATATTATTATAATATTATTTTTTACCCTTATTTACCAGATTTAGAACTTATACAAGATAAATATAATAATTACTAATGTTACTATTCATAATGTAGAAAAAGATAAAAGGTATATATTTACACAATTTGGACCTCTTGATACAAAATATTGAATCCATTTTCTCAAAATTCCAAATAAAGAAGTTGTAGTAATTAATTTAAAATTAATTTCAGTTGTCAAACCAAAATGTGGGGTTTTAAGGAGTAAAAAACTACCAAAAGATTGACATGGGTTTATGTCTAATTTCAATGTGAAATTACATTCAATAGAAAAATTGGAGTACATTATAAAAAAATTATAGAATTAAACATTAAAACCAAATAATAATAAAATCTAACTATATAAATAAATTATAAGAAAATGCAGTTTTGAATTAAAATGTTGTATTTCCCACTATTAATTAAAAAATGAACATTATCATAAAAATAACAAAATATTACCGAAAGTAAATCTTTATGTCCCACTTCTAATGAATAATTTTTTTCCCAATGGAAAATATTAAAGTAAAAATAATACTAGATTTAAAAAGGGTTGGCCATCAAAAGATGGTAAAATGACCTTTTAAAGAACATTAGAGTATTAATGTTTAATATCGGGTTCATTCATATATTAAGACTCTAAAATTAATTAGATAAATTTAAAGACATTCAAAAAACATGTATAATCATATTTTAGTTAGTTCAGTTCATTCCTGCAAATACAACAGATATGCGTTAACTATCATTTAAAATAATAATATGATAATATATTTTCTCAGTATAACTCAATGTTATGTGAAATAAATGATTTTAGAGAAACCAGTTGTTGCATGTTGACTACGCTATCAGAGAAAGTATACCCTTTAAAGTAAAATTAATATCATGTTCACAAATATTGATAAATCTGAATAAGTCATATCCTTTATTTACCTATGATGTTACATCCTTCCCCCTATTGGGAATTGTGTCCCCGCAATTCTATTCACTAATCAAATATGTGGGGGTATATATCCCTCATAGCATTTTCATATACCCACATTTCCTCATCAACCATATATGTTTTCCAGAAAAATTTTAAATTATGAATTACCTTATTCTGTAACAATTTCTCTCTTTGGTCAATAATCTAGAAAGGTTATTTCTCAGAAGAATGATTTTCTTTCTTCTGAACAACCTCTAGACTCAAAATATGAGATTAATCTAACATATACTTTCTCATCATTGAAACACGAAAAACATTTCCTACCTAGGATAAACTTGGAGGTATGTTTACTCTATAGGTAATTGATCCAACTTTATCCATGAATTTATAGGGTCCAATGATCATCAGACTTAGCATTCCCTTCTTACCAAAATGCATCACACTTTTCCGTGGAGAAACATTGAGAAAGACATGATCACCTACCTAAAAAAGGTTCTTCCCTCGAGTTCTCCACATAACTTTCATGCCTGATCTAAGCTATTCTCTTGTTTTTATGAGTCAACTGAAATTTTTTCTTCTATCTGTTCTACCAATTCTGCTCCAACAAACTTCCTTTCACCTAATTCATCCCAAAAATCTGGAGATTAACACTACTTTCCATACAATGCATCCAGTGGTTCCATCTGTATACTAGAACAAAAACTGTTATTATAAGAAAAATAAACCAATGAAATGTGTTGAGGCCGAATTCTCTGGTAATCCATTAAAATGCACTTAGCATATCCACTATGGTATGAATTGTTCATTTTGATATCCCATCTGATTAAGGATGAAAATATGTACTAAAATTTAATTCAGTTCCCATTGACATCTGAAGGACTTTGCAAATGTTAGAAGTGAACCTAATATCATGATCAAATACTATGGAGAAGGGAAACCCATACTAACTAACTATCTCTTTAATATAAAACTGATAATGTTGATCTAGAGGCAGAGTTTCTCAGATAGGAAGAAAATGGGAAGATTTATTTAATCAATCAAAAATAACCCAAATTTCTTTATTACCGCAATAAGTCTTTGGCAATCCCACTGTGAAATCAATGGTCACATTTTCCCATCTCCACTCTGGAAATGGAAAATGTTGAATCATTTCCTTCGGTAACTATTGTTCTTCTTTAACCTATTGAACAGTTAAACAAATCATAGTAAATTCAGAAATATATCTTTTCATTCCATCCCACTAGTAATAATCTTTAATATCTATGTACATTTTAGTACTTCCAGGATGAACTAAAAGCCAGGAACTATGAGCTTCACATAATAATGGTTTCTTAAACTATTAATAACAAGTTACACCTAATCTCTTCCCAAATCTCAAAACACAATCCTTATCAATGTTAAATTCTAGCAACATACCCTTCTGAACCAATACATTCTTTCTCTACAACTCTCTGTCTTCCTTCTATGATTTCTTAATTATGTATGATAGTGATGATTTCCCTACCAACTAAAAAAATAGATGTATTTCATACACCAATGACTACTATTCCAAATTTCATCAAATTTTTATTCAAATGGTATTTTTCAAAATGTAACATGGTTAATGAAGAATTAATTTTTCAACTTAAAGCAATGACCATTTTTTTCCTAGATGGTAATGAATTGTGAAATAATAATCCTTGATTAATTAAGGCTATCTCCTCTGTATCATGTTCAATTATTTTAGAGAGAACATATACACCAAACTTTAGTGAGTTGTATATATTTCACACTTTATGGCATAAAAATGAGGCCTTAAAATTTTTAAAGAAAAAATTAAAATAGGTAATTCCAAATCATGTGTAGTGTAATTTAACTCTTGCGTTTTCAATTGACATGAAGCATAACAAATTACCTAATAATTCAGAATTAGGACACAACCATTCTTTTCAACATAGAATCACTATAGATTACAAATTCACCATTTATAGAAGGAAATGACAAAATAGAGAAATCACCAATCTTATTTTCAATTCCTGAAAACAATAATCACATTATTTTTTCCAGATAAACTTAACACCTTTTTGAGTTAACTTAGTCATTGTGCTAGATAATCGATAAATATTTTCAAAAGAAAACATAAAAAATAAAAATTTAATACAACAAAAATAAGAATCTATGTGATATTGGTAGGGATTTTACACTCTTCAACAACTCTTTTAGATGGTTCAATAATTATTCCATCTTTAGAAACAATATGACCATGGAATGAAATTTTCTACAACCATAACTCACACTTTCTGAATTTCACATACAATTTCTTTTCTTTCATGATTTGAAATAAAACACTTAAATGAATTTAAGGCTCATACTTACTTTTATAATATACCAAAATATCATCTACAAAAAAACACCATTTATCACCCAAGTTAACTTTTCCATCACAACAATAAACTTTTCAATTCTGATTCCAACCAAATCAGGATTCTTATTTGGAATGTCATTTCCCATAATATTCCTTCACATCATAGCTACCCTATTTACCCTATGGAGAACCATTATAATCAAACAAATCATAGATGATGAAAAGAGGTATTATTCAAATTCAATGTCATTTAAATTTCTCTATAATGTAAAAATCATTTATGTATACTCTAGTAACAAAATTCTAACTCATAAAGTTATCTAACCTGACCTATGATATTAACTATAGGGCGCAAGCCTTAAACATTATATTATCTTGAATTATGTTAATAATTTACATTGAGGATATTTTCCAATTTATATATTTAGATTATTAGGTCACAACTTATATATGACAAATTTAATATTACATGTATACACTTCTACGATGTATCCATTTTTTCATAAAACAAAAAATCATAGAAAAAGATACATGCTTAGTTCCAGGTTTTAGACAGCATGACTTTTTCTTAATCCCATATTTGAAACTATTCATATTTACGTCCCGTTAAAAAAATTTCAAATCTTGTGACGAGCATAAAAAATCATAGCTAGGGATACATAAAGAAGTAAAATAATTAGATTTTAAAAAACACGTAATCCATGAAACATTTATCATAATTTAATACTTTTCTCCTTTAAGAAGTAACAATGAAAAATCACTAAATATAAGCTCATTGCTTACCTTTTTTTAAACCAAAATATTACCATAAATCCCATATAAAGAAACCTATAACATATTAAGGTAACATGGGACATATATATTCTTATATGGGATAACCAGGAGATTGACTTCCCCACATATCACTAAATTGAATTTCCATATGTCCGACTTCTATACCCTATGAATTGGAGATTATAACGTAACCACCCATACTTGGTTTATCATGGAACCACCAATCATTTGTATTATCACATAACCACCCATCATTATTTTATTATGTAACCTCTCATTAAATTCCAACGTACCATTATATAATCATAACACATAAAATATTGAAAATATAAAAATTTCACTAATAACATTTCATTTTCAATCACAAGAAATCATTTCAATATAATTAAATACTCAATATTTTTAAAAAACCATTCTGAATACCAATATACATAAAAAGTGTATATGTTATTTATTTCCCCTTTAATAAATATTACTACTTGTTAAGGAATCCAAATATCAAATAATGCTCGCAACGTCAGAAAGGTCATTGTTAACACATATGATAAAAAACCACCTATTTCCTTTTAGTAAAAGGATTTGTAAAAAAATAATCCCTTTGAATAAAAGTAAAATTCAAAGGATTTTATTATTCACCATGTATAATAAGTAGGTGTAAATTATAAAAAACATTCATCAACAAAAGAATATTGAGACGAAGTCCCTTATATTGAGTCTGATTCTTCACATTTATTCCTTGTTCTTCCTAAATAATAAACTTAAGTTAATTTATTCTTTTTAAGAACCTTTTTCAACTTTATTATTACTTTTATATCACTTATTACCATATTATAATAATTACATAATTATTTATGTTAATATCGGTTGTTTTGTCGATATTGTGTACTTGAGTTGAAAATTAATTTATTATAATTTCAAATTATCCATGTGATAAAAATTACATTATTTTAAGAATGTTATTCATGATTTAAATATCAAATATATTTAGTATATATATGTATTTATAATTTACATAACATTTGGAGATAGGAAATGAAATGCAGTGTTCATGGAGACAATAAGACGTATGTAGGCATGAACACTACTTTTTTTTCTTTATCATATTTAGAGGAATGAAAAATAAATGATTCAATGTAATATAATAATTCTAGTCTAATATCATATTTTATATACATTAAATATTTTCATTAATTACATCCTTTATACGTTCAATGAATGGCATAATGAGTCATATAACTTGGAGGGGGTGGTAGTCCGCGCTTCCTCAAATGAAATTATCGTGTTTACACATCATGAAAAGCATAACAGCATGTTGTAAATAATAATTATATAAGAATACATACAATATAAACTTAATATATATCAAATATAAATATAGTTCAATCATAATGTCCACCATGATATGCGGTAGGAGTTAATTGAACAATCATCATTTAATGAGGGAGTAGTTCGCCATCCAAAGAAATACTATGTTCTTTAAAAAATTGACGGAGGTGTGTCTAAGTGTAGGTATAATCCATGGAATAAAAACATACTATTATATTTATGATATCAGTTTTGTTATAAAATAATTTAATAAAGATATTTTAGGGGGTTGTAGAAGGGAAGAAAATGAAAGAATCTTGATAGAAGACATTAACTCAAATCGGGTAACTCCTTTTGATCAAAGCTAAAATGCATTCTGGAATTGCCTTCTATCAAAGGTAAGGATTCTATGAGGAGGAGATAGATGTTATGAGCTTATTATAGTAGATTTCAGACGAGCCAAGGGGATTGAGTGTTGTGAGTAAGGGTTAGAGATGGTGGCATTTTATAAGAGTGAGGATGGGTACCTTAGGAATGTCTTGAAAGATTATATTGTAATAAACTTAATTTCGATTTAGAAAGGTCCAAAACAAATTTAATTTGAAGGTAAGATTATTATTGTACTAAAACCTCTAATATAATATGTTTTAGACTAGTTTAGGTCACAAAAGTATCCTTATCATTTAACATTAACACTTAGATAACCAATTTAACTCTTATCATGCCTTCTTGTATATTCATACTATATGTTTAGTAAAGTTAAAATAAAACTCCAATAGAACATAAATTTGTTTTTTTAAAGGTATTTTCAACATTATCTAAGACATTTAGTGAATATTATATTTTTATGGACTATTATATCTTTTAATAAAGTTGAATTTTTTAAAAACTCATTTATGACAATTTTTATACTATTCATATATTTACTTTTTAAAAATCAATAACAACTTTATTATTTCTAAAATCCATCATTAATTAATGTATAACAAGTAATAACCATCCATAAAATTAGTAGATGGCATAAATAGTTTCAAAATGATTTTATTTTTTTATTATAATCTCCTATATTTAAATTATTCATTAATAAGGTGTCCACTATATCACTATTGTTTCACAAATATATATATTTATTTAATATCAAAAAATTATAAATAAAATACCGTGATGTAGAAAATCTTTTTATTTTCCTAATAAATATTTATAGTTGAAGTATCACTTATAAAACCCCATATAATTTTTTAGTAAAATATACATGTTTAGGTAATATGTTCCTTAACTTTAAATTAATAATAATTAAATGTCTTTTACACACACAAGGGGATCCACGGAGTCCTAAAATCGACCTAAGGATGACCATATTCGAATATATATCATATAATAGTTTTAGGATATGTGTTTGGGTAATTTATGATTATTATAATATTATTTTTACCCTTATTTACCAGAATTACCCTTTAACCATGGTAAATAAAATAATTACTGATGTTACTACTCATAATTTCTAAAAAATAAAACTTCCTAATTAAAAAATTTAGACCTACGAATTTCAAATAAGGAAATAATTTTTACAAATTTAAAATGAATAATTTTTAATAATTAATTTAAAATTAATTGCAGTTGTCAAACAAAAAAAATGTGTTTTTAAGAAGTAAAAACATCTAAAAGATTGACATGGGTTTATATCCTATTTCAACATGAAATTACATCCAATGACCAATATTAGATTAAATAATAAAATAATAAAACAATTAAACTTTACAACTAGTTAAAATTAAAATCCAAATTTATAAATAAATTAGTTGAAAAGGTAGTTTTAAATTAAAATGCTGTATTTTTTACTATTCATTAAAAAAATGAACTTTATCAGAAAAATACCAAAAATTTTCCCAAAGTAAATTTTTTTGTCCCAAATATTAATAAAATGTTTTCTTTGTCCAATGGAATATATTAAATTGAACAAACTATATTTAAAAAGGGTTTTCCATCAACAGGTGGTAAAACTACCTTTTAAAAAATATTAGAGTATTTTATGTTTAAAATGGAGTTCAATATTATTAATATCCTATAAAATTATTAGGTAATATTAAATTAATTCAAAAAACAAGTATAATCATATTTTTGTTAGTTATGTTCATTCCATCCAATATAACATATATGTGTTAACCCCCATTTAAAATAATAATATTATTATATTATTTCTTGGTATAACTCAATGTTATTTGTAACTTATGATTTCAAAGAAACCCCTTGTTGTGTGTTGTGTATTCTATCAGACATATCATCCCATTTAACGTAAAATTAATATTTAATTCAAAAATATTAATAAATATGAAAATTTCATATTATTTATTTATCTATGATGTTAAATTGTTCACACTCATTAAAAAATCTTAATCTACCAGAGAACATCCTAGAAATTATTGTTCGGACAAGATCATCACATATATTATCTATGCCCATTATAAGAAACTAATACATTTTTAGTTAAAAGTGATGTAAATATTTCATCCCTCCCTACTATGTTTTGGTGTTTATTACACCATATTTATCTCTATTTTCTGATTAAAGAGGTTTGTGACCCTTTTTCTATGAATGGTGGAGCTAAACATGTATACTATATACTAAGTAAGAACAACCAAAAAAATATGGATCTTGATTCCATGTTTTATACCATGAAATGTTTTTTCAATCCAATCTTTGAATAAAGAAACAGTCCTTGAAAACTCCCCAAATCTATGGGGTTCATAACACTAGAAAACACAGAGATATAAAATGGGTGAGGTGGAGCTCTAGGGAAATAATTACATTAAAGGATGTGAAGCACTTTTGGTTGAAATTTGGTGGCAGCGGCATGTTTTCCAATATGTATGAATATACCTTCTTATAAGGTTGTATCAAATCATGTTGTGCCTCTATGGATTCGGTGTCACTGATGAGGGAACTAGTCATCTCATTTTATGAGTCTTTTTCATTTATATATCCCCTTATTTCAATATAACTCAAGAAGTGGAGCGGTCAAAGTCGATAAGTAAGAAGTGACATTGGTCCATTGAAGGGGGAGATATAAGAAAATTCATGCTCTTTATTGGGTTTAAATATTATCCTTCATTATCCTTTTTTTAAATTTTAGGGGTCTATTGATCTATTGAGCTTCATTAGAGGTACGATATAGTCATCTCAGTCATACCCCAAATCATGAAGGTATCCTCATTGGAGCCTGACAATGTGTCATCAATAACCCTCAAACTTATGATGCAAAGAAGCTACCTAGACAACATCAGATTTCATCTATGTTACCTCGGGCATAATGTCTTACTTGTCCATATCCATTCCTTTATCGAGGTTCCAATGGAGATTGAGAGTGATAAGATAGGGTGACTATAATGACCCGAAGCTTATCGTACATGGACATTACATTACTTTTGCGGAATACTTAGTACATAACAAACACACACACACAAGGATCGTAATAGTTTAGTGTCTTTGGAAACTCGGAACGTAATCTTCTAAACGTGGTGAAAGATCTTCAATATCTCCCATAATGATCTTCCCCTTTTTTTTACCTAAAACCTTTCTTTATATCCTGGGGAAAGAAAAACAAAAAAAGGGTGAGCTCAAATGCTCAGTAAGGTTAAACAAAAGAAATATCAATCACATCATATACATAAGAACGTAGCTTTTGGAAATCTTGACCTGCAAAAGAGCTCATAATATCATAACATGGGATAAATCATAGAATTGAAAATGAGATCCCAATAATCATAACTTAAAACTTGAACTTTGTGGAATGCACACATAATCATGGAAAATCATTTCTTGTTAGTCATGAATCATTGCCAAGACTATCTTAGTGGACAAAGTCCCTTTCTGAACCGAGTTCACTCCTCGTTTCAGTCCTGTATCACTGAACCGAAATAACCTTCCGTTCCAGCCATGTCTATCTCATGAGATATAAAATCTTTACCCAATGCATTGGAGGGAGATATAGGTCCCACCCATCTTATAATGAATCCTTTCTTATGTGTGCCACATAATCATAAAACATACATCATCGCATAACACATATAACAAAAATGGGATTCTTGAAACATCATGAAATCATAAATAAATTCATATATGATAAAGGAATTTATAAAAATAATTCCATCACAACATAGTAAAACCAATGTAAAAATATGGATAGAAACAGAACCCTTTATTATCTTAGATGGAAAATAATTTTGATAAAACACTTGAATTGAATTCTTGAGGAAAATATCCTTTCTTCTTCAAAAACATTTTTCCTTTCATAACATGTCATACAACTTTAAAATAAAAGAAGTTGATTAAAAATAAACTTGAAAACTTGTAAAGGAAGATTCTTTGAAATAATGTTTTAAAAATCCATTCATGCCGTATAAGTTAAAAAAACATTCTTCGTACTTTTGTCGGAAAAGTCAAAAAGTACCTCGTACGGAAAAACGACAAAAGATTCCTTTCATATTCTTTACTAAAAACTCATATAAGGGTAAAATTAGGCTTAAAAAAATTGTAGGTGGATGGAAATAATATTACATATTGAGGAAAAATGGTTGTGGATGATAAAATATACCCCAGTAAATTTCAAAGTACAAACAATCTCGGATAAGAATGAGATTGTGATATTTCCCTTACCTTAGGTCCGACTTTCTTTGTAACTGTCCGAACCTCCTGTATAATGATTTAAATCATGTTATTGACTTAATAAAGAATCATATTCATTGTTATGATATCATATATGGTTCACTTATGACATTATATTACCCGTTCTTTTGTAAATTCCATGTTAAAGAAGCGTTTTGGGTAAAATCGTTTCATTTATCGTAGGTGTTTTGACTTGTTGTTCTTGACATCATTATTACATATATCATGATTTACTTACTTCCAGAATATAAAATATGATTTATATATCATATATATTCAGTATATATATATATATAATAGGTATATAAATAAAATGAAAAACACTGTTCATGGAGACGGTAGTCCGTACGTACGCATGAACGCTGTTTTCCTTTCCTTATTGTCTTGAAATGGAAGTAAGTAGATGACATACATATGTATATATATACATAAATCCAGTAGCTTTATAATGTCATATATTTCATTATTATTTCTTATATATACATTATAATCATTCTTAAATGGTTAACATGGAGAATGAATCTCATCGCGTCGTGGAGACGGTATTCCGTACGTACGCACGAGCGATGATATCATTTCTATAAATATTGAATTGAATTGGAGTGGATTATACAATATATCAGAATCAATATGATGTTTTAATAACTATGTATAGTTATTCTTTACACCATTATACCCATCCATGTAAGGTGGTGGTGGAAAATAGATTACACCACGGCGTGGAGACGGTATTCCGTACGTACGCACGCGCGGTGATTTCATTTTTCCGTAGGATGGATAGAAGGTGAATTAGGGTTGTTTCATATTTATAATAACATATCAGTATGTAAGTAATACTGATGTTATTAATTTATCATGAAATAACTAAAGAATAAGATGTTGAAGAAGAAAGAAATTGAAAAGATCGGTAATGGATATTACCTCTTCTTTGGAACGCCTCTTTGAATCCCCCACTTAAGGAACTAAGATTGGTCTTTGGAGAAGACCAGGACCTCTAGGATTATTCTAGGGAAGTGGAGAAGGGAAAATGGCAGGGGCTGGCCGAGCTTGAGTGCTCAAATTGGTGTGAGGAGGAGGGGGAGGAGGTGCCCTTTTATAAGGGAGGAGAGGGGTACCTTAGGAATATCTCAAAATATTATTTTATATTAAAGTCAAAATCGGTTTATAATGGTTCAAAAGGGTATTATTTCGAAGCTAAAGTGGGGATGGGTCGAAACCCTATCAACCAATAGGACTTAGACAAGTTTAGGGTATTATTTTAACCTTATCAATTAGATTTAACTCTAAGTTAATTAATTTAACTTTTACCGTGTCTTTTTGTTTTCTTTCACTATATGGTTAATACACTTACTATAACATGCCAAACGAACCCCAAATTGTTTATTATTAATATATATATCCTTATCTAAGTCATTTGGCCGAACATTAGATTTTTAGGAATAAAATAACAATTAATAATATAATATTTGATTTAAAAACTATTTTGTGTCAATTTTGACACTATTTGATATATGATTTTTGTGAAAGTCATAACAGAATTATATGTTCGAACCAAGTTGATTAAATCAACATTAATATATCATAGTAACCTAGAAAATTAGTGTAATTCATAAAAAGTCTTAAATTACAGTTATTTTGGTATTTATATTATCAATTATGTCAATATTTCATTAATAAGATAATTACTGCATCATCTTTGTGTCATATATAAATTAAATTATTTGATGTCTAAAAATTACAAATAAAATACCATCATGTATGAAATCTTTTTAGCTTTCTAATGAATATTTACAATCGAATTTATCTTATGTATAACCCCATATTAAAAATGATTTACTTATTAAACTTTGATTTTAACTATTTTAACCCTTCTTTAAATAAATTAATAATAAATGTCCTAATCTAATCCAAGTGGGCCTAAATGGTCATATTTTATTCCTAAGTTTGTTTTTGGTCGAATTACACTTGTCCAATAGAATTAGGACATGTGTTAGGGTAATATTAATATCATATTTACCCTTAGTTACCCTATTTACTATTAACCGCGGTAAAAATAGTAAAAAGTTACTATTCACCAAAAAGTTATTTTCATCTCATTGAACCACATTTTAGTCCTTGATATTAACCGTGTCTCTCGGATTTTTGAAATTCCATTCACAGAAGCGGTAAAATTATGTTTTATGCAAAATTCAGTTTTTAACCTACCACTTAGTGGTTTCACTATTCATCAAAAATTGAAAGTTTTCAGAAAAATACCAAAATTTCACCCTAGGCTAATTTCGATATTCTGAGTCCAAAAATGAAGTCCATTTTGAAAAATAAAATTTATAAAATTTCAAAAAGTGGTTATTACTATTCATAACGGCTAGTTTTAATAGCATATTGTTGTTTAGTGAAACTCGGTATTGCGTACGACGCAAGCTATCGAGGAAGGTCGTGATTGCGTGTAAAGCAAGCCAAGCAAGTGTTGTGTAGAAAAAGATTCCTTTGATGATTTATATAACATAAAAGTCTCGGGTGTTACATTCTACCCCCCTTAAAAAGAATTTCGCCCTCGAAATTCGTCACTTTGCAACAAACAAATGAGGATACTTCTCCCTCATCATATCCTCAAGCTCCCATGTAGCTTCTTCAAGTTGGTGGTTTCTCCATAAAACATTCACCAAGCGAGTGGTCTTGTTTCGTAGGACTTTTTCGCTACGATCCAGAATCTCTATCGGCTGTTCTTCATAAGAAAGATCTTGCTCCAGCGGTACAACTTCTGAGCTGAGTACATGTGAAGGATCTGGTATGTACTTTCTCAGGAGAGATACATGGAACACATCGTGAACTTGAGAGAGATTCGATGGAAGCGCCAATCGGTAAGCTACCTTCCCAACACGATCCAGTATTTCAAAAGGACTGATATATATAGGGCTCAACTTCCCCTTCTTTCCAAATCTCATAACCCTCTTCCAGGGAGATATTCGTAAGAACACTTTATCACCCACTTCAAACTCTAGGTCTTTTCTTCGGTTGTCGGCATAACTTTTCTGTCGACTCTGAGCTGCTCTTATGTGTTGTTGAATAGATCTGACCTTTTCTGCCATTTCATCAACGAGATCAGGTCCTAATAGCTTTCTTTCCCAAACTTCATCCCAGCAAGTTGGAGTCCTGCATTTCTTTCCATAGAGAGCTTCATAAGGAGCCATCTGAATACTGGAGTGAAATCTATTATTATAAGAAAATTCCACCAAAGGTAGGTGTTGATCCCAACCTCCTTTGAAATCCATAGAGCAAGCTCTCAACATATCTTCTAGGGTTTGAATTGTTCTCTCAGACTGACCGTCTGTCTGGGGATGATAAGCAGTGCTGAAACTCAACTCTGTATCCAGAGTATGCTGAAGACTTCGCCAGAACTTCGAGGTAAATCTCGGATCTCGATCAGATATAATAGAAAGTGGTACTCCATGCAATCTTACCACTTCCTTTATATATATCCTGGCAAGCTGATCTAGAGAGAAATCCTCTCTAATAGCAATGAAGTGTGCAGACTTTGTAAGACGATCAACTATGACCCAGATAGCATTATTGCCTTTGGATGTTTTAGGAAGTCCTGTGACAAAGTCCATAGTGATGTTTTCCCATTTCCATTCGGGTATGGGTAATGGTTGTAACATCCCCTTAGACTTCTGTCTCTCAGATTTAACTTGTTGACAAACCAAGCATCGAGAGACATATTCAGCAACATCTCTTTTCATGCCATCCCACCAGAAGTACTCTTTCAGGTCCCTATACATCTTCGTGCTTCCAGGATGAATAGAGAATGAAGAACTATGAGCCTCATCCAGCAGCTCTTTCTTTAATTCGGGGATGGGAGGAACGCAAACCCGATTCCTAAACTTTATTATCCCATCACAATCAAGGTTGAATTCAGGAACATTTCTCACCTTCTTTTGTAACTCGACATCTTCTTTTTGTGCCTCTTTAATCTTCACATGTATAGATGGTTGAACATTCATTTGAGAAAGATAAGATTTTTCCCCTTCCATTATAATTCCAAGATCCATCCTTTGTAAATCCATAAATATTGGATCTTTTGTGATCCTCATCATGGATAAACTAGCATGGTCTTGTCGACTTAATGCATCTTCCACCTTGTTTGCTTTCCCAGGGTGGTAATGGATTGAGCAGTCATAATCCTTAATCAGCTCCAACCATCTTCTTTGGCGCATATTCATCTCCTTTTGTGTGAAAATATACTTTAAAATTTTTTGATCAGTATAAATATCACACCTTTCACCATAAAGGTAATGCCTCCAAATCTTTAATGCAAAGATTACCGCATCCAACTCCAAATCATGTGTTGGGTAATTTTGTTCATGGATTTTCAACTGTCGTGAGGCATAAGCTATCACCATATCATTTTGCATAAGAACACACCCCAATCCCTTCTTGGATGCATCACTGTAGATCACAAACCTTTCTCCACTACAAGGCAGTGTGAGCACAGGTGCACTGGATAACCACTACTACAAAAACTGGCTTCTGCGCCTCTGGGTACGGGCGACCGCCATTGGCGGTCGCTACTGATAGTATTAGCGACCGCCAGAGGCGGTCGCTAATACGGAAATAAATGGGCGGGATTTTTCCCGCCCTATCGTTTCTCTCTTCCTCATTGCCGCGCTGGTGCCCCGCTGTCGCGCCCCGCCGTCGCGGCCCGCCGTCGCGCCCCGCCGTCGCGGCCCGCCATCGCGCCCCGCCGTCGCGCTACCTCCCTCGGTCACCGCCATCCAGTCACCCCTCCCTCACATGCGATCGCCCTACCCCTCCGGCCACCCCTCCTTCACATGCCGTCACACCCGCCCCTCCCTCCGCCGCCGTAGATCCGCCATGGCCGACCACTGAAGGTCTCCGGTTCCGCCTCGTGCCCCCGCGCGTCCGTGTCGCACCCACACTATCCCGCGGACATGAAACATGATTTTTTTAAAAGGAACTTTAGCGGCCGCCATTGGCGGTCGCTATTGGTTTTTACCGACGGAGCAATTGCGACCGCAAAAAGCGGTCGCAAGGCGGTCGCTAAAAACCTTTAGCAACCGCTTTTGGCGGTCGCTATTGGTGCTTAATCTAGTAGTGAACCTTCTTTTCAACTCCTTGAAATTCTCTTCACATTCCTCTGTCCAGACAAACTTAACTCCTTTCCAAGTCAACTTGGTGAGTGGATTAGATAATCGTGAAAAATCTTTTACAAAACGTCGATAATATCCATTCAAACCAAGAAAACTTTGGATCTCAGTTACTGTTGTTGGTCTTGACCATCTTTCGATAACCTCTGTTTTTGCTGGATCCACAGATATCCCCTCTTTTGAGATTATGTGACCCAAAAATGCAACTTTTTGAAGCCAAAATTCACACTTGGTAAATTTGGCATAAAGCTTCTCCTTTCTCAGGGTCTTCAATATAATTCTCAAGTGATCTTCATGCTCTTCCTTGCTCTTTGAATAGACAAGAATATCATCTATAAAGACTACCACAAATTGATCAAGATAGTCTCTAAAGACTCTATTCATTAGATCCATGAAGATAGCAGGGGCATTAGTAAGACCAAATGGCATCACTATAAATTCATAGTGTCCATACCTTGTACGGAAAGCTGTCTTTGGTATATCCTCCCTTTTGACCCTTAATTGATGATACCCTGAACGAAGATCAATCTTGGAAAAGTATTGAGCTCCGCGTAGTTGGTCAAACAAGTCATCAATGCGTGGGAGAGGATATTTGTTCTTGATAGTGATCTTGTTAAGTTCTCGATAATCAATGTAGAGTCTCATTGATCCATCTTTCTTCTTAACAAATAGAACAGGTGCTCCCCAAGGTGACGCACTAGGGCGTATGAATCCCTTATCAAGATTCTCTTGGAGTTGCTTCTTCAATTCCTGCAACTCAATTGGGGCCATTCTATAAGGTGTCTTTGAAATAGGCAAAGCACCCGGTACGAGTTCTATTGAAAACTCAACTTCACGATTTGGTGGAAGACCCGGTAATTCCTCCGGAAAGACATCATCAAACTCCCGTACAATGGGAATATTCTTAATCATGAGTTTCTCACCAACTATTTGAGATAAATAACCTTCATTTAGTGGAATCAATACCCATAAGATGGAAGAAATTTCCACTGGAAGGTTATGTTCATCCTTGCATTGATAGACGATCGTAGATTGATCTGGAATATGAAATGTGACTTCCCTTCTTTGGCAATCGATATGAGCTCCATGTAGAGAAAGCCAACCCATGCCAAGAATCACATCAAATTCCACTAAAGGAAGGATCACAAGATTTGCAGGAAGCACTTTCCCACAAACTTCGATCGGAGAAGAATTATAAACTTCTGATGCGATTGATGTGCCATTAGGTGTTGTCACAGCTAACTCAACATCTAATTGTTGAGGTAATACGGTGATACCCTTAGAAAATTTTTCAGAAATAAAAGAGTGGGTGGATCCAGAATCAAATAAAACATTTGCTACTTTAGAGTGGATGGTAAGTGTACCTTTCACCACATCGTTATCGTACTCCACATCGCTGATAGAAATTGCATGTGACTTTCCTTTGTCTTTAGCCTTAAGAGTTTGTTGACGTCGACCATCATCATCAACCCTTGGATTTGGGCATTGATTGGCATAATGCCCCATCTCCTTGTACTTGAAACATTGAAGTGTAGCAGGTTCATTCTGTGTATCCCTTCCTTTGTTTGCATCATTAGACATCTTCTTCCCATTATCACGGCATTCAAATGCCCGATGACCTTCCTTTCCACATTTAAAACATTTACTTGTCCCTTTAAGACAACTCCCTCCATGTTTCTTTCCACACTTTGAGCATAAGGGAAAGTTCATCTTCTTTTCCGTGTGCTCTTTAGATTTTTCTTTGAATTCCATCTTCCTCTTCTTATCAAACCCATGTGACTGATGGGTTACTCCAATCTCCATCTCGACTTTGAGAGCACATCGAACGATTTCCTCGTAGATATTGAAGTCCCTTATGGCTAACGCCCTTCGAAGACTTGGTTTTAAGCCACTAAAGAATCGATCGATCTTACTCTCAGGTTGGATAATAATACCAGAAGCGTACCTTGCAAGTCTTGTAAAATTTGCTTCATAGGTACTAATAGATTCATCATCCCTTTGCTTAAGTTCAAGGAACTCTTTCTCCATCTTTGTTCGGAGAATACGAGGGAAGTACTTATTGAAAAATAAGTTCTTTAACTCGTCCCATTCCATAGACTCAATTTCATCCCTTTGCCTCGTATTCTTAACAAGATTCCACCATTGATCCGCATCTCCTTCCAAACGATACACTGCTAGGATGACTTTATCATGCTCAGAAAATTGAAGAACTGAAAATATCTTTTCAGTAGTACTCATCCATTGTTCAGCAACTAATGGATCAGTAGACCCGCTGAAAGATGGTGGACGCTGCCTCATGAAGGATTCAACAGAATGTTGCTCCCTCCTTTGTTCGTTTGGAAATCCTGCATGATTCATAGCTTGAGAAAGTTGTGTGAGCATGGCTACAAGATTTTGCATTCCAGCTCCCATATCGTTTGGTTGCTCAGGGGGACAATCATTGCATTGCCCATCGCATTCCGCATTAACACGGTTCCTTCGGGTTCCAGCCATTGACTGAAACCAAGAAGAATAGTGTGAGAAACACTAATTATAATAGGGAACCACATAATTCAAGAATAAAATTTTCATGCTTATGGTCTTATCCTAGGTTATTCAAGGCCATTTCTAAAATTGTGTTCTATGCTTAGACTTATCCTTAGGGTTCTTACTAAGGCTTTCACATCCTAGTTTCCAAAGGTTGACTATACCTTTCCTCTGATACCAACTATAATGACCCGAAGCTTATCGTACATGGACATTACATTAATTTTGTGGAATACTTAGTACATAACAAAAACACACACACAAGGATCGTAATAGTTTAGTGTCTTTGGAAACTCGGAACGCAATCTTCTAAACGTGGTGAAAGATCTTCAATATCTCCCATAATGATCTTCCCCTTTTTTTTACCTAAAACCTTTCTTTATATCCTGGGGAAAGAAAAACAAAAAAAGGGTGAGCTCAAATGCTCAGTAAGGGTAAACAAAAGAAATATCAATCACATCATATACATAAGAACGTAGCTTTTGGAAATCTTGACCTGCAAAAGAGCTCATAATATCATAACATGGGATAAATCATAGAATTGAAAATGAGATCCCAATAATCATAACTTAAAACTTGAACTTTGTGGCATGCACACATAATCATGTAAAATCATTTCTTGTTAGTCATGACTCATTGCCAAGACTATCTTAGTGGACAAAGTCCCTTTCTGAACCGAGTTCACTCCTCGTTTCAGTCCTGTATCACTGAACCGAAATAACCTTCCGTTCCAGCCATGTCTATCTCATGAGATATAAAATCTTTACCCAATGCATTGGAGGGAGATATAGGTCCCACCCCTCTTATAATGAATCCTTTCTTATGTGTGCCACATAATCATAAAACATACATCATCGCATAACACATATAACAAAAATGGGATTCTTGAAACATCATGACATCATAAATCAATTCATATATGATAAAGGAATTTATAAACATAATTCCATCACAACATAGTCAAACCAATGTAAAAATATGGATAGAAACAGAACCCTTTATTATCTTAGATGGAAAATAATTTTGATAAAACACTTGAATTGAATTCTTGAGGAAAATATCCTTTCTTCTTCAAAAACATTTTTCCTTTCATAACATGTCATACAACTTTAAAATAAAAGAAGTTGATTAAAAATAAACTTGAAAACTTGTAAAGGAATCTTCTTTGAAGTAATGTTTTAAAAATCCATTCATGCCGTATAAGTTAAAAAAAACATTCTTCGTACTTTTGTCGGAAAAGTCAAAAAGTACCTCGTACGGAAAAACGACAAAAGATTCCTTTCATATTCTTTACTAAAAACTCACCTAAGGGTAAAATTAGACTTAAAAAAATTGTAGGTGGATGGAAATAATATTACATATTGAGGAAACATGGATGTGGATGATAAAATATACCCCAGTAAATTTCAAAGTACAAACAATCTCGGATAAGAATGAGATTGTGATATTTCCCTTACCTTAGGTCCGACTTTCTTTGTAACTGTCCGAACCTCCTGTATAATGATTTAAATCATGTTATTGACTTAATAAAGAATCATATTCATTGTTATGATATCATATATGGTTCACTTATGACATTATATTACCCGTTCTTTTGTAAATTCCATGTTAAAGAAGCGTTTTGGGTAAAATCGTTTCATTTATCGTAGGTGTTTTGACTTGTTGTTCTTGACATCATTATTACATATATCATGATTTACTTACTTCCAGAATATAAAATATGATTTATATATCATATATATTCAGTATATATATATATATAATAGGTAGATAAATAAAATGAAAAACACTGTTCATGGAGACGGTAGTCCGTACGTACGCATGAACGCTGTTTTCCTTTCCTTATTGTCTTGAAATGGAAGTAAGTAGATGACATACATATGTATATATATACATAAATCCAGTAGCTTTATAATGTCATATATTTCATTATTATTTCTTATATATACATTATAATCATTCTTAAATTGTTAACATGGAGAATGAATCTCATCGCGTCGTGGAGACGGTATTCCGTACGTACGCACGAGCGATGATATCATTTCTATAAATATTGAATTGAATTGGAGTGGATTATACAATATATCAGAATCAATATGATGTTGTAATAACTATGTATAGTTATTCATTACACCATTATACCCATCCATGTAAGGTGGTGGTGGAAAATAGATTACACCATGGCGTGGAGACGGTATTCCGTACGTACGCACGCGCGGTGATTTCATTTTTCCGTAGGATGGATAGAAGGTGAATTAGGGTTGTTTCATATTTATAATAACATATCAGTATGTAAGTAATACTGATGTTATTAATTTATCATGAAATAACTAAAGAATAAGAAGTTGAAGAAGAAAGAAATTGAAAAGATCGGTAATGGATATTACCTCTTCTTTGGAACGCCTCTTTGAATCCCCCACTTAAGGAACTAAGATTGGTCTTTGGAGAAGACCAGGACCTCTAGGATTATTCTAGGGAAGTGGAGAAGGGAAAATGGCAGGGGTTGGCCGAGCTTGAGTGCTCAAATTGGTGTGAGGAGGAGGGGGAGGAGGTGCCCTTTTATAAGGGAGGAGAGAGGTACCTTAGGAATATCTCAAAATATTATTTTATATTAAAGTCAAAATCGGTTTATAATGGTTCCAAAGGGTCTTATTTCGAAGCTAAAGTGGGGATGGGTCGAAACCCTATCAACCAATAGGACTTAGACAAGTTTAGGGTATTATTTTAACCTTATCAATTAGATTTAACTCTAAGTTAATTAATTTAACTTTTACCGTGTCTTTTTGTTTTCTTTCACTATATGGTTAATACACTTACTATAACATGCCAAACGAACCCCAAATTGTTTATTATTAATATATATATCCTTATCTAAGTCATTTGGCCGAACCTTAGATTTTTAGGAATAAAATAACAATTAATAATATAATATTTGATTTAAAAACTATTTTGTGTCAATTTTGACACTATTTGATATATGATTTTTGTGAAAGTCATAACAGAATTATATGTTCGAACCAAGTTGATTAAATCAACATTAATATATCATAGTAACCTAGAAAATTAGTGTAATTCATAAAAAGTCTTAAATTACATTTATTTTGGTATTTATATTATCAATTATGTCAATATTTCATTAATAAGATAATTACTGCATCATCTTTGTGTCATATATAAATTAAATTATTTGATGTCTAAAAATTACAAATAAAATACCATCATGTATGAAATCTTTTTAGATTTCTAATGAATATTTACAATCGAATTTATCTAATGTATAACCCCATATTAAAAATGATTTACTTATTAAACTTTGATTTTAACTATTTTAACCCTTCTTTAAATAAATTAATAATAAATGTCCTAATCTAATCCAAGTGGGCCTAAATGGTCATATTTTATTCCTAAGTTTGTTTTTGGTCGAATTACACTTGTCCAATAGAATTAGGACATGTGTTAGGGTAATATTAATATCATATTTACCCTTAGTTACCCTATTTACTATTAACCGCGGTAAAAATAGTAAAAAGTTACTATTCACCAAAAAATTATTTTCATCTCATTGAACCATATTTTAGTCCTTGATATTAAGCGTGTCTCTCGGATTTTTGAAATTCCATTCACAGAAGCGGTAAAATTAAGTTTTATGCAAAATTCAGTTTTTAACCTACCACTTAGTGGTTTCACTATTCATCAAAAATTGAAAGTTTTCAGAAAAATACCAAAATTTCACCCTAGGCTAATTTCGATATTCTGAGTCCAAAAATGAAGTCCATTTTGAAAAATAAAATTTATAAAATTTCAAAAAGTGGTTATTACTATTCATAACGGCTAGTTTTAATAGCATATTGTTGTTTAGTGAAACTCGGTATTGCGTACGACGCAAGCTATCGAGGAAGGTCGCGATTGCGTGTAAAGCAAGCCAAGCAAGTGTTGTGTAGAAAAAGATTCCTTTGATGATTTATATAACATAAAAGTCTCGGGTGTTACAGTGACTCCCTTTTCCTATGAGATATCTCTACTAATGACTGTGGACACCACAAAGGTTGTACACCAATCACATAAGGTCCTCTTAGTGAAAATCATCCAGTATTTGTTAATTATCACTATCAGGACCATTATTCCTAGTGATTTGAAATTATAATATTTTATGTGGTTTTTTGGTTAGAGAAACATAATCACGTACATATTTGGCAATACAAAATATGTTATTCTAGCATCATCATCTATGAAGAGATAATTCTAAGGATGTATACTGACCACAACATTTAACATGCACATGGGGAGATGCTACCTCAATAATATTGTATTGTACTATGAGAAATTCAATACATAAAATAGAAATATTTATATAAAATATAACATTTTCATGGTATTGAGAAACAAAAATCACTGTGTGGTCAACCATTTGACAATATTTTTCAAGGGCATAAATGTTCTTGGAGTTTTAAAAAAACTCAGTGTTTTGTGAATGAATGTGTTTGTACATGTAATTAAGGTTCAGTAAGAGATATACTACATCATTTTAAGTAATAATATCTAATATGTAGAAGTTAAGGGTTTTATATATCTTAAAAATTATGAGAATACGTTTAGTGGTAAGGGCCTCATAAAAGATCATTTTATCCCCATCAATTTTATAGGGACTATCTTGATCAGAAACACACTATACATATATACGGGTTTGGTATGAATCTATAAGAGTGATTGATGAGGATCTCCTTTATATAGGATTCCCATGTCGGTGTTTTATAATCGATGGAACTATTACATAATCTAAGAAGATGTATTATTTTTTTATATTAAGATTTAGTAGTATTTCCCTTTTTTGAACCCTACATTCTTATATTGGGGAAACGTTTTACGTATTTGTTACAATACTATAAGTTTCTACTTTCCCAGAATTCATCATCGTATCCTAATGACTCTATCACCTCATCTATAGAGTATAAAGGTAATGATACTAAATATAATGCGATGGATTCATAGATAATAACCCAAATTAAGACAACACATCCTCCGAAGAGAGGTTTCTAGGGACTCCCTGTAGAAACATGGAAACCTCATCCCCTAGAAAGTAAATTATTATACATCTAGTGTTGTCACCCCTGTATTCATGTAGTGGAGGCATGGACACCACTTCTCAATCCTCAATGTTTAGGGATTTATAGTGATCATAGGATGTTTATTGTTGATACCCTCTATAATTCCTTCAGTACTACTATGAATGGTCCTTCATTGTGATCATTAAAGTGTCATTGGGATCCTTTCCTCATGCCTTATTTTTGGTGTTTTGAATATGTAATTCTTAATGAATTACAATCATTTCAACATGGGGAAGATAAAATTTCCTAGTATAGAAAATTATATCACCGAGAGGGGATACGGGTGAATCATCGACATCTTTTTCTTTTATATTTCATTCATTTGGAAACAAAATTTTGATTTGGTAAAATATTCCATTCCCTATTTAAAATATATTAAACACACATCCATAGGAAAAAAATAATTCACAAGGTTAACTACTCAATAAGAGTATCAATGTCCTTGGTATAGTTTTAAAATGATCAAATACAATAAAATAAACTAGAAAACAATCCCTTTGAATAGAATATAATGAGTAGGATATACCCTTACACTCATGTAGAAATATGATCTATAAAAAATTTCATCTTATTCAAGTATCATGAAATGATGTAAAAGTATTTTTCTAATAAACATGTTACATTTCTTCTTAAAAAACAACAAAAAATATTATCTTTCAAAAATAATCACCACTTTCTTACCCAGAAGATGGTAGGAACTTTTCTAGAGATTGTAAAACATCATAGTCTGATTTCTCATACAAAATTTTCAATATAGAAAGAATACTTCAATTAGAATAATGTTAAGAAAATTATTGAATTATTTAATTTTATTCTAGAAATAAAAATATGATTTCTCACTCTGATTTCTCGAGGTAGAAACCTTGAATACCAACTTCTCCATTTTCCTATGTTTCTTCTGTTAGATAAAATTCTTCAAGAAAACTCAATCTATAATCTTATTCAATATAGAAAAATCTTATGAACTCTATGTTCTAACAACCCTACATTATTAAAAAATCTATCTTATGAAATAGAATTTCACTTTCCATTTTATGGGAGACCCAATATGGTTTGGGTATGATTTTGAAATTTTTTCCCCCAAACCAAATATTCCCAAATCATAAATTCTCTTCTAAATTTGGGTGCATATTGACATCATCAATGCATATAAAATATTCTAAATCCATTTTCAATATTTTATAAATAATTTTTCTATTTTATAATTTCATTAAAAATATCTGTCCAATTTGGATTTTCCCAATATGATTTAATCATTAAAATGATCTATTGCAGTTTCATGTATGAATAAATAGACATATTTATACTTCCTAACAAACCTTAGTCCAATTTATATTTTTCATTCCAATTTTAATTATGAAATAACATATTAAAATCTTTAAAATGCAACACAATATATTCTTCTTCAACTTTTCTCTTGACCCACTTGAATGATAAACCATGTAATCCAACCAATTGTAAATGGTTGACTACATTGTTGATGAACACTGACTTTATTTTTGTGTTAACCATTATAAATTCAAATAATTTTTCTTTATCATTGGTTTCAAAAACACACAATTGAAACAAATTCTTTTGAATATTCTGATGGCATACCGAGTAGAATGGACTGGTATCAAAAACATCAACTTCAGAAACAAAATTGATTTTATGAATATTTTTCTAATGATTTTTCTATAAATGATAGCCTACCTATGACGAGTATGATGATATACTAAATCTAATGGATTTCTATCAGTGGATTTTTTTTTAATATGTTGTTCATCATATACCTTATCCAAGGATTTAAATATTCTCAGTTTCTATCTAACTAAAAACCAATATCGTTGCTTAGATCACCCTACTCATCCTTTAAAAAATATGCATTTGGTAATATCAATAGCATGATCTTGAGGTTGGAAATATTCAGCATCACTAGATTTCATCTTCATCAAACATTCAGGATGTATCATGACTTCATTCATGACAATGAATAAGGTGAATATCCACTTTATTATCATCTAAATTACCATGGAATGTATCTTAACTTCCCTATCTTCTACCAATATCATTCTTTCCTACTCATCCAGAATAAAATATCCCTAAATATGATTTTCACACCTTTTCTTCCCCATTCTTTCATCAAGAATACATAAAATGTTTTAAAAATTAAATATTATATATGAGAACCTCAATATCATAAAATCATTTTTATATTTCTATTAGATCCATTATGAATCTGATGATCTTCCTCATTATGACCAGAGCCACATTCTAGACCCAAGGTGAGTTTTATAATCCTTTTATTCCCAAATTTTTTTCCCAATTTGAGGGTATTTAATAAAAAAATTTAGTCTGATCTCTGGAAAATGATTTTTTGTCCTAATTTATATAACTTTTTTAAGATGAATTTATATAATGTTTTGGGTAAAAATACAATAAATTATCAAACAAAGTTCTTATAAACATACAAAAAACATATCAAAACAACTTTTTCCCTAAAATCTCCACCTTTGGATTTTTTTATTCATCCAATATTAATAAATAACTGTACCTTGTAACATCATAGTTTAGATTTGTTATCAACAAATCTAAGCCTATGTTAGATAAATCATTATTAAAAAAAGAATTATTCACACCAAAACCAAGTTGTCCAATAGTAGAAATAATGAATGCTCATCAACTTTACATCATACCTTTCTTCATTACATTTCTTTATCATTATTCTTCCTCACTTTTCCCGCCATATTTCTTACTCAGCATTCTCTATCGTTTCATCTTCATTTTTGCCATTTCCTAGAATAATTTTTTTTATGACCGCTCTAAAAAACTATTAGAATTGTTCACACACATACCATTTTAATTCATAGCATACTAAAAAATCCCCTTTTTAAATTATTCCACATGGATAGATTTATGGAAAATTTATCTACTATTAAAACACTATACTAATATAATATGATAGAAGGGACAAAATCAAATACCTCAACCTTGAATATAATGAGGTTTGACACCGATATGAAACCTAAAATTTTAAAAATATTCCATTGGTAATGGTTTTTTGAAAATGTTAGTAACTTCATTTTATGTTAAAAAATACTCAATATTTAACACATCATTCTCCAAAAACTATTTGATGAAATTATTTTTTATATCAATATGTTTTGAATGATTATTTTTATTGGATTCCTAGTAAGGTTCATTGTACTTTAATTATCAAAACCGAAGAGAAAAGGTATGTTTACCTTAATAAGTAAGTCTTATAACTGATTCTTCATCCACAAAAGTTGGGAAATGTCCTAAGTATCAGAAACATACTAATATTCATATTAACTAAGAGATACATAATTCTATTTTTTTTATGAAAATTGACATAAATTTTCCACTGAAATAATACTCCACAAATTTTGGAACTTATTTCTTTAAAATTTCCTTCCTAATTGGTATTTGAATACCCAAATATGTAAATTCTTCTCCAGCTTCCATTCTGGATTCGAAAAATTATAGTGCCTGTTATATTTCACAACATAATTTTTGTAGCCAACAAATTTGAGTCTTTATGAGAAATATAAAATAATTCAATTAAAGTAATAATATAAACATTGTTGGGTATTGAGGTAGTGAGATATAAAAATCCTCCAATAGTTTTCTAAAATTACATCTGATCAACTTCCCTTCCATCAACTTCTTTTGATAACATGATTCCCACTAACATTTTTCTCGCAACTTGTTTTGAATTTTTAATGGTGTACATTATACTAATTTCTTTATCATAATTTTAATCAGAAAGATAAATGTGATTCTTATTTTTAAAATTTTTTAACACAATACTGCATTTCATTTATCTTACCAAGGAAATTTCAAACATATTTTTCATTTCATTTGAAAATGATTCATAATATCATTCCTTATTCCTAGAGAAGATAATTTCATAAACGTAAACAATTATTATGAAGCAAAACTCAAAACATTCTTAAATGTATGTATTTTTGTCACCACTTCCTTTCCTAAAACTAAAATTCATCATGAAATTATGTAATTAGGAATATGATGTTATCATATCTTGTTTTAGTACATCCATGATATTAATAATATTAAACACATAAACTTCATCTTTCCCAATAACAAATACACATGGTTGTTCAATGAGTACTTCATCATCAAGATCCCATTCCAAAATTTAGACTTTATATCCATTTGATAATTTCTTTAACATTGTTTTTCAATAATATAAAAAAATATTAAAACTATTTATAACTATTTTACAAGAGAAATAGTATCATCAGAAGATACAACTTCAATTTGTGAGTAACCTCTTCACATTAATCATGATTTGTTTTATATCACCTCACCTTATTAATTCATATTGTTTCGGAAAAACCATTTTTGTACAAATATAATTTTTGTTACCCAAATTGTAATAAATTTCCCTTGTATAATTATTTTATATCATATCAAGCTCTACATTCATACCCTGATCAAATTCTGGATTCCCAAAAGGATCATTCACATCTTTCATCTTGACTCCTATAAACAAATAAGTATGTTTCATAAATTTTAATGTTCTTCCTATTTGAAACATATGATTTTTATCACTAATAATTTTATGAGATTCCATCAGCTTCCTAATCCTAGGATGATATTTTTGTGTATCATCCTGATTACTTGAAATAATAAAGTCCTATTATTATTTATGAGTAGGATTACAATTTTCTCAATATATATGACAAATGTTGACAAAACATTCCTTTACTTCTTGATTTCCTAATATATATGAGTCTATTTATCTTAATCATGTTTTCAATAACTTGTACATCAGATTAATAAAAAATAATTCCTATATATTTTCTAAAACTTATGTATCCTCTGCCTTCTAGAGCATAGCCATGTATTATTTTTTCTTCACCTTTTTTATCAAACATTACAAATTTTCCACCATTCTACATTATGATACATGGAATCCCAATACTAATATGTGGTTCAAACATGTAGTAATCTCATAAAACATAACATATGGAGTCATATGTGAATTTGGAATCTATAAACATCAAGTTTAAATGTAAGGAGTAGTACTAATGTATTTCATCCAATATTAATTAGAAAGACCATTTTCAAGTGACATAGTTCTCCCAATTTTAATAAAACTTTTGATCTTCCTTTTAGCCACCCCATTTTTTAAGAGTGTATGGTGAAAAGAAGTCATGTTAAATTTCTTTATTCTCCAGATACCTATGAAATTCATCATTCTTAAACTCACAAGAATTATCAGTTATTAACATCTTCCGAGAATACTCACACTTCTTCTCATCCATCCTCCTAATACTTTTAAACATTTTTATATCCTCTAACATATGTTTCATATACATATCACAAGTAAAGAGAGTATCATCATCAATTAAAGTGATTAAATACTTTTCCCTATTCTAATTTTTTTCTCATTGGCCCAAAGACATCAAACAAGGTATGATCTAGGGGTCATTTTGAACAAATATAAACTTTCTTACGAACACAATTTTTAATCTTTACATTATAAAAAATTCAACACCAGATTCTCCATCTTGGGAAATAAGGAATGTCTCGGACATTGTCTGTCTTTGATAACATGATCATGTTCCTATAAAACATGTTTCCTGACCATTTACTCTATAACTGATTATCTCTTTACCATTCCAATGTAACAAGTTTTTTTATTTCAACAACCTAAAATGTGTTTCCTTTAATACATTTCCTATTGTAAAAATAATTCCACATTCATTACTCTTCAAAAAACCCTAATTTTATGAAGATATTTTTCCCTCATCATAGGGTTGTGAAACAATCAGAGGGTTATGTTTCATCCCATCAACATAATTTTTTTTCTTGGATTTCATATTTCCTTTCCCGATGATGTTTGATCCAAGGCTTTCGATTCACAGAGATTCATTCCCTCGAAAAGTCATCCATATATTTTTTACCTCATTAAAACTATTTATCAAATTTACACCTCATATAATATGGCAATATCACCCTATATCAATAATCTATGGTCTTCATACTTTAATAGATTTAAATAAAATTTCAATAATAAGATCTGTTTCTTTTCCCTTCATATTTTGGGAGTTATAAGGGAAAATTTTTTGTGATAATAACAAAACAAGAAAACCCTTTGCATGATTTATAGCTTGTTCACTTCATTTACAAATGATTTCCAGCAGTTGTAAAATTTTTTCAACTTTCACATCAACTCTCTTAGGTTTCATCAAATCTTATTTATTAGACTTATTCAATTGAGTGGATTGACTCCCCATAAATAATTTACTTATGTAACATATAGAATTGTAGTAATGATATTAGATGAACCAACACATATTTTAAATATGTATAAATCCACTAAAACACCATCACACCCATTCCAAGAGTAATTTTCTATAAAAAATTTATATTGACTGGTGTTTTGAATATGTTTCTCAGTAAACATCATAACATAACATTGTTGTCCACTAACCATTATATTTTCAAATGAATCTTTTTTTTTCATCTCATATTTCATTACATACTTATCAAAAATAGATATATACAAAACAATTTAAGTTTCAGAATTTTTAGAATCATTTCTATGTTTAGAGAAGTTAGAAACATCTGACATAATGACATTGATGGTTTTGGCCACAAAAATAACTTTCACACCATTCATAATTTATGAAATGTTATAGTATTCCTTTTTATTAAAAAATAAAAAAATATTCTCAACTTTTGAAGGTTACTTTTGATCATTATTCTATTCATCCTTGTGAAAACTGTCACCAACTTCATTGATATAGTTTTTAAAAAATTTACCACTCTATTCACAATTAGAATGTTGTTGTAGGAGAAGATCCAACTAAAATTATTTTAATTTCAACATTACTTATAGATGTTCATTACGATTTTTTTTTCATTCTCAAGAGAATTATTCAAATCATAAATTTTATTAATAACTTGAAATTATCATTAAAAAACCTTCTATATTATTTATGAGGAATTTTCATTAATCAACTTCTGGTTTTCCAACATAAGACTTCTAATTTTCCTCATACATTCATTCAAAACATCATTGAAATTTGATTCATTTTGAGTTTCTTCTTTTTAGAACTTATTCCTCTTAAATATTTATATTTCAAGTATTCAATAACTGTATTTTATCCATAATTTTCAAATGATTTTTCGAATTCAGAATAACATTATTCATAATCATCATCATTAGATAAGAAAATTAATCTTTAGGAATTTATGATTTTTTAATCATTCCCTCTAGAAATGGAATTATCCATTTTAAATTGTTTCATCCAAGATCTTGTTTTTATTATTTCATATTCATCACCATCAACCTCATTCTAGCCTTGTGGACAATTAGCTCAAATATCTGAATGACTCCACATTCCAGGGATTTCATGGGAAGTTTCCATTTATACATTACTATACCACTTCTCTCATGTTTATAAAAAAGAATTAAATTTCATCAAAAAATTTACATACCTCATTTTTGGAGTTAGAATCACCAGTTTCTTCTTCAAAAAGAAATATTTGTTGACTTTAATTTCTTAGAATCCTTAAAATATATATCTCTAGTAGTTTTTTTGTTTTATTATAACATTATTCATTCTCATTTCACAATTGACGAGAGTGCTATGAAAATCTTCTAGAGATAATTTTTTATGATCTCTATCTTCCAGTGAAGAATATTTAGAATAAAATGAGATGGGATGGATTCTTATTTTCATTTAGAGAATTTTAGATTCCACTAATGTTTCTCCAAGACATCTGATAATGATAAAAATTTCAATAACTATTGTAATGAATTCTTAAGAAAATTAATTCTCACCCACATTATAGAAATCATACTTCATCCATTATATTTTTAATCATTTTTCTTCACTTTTGTACTACCTTCAATATATTTTTAACTTTTCCAATATACCTTTGGTTATGGAAAAACCCATCACTAATAAAAATTAATATTTAGAATGTAGTGATACTAAATAAATATTTTCCCTTCATCCATTCTGATGATAATTTTTATCAATTGATGTAAGAGGAATTTTAGCATCAATAGGAGGAGAACAGTTTATTGAAACTTCAAGAACATCATAACCAATTGATATAAGTTATTGAAATTTTCGATCATTCTAGATATGATAATTCTTACCATTGAATGCTATAATTCTTCTACTGTTCAAACAATTGAAATTTTCCATCAAAACATCTCTATAAAAACATTTATAATGAATAAAAGAATAGATCCTTCATTTATGATACCAATTTCAATTTCATAGTCAAGGTAGTTTTATCACTTGGAGGGGTGGGGTGAATTAGTGATATATTTTTCATTTATATTTCCATACATATGAAACAACATTCCTCTCCTAGTAACTATTTCTTTCCCTACTAAAAATAATTGAAAAACACATATATATGAACAAAATAACATACAATATTCACTACACTGTTTGAGTATCTTCTTCCTTTGATGTGTTTTGAATTAATCTAATACCACACAATACACTATAATATAGACCTTTTGTTTAGAAAACAAAAATTAGGATTTTCTTATACACTCATGTTGAACTATGATCAGAAAAAATGTTCATGTTCTTCATGTAACCTTAAATGATGTAAGAATTTTTTTGTTATAAAAATATTATAGTGATTCATGACTAGCTTTCACAAATATGATCATTCAAAACAATTCAGCTCTTTTTTACCCATAATCTGGTAAGATACTTTTTGTACATTTTAACAAAACAATGTCATATTTCTATATTTGAATTCTTAATTTGATAGATAAATAAGGAATATACACTTCTGTCAGAATTTAATAGAGGAAATTCTAAAAAAATTATATCAGAGTCTGGAAATCCCAATACGATTTCCTAGTCTGAATACTCAATACAAAAACCATGAATACATTCTTGTCACATGCCATATATTTCTTCTATTTGGTAAAACTCTTCAAGAAATCTCAATCTGAAACTTTTTTTTCTCTAGAGAATTCTATATCATTTAAAATTTTCTCTACCATTCCTGAATACTGAATCATTTATATGAATGTAAAAAATTACATTCCCTTTTATAGGTGACCCAAATATGGTTTCATCGTGATTCTAAAATTGATTCCCACTTAACCCAATTTTCTTGACTCATGAATTTTTATTGAATTATGGTGCATTTTGACTTTTTTTACACTTATCAACTCTTCTTGAACCATCTCAAATATTTTAATAATCTTATCTCTACTTCAATCATTCTTCACAAACCACTAACCGATTATGATTTTACCAAATATGATTTATTCATTATGATGATAAAAACAATTTCAAAATATGAAGAAATAGACAATATTAAAATTCTTATAAACCCTCAAAATAATTTTGATTCTTTATTCTAATTGACTATATGATATTATTCATAACAATGTATACAAGTTTAAAATAATATTTTATTCTTATTCTTCTTTTATCTTGACCAACTTGAAAGAAAAATAGATTAAATAAATATATTGTAAATAATTGACTACTTGTTTTATGAAACCAAAATTACTTTTTATATTAGGCCTCACTAATTCAACATATTATTCTATTTCATTTGTTCGAAAAGATCTATAGGAAAAAAATATACACTTGACGGTTATGATGGAATATAGAGTCTGATTGATTGATATCAACATCACTAACTTTTGTAACATCTTTATCTTAAGAATACTATACAAATAACTTTTTTTCACAACCAATTATTCCTCTAATGAATATGATTACATACTAAATCTAATGGACTAGAATTAATGGATTCTTTATTTTATGAAACTGATACTCATAAAATTTTTTCTCCAAGCTTTTTAATAGTTTTGATTTCAATCATACCAAAAACCATGAACGATTTTATGATAATCATACTCATCCTTCAAATAAATCTACATCTTCTAATAAAATTACAATGATCATGATACTAGAAATATTTGGCTTCACCAACTTTCATATTATTCATTATTTTAGTAAGTATCGTGACTTCTTTGATGAAATCAATTATTTGGAAGATCAACTTTATCATCATCTGACTTATAAAGGAATGTATGTAACTTCCCTATCATCCATTAAAATCATTATTTCCAACTAATTTGTAATAAAATTTTCCTATTTATTATGGAGGTCACATTTTTCACCTTTTTTCATCAATATTGAATCACAATTTGTATATAATACTTAGGATTTTTGAGAACCCCAAGATAAGTAAAGCATCATCAAATATTTTTCAGATCTATGATGAATCTGATTCCCTTCCACATTATGATTAGAAAATCATTCCAGACTAGATATGAGTATGATAAAAAAAATTTATCTAGAAACAATCAACCCAATAAAATGAAATTTCATCAAAAATGTGAGTCTGATTTCATAAAAATAATGCTTAGTTATAATTTCCAAAAAAATATAAAGGTAAAAGATTTATCCTATTTAACCAAAAAATATAATTCAATTTCAAGACAGACTTCTTCAAACCATTCAGAAATATTATCTGGACACCTTGGTCCCAATAGAGGACTATCAGGTTAATATAATTCATCACCATATCTAGGACCTCTTTGACAGTAGTTGGTGGAATTAGTCATCAAGTGAGTCTACTCGACACACTACATTATTAGTTGGGGCCTCTACCCAAGCCTAAGATGAATTTTTCATTGTTTGATAATTTATATTGCATGGAGTGTAGTGATGACTAAAATAGTGGAAGCATTTATTATAGTGATTGTAGATATATGGTATCTTACAATGGGTTTAGAAATATGGCATACCTCGATATGGGAATCATGTAGTTAGTGTTAGGGAAAAATATATAAGAGAAACCTCATCCTCTTCACCTAAGGGTAATTTGAGCCTGTGTTGACATGACCTCAAATGAAACGATAATCCTTATCAAACTCATGGTGAATTGTTGTTTTAGCAGAAATTTAATTTCCCCATACATAATATTCATAGAGGAAGGAACATTTAGTGAAATTTATGGATAAATACTTGAAATGGGTTCTAGTGGTTATAGGAATACATTTCCCTAATGGAATCTACATTAATGTTGATGTCGTACTAGATCCACAGCTTGAAGAATATCTTAATACATATATTAGGTGAGGATAATACATTCTCACTTGTATCGATTAATAGGGGAATTAATTATACTCTAATCTATAACCTTTATAATAGAATGTTGATGAAGGTTACTAGAAATAGTTAAATATGAGATAGTTATTTCTTAGGTGAATGTGTTCTGAGGAGTTGTGAAATATTAAAAAGTCACCTCCTAGGAATAGGTAAATAAATTTCCACATGTGGTTATGTATGAGTTTCAACAATAGCATCGAAACCCTCAAACCCTTACACAACAAAGTAGAGGTAGGGGAATAATAACTAACATTTATATTGGTTGGTATACTATAGTATTTTAAGCCAAACATTAATAGATTCTTGATGACAGTTATACATAAAATTTCTAATCTTGTCACTACAGAAGGATTTGAGACTCAGGTTAGGCTACCCACTTATTCTTTCTAACCTTTCCATCAGGATTAATTTCATAAGAATAGAATGCTCCCTAAATGGATACTACATTTTTACATTCTAATGGTGGGTTTCATATCACTACTAGGGAGAGAATAATGACACCATTTGATAGATTCTGAGGAAAATTGGTGAAATTATCCTGATAGGGTAATTATTTTCTATCCTTGGTCTCCCTAATATATTTATTATATTGTTCTAGATCCCCTGCCAATTCCATATTTTGGATATCAGTTAATTAATTAACCAGCTGACTAGGTTGGGAAAAGAATATCCATTTTGAGTAAGATGATTACATGGGGAATATGGGCATTAGAATGTTTCTTAATCATTCTTATTTTAGATTCAAAGGGAATCCATTTCTTGTTAAATTATGAAAGGAAGGGTATATGGATTTTAATCTAGCCATGATGTTTGTTAGGTCTTCGTCATATCGAGAAGTAATGTAATCTTATGCATATTCTATAAGAGTTGATGAGCCATCTAATACTAATAACATTACATGAAATGGTTCTATATAATCTTCTTGTTAAGACATGACAGAATCCTATCATCATCACATAAGAATGTAAATATTATTCCTATTAAATAAAAATTTATTATTCTATGTTTATATCATGTTTTTACATGAAATAATTCAATATTCATCACATAATGAATGATGGTTAATTATATTTTCATCATATATGATATCTTATGGTTTTAAAAAAAAGGAGTTGGGGCATCCAATTATAATTACATAAGTCTTATTGTTCTTATCACATAATAATGAATGATTCAACATATTCTCTCTAAATAAGGGAGAAGGACTCATCATATATTGGCCATGTAGGGAATCATTTTCACATAACATAAGGATTGTGGAGTATCTTATGATTGTTACATATGTTGGATGGTTTCATATATAGTCATCAACTAAAAATTTTGGAATACATATTTATATACTAGTAGTAAGGTGATCATTGTTTATTGTAAAATGGGTAACTCATGGTTTAGAGTGTATTAGTGATTTTCTTATGTGTTTTGGGGGTCTCTATGATGATTTTCATGTTTTGGATATACAATCCATAAAGTGTTGATGGATGAAAATGATGATAAAATTGAACATGAAATATGTTACAAATTCATCCAACTATAATATAAATAAACTTATATTTTTTTGAGTTTCATAATATATAATAATGTGATAAGACCAGTCGATGATGATTAATATCATGTGGTATGGAAGAATATGTTGTGAAAGAGGTGATAATAAGTGATTAACTAGGGATTAGGCATTGGTATCCCCAAATCTAGTATAGACACATGGAGGATATACGGGGTATGTGATTACCAAAAATTACCCTAAATCTTTTTTAATTTAATGGATATAGATATGTATGACCATATTGAAACACCATAAAATTTATATGCATTACATTAAAATAAATATGAGTATTCAATAGATATATCTATATAAAACCTAGATACAAATTAATCCGTGATATATTATAAATTTTTAAGCATATTCAATAGATTATATTGTATTAATAGGATTAACAACACAATAAAATTTATATATAAATATTTTCCTTAATTCAAATGTATTTCGTAATTTATATGCAATCATACTTAATTTTCAGTAAAATAATTTCATGATTAAAAGAAATATTTCTATAATGAGATTTATGTTTTCTATGTGTTATGTATTTTTATATAAAAAAATATATATAACAAATAAAATGATATTATTGTTAAATTTAATGGAAATTTATGAATTTTTATTGAAACATTTATTTATCAATCTTTTTGAATAGAAACAAAATTATTTGAAGGTAATGGGGTTGTTTTCAGAAAATTATTTATAAACATAATGTGTTTCCATGATAATAACTTAATGAAATAAATATTGATTAATTGTGATATGGATATGTATAAATATATATTTTTTCATATATTTTTACACTTATAAAATGTTTTTATCTAGAAACAGATTGATATAATTCAACATTAGTGTTAAAAAATAATTTTTATATAATCAAGGTTTTTATTCACCATTATGTGTTTATTTTAAAATTTATTTCATCCAATAATTAAAATTGAATTTGATAAAATGGGTTAATTTTTTAAAATAATCATTTCCAAATTTGGAAATAAGATTAATGTAATTTTTAGTGATAATTAACACTAAAAGCACTAAAAAATTGTTTCAATGATGAGGGTTAAAAAAATTTACCGGTGGTAAAATAATAGTTAAGGATAGAAAATGAAACAAAAAAATTCCAAAATCACATTTATTTGGATATTGAGACATAATATTATCTTAAATTATATTAATTTTTCATTTTCCTCCACTTTCACTATAATATAACTTTTTATTATTTATATTTTTTTGTTATTTCATTAGTGTCCCTCCCTAACATTAATAAGGTAATATATTCTCATTAATTATTCACAATATTTAAGCACTAATGTTCATCAAATCCGTATCCAAAAGCCATAATAGATTAATTAATTCTCTTGTTTAGAAAAATTTCACATCTTAGGACCATCCTATGAAGAATTAAGTTAAAATCCAATGGGGGTCTATCAAGAAAGAGGAAATAATCTAACGAAACACATTCCATGTTTATTTTTTCCTATGATTACTATAAATACGTTTTATTCATCAAAAAAATTATTCTAGTATAATAAATTTACATTTATGTTACTATTAATATGGGACAACCATTTTTCCACCTTATTTATATCAACTATGAAATTAATGAATCACTTTAGTGTGCATGTGGACTACCGCCTCAATGAAGGTTAATGATCCATTTTTCATCATCACCTCACAATGATCTATATATTTCTATATTTAATTAATATCTATGAAATTTAATATATAATTAGGAGTATATAATGATAAATTATTATATATTTTTCTTTCCATCATTTCATTATAATGTCAATACACCATTCAAGAATTATTAAAAGCTACCATATATATGAACAATGTGATTAATTTTTCTCTATCTATCTTCTATAGATGTTTATAAATATCTATATAATGAATATATTTGATATTAACATCATTTTTTAAAATATTTAGATGTGGTAACTATGATCAAGATATGGAGACCATAACATTCAAATCAAAACATTAATGAAAAAATATGTAGTTAGCACCCAAAATGTCAATGATAATGAATGATTAATAATGAAAGGGTAATTTAACATCCGACCACCCTAATAAAAGGACAGATTCTACAACAATGTAACATTTATTACAATATGTATTCCTCCCATGTTCTGGAGGCTGATGACATGTGTTGCAAGTCTCTAATTTAATAGTAGGGTGACTAAACCAACCTTTTAGAGATACAATAGTTGTATAAATAAAAATTTGAATACCCAAAACATGTCACAATACCATCATGGATAAATAGGAATTTGTTAATAATAAATACAATAGTAAATTCTATATTAGTTTAAATTCTATTCATCGATGATGGAGGTAACATCCCATTACCAGCTTATCATTTATGTCCTTAACCTCATCGCAGTTTTACATTTCTCGTTTTCTGTATAGGGTCAAGAACGAATTGGGAGGATACTAATAATGATGAAGTAATATTTTTGTAGGGATCTTATCTTTAAATGGGGTTTATTAAATTTTTTTGGAGTATTTCACATAGTGTATCTATGTTAAATGACGTATAAGAGTTCCTAAAAAGAAGTTATAAAATACTTCATACTATGACAGGTTACACATTTTGAAGATATGTTTCACATAAGGAATTTTTTAAGTAAATTTTTTTAATTTGCGATGATGGGGTTTCTAGTATAAATGGGAGTTTGAAGGTTACATTGCAGGTTACCGGGTTACATGCTGTGTTACGACCCATGAACAATTTTTGAAAAAGGAGTGTGGTTATTTTATTTGGGTTCCTTCTACAAAATCTTTTTCTCTCAACCCATGGAAATTCCAAGGTGATATTTGGAGACTCCAATGCTTCTAGTTCAATATTTTTTAAATGATAACTTTATTTTTATTTTTTAATGTCTCTTCTAATCCATTTTGCGATATCATTCTTAAGAAAATAACTTTATTAGTTGTGGTGTGGTGGGATTTCATTCTTGAGGTTTATGGTGTTTCCTCTTCTACACTAACCATTTTTTCTATTTAATCAGTTATAATATTTGTGTATTTGGATTCGATAGCCTTCGTAGAAATATTTGGTTTTTTGTGGGTGTATCTTGTTGCAAGTTTGTGTGACACGAGTTTTGTGGTATGTGGTTTTCTGTCTAGCATATGTTTATGAACATTATTTTTCCTTGTTTATAAAATATTTTCTTAAAAGAATTTCCATGATGAATTCATTTATGTGGGAAACATTTACAAAGAAAAATGGATTTTTCCACATTTTTTATGAATGGAAATAAAAATGATATTTTCAAATATTTTAAAATGGTTTAGTGAAATGGTTTTGATGTGATTTTTGAAACATTGAAATAATTGTAAAAATGGGCACATGGATTACCTTGTGTACTAGGTGGAGGGTTTATCTTGAGTCCATCATCCATTATGGGGGGTTCAATTTCTAGGGGTGTTCATAATGCCCTAGAATGTTGATTAATTGGATCTTTATAAGTGTATGAAATTAGGTTTTTACTTTTTGGGGTGTCTCTTTAGTAATGGATTGTAGATAATTGGATTTTGGTTCCCTATTAAACTGTTTCGTATATTAATGGGTATAAGTAGTATGCTTCCTGACTTATTTTTATTACTTCGTATTGTTATTCCTGTGCTACTACTTTTACTTTAATATTTCTCTATTATTTACTTCTAATATTTAATATGAATTTTGGTTCTTGTGAATGATGATATGAAAAAAAGTTCTTGAAAATCGATATACCTACTTTTTTAAGAACAATGAAAAACTGAGAAACTTTTAACAAGTATTCTCTAAAAATTCTTTTCTACCTAGAATTCCATTTTTTATTTAAAATGATCATAACAGAATTTTTTTGTAGAGACTGTTTACAGAACACCTCGGAGAGATCCTACTTAATCTCTTATCTCACACCATGCACACTTATTTGTTGAATTGTAGACCTTTATATGTCTTCCATTACAGAGAAAGGAAATGGACCACAGTGTGGAGGCCTAGTTTAGTTATATCTTGGTTTGGTAGCTGGTGGTAACATGGTGGGATTTTTTCAATTCCATCACTTGGAGTAACTATTTTGTCTTGGTCCTTTATAGTTGGACTTGTCTTTTGGGATTTTATCCACTTTTAAAGAAGTTTTTGTCCGTATAATTCTCCCAGTTATCGAATATATTTATTATTTATACATTGTAGCTCTCTTTACCATGTTTATATATATGTCGTGTGTTAGTATAGGTGTGGTGAAATTGTTGCATCATGATTTTTGATTGATGCCTAGGTTCTTGTCGCCAGCTCTTGGGTATTAGGAATTCCGTTACCATATGTGTTAGATCAATTTGGTTCAGTTTTTGAGGTCAACCCAGGTTGGCTTATTATAATTTCTTCTACATAAGAGTATTATATATATGAATAACGTAAAAAAACATTGATCAGAAAAATCACCGAAACTTGTATCGAGTCTTTCTTGATACCAACATCCTTGCTCCGCTCTATATTACCACATGACCAACATGAGTCAAACTAGAACTAATCATTTATCCTTTAATTAGATAGTCCAATACTTTAGTACCAATGTTGCATGGTGTCTATATCTTAGTGTGTGAATAACTTAGTATGCCTCCCCTAATGGTGTCCTAAAAAAACCAACAGGATATATTATAAATGTAGAAACTCTCAAGAAAACCATTTTCAATTATAAAAATTATAGATTTTTCAATTGAAAATAATAAATAAAAATCTGCCTTTGTGCTAGGTTCACTAAAAAAATTATACAATATTTTATTGTTCAGTGTCTAGGTGTCTCTAAACACATCACAATGACTATTCTAACCATACCACTCCAGACTAATTGAATATATCCACCCCTCATCCAGACCAATATCTGGGGCAAATAATCCCATCCTCAAACCCCTATGTCTATCAAAGGCTTTGTTCGTACTAGGTTAAATATATATACCCTATCCTTTTACATATATTATTTCATGATTTAAAGCATTATTATCCATCAAATACTAACCATGGTTTGAGAAGTCTAGTGTCTTTGGAAGATAGGGTACATAATTAAAAAACATGGAACTATAATAACAAATATTTTTATTAATCTTCATAATGAGGTCCTAAGTCCCTTTGGGCTACTATATCTACATAGGATAACATGGGTAATAAAGAGTCAAAAGGAATAAGCTAAAAATCCTATGATGGGAGTAATCACGAGAAAGATGTACTACACATGAGTTTGAAGGCATAACAATATAACCTAAAAGGAATGGAACATGAAGAAATATATCGAAGAAAAAAATATAAAACCTGTAATAATATAACCATGGAATAATAAAAAATTTTAAGTGACATAAAAAGTGGCATAAACAAGAGTCAAGGCCAAGTGGTAAGACAATATCTCCTAGGGGACAGAGCTCCATAATGGACTAGGCCTACTCTAAAATCATATATATAACATATCACGAGACGTAATAATTAATCAATGCATTATAAAAATATCTATGAACATAAATAATAACATTTTCATGTATATTTTTCCCAAATATACCAAAAAAATTGAATAAACCTAAGGGTTACCTATGCAATCAAATGGGTTTCAAAATTATGTTACAAGGCATAACATAAGGGTGTATTATAATCTTTGGCACGAATGAATGATTTAAATAACTATTAGACATACATAAATTAAAAATAATAATATATCTTAAAAAAGTTTGTGGAAATGAAGGGTAATCATGAAGAGATAGTGGTTAGGTTACTTTTGAAATGATCCACATATGTTGGGATTCAAGGAAAAATGGTAAAGAGTTTTCAAAAGAATGTATGAAAATTGAACCATAGGTGAAATAAAATTGGATTTTCTAGATAAAATGAGTTATTTAATTAAATATGGATGGATTGAATAATTTTATGGAGCATACTTTAATATGGGTAAGTAATAGAGAATTTCCTTTTGTTTGGGTTTGTTTATCAAGATGAATTGATAAGGGAACCATTTAAAAAATGTATTTCCCCTTCAATGATGGTTGAATTTAGATAGATACATAATTTTGGAACATATAAATAGAATTTATAAAAGGTATATAATATCATTGATAAATACCATCGGGATAAGGATATGGAAATTTAACTAATGAAAAAACACGAAGTTCAAAGATACCTCATACATTATATACGAATTTGTTATACGCATTCACTTTATGTCATATGTAATGAAAATAGATTAATTAATAAATTAATTCAAAAAATCTTACACTTATTTTTGTTTTAATATAATCTTATTAAGTTCATTTATGAAAATTGTTTATGACATATAAGTTTTAATTTCATTGTTCTGTGAGTATTTGTTCCATGGTCACATGGTCTGTTAATCAATGTATAATTATTGTATTTCTTGTAAAATTGTAATTATTATATAGAAGTGAAATTATATATTATTAATTCTTCTAAATAAGTATATATGGTACCGTATATCTTTTTTTTATAATGATTTATTTGATAAAATATTAATGATAATTAATTAGTTTGTTTTTCCATTTTTTATGACCACTATGAAATAGTTTCATTTTATTTAATATTAGGATTATATATTACATCCAAAAAATAATCTAAGTTATTATATACATATTAAAAAATTGTTTATCCATAATAATGGTTTTATAACAACCGATTGTGGTATTAATGAGAAATGAATACACATCATCCATGATGGTGTTGAACCAACATATCACGAATGATGGATTAATTTTTAAATAAGAGAATGTATTGGATGAGTGATTTTAAAATAAAAAAATAGTATAGTATATATATGGTACTAGAGATATCATTAATATTTTTATTGGGTACGTTAAGATACATAATGAAAGGAAAATTAATTAAAATAGAAGGACTAAGGATTTTACATTTAGAATGTTGTCTCCTTAAGAACCTCCTTAAGGAACTAAGGATTAGAGTTTTAGTAAGAAAAAAACACATGGAAATGGCGATGTTGATTGGGAACATAATTCATATGAATATTTTAATGCTCCAAATCTTATAATGTGTGAGGAGAATGGTTGTTATTTGTAAGGGTAAGAGTGGGTTTTTTGATTATTTTATTCATTAGTTTAATATTTTGGCTCATGACAACAAATAGTATTGATTATTTTGTAAATGTATAGTAAAATGTGTATTTAATTTCTTACTATTTTTTTATTAAACCAACCATATATAAAAAATTCAGGTATTTGTCTTATAATGTTTAAAACATCAAATTAGTACATTTCACTATTCACCAAATTTTTTACTATTTTCAAAAAATCCCTAAAAATAACCCCAACAATTTTATCGATATTTATTTGTCAATAATGGAATCCATTTTGTGATAATAATTTTATAAATATGATAAATTTAAATTTTAATTAATAACATCATTTATTTGAAAAATAATTTTTTTAAAATTTTATAATAAATTTTACGACAGTTCGGAAGATAACTTATGGTCGCATGAAATGGTATTATACTTATAATAAAACATAATATTAATTTATGATTAAATTTTATGACAATAATATTTATTTGAAATAATTTTATTTATTAGTTACGAGATTAAAACATTTGTTTTTATTAAAATTTAATCACCGAATTAATCATTTTTGAAACAATTTTTTTCATGTACCATGATATAAATATATCATATCTTAATTTATAAGATACCTAAATATTATTTACAAAATTAATATTAGGATTTCTTCTATAATTACTATATTTCTATTCCTAATTGTAAGATTAGTATTCCAAATTTAGATTACTATTCTAATAGTCATATTACTATTAAACATTAATATTTATATAGGTCATATAGGTTCAATAATGTCTATAAATACCATTCATTCCATTAATTATTTCTTCAATTCTATTTTTTATAAATTTTATATATTCATTCATATTCAAAATGATTATTTTATTATTAAAATTATGTTTTGGTTTTGAAGATTTGTTTGTGAGTACATGCATTATAGTTGATCAATCATATCCAAATTATCCCATTCTTAATCTCTTATTTTCTTTTCATTGACCCAATATAATATTTTTAATCAATATAGGTTTATTTCATTACTAATATATCATTCATAATTTATGATAACAATACTTTTGGAATATCTATAAAATGTGTGGGTTTTATTATATAATTAAAAGAAGGTAAATTCCATTGGTAAAATTTTGGGTCATTATAATCTTCTCCCCTTATGATATTTCTCCATCGAAATTTCATTTTACAAAATTAGGTGAAAACAGGTGAGGGTACTTGTTTGGCATTTCATCCTCTAGTTCCCATGCCTCCTCTTTGTATTTTTTGGATCATCTGTTGTTATTTAAATAAGAAAGTAGTCTTGTATTGTATAACATTACATCTACATTCCATGATATTCACCATATTCTCCTAATAAGAGAGATCATTTACTAGATGTACCACCTCTAAATTTTCTACATTTGAGGGAATTGGTAGAATGATTCTAAATACAGATACATGGAATATGTCATGTACTTAATACAAAGTTAGTATATGTCCAATTCGATAGGGAAAAACTCGAACATGGTCAGCAATATAAAAGTTGATGACTCACATGGGACATATATTTCACTTTTTCCCAAATCATAGTTATTTCTTCCATTATGATATTCAGAGGAATATCATGCCTCTAACCTCAAACTCTATGTCTCATGGATGATTATCTACATAGCTCTTCTATCGAATTTGGTCATCCCTAATGTTCTGTTGAATGATTATTACCTTTTATACCATTTCATTGAACATTTTTGGATCTATAAACATAAACTCACTAACTTCATCGCAACATGATGGTGTTCTACATCTCTTCACACAATGGGATTTTTATAGATCCATCAGGATTATTGAGTGGAAAACATTTTTTTTATTTAATTTTTTTGAAGGAATATGTTGGTCCCATCCTCCATTGAAGTGAATTATGAATTCCCTCATAATGTCTTCTAGAGTCTAAAGTGTCCACTTAGACTGACCATCAGTCTGAGGGTGAAATGATTTACTGATTTTTAACTCAATTTTTAGATAATGTAGTATATTTTCCATAAAAATTAGAGGTAAATATAGTATCTCAATTAAATACAATTGATAATGGAATACCGTATAGCCTCACCAATTCTCAGATGTATATCTTTTCATATTGGTCAAGTCATAGTCCTATCTAATTACGATAAAGTTAAAAGTCTTTGTAAAAAGATTGAAAATAATCCATATCGAATTATTTCTTCAACATGTATTCAGAAGTCCATTGAAAATGTTCATGGTTATCTTTTTCCATTTCCATGTTAGTATAGATAACGGTCGCATTATCCCCTTATGCTTTTTCTTTTTATCCTTCACTTGCGGACATAAAAATAACTTTGATGTATATTCAACAATCTATTTCTTCTTATTTTCCCACTAATAGTTCTCTTATAGATCTTTATACACTATTGTGTTAACTATGTCAATGGAAATGGTCAATCTATGTTCAATATTCAAAATATAACTCTTTATCTTAGGATTTGATATTACACATAATAATGACCCAAATCATATGACTCCTTCCTCACAAATTATAATCTTAGAGGATTTACCATTTCTCATAGATACCACCATCTTCTGAATTTCCACATTCTTTTATTAGGAATCCATTATGTTATATATATAATATTTTTGAGAAATTATTTCAGATATGTGTTATTATGTTTCTTCCCTTATTATTCCCATGTATATCCTTTGTTTGTATAAAAATATAGGATCCATATCAATTATCATCTTTGATATTGTTAAAGGATCTTTTGTAGTTAGGGAATATTTAACTTTATTTACATTACAAGGATGGTAGTGGATTGTGAAGTTATAATCCTTAGTGATAACTAACCATATTTGTGGGAACATATTAATATCAGTCTACGTGAATATATATTTTAGGATATTGTGATCATTATATATCTCACACATCTCCCCATATAGATAATTCATCCTGATTTTCAATAGAACAATCACAATTATAAACTCTATATCATATGTGGCATAGTTTTTCTCGTTAAATTTAAACTTCCTTGATGTGTAGGATACCATTTTATCATTTTTATCATTATATAGCCTAATAACTTTTTTGAAGCATTTCTGAAGAACACAAATATTTCCCCACATGTTTATAGTGTATATAATGGTGAAGTGTTAAGCCACTTTTTCAAATATGTAAATAATTATTGACATTAAATATCCCAAACATTCATTTCCCACATACAAGACATCTTGCATAATGTGATTGAAAATATCTAGATGTTTCTCACAAGTCAATGGTAATTCCTAGCTAAATCTAGGAATATAGAGTTCATTGTTGAAGATGTTTTTCTAGGACATTACTCAGTATATATTTCCATATAATGGTACATAAACACAAATTTTCTGGTGATATACTTCCCTAATAATGATACATTATTCTAAAACAGTCACATTTACTCTACTATACATATATTTTCTCCTTTCATCAAAACATTATCATAATATTTAAATTATCATTATTCTCTACCATGACGTTGGTGTATATCATAATATCATCTATAAATACTAAGAAGAATTAGTCAAAGTAATATCTAAATAATTCGATCATTAAGAATATTAACATTTCTATAGACTTAATTAGTTCGAAGGGAATTACTCTGAACTGATAGTTTCATACATCATCCAAATGGAAATCTTTAAAATATCTTCATTCTTCACATTTAATTAATGATATCCAGACTGAAGGTTCTCCTTAGAGAAATAACTTCCCCATATAGTTGATCAAACATATCATCTATCTATGTTAGAAGATACTATTTGGTTTATCCTGATTTTATTGAGCTCAATATAATTATTCTAGAGGGGCATTGTTCCATCCTTCTTCTTGATGAAGAGGAATGACTTACCCTAGGGTGAGAACTCATGAATATAATACCATATTTCAGATTCTATTGTAACTTATTCTTTTACATTTATAACTTGATGGTGGTAATTCTATGTGGATTCATTAATATGGGTAGATAACCAGGTATAAGATCAATGAAGATCCAAATGCTTGAGTGAAGTGGAGGACTAAGAAATTTTTTAGGGAACATATCATTGTAGTCACTCACAATAGGAATATCATCGATCATGAACATATCTATTTTATCAATTGTTTTATACATATATACATAATAATATGTAAGTAATATCAACATTGCAGATGATGACTTTGAATTAGATTCATCCTCCTCAAAAATTTTTTGATATTGAGTGTGCCCAGGGATGTGGTGATTTTTCTCCCTCTCTTTATAGTTGACATTGTCTTTATATATATATATATATATCATATCCATGCCCAATATAGCATCAAACTCTACCAATATATTTAAGATGAGATATTATGGAAGGTTTATTCAAGAAAAATTGACTAGGTAATAGTTTTATACATTGGATACAATAAATTCCCCATTTTCTATTCTCATGGATAACTCCACATTCATATTTTAAAGTGGGGTTTGAATAGTTCAACTAAAAATTCAGGATATGAAATAATTCCTATGACCATAATAGAAAAGAATTTTCACTATTATTGAATGAATAACCAGCATACTTATGGACACATTATTGATGGGATCCACCTAAACAATAGTGGTCACTTATTCCCTTAATTACTTACTTGGAGGCTATTTTTGTAGATTTTTTTTGACAAACCATTCCATTATGAATTGGCTCACATAATGATAGTGTTTCTTGAAATGGAAACACTGAACTATTGGCTATGTTTTTTTCCTGAACATTCCTATCTTATTCCACCTTTTTGGGCTTCCTCATATCCCATTTATAATTATTAAAATAATTCCCCTAATTTTTTCATTTGAAGCATCTCATGGTTCCCTTTAGATCATTCCCATGATTCTTTTTCCCAAACATTTGACATGTGGGATGATATATTTTCATTTGAAAACTAGATTAATCTATTGATCATACCATATTAAATACTATTTGCTTATTTTTATCTCGTAGACAATGTGATCATTGAGAGTCTCAAATTTCCATCACAACCTTGATGGAATAATAGAGAATCTCATCATATAATTAAATGTATTGAATTTATAGTTCTTTTCATAGAATCATCTTTACTACACAAATAATTGACCCAAATTGATTTTTGTATTCAAGAAAATTCAAGAGTCAAGTCATAAAATCCTTGTAATCTTTTCTTCATACATCTCGATAGACATATATTCCGTTTTATTTAGTCTATAGAACTCCATATCCATCTATATATGTAAATTTCATTGAATAGATATATTGAAAAATATTTTTTAAAATCCTTCCTAAACCATGGAATAAATTACTTCTTTTGAATTTTTCTCGTGATTATTTTCCACCAATAATCATCTTACCCATTAAAACAATAGACTAAAAACACAAAGAAATTAAACCAAGATTTGATACAAACTATAGTGAACCTATAATATTATACATATTATTAAGTTAATTAAATCCTCATTATCCCTCAAATAAATCCATGGATAGCTTATACTAGTGTATTTGGAAGAACAATACATAATTACAGAACATAAAACAAGAGTAAAAAAATAATTTTACTAATATTTATATAGATATACTAATAACCTTCATACTTATATATCTTCATAGGATAACCTAGACAATACATAGACAAAAGTGATGAGTTAAAAATCCTAGTAAGGGAGTAATTATGGGAATAGAACACAACACAATATCTAGATTTCATTACATGATATCATAATATACATGTATCATGATCAAACATATGGAACAATAACGATAAGACCCCAGCCCTAAACCTTACTTAATATTGAGTTATTACAAGATTACACATTGAGGATCTTTTCAGGTTTAGAGTTTTAGAGAATTAGATCATAAAACTTGCATTACATTCCACATTTAAAAAAAGTGGCTACATAAAATATAGTATTCATTTTTCCCATCAATGGAATGATATTTAATATAAAACATGGATTCTTTATTGACACATCCTTGACACTATCATCACATCATGTATCTTTCCCTTGACCTGTGAAAATCATTTCAAAAACAAGGGATGAGCATAAAAAGTTCAGTAAGGGATATAAAAACATGGAAAAGAAACATGTGTACATGTATACATAAGAATCAATGAAATCATACTTTACACATAAAACGTAATCACTTTAACATACCGCATCAAATCATGAATAAATCATAGAAATCATAATACATAAAGGTAACTTGATGCACTCATAACATTCTTACATAGGGAGTAACCCTCTTGGTTATGTTTGGAATACCCATCATAGTGTATTCCCTAAATCACTTCGGACAAAACCTTAACGTTTAACTCCTTCGTGTTACCCAATTCATCTGAGAGCTATATCGGGCTCATCCACCATTATTTTATCATGGAACCACCCGTCTTCATAATAATGCCCAAGAACCATAACATAATTGTATCACATAAAATATGCATAAAGGAAACATAAAATTTCCACTTTTCAATCACAAGATATCAATACAACACATTGATATAAAAGAATTATGAAAACCATTTTCAATACCAAAAATAAATGAAAAGTAAAACATGGTATTTATTTTTCATTTAAAAAAGGTATGGCTTGTAGAGGAAGCTGAAACTCAAATAATGGTCATGACGGCGGAGAAGTCTTTGTCGCCGCATACGTATGACAAAAAAACATTCCCTTTTTTCGTTTAGTAAATTCTTCTAATAAGAAGATTCTTTTTGAATAATCATAAAATTCAATGGGGTTTATAAACCGTATAAAAAAATGTTGTGTATAAAACAAAATATGCCTCGATGAAAGGAGATTGAGACGGATTCCCTTACCTCGGGTCCGACACGACTCGATCGTTCTTTAAACTCCTCAATAATAAACTTCAGTTAATTTCTACTTGCTTAAGAACCTTTTTCAAGTTCATTTTTCCTTTTATATCTCTTACTACCTTGTCATGAACACTATGTAATTATTTAAGTTAATAACGGTCATTTTAACGATCATTGATACTTGAGTAAAAAATAAACTCCTTATAATTAAAAGTTGTTCATGTATCCATTATATCCAGAGTTATACTCATGATTTAGATATCATATATATCATATATATCCAATAAATACATGCATTTATAATATTACATAACGTTTAGAGGTAAGAAATGAAATGCACAGTTCATGGAGACGGTAAGCCGTACGTACACATGAATGCTACTTTCATTTCTATTTCGTATTTTATGGAATGGAATAATAATGATATAAAGGTATATTATAATTCAATTATAATATCATATATAATATCATTAATTAAATCCTTTATACGTCCCACATTTGGCATTAACGAATCAAATCACTTTGAGGGGGCGGTAGTCCGCACTTCCTAAAATGAAGATATCGCGTTTACCCATAATGGAAACCATAAAGGTATTACATAAATGAAAAATACAGAAGAATAAGTAAAACATAAAAATATTATATATCATATATAAATATATTGTCATCTTAATGTCCACTTTTAAGGTGTTAAAAGAATATTGAACAACCATCATTTCGTGAGGCAAAAATTCGCCATCCACGAAAAGAGTATGTTATTTAACCATTAGATGTAGGTGTGTGTAAGTGCAGATCGAATCCTTCTCATAAAAGAATCATAGTATATGGAAGATACTGGTGTTTTTACAATAGAAATGAATAAAAAGAGTTTATGGGGTTGGAGAAGCAAAATAAAACATAAGAACACAAGAGAAGACACTACCTTTAAATCAGGTAACTCTTTATGATTTGAGCTCAAAGGCTTCCTTGGGAAGACTTATGCACAACGTGAGGCTTATAGGAGTAAGATAGGGATGTGGAGAGACAAAATTGGTAGGGTTTGGCCTAGGAAAAGGCATGAGAGGTGTGGGTAAGGAGGTAGAGGTGGGGGCCTTTTATAAGAGGAGAGGAGGGGCACTCTTGGAAAGGTATAAAATGTTACTTTATTTTCAAATGAGTTTTGGATTTTAAAGGTCCCAAATTGTTGTAATTTGAGGATAAGGTGATAAGGGTTCGAAATATACTCATCCAATAAGTTTTTGACATGTTTAGGTCTTATATTTTACATTATCTTTTCATTTTATTTAAATCGTTAAATAATGAGGTAATCACTACATCATCATGATGTCATAAATAATTTAATTTATTTAATGTCTAAAAATCACAAAAAAAACTATGATGTAGGAAATATTTTTATATATATAATGACTATTTATAGTAAAAAATCTGACTTGTATAACCCCATGTAAAAATTGTTTTAGTAAAACAATACATGTTTGTGTCATTTTTACTTTTACTTTAAATAAAAGGCATTAATGTCATTATCTTACCCAAGTGGCTCAATGGGGTCCCAAAAATCGACCCATGGGTTGTCCTGGTTATCCATGACACATAAAATAAGGGTAATACATATTTCAAGGTCATTTCATATTATTAAAACATAATTTTTACCTTAAATTACACTAATTACCTCTAATCGCGATTAAAAACTTTAAAGTTACTATTCACCAATAAATTAATTTAAACCCATTGAACCACATTTGACTTACTAATTAAAACAATTTATGTTAGATTTTATAAATTCAAAACACAGAAGTGGTAATGTTTCATTTAAACGACAAATTAGTCTTTTAAGTACCACTTAGTGGTTTCACTATTCATCAAAAATTGATGTTTTTTGGAAAAATACCAAAACTTCACCCTAATTTATATTTGATATTCCGAATTAAAAAATGATTTATATTTTATAAAATTCCAAACATATAAGTTACATTATTTAATTTAATAATTAATTCCCACTGTTGGAGCAAATAACGTGTTTTTATGAAACAATAAGTATCAAAAGATTGACACTAGTTTAAGTCCAATTTCAATGTGAAATTAATTCCAACGACCACTATTGGATTAAATGGTAAAAATATATTCTAATTTAACTTTACAACCAATGAAAAATATAATCTAATAATATAAATAAATTATATTAAAAAGATGATTTTAATTAAAATACAACATTTTTCACTATTCATTAAAAAATGAACTTTATCGGAAAAATTCCAAAAATTGACCAAAATTAAATTTCAATGTCCTAATCATAAATAATAAGTTTTTTTCGATTAATAGAGCTTATAAAATTGTCAAATGTTTTATTTAAAATGGTTTTGACACCAAAAGGCAGTAAAACAGTATTTTAAAAATATTAGAGTATTTCATGCTTAAGGTTGGATTTATTCTCATTTTAATCCTCTAAAACACTATCTAATTCATAAATAGACATAGATAAAAATATCTATTATTCATTACATACTTGGGATGTTTCATCCTCCCCCCTTTAGAAATGATCATCCCCGGAATTTATTTACTTATCGAATAAGTTGGGGTATTTAGCGCTCATTGTATTTTTAAATCCCCATGTTGCCTCTTCAATCATGTGGTTCTTACACAAAACCTTTACCAGATGAATCACCGTATTTCGTAACACTTGATCCCTGTGGTCAAGAATCTGGACCAGTTTTTCCACATAAGACAGGTTCTCTCCCAACTGAACTACCTCTGGACTCAAAACCTTAGATGGATATAGCATGTACTTCCTTAACATTGAAACATGAAAAACACTGTGTACCTGAGATAAACTTGGAGGTAAAGCCACTCGGTATGAAACTGATCCAACTCTCTCCAGAATTTCATATGGTCCAATGAAACTTGGACTCAACTTTCCTTTCTTACCAAATCACATCACACTTTTCCATGGTTAGACTCTGAGAAAAACATTATTAGCTACCTTGAAAGATAGATCCTTCCTCCGGTTATCTGCATAACTCTTCTTCCTACTCTGTGCTATTCTCATGTGTTTCTGTATCTGCTGAACTTTTTCTGCCAACTCTTCTACCAATTCTGGTCCCATCAGCTTCCGTTCACCCACTTCATCCCAGAAAGCTGGAGTTCAACACCGCTTCCCATATAATACCTCAAAAGGTTCCATCTGTATACTGGAATGAAAATTGTTATTATATGAAAACTCAACCAAAGAACGATGTTCGTCCCAACATCCCTAATAATCCATCGAACAAGCACATAGCATATCTTCCAAAGAATGAATTGTTCATTCTGATTTCCCATATGATTGAGTATGAAAAGATGTACTAAAATTTAATTTAGTACTCAACGACTTTTGAAGGACTTTCCAAAAGTTAGAAGTGAACCTAGGATCACGGTCAGATACAACGGAGAGTGGAATTCCATGTAACCTGACTATCTCTTTAAGATACAAATGGGAAAGTTGATCTATGGAAAAAGTATCTCGTATAGCAAGGAAATGAGCAGATTTATTCAAGCGATCAAGAATAACCCAGATTGAATTATTACCTCGAGATGTCTTCGGTAATCCCAAAACAATGTCCATGGATATATTCTCCCATTTCCACTCTGGCACTGGTAAAGGCTGAAGCATCCCTTTCGATAACTATTCCTCTTCTTTAACCTATTGACTAGTCAAACACTTCATTGTAAAATCAGAAACATCTCTTTTCATTCCATCCCAATAGTAGTACTCCCACAGATCTCTGTACATCATAGTACTGCCAGGATGAACCGAAAATGGAGAACTATGAGCTTCACATAACAACTCTCTCTTCAACTTTGAATCACAAGGCACAAACAATCTCTTCCCAAATCTCAAAACAAAATCACTATCAATGATGAATTCAGGAAACTTACCCTTCTGAACTAGCTCTACCTTTTTCTGCAACTCACTGTCTTGCTTCTCTGATTGCTCGATTATGTCTGATAGAGAAGATTTCACTGATACCTGAAACAAAACAGAAGAACATCCTGCACCAAAAACTTCTTTTCCAAAGTTCATCAAATCCTTAACCAAATTGACGTTCCAAACACAACATTGTTAACGAAGCATTACTTTTTTGACTCAAAGCATCAGCCACTTTATTTTCTTTTTCCGAATGGTAATGAATTGTACAATCATAATCCTTGATTAATTCTAGCCATCTCCTCTATCTAATGTTCAATTCTTTCTAAGTGAATATATACTTTAAACTTTTGTGATCAGTATATATTTCACACTTTACTCCATACAAATGATGCCTCCAAATTTATAAAGAGAAAACTACAACAGCTAATTCCAAATCATGTGTAGGTTAATTTACCACATGAGTTTTAACTGTTTTGAAGCATAAGAAATTACCTGATCATTCTGCATAAGGACACAACCAAGTCCTTTCAATGAAGTATCGATGTAGATAACAAACTCACCATTCCTGGAAGGTAGTGCCAAAATTAGAGCATTCAACAATCTTCTTTTCAATTCCTGAAAACAATCATCACATTATTTTTTCCAGATAAACATAACACCCTTCCAAGTTAGCTTAGTCATTGTACTAGATAACCGTGAAAAATTTCAAACAAACCATTATAAATAGCATGAAAAACCAAGGAAACAACAAATCTCAGTTATATTTTTGGTAATTGGACATTCTTCGACAACCTTTGTTTTTGTAGGATCAACAGTTATCCCATCTTTAGAAACAATGTGACCAAGGAAAGAAATTTTTTGCAACCAAAACTCACACTTTCTAAATTTCCTATAAAATTTCTTTTCTTTTAAGGGTTTCAAAATAACCCTTAAATGTATTTTATGCTCCTATTTACTTTTAGAAAACACCAAAATATCATCAATGAAAACAACCACAAACTTATCCAAGAACTCGTGGAAAATTATATTAATTAAGTCCCTGAATAAAGCAGGTGCATTGGATAGCCCAAAAGGCATTACTACAAATTAATAATGGCCATATCTTGTACAGAACGCTGTCTTCAGATTATCTGCTTCCATTACCTTCAGTTGATGGTACCCTGATCTCAGGTCAATCTTTGAAAAATACTGAGCTCCTGGAGCTGATCAAACAAATCATCGATATGAGGAAAAGGATATTTGTTTTTAAAAGTGATGTTATTCAAGGCTCTATAATCAATGAAAAGTCTCATTGAACCATCATTATTTTTAACAAATAAAATAAGATCACCCCATGGTGATGTGCTAGGTCAAATGAAACCTTTCTCTATTAAATCTTGCAATTTCTCCTTCAACTCTAAAAGTTCAATTTGATCCATTCGATAAGGGGGTTTTGAAATTAGCTTAGCATCAGGAACTATGTCAACAGTAAATTCAACTTCCCGATCTGGTATTATTCTAGGCAGCCTATCAGGAAAAACATTAGGATACTCATTTACCACTGGCACATCTTTAATCTGAACAGTTACTTTGTTTTCAATGATGCGTGCAAGGTATCATTCGTTTCCGTCTTTTACAAGTCTCTCAGCCTCTTGATAAGTTATCAATAGTAAGGGTTCATTCTTGTACACAAACTGAAAGTCTTTCTGAAAAGAAACTTCTTTATCTCTACAGTCAATCTTAGTAAGGTAAATAGAGAGCCAATCCATACCCAGGATAACATCAAACTCTACTAGAAATAAAACAATAAGGTTATCAAGTAGGTTCTTTCCACAGATAAGGATAAGAAGATTCTTATAAATTCTTTTTTCCTCAACATTTCCCCCATGTGTTTTTACCACAAGTTCAGGAGTCATTTCTTGAGATGGTATTCCCATTTTACTAGAAAAGTGTTTAGAGATGAAAGAATGTGTAGACCCCGAATCAAACAACACACTGGAATAATCTGAAAAAACAAACAAAGTACCTGATACAACTTCATTTGATGGCCCAACATCTACTGAAGTAGTTGCAAAGGATTTCAACACCCCTTTATGCTTGTATTATAACTGCTTCTCATCACTCGAGCTCTTTTTCAGACACTCATTTTCATAGTGACCCATCTCATTGCACTTAAAACATTTCACTAACTTCAAATAAAATTTGGACTTACCATCACATTGATCTTTTTTAGTGCAATCCCGAGCCTTATGTCCTATCTTACCACATTGGTAGCACTTTGAAGAATTCCGAAGACATTCCCCAGCATGCCTTTTTCCACATTTATCACAAACTGGAAACTTAGTTTACTTACCATCAGACCTTTTTGAATAATTTTTCCCTTTCTCCTGCCACCTAGGTCTCTTCTTCTATTGGTTGTTATAGAACACTTGATCATCGGCAAACTCCATATCCACCTTCTCAGCACATGGAATAAGATTTTCATAACTTTTGAACTCATGAGAAGCTAAATCCATTCAATATTTTGGATTTAATCCTAAGTAAAAACGATTGATTTTACTATCAAGGTCTCGGATAAAATTTGGTGCATACCTTGCCAATTGAGTGAACCTTTCTTCATAGGTATCCACTGAGTCCTTCCCCTGACTCAATTCCAGGAATTATTTTCCCATCCTAAGTTGAACATCCTTAGGAAAATACTTCTCAACAAACATACCATTGAATTCATCCTAGACGAGAGAATCAATATCATCAGCGGCCCTGATATTTTTAACCATTGACCACCACTGATCTTCTTCAACCTCCTAATGGTAAATAGCAAGACTAACCTTTTGATTTTATGAACACCCCATGACATCGAAAATCTTCTCTACTGCTTTAATCCACCCTTCTGCTAGAACAAGGTTAGATGATCCTCTGAATGATGGGGGATGTTGCCTCATTAAATGTTCCACCACTGACATGTTCTTCTACGGTTGACCTGGCTAATCTCGTGCATGGATACCACCACCATTTATCGCTTGAGTCAACTGCTCCATTACTGCAACAAACTGTTCAGTTCCCATTCCGACCATCTCAGGATGCTGATTCGGATGGTCATTTCCTTCTGTATGCCTTCCTAGTACTGCCTCCCAATTTCCTCGTGGAAAACCATTCTGAACAAACATGTCTTATATGTAGCAACATGGTAATCTTCAAATGCTATATCATTTCAATTTGACCACAAATTTTTTTTTGGATAATCGTTTAATAAAATTCTAACTCTTAATGTTATCTAAACTGACCTCTGATACCAACTATAAGGCCCCAGCCTTAAACCTTACTTAATCTTGAGTTATTATAAGATTACACTTTGAGGATCTTTTCAGGATTAGAGTTTTATATAATTATATCATAAAACTTGCATTACATTACATATTTAATCAATGTTGTTACATAAAAGATAGTATCCATTTTTCCCAACAACGGAAACATATTTTATAGAAAACATGGATTCTTTCTTGACACCTCCTTGACACTATCATCACATCATGTACCTTTCCCTTGACCTGTGAAAATCTTTTCAAAAACATGGGATTAGCATAAAAAGCTCATTAAGGGATATGAAAATATGGAAAGGAAACAAGAGTACATGTATACATAAGAATCAATGAAATCATACTTTACTCATAAAACATAATCACATTAACATACCTCATCAAATCATGAATAAATCAGAGAAATCATAAGACATAAAGGTTACTTGAGGCATTCATAACATTCTTACATAGGGAGTAACCCTCTTAGTTACGTTTGGAATACCCATCACAATGTATTTCCTAAATCTCTTCGGAGAAACCTTAAAGTTTAACTCCTTCGTGTTACCCAATGCATTGGAGAGCTATATCGGGCTCACCTGCCCTTATTTTATCACATAACCACCCATCTTCATAATAATTCCCAAGAACCGTAACATTTTCGTATCACATAAAACATGCATAATGGAAACATAACATTTCCACTTTTCAATCACAAGATATCAATACAAAACATTGATATAAAAACATTTTGAAAACCATTTTCAATACCAAAATAAAAGAAAAGTAAAACATGGTATTTATTTTTCATTTAAATATAGGTATGGCTTATAGAGGAAGCCGAAACTCAAATAATGGTCACAGCGGCGGAGAAGTCGTTGTCGCCGCATACGTACGACAAATAAAACATTCCCTTTTATCATTTAGTAAACGCTTTGTATAAAAAGATTCCTTTTGAATAATTTTAAAATTAAAAGGGGTTTATACACCGTATAAAAGAAATTTGTGTATAAAACAAAATATGCCTCAATTAATGGAGATTGGGACAGATTCCCTTACCTCGGGTCCGACTTGACTCGATCGTTCTTTAACCTCCTAAATAATAAACTTGAGTTAATTTATACTTTCTTAAGAACCTCTTTCAAGTTCATTATTCCTTTTATATCACTTATTACCTTGTCATGAACACTATGTAATTATTTAAGTTAATAACGGTTGTTTTAACCATCATTGGTACTTGAGTCATAAATAAACTCTTTATAATTACATTTTTTTCATGTATCCATTATATCCAGAGTTATACTCATGATATAGATATCATATATATCATATATATCTAGTATATACATGAATTTATAATATTACATAACGTTTAGAGGTAAGAAATGAGATGCACCGTTCATGGAGACGGTAAGCCGAACGTACGCATGAACGCTACTTTCATTTCTATTTCGTATTTTATGGAATGGAATCATAATGATATTAAGGTATATTATAATTCTAGTATAATATCATATATAATATCATTAATTACATCCTTTATATGTCCCACATATGGAATTAACGAATCAAATCACTTTGAGGGGGGCAGTTGTCCGCACTTCTTAAAATGAAGATATCGCGTTTACCCATAATGGATAACATAAAGGTATGCCATAAATGAAAAATACAGAAGATAAAGTAAAACGTAAACATATTATATATCATATATAAATATAGTTTCATCTTAAAGTCCACCTTTTAAGGTGTTAAAATAATATTGAACAATCATCATTTCGTGAGGCAGAAATTCACCATCCACAGAAACAGTATGTTCTTTAACCATTAGATGTAGGTGTGTGTAAGTGTAACTCGAATCCTTATTATTACAAAATCCTAGTATATGGAAGATAATGTTGTTGTTAAAAAATAAAATAATGAAAAGAGTTTAGGGGGTTGGAGAAGCAAAATAAAACATAAGAACACAAGAGAAGACACTACCTTTAAATCGGGTAACACTTTTTGATTTGAGCTCAAAGGCTTCCTTGGGAAGACTTCTTCCCAAAGTGAGGCTTCTAGGAGTAATAAAGGAATGTGGGGAGACAATATGGGCAGGTTTTGGCCTAGCCAAAGGCTTGAGAGGTGTGGGTAAGGAGGTAGAGGTGGGGTCCTTTTATAAGAGGAGAGGAGGGGCACTCTTGGAAAGGTATAAAATGCTACTTTATTTTCAAATGCATTTTGAATTTAAAAGATCCCAAAATGAAGTATTTTGAGGAAAAGGTGATAAGGGTTCGAAATATACTCATCCAACAGGTTTTTTACATGTGTAGGTCTTAGATTTTACATTATCTTTTCATTTAATTTAAATCATTAAATAATGAGGTAATCGCTACATCATCATGATGTCATAAATAATTTAATTTATTTAATGTCTAAAAATCATAAAAATACTATGATGTAGGAAATATTTTTATCTTTATAATTATTATTTATATTAAAACATATGACTTGTATAACCCCATGTAAAAATTGTTTTAGTAAAACAATACATGTTTGTGTAATTTTTACTTTTACTTTAAATAAAAGGAATTAATGTCATTATATTAACCAAGTTGCTCCATGGGGTCCCAAAAATAGACCCACGGGTTTTATTGGTCGGAGATGACACATACAATAAGCGTAGGACATGTTTCAAGGTCATTTCATATTATTAAAACATTATTTTTACCTTAAATTACACTAATTACCTCTAATCACGATTAAAAACATAAAAGTTACTATTCACAAAAAAAAATATTTTAATCCCATTGAACCACATTTTACTTTCTAATGACAGCCATGTATGTTGGATTTTTGAAATTCAAAATACAGAAGTGGTAAAGTTTCATTTAAAAGAAAAATCAGTTTTTGAAGTACCACTTAGTGGTTTCACTATTCATCAACAATTGAAGTTTTTCAGAAAAATACCAAAACATCACCCTAATCTATATTTGATATTACGAATTCCAAAATGATGTCTATTTTACAAAATTCAAAACATATAAGTTATATTAATTAATTTAATAATTAATTCTCGCTGTCAGAGCAAATAGCGTGTTTTGATGAAACAATAAGTATCAAAATATTGACACTGGTTTAAGTTCAATTTGAATGTGAAATTAATTTCAACGACCACTATTGGATTAAATGGTAAATATATATTATAATATAACTTTAAAACAAATTCAAGAGATAATCTAATCATATAAATAAATTAGATAAAAAAGTGGTTTTGAATTAAAATACAACATTTTTCACAATTCATTAAAAAATGACCTTTATCGGGAAAATACCAAATATTTACCCAAATAATAATTCAATGTCCCAATAACAAATAATAAGTTTATTTCGATGAATATAGATTATAAAATTGCCAAAAGTTTGATTTTAAAAAGGTTTTCCTCCAAAAGGCACTAAAACAATCCTTTAAAAATATTAGAGTATTTCATGCTTAAGGTTGGATTTATTCTCATTTTAATCCTATAAAACACTATCTAATTCATAAATATACATAGATAAAAATATCAATTATTCATTACTAACTTGGGATGTTACAATAATAGATAAATTATGGAATCATATGATCATGCAAACATAGGAAGGTGGAAGTAACATATAACATGACATAAACATGTGTCGCGTATAACTGATAGGACCATATCACGTGGTGGAATGAGTCACATAACATACTATGTTTACTCACTAATACCAAAAATAAAGTCAAATGGTATTAAAATATAATCCAATGAATTGGAGTTCATTATGCATGCATTGATCACAACATGTTCATAGATATGTGTCCCATATACAAAATCAATCATAAAGGATACACATGGAAAGAAATGGGTCTCAAAATCATGTCGTAAGGTATAACCAAGGGACATGTAAAACTGGTTTAAATGAAATAAGGGATTAAAATTATATTGGGAATTCATAATGAAAAATATTCCCATATTTTGATAAATTAGTTCTAAATTAAGTGTAATCATGTGTAAATAGTGGTTGGGATTCTTTGGAAATGTGACACTTATCTGAGGTTTTAAAGAAAAAATATATAATGTATTTAAATTTGGTTATGAGAATAAAACAAAATGTCAAAAATGTTCTACATGATGAAATTATTGAATTTTTAAAATATATTTTTCCTATTTTGTTTTATGGAGTGTACATGAAAATGGGTATGCAAAAGATATGTTCCATTTATTCCAGTTTTGTTATTGAGATTAATTGAAAAGGGAATAATTTAAAACAGGTAGTTCACCATTAATGATGGATTATTTGAGAATTATTAATATTTTTAGAACATAAATAAACAGTATAGGAGAATTATATGAGAATAATGGAGAAATAAATTATGGATAAGGAGAGAAAAGTTGTAACCCAAAGGGGAAATAAAATTTCTGAGAAATCACATTACATGTCTACAAATGTGTTTAAATATACAGTTATTATCAAATATAGTAAAATTAGATTAATTAATAATTTAATTTAGAACCACTTCAACATATATTTGATTTATTATAATTTTTTGAATAACATTTATAGACATTTCGATGAGTTATGAGGATTTATTGCATTGTTCTAGGAACCTTCATTTCATGGTTACATAGTCAGTTAACATGTTTATATTTATTTATAATATCATAAAATTGGATGAATTCCTTAAAAGTGTTATTATATGTTACTGATTCTCTTTCATAATTTTAAATAGTGACATATATCATTTTTGGACATTATATTGATTCAATTGATAAAGCATTAAGGATAATGGTTTGGTTTTATTGGCGAGGATTAAGACCATCATGAACTGGTGTCGTTTTATTTAATATTATGCTTAAATATTAGTTAAATAATAGAAAATATGTTATAATATGACTAGTAAAATCCTATTTAATTATATTGGTGGTTTTATGACTTTCCTTGAAGGTAGTAACCGAGAGTGAAAAATAATCGTGTAAGTAGGCGGTCAATAGAAATATCATGGTCAATTTTTTTATTTATATAATTAATAGAGAAGATATGGGACTGGATGATCAATATTAAATTAAAACATTAATATTATTCTATAGGTATAATACTAGAGTTATTAGTACTCTTTAGATAGATTTGGTAAGGATAGGATAAAAATGAAAATAAACTAAAAGAGGATTAAGGATTTTTCCTCTTGAATGTATTCTCCTTGAGAAAATCCTTAAGAAACATGGCTTTGTTATTTATGTAAGACTAGAAACACTAGGACATGGGTAAGAGTCTTGGTGATAGAATTTTGAAGAATATTGGAATTTCCCAACTCATAGAAGGTGTGAGGAGAAGGGGTGGTTAGAGGTGATATTTATAAGGGGAGGAGTGGGGTGTTTTGATTATTATATTCATTAGAATCCAAGACTACCAATGTTATTGATTATTGTTACTGTATACTGAATATAGTTCACACGAGTTCAAAATAATGGGTTCAAGCAACATACATGACTAAATAATCCATGTTTTTGTCTTAGAATGTTAAATAGATTATATTACAATATTTTACAATTCATAACACAATCAACCATTTTAGAAAAAAACCCAAAAAAATCACCATCATTTTTTTCATCATGTTGATTTAAAATTGGAATCTAATTTGGGAAGATAATTTTTTTAAATTTCTACATTTAATTTTTAATGAAAAACAACATTCATTCCAAAAATACGAAATTTACTATTATAATTGAATTTGTGACCCTTTGGAAAATTACTTATAATCTCAAATAATTGTCTTATAATTATAATAAAATATAATATTAATTTATGAATACGTGTTATTTAAATGAAATTTATTTTAAATAATTATATTTATTATTTGTACAATTAAAAAATTTATGTTTTATAAAAATATTAACACCTAATTAATCTATTTCAAAAAATTATTTTCTTATTCAATGATATAAATATATAATATTTTCATTTATAATATGACAAAATATTATTTAATACATTAATAAACGAGGTTACTATTCTAATGTCCATATTACTATTCCATGAGGTCATATTTCTATTCTAATTGTGATATTACTATTCCATTAGTGAGACTACTATTCTGATGGTCAGATTTATAATTGTCATATAGGTTCTTTAATTTATATAAATACCAAATGTTTAATCCATTTTTACTTTTTATATATATTATATAAAGATTATAAATTATTTAATATAGAAAATTAAAATATTATTATTAATATTATTTTTTTATTTATGTATATTTGTTCTTGAGGGAGGTTATTTTGATGGACTGAGAAGATCCAAATTATCCCATTATTATTCTTTTATACACTATTTATTTTCATGGTAGTGTATTTTTATTTCATATATGTTTTTAGATTACTAATGTATCATTAATAATTTTTGATAATAATGTTTTCTTGTTCATCTATGTGATGTATGAGTTTTATAAAATAATTATTTGAAGGGAAATTGCATTTAAAAAATTCTAGGTTGTTATATTAACCATAATTTCCAGTTCCCCTAGGGGTAGTGTTCAACATAGGTTTAACATAAATCTAGAGTTGCCTTGGAGAAACATTAATCCAATTTTAACCATCAATACATGATCATCTGGTATAATTTCTAACCCCTGGATAACTATAAACATCCATGCATTTAAAAGATTGAAAAAGGGTCATATTAACATTCTATTTCAAAAAACTTTTAACCCTTGAGGTGCTGTTTCATTGCCAAAAATTATTTTAAAATAAAAGAATTTAATTTAAATTTATATTTTTTATTATTCCAAATTCAAAACAACAATTAATAGGACCATAATATTCCACCAAATCCATTCCTTATATCAATTTTAATGCTAAGTCAAATGTAAAAAAAATTAATTAAATTTAGTAATTCAAAAGGCCCTAACTATTGAAAATTACATTTCACAATATAGATATGGTTTTAAATTCAAAATAATAATAATCATTTTTAAAAACATAATTTCTCACTTTGTGACAATTGTAGAATGGATTACCCTTCTAAATAAAATTTACCGAGACATGGATAAGAATTTGGATTAGGTTTTTTAGTTCAGAAAACTCAAGGTGAATTTTTCAATAAAATTCATGATAGTACCTATAACACAATGTTAATATTAAACCCATTTTTAAAGAAAAATAATCATTATTATGATTTGGGATTATAGAAAACCTACCATATGCTCATATAATCCCATTCATTGGGGATTGGCCGCTGGTTTTCTATAAAATAAGAGATAACGTGAACTATTATAATCATCTATAAAGGAGAATATATTCTATAATAAAACAATAAAACCCCTTGGTAGTGGAATAAAATAATAAAATAATGACTTTGATTCATAAAATCACGATGGGATCTTGATATCAAATAATATTGGTCAAGTCAGACCCTCAATGAGGGACACTAGCCGAAGAGGAGAGGATATGATGCATGGGTTCACATTGAAGGATTATGGTTGAATGAGGTATAATATAAGAGTAGAAAATAAAATGGAAGGTCAGAAGAATGTATATATTACATAATTAAATTATTTAGGATGTTAATCCACATAATTATCCAAATTTTGTGCCTACCATGTGAACCTCACTACCTGAGTCCCGTTATTATGCATGATTAGTGTGAATGGTTTTATAAACCATTTAATTACCATTGGAATTCCTCTATAAAATATTATAATGGTTGAAATACTTTTAAAATCCCCTAAAATATTCTATAAAACTTTTTTTCTTAACCAAATAGGTTTCATGATTTTGATTCATGGTTTTATCTAATAGCATCCCTCATGATACATCTCCCAAAAATATAATTTCTCTCTTTAAAGTCTGTGAAACTTCTATGAAATTCCAAATCATATTGTAGTCCATAGACCATATTTAGGAACACTATATTATGGAATTCCATCTAAATAATTTTTATTCCAATTCTCTATTTTAGAAATAGGTCATCCACTAAGATAAAATTTCAAATATTCCCTCTGATTTCTAAACACATTCATATATGGGATTTTACTACCTCGTCACTATAACACTTCTCTTCTCTATGAATCCATGATGGATCCAATGTTATATTAGATGACATTAATTATTTATAAATTTAATTCCATGTTTTCATATCATATTCTCTATGTCCCAAAAAGCAATCAATTCACTACCCCAATGGAATATATGAAACCATTTAATTTTGAGCCACTTTTTGTAGTACCATCAATACATAGAGATGAATCTCCATGGATTATGCATATCCATAGAAACCTACATGTCATTATCCGGTTGAATCACATGTACTATGGTGATCCACACTATAAGTATTATCTTAGGAAGTGATGCAAGATAAACATGTAATAAATAATAAATTAATCTCATTATATTTTTAAAAATACATCTAATAAAAAGTTGCACAACTCAAATACTAAAAATTTTATCTTCTTAGGTATTATCTATATAAAAATTGTTTTTTACTAAAAATAAAAAATATTTTATATAATAATGATTCTATATAAACTTTACTACATATCTCTAATCATATAACGATATTCAAACCTGGGGAATAGAAACATAATAATGGGAGATCTTATACACTCAGTAACGGAACAAAATATCTTAAAGTTTTACATCATAATCATGAGGGAAAATAAGAGGATATAAATATCACAATATGAGATCAAAAGTATGTATATAATAATCATATAATGTTATAAAACTATATAAGATCATAAAAATATCATTAATTAATCATAAAAATATATACCAAGATAAAAATAAATTTCAGTGACCAAAAACATGTGAGTATTCCATAAATATGTGGAAATATTTTAAAAAACATAACAAGAATGAAAATATGTCATATTCTGATAATATATATAATAATATGGGATAATAATTAATTTTTATTTTTAATTATTTTGAGCATGGATACTCATGATCCTTTTCACTAATTAAATCATGAGTGGAGATAAATTCCTTGACACTCACCCTTTATGAACCAATATACATGCTAAAAAATTCACATAAAATTTATATCTCATGAGTTAGAATACTTTGCTGAATTAATTTGAAGAAGATAAAGTTCCAATTACTCTCATAATCTATATTGTTATGTACTTCATACAACTCAAACATTCATAATCTTTTAAAGAACACTTGTAAAATAATGTGTTTCATAGACTTTTCAAAATCATCACAAATCATGAACTTATTAAATTTTATGATTTCAAAAATCTCATTTAAAAGATGTAATCAAATCATAATAATATATTTATAGTTTTATCAAAGAATAAATTCCAAAATGATAAAACAATGAGGGTAAATATATGTGGAAATATAAGTGTTTTAGAAATGTATTTTTAAACATTAAAATTGAAATAAATTTCCAAAAAAATATCATAAATGGAAAAAGAATCATTTTAAATACATCGATATAAAGAGTTCCCAAATAAAAAAACATGGAAAATACATAAATATTGTCCAAAAATTAAAGTGAAAAATACTTTTAAAAAAATAACATATAAAATAATGTTTGTTAAAAGATACTTGAAAAAGAAATAATTTCCTAAAAAGGAAGTGAAAATACATCGAATAATTTTACTTTTAAAATAATATTTAATAATGGGGAAATGAAAAGGGCATAATGTTTTCAAAAAGAGAACTAAAATTTCAATTATTTATTTTCTATATAAAAGTATTGTTAATAAAAAATAATTGAAAATGATATTAAATTTAACAAAAGAGAATAATGAGTGGATGGAAAAACTTATTATTTCCAAATGATGAAAAAAATGATAGAACATTTTGAAATGAACTTATTGAAATATGAAATTATTAAAATTATGAAGAATCAATATTAATGTAAGTAAAGTTAAATAAAATATCAATTAGATATAATTACTATTTTAGTGTCCATTATGTAAAGGATAACATTGGTGGGTAGTAAAAATAATGAAATAAAATAAAAATTCATTATTTAAAATGAGAATTATTATTAATAAAAATGAATTTAAATGAAACAATAGAATCATTAGGATTGAATAAATTTATGTGGATCATGGTTTAAACTAAAAATAAATTCAGAATTAAAAATATAATCAATATAGGTTATAATTTATCAATATTGAAATATTATATTCAATTAACATTGATTATGACTCAATGAAAAAATTTGAATGAAGAAAAAAACTCTATAACCTTTGTAACATTTGAATAAAAACCCTGTGTGAAGTATAACCATAAAAAGAACATTTAATATAATTAAATATAAGTTGATAATGATAAAAATGAAAATAGGGTGGTACTTACTCCATTAAAAAGAATAATTTTTTATCTTAAACATGTCTCAAGGGATTCAAATTTGAGACCGAGAAACCATTACGAATATCACAATCATTTAATAATGATACTTTCGAAATGAATGGGAAAAACAATTAACTACATATAAAATGATTTTTTAATAATTTGTTATAAAATAATAGGATAAAATAATTCAACTTAGAATAATGAGGTTCAACAATACACATAATATCTTAAGAAAAATAAAAATGATTTATGACAAAAACCCTTACCTTATTTCCCTAATTAATTGGATGTATTCTATGATCGTAAATAAAAAACATAAATAAAATAATATGATATATAATAAATATACTAATAAAAGTTATCCTTATAAAATAATTATTATATATTTTATCATATATACATTAAATATTTATAGCGTATTATGATCATTGAGTGTTAATATCTTTTAATGTTTTACACCAGTTCTGTAGTTTTGATTCCATTGACCATAATTTATTTAAAATTTCATTATTTTTTTATAATTTTAGATACTATAAATGATAAATTATATTGGTTTTAAATTTCCCTATCATTCCATATTATTTTTGGTTATGTTTTGTCAAAATAAAATCGATATGGGATTATTTCCATGATTTTAGAGAATGAAAATGAAATTTTAACAATAGTATATAAACATAATATAAAATCTAAATTTCCATATAAAAATATTTATTTTTTTATTAAATCCCAATACTATTAGTTATCATGTTATTTTAGTCATCCATAATAGTGTTTTATAACATCAACCTTGTTTGTGGTTTAACCGTGCCCAACATGAACACACTTTAACATGATTGGTGAGTTTAGTTAAATATGTTTTTATATTGATATAATATCAATAAAATATAATTATAACGATTTTATATTATTATTATTTATGATTTTTAACCATATTTTTTGATTTTTGAATAATTATTTAAATTTTATATGAAAAATGTTAAATGTTTCATGACGGTGGTGGTAGTCTACACATAAAAAAATCGATGTTCTTTTGTCTCAATGTGTGGGAGTTAGTGATGGTGTGTATTGCACAGACATGTAAATATAATAATTATGTTTTCAATATATAATTTTTATTTATCTAATATAAACTTTTTTAAGCTATGAATTGTTGTGATGAAAAATAGAAGATGTCACATCATGGATGTTCTAGTCCGTGCAACACACTAACAACAATTTTGATTTTATTAGTTGATAGGGAATAATAAATATGGATTATTACATTAATATAATAACATATTGGTATTAAAAAGTTTCTAATTTCATAAAATTTTAATTTCTATAATAGATTTTTAAATTTTTTAAAGGATAAAAGCTTTATAATGAGATTATAATTACGATAGAGAAAAGCTTTTTTCCACGAAAGTCCCATTAAATCTAATGGATACAGCTAAATATGTGTGATAAGTGGATTAATTTGGTAGTATAGGGTTATAATGAGATTACAATTGATTATTTTGTTGTAATGATTCTAAGAATAAGTTTGTGTTTGAACATGTGTATATGATCCCATTTTATAGGATAGGAAAAGGGACCTTTTGGAAACACATTTTATATTTTAATAATTCCATGACATTATTCCACATTAAATAGGAAAAGTTTATCAAATAATTATGTTTGGGGAGTATTTGGGTTGATATTGGCACAACAATGCGTATCCACACATTTTTAAAAATTTTATGGTGCTTTTAATATTAAAAATTTCCTTTTTATTAATTTACTTATAAACATGGTATCTAGATTTTAACAATTTGATTTTTTGATTTATTAAACATTTAATAGGACCAATAAAACCTAATTTGGGTATTCTAGAATAAAATTTAAAATTTATTTGATAAAAATACATTTATAAATATTATAATATTAAATTTGAAATAAAAACAAATAATTTGTTGAAGAACTATTTTAGTATAAAAATGTTGTTTTGATGATTATTGAATAATAATTATAATTGGTATTAATTAAAAACCAAATTATTGGTAGTATATTAATTTATGTGTTTATAGATCATAATATACTTTTTATTAAATGTAATTTACAATTAATTGAATTGATATAAATTCTTTAATATTAATTGAACAATATTTTAAAATATATGATTCACAATTATCGTTATAATTGGAATTAATCATAAATATATAAATTAAATCCTAAAAAGAAAATTTTCAATTCTAAATAATTTTTAAATAATTTTTTAAAATATTAGAACAATTTTATAATATTAAATTAATAAGTGTTGTGTAAAGTAATTTTAATACACAGGAATCTAATACGATAAAACCATTTTTTAATGTTTTTTAAGAAAATCAATTTTTGATTAGGTTATAGTTATGAATATCATTGATTTAAATTAAATTTAAAATAATTATTATCATTAAAATTTTATTTATTTATAAAGAAAAGATATTAAAAAATTCATGTCATTAGGTAATAATTAATAAAAAAACATCAAAAAACTATTTCATTTAAAATTATATATAATTTTCTAAAATTATAACCATATATTTATATATTAAATATATTATTATAAATAATTTTATTTTATTTTATTGGGAAAATCACTCAAAAAAATTCTACATATTTATGTAATAAAATAATTATTTAACTGTGATGACATTAATAAAATTTGCATTTTTACTATTCAAATTAAAATCAAGTGTTTCAAAAAAATCCCATAAATTCATCATAAGAATATATGATCATGAATAATAAAGAAATTATGTTAATTTTCTCAAATTCACATACAAATAATTATAAATTTTATTTTAATTTTAAAATGTTGTGATTTTTTTAAATAAAAAGGACTCTTAATATTTCTTCTATTATTCATCTTGTTTCTTATAAATAACTAATTAAACATACATAAATACCTTATTCATTCCAAAAATATTTATTCTTGAAAATAATTTAATTTTATAAAACACATTTCATTATTTTATTTTTTACATTATTTGACTCATTATTTAAATATAATTTTTTTATTATATATATATAAATATATATTTATAATCATGTTACAAGGGTTTATGACATACAATTCTATTTCTTCCTCACACCTATCTATATTATTTCTATTTTAGTGTTTCATGTCGAGAAATCCATCGAAAAAATTATTTTAAAATGATAATTTTACAGATATTTCTCATGTTTTTAGATTCTAAAACATTAAAACAAATAACCAAAAAAATAATATATTATCCTCTTTTATGAATAAATAAAGTAGGTGAAAATATTAACATGACATAAAATGTCATATCTAATGACATACAGTCCTTAATACATATTGAATACATATAAATAATTATTTCCCTACCCATTATAAGGAAATTTATCTGATTACTATGTATTATGGACCATTTAAATGATGTATTTTTCTTTATAGGTTATTCATAGTTTTCCTTTCACTGATAAAATGTATTAGTATATTTTTAATTTTTTCCCTATTCGATTAATTAATGTGGAGTCAATGTAAAAATATCCATTCTATTTCAAAAATCTAATCGATTTTTTATATAGGGATATAATTATTTTTATAAATATTATTTACATAAACAAAATAATCATTGAATAATGTTTTTTTCTTAAAATACAAATCACTCTGGATGGTAACATGATGTTCTTAAAAAACATTCTAGATAAAATAAGGTTTATTTAACTAGAACACATCCACTAATTTTGATAGTAGGGTAAATGAAACCAAATTACCACAATCCTATTCATTAATAGTCATTTCATAAGTTCTTCCCTACTCATTAGGTGTAGTAGGTTTTGGATTCCTGGAAATTCTAATTAATCCTTTAGTCAAGGTATTGATTTGGATAATTCTTGTGTTTACTACACATTGGATGTTGAGTTTTTAGTGTTGAACATGGATGATTTCAATATTATTTTCTCATATTTACTGAGAAATTAATTTTCCATCAATAGTTTGATCTATGATTTCAACCATCAATAATAATAAAGAATCATTGAGTCCCTTTTAAGACATTATCTAGGTGTTTGTTCCCAGAGTTTTAACATATAATAAATTAAAAAACATTCCTTCATCATCTTCATCACATGATCATTCACAATACTCTGTCATTCTATTCTTCAGTAAACATGAGACATTTAATTTGATCAAATTGTTAACCATATTACATGATATATGAATTAGAATAATCAAAAGGATTCACAATCTATCTATAATTTTTACGGATTTTTCATTATTTGAAAAATAATATTTTCCCTCATAACCATAATTACCTCTAATTCCACCTATTACTAAAACTACTTATGTTGACATAGTTCACTTAGTTAAACCTATATTAATCTTAGTTTTAAGATGGATACATTATGTATGGTTATATTATGATTCTCAATCTAATCCCATAATATAATATTAGATAAATCTGTCATAATAGTTTCAATAGACAAGTTAACCAACTAAATTATATCCTTTGAGTGTGTCCATACATGTGGGTTGTGACAACCTATTCATCATGCACCAGAATAAAAGTCTAGATATACATAAAGAACAATTTTCTAAGTTATTACCCCTAGATAAATCTGTTTGAAAACCCCATCAACTTTTAGTATCCATATTATGACGTATTACAAAGAAAAAATATAATTAAGTCTTTTCCAATATTTATGGATATAATTAAATAAATAGACCCAACCCAATGGTTTTTGCTATGGTTCTAAAACTGTAACACCATACTTAACTAAACTAACCATCAAAAATAAGGAAAATATTCTATAAACTATTCTATAGAATAAATAAATACTAATATGATATGAAAAAAATAAACCCAAGATAAATACGACATAATAACACATTATTATAAATTTTATAAAAAACTACATATCATAAATAGTCACACCACTAAAAGTACAAAAGTCATAGTGTCATGATGATTTTCTAGAAAAAAATATTAATTTAGAGAATATGTGAGTATTTCACCATAATCCTACTTCTGTAAACAATTTAACACATAAATGAGATGATATAACTATCTTTATAAACTATGGAATGGAAACAATGGAATTTGGTGAGCTCGGATTCTCAGTAAGGGAAAACCATATCCTGAAGTTCTACATCATAAACACTATGGATAATGATAGAAGGACATATAAATATTAATATGAGACTATAATACCACATTTGAGAATCATTAAAATTTCAAAGTAACATAATATCATAAAACAATTTTTTAATCATAAAATATTGGCATTGGCCCTAAAAAAAATAACCAAAATCATGTGAGCATTTAATAACAATATGAAATACATTAAAAATATTGTATAATCATTAGATCATGGAATATGGTGATTAATATTGAAAGTATGTAACATTCATAAAAAAATTATTATAATTGTAAAACTATTAACCCAAAACCATGTTCTCTTATAAAATTATGAATAGATCCAATGGGCATCAAACTCACCCTTTTTGAACCTAGATACTTGAAAACCTTTTCAAGAAACATTTATATCTCATGGGATATAATAGATTATCCAAATAATTAGAGTTGGTTAATGGTAATACCCATCTCATAATCTATAAATTTTTATGCCACACGAAAATTAAAGATTCATAATCTTATAAAGAACTTTTTTTAAATTAATAGTTTTTTAAAACAATTAAAAAACATCACATGTCATGTTCATAAGAAATCATTAGATATCCAAAATATAATATTCTAAATATAATGATGTTATATATATATATAAATGATAATCAAATAATCAATTAATTACCATATAATAATTTTTACATTATATATATATATGAAAATATTAGTGTTTTTATAAAAACATTCAAAAATTGTAATTTGGAAATTAGTTTTACAAATAAATTTTTGAAGGGAATGGGATTAATTTTGAAAACAATCATAGAAATATTTAAAAATAAAACCTCCTTGAAAATACATATATGTTATAAAAAAGGAGATGTGAATATACAATGAAGAAATTTACTTCTAAATTCATCATTAATAAATGAGGGCTCGATAAAGAAACAGAGTATTCAAATAAAATATTTCATAAAACATTAAAAACTGTAATTTTAAAATAATATTTATAATAGAGAACTTAAAAACAAAAAATATTTTCTAAAATAGATGGGAAACAATTTAAATATTTTACTCTTTATAAAATATTTAATAATCAAATCTTGAAAAGACCTAAAATTTATATAGAGAAAGTATAGTTTATATTAATGTAAATTTATTTTGAGAAGATGAAAAAACTTATTAACCATTTGGATATATCCATATTGAAAATATAAATACGTATGAAAAGTATGAAACCATATTTAAGATTAATAATGAGGAATAAAATGATCATTAGAGATAAAAAAAGAGTAAATATACACTATGAAAATGAAAATACATGAGGGATGTAAAAACAAGGATATGAATGGTGAATCCATTATAATAAACATGAATTATTATTAAAAAAATTTAATTTTAATGAATCTATTGTATCATCAAGAAAGAACACATTTTTTGAGAACATTATTTTCCAATAAAATAAATTTGTAATACAATATAAAATCGTCCTATATTATAAAAGATCTACATTAAAATATTATAGTCCTAGAAGAGTGATTATAACCCATAAAAAATATTTGAGTCACAAAATCCCCTAAAAATCTTTTTAAAATTTGAATAAATCCCCATTGAGAGGTCTAAAATTAAAATAAAATATCCAAATCATTTAATATTTTATAATAATGATAAAAAGATAATATTTATATATTGACATCATTAAAAATGATAAATGGTTTATAACATAACAACACATAAACAGATTCAAATTTGAGACAAAGAAACTCTTGTTAATATCATAATCATATATTTAATGAACGTCTTGAAAGTTATTCATGGGGATGAATGGAAAATACACATAAATAAAATTATAAAATCTATTTTTTATAATCACAGGTTAAAATAATTCATATTAGAAGAAAGAGATTAAATAATAAATGTTATATCCTAATGAATAGAAAATGGGTTTTGAAAAACCCTTACATTATTTCCTTACTCAGTTAGATGCACTCTAATCTCATGTATAGAAACATACATAACTTAATATCCTATTTCATAAAATTATAAATAAATATTAAACATTAATAATAAAGGATAAAATTTCTTATCCAGATTACATTGATTAGTCATACCATATTATGAACATCAGGTTTTAATAAATATGAATACTTTTTCATGTTTTGTAATTTAATTATAATTAATATTCAGTTCAAAAAAAATTAATTATTTATATATAATCTAAAATTCTGTATCTTTTAAATTATTTTTGATTAAAATTATCATAAATCATTTATCCTATTTTTTAGTTATGAAATATCAAAATGGAATTGTTGATTTCTTATTTCAGTTATTTTAGTAAACAAAAAAGATAAATTAATATTGAATAATATAATAATTAAACATTTCTAGAAACTTCTACCACTAAATATATTGTTATAATATTTTGTTAATATAAGTTTCCATTCTCATATATTTATATATAATAGAGTTTTATAGCATTCTTATACTACATGGTTAAACAAATCCAAAATAGAACACAATTTTACTCGATGGGTGAATAAGGTAAATGTGATGGTTATTTTGAAATAATATCATTAAAAAATATCTTTTTTGATATTTTATGATGGTGAACCATATTTTAATATTTTCATATAATTTATTGAATTATTGATGAAAAATGTTAAATATTTCATCGTACAGGAAATAGTCTGCACATACGCATGATGTGTTCTTGTTTTGAAATGCATGAGAGGGGGTGTAGGTGGATATTAAAATGAAATTTTAGAATATTAATTATATAATATTTATCATATTTATTTATCAATTATAAATTTTTAATCGGTGATGATCTTTGTTGATGAAAAATGGAAGATGTCACACTATGGGGGTGATTGTTTGTGTAATGGACTAACGACATTTTTTCATAGTAGATGAGAAGGAATAAATAATATTTATTAAATTCATATAATAAAACCTTAGTATAATTATTATAATTATTTGAGTATATTTTTGTAACATCCCAGGTAAATATAGAATAAGATATTTTCATATTTATTAATATTTGTGAATTAAATATTAATTTTAGCTTTAAAGGGGACGCTATGTTCGATAGCATACCTGATACGCAACAGTAGGTTTCTTTGGAATCTTACATTGCACACGAATAATATAATATTATTATTTTAAACAGTAGTTAACTCCTAGCCGTTTTATTGGCAGGAATGAACAAAACTAACTAAAATATTATTATACATGTTTGTTAAATATATTTACATTTATCAAATAAAAGTTAAAGGCTTAAAAAGTGAATGAATCTAATTTTAAGCATAATTTTCATTAAAGGATGATTTATCGCCTTTTAATGGAGAACCCTTTTTAAATATAGTTTTGGTCACTTTAATACATTCTATATGACCAAATAAAATCCTTCTTTATAATGAGGACATCAGAATTTACTTTGGGTAATATTTTGGTATTTTTCTGATAAAGGTCATTTTTAAAGGAATAGTGAAAATATTGTATTTTAAGTCAAAACTATGTTTTAATAAAATTTATTTATATTGTTATATTATCCTTTTAATTGGTTTTAAAGTGTAAATAGATTATATTTTTACCATTTCATCTAATGTTGATCATTAGAAGCAATTTCACATTTAAATTGTATATAATCAACTCTCAATCTTTTGATAGTTAATATTTCCTAAAAACACGCATTTTGTTTTGACAACGGGAATTAATTTTAAATTAATTTCTACTACTTATGTGTTTTGAATTTGGAAAAATAGATTCCATATTTGGAATCAGGAGGTTCAAATTGTGTAAATAGGTAACTTTTATTTTTAGGCATTTTAAATATTTACCTCAGTAAATATTTTATTTACAATGGTTAAAGGGTAAATTAGGTAAATAAGGGTAAAAAAATAATATTTATTTACCCTAAAAAGTGTCCTAATCCTATTGGTTGAGTTATACCCGACCATGGGCATCCTTGGGTCTATTTGGGGACCCCATGGAGCCACATAAAAGTGATTATGACACTTTATTTTAATTAACTTAAATTCCAAAATGAAATAAACAAATATCTTTTAGTAAATTAATTTTTACATGGGGTTATACAAGTTTTATATTCGACTATAAATATTCATCATAAAGATAAAAATATTTCTTACATCATGGTATATGTTTTATAATTTTTAGACATCAAATAAATTAAATTATTTATGACACAATCATGATGCAGTATTTACCTCATTAATAAATGATTTAATTAAATAAGATTATAATGATTAAAATATTATCCAAAACATGTCCAATTCTGATTTGATTATTTTAATTCGATTATGAGTTATCTTATCTTCGACCATAAGGATTTTGGGACCATTAGAAACCGAATATCATTATATTATAAAATAATATTTTCACTCTTTCCTAAAGATCCCCTCCTCTCACTTATAAAAAGAGATCACTTCTATGCAATTCCTCACAACTCTAAAGCCATTTTGTTCGTCCAAACGCTTCCCAATTAATCTCCCTAAATCCCTATCCTCCTCTTATAATCCTTACCTTAGGAAGAAGGAACTTCATGAAGTCATTTGGTTCAAACCAAAGTGAGTTACCCAAATTAAAGGTAACAATTTCTCTTAAATTGTTTTCTTTTATTTTGTGTCTCCAACCCATAAACTCTTTTTATTTACATTAATTTTTAACAAAACCAGTATCCTCAATATACTAGGATGTTTTTATTATAAGGATTCGAACTACACTTACACACACATCCATCTAATGGATGATGAACATAATGTATATGTGGATGGAAAAATAACGCCTCACGAAACGATGATTGTTCAATTACATTTTACCGCCTATCATGGTGGCCATTATGATAGAACTGTATATATATATGATATATATTATGTTTATGATTTCTTTATGATTTTTTACATCCCAATTATATCAGACCTTTATAGTTTCCATAGTGGGTAAATACGATAATCTCATTTGAGGAAGTGCGGACTACCGCCCCCTCAAAGTGATGTGACTCATTAATGCCCTATGTGGGATGTATAAAGGATAGAGTTAATGATATTATATATGATATTATACTATAATTATAATATAACTATCTATCATTATGTTTTAATTCAATTTAAATAAGAAATAGAAATAGAAGTAGCGTTCATGTGTACGCACGGCTTACCATCTCCATGAACGGTGCATTTCATTTCGTACCTCCAAATGTTATGTACTATTATAAATAAATGTACATTATGGATATATATAATATATATGAAACCCAAATCATGAATATCATTCTAGATATAATTATCCTTTTACCACGTGAACAACATGTAATTATAAGAAGTCCATTTTTGACTCAAATACCAAATATCGACAAAATGAATGTTATTAACTTAAATGATTATGTAATGATTATAACATGGTAAGAAGTGATAAAATAGGAATAATAAACTTGAAAAAGGTTCTTAAGCAAGTAGAAATTAACTTTAGTTTATTATTCAGGAGATTAAAGAACAAACAGGTCAAGTCGGACACGAGGTAAGGGACTTCATCTCAATCTCCTTTCATTGAGGCATTTTTAGTTATATACATGAATTTCTTCTATACAATGTATAAAACCCTTTGACTTTTAATTCTATTAAAAAGGAATCTTTTCTCTACGAATCATTTTACAAAATGACAAAAAGAAATTTTTCTTTAATGTAAGCGGTGATAACGAACTTTCCGCCGCCGCGAGTATTATTTGTTCTTTGGCTTCCTTACCAAGACGGAATGTTTTTAAAAGGAAAAATAAATAACAAATACTCTTTTTACGTATTTTGGTATTGAAAATGATTTTTATAATGGATTTATTATTTCAATATCTTGAAATGATATTTTATTATTGCAATGTGGAAATTTTATCTTTCCATTATGCTTATGTTATGTGTTAAGATCATGTTATGGGTCTTGGGAATTATTTATGTATACAGGTGGTTCCGTGATAAACCTTGGGTGGGTGAGGCCGAGATAGCTCTCCAATGCATTGGTTAACATGACAGAGGTAGACGTGAATGTTTCTCTCAGGAGATTTATGGAATATACTGTGATGGGTATTCCAAAGTAACTCCCTATGTAGCTGTGATATCTATAATGTAAGTATGGTATGGATGCCACAAGTTACCTTTATGATTTATGATTTCTATGTGTCTTTCATAAATCTTATGATTTCATGAGGTAAGTAAAAGAGTTCATGTTTTGTATGTATTTATGAACAAATTTTTTCATTCACTGTTTTATAACCCTTACTGAGCCTTTCATGCTCATCCCATGTTTTGAAATGGTTTTCACAAGACTTAAAGATGAATAGGGTCAAGGATTTGATCAAGGAAAATCCATTCTCTCTTTAATATGGAATTAAACATGAATTATTTTATCAAGAGTTTTTTTTATGAAAAAAAGTGGATTCTGGGTAGAAGTGCCTACTTTGTAATATTTTGAGATGTAATAGTTATGTCCTAATTCCCTAAAACTCTAAACCTGAAAAGATCCTCAATGTGAATTATTCATTTAAATCAATATTATGTAATGATTAAGGCCGGGTCCTTATTGTTGGTATCAATCATTGGTTTAAATAACTGTAGGAGATAGAATTATATTAAATGATTATCAAAAAATATTTTTTTTATGGTCAAATTGAAATGATATAGCATTTAAAGCTTACCATGTTGCTTCACCTAAGATATTTATATGTTAAGAATGGTTTTTCATAGAGGAAACAGAACATATTTTCTGGGAAGGCATTTAGAGGGAAATGAACTTTCAAATCAGTATCCTGAGATAGTCAGAATTAGAACAAAACAGTTTGTTATAGTGATGGCTCAATTGACTCAGGTGAAAAATGTTGGTTGATTTTATTGATGATATTTTGGGGTTTTTTAAATGTTAATAGGATCATGAAAGTCATTTAAGGGTTGTCTTTAAAACCTTAAAAGAAAATAATCTTTATGGAAAATTTATCAAGTGTGAATTTTGGTTACAACAAATTTCATTCCTTGGTCACATTGTTTGAAAAAATGTCATAACTGTTGATCCTGCAAAAACAAGTTGTTGAAGAATGGAAAACCCAAAAATATAACTGAGATTCGTAGATTTCATGGTTTGGCAGGTTATTACCGGAGGTTTGTTGAAATATTTTCACGGTTATCTAGTCCAATGACTAAGTTAACTCGAAAAGGTGTTTAGTTCATCTGGACAAATGAATGTGGTGATTTTTTTCAGGAATTGAAAATAAGATTGGAAAATGCTCCAGTTTTGGCACAGCCTTCCAGAAATGGTGAGTTTGTTATCTACAGTGATGCTTCGTTGAAAGGACTGGGTTGCGTCCGAATGAAAAATGATCAGCTAATTTCATATGCTTCACGTTAGTTGAAACCACATGAGTTAAATTACCCTACACTTGATTTGGAATTAGCTGTTGTTGGTTTTTATTTAAAAATTTGGAGACATAATTTGTATGGAGTGAAGTGTGAAATATATACTGATCACAAAAGTTTAAAGTATATATTCAATCAAAAATAATTGAACATGAGACAGAGGAGATGGTTGGAATTAATCACGGATTACGATTACATGATCCATTACCATCCAGTAAAAGCAGATAAAGTGGCTGATGCTTTCAGTCGGAAAAGTAATGTCTCATTAGGCATGCTACATTTAGAACAACATCCTTTTTTTTTGATTTGACGAAATTTGGCATAGAATTTTTTGGTACAGGAAATTCTTCTATTTTGTTTCAGGTGTTAGTGAGATCATCTCTATCAAACAGAATAAAGAAAGCACAGAAGGAAGACAGTGAGTTGTAGAAAAATGTAGAGTTGGTCCAGAAGGGTAAGTTGACTGAATTTAACATTGATAATGATAGTGTTTTGAGGTTTGGAAAGAGATTATGACTGCCTTGTGATTAACATTTGAAGAATGAGTTGTTATGTGAAGATTATAGTTCTCCTTTTTCAGTTCATCTGGGAAATACTAAGATGTACATAGATCTTTGGGAGTATTACTGGTGGGATGGAATGAAAAGTGATATTGCTGATTTTACTGGGAAGTGTTTGACTTGTCAACAAGTTAAAGCAGAGAGACAGTTACCGAAAGGAATGCATCACTCTTTATCGGTTCCATAGTGGAAATGGTAAAATATATCCATGGACTTCATTGTGGGATTACCAAATAAATCTCGATGTAATAATGCAATCTCAGTTATAGTTGACCGATTGACTAAATCTGGTCATTTCCTTCCTATTACAGATACTTTGTCGCTAGATCAACTCGCTCGGTTTTATGTTAAAGAGATAGTCAGGTTCCATGGAATTCCCCTCTCCATTGTATCTGATCGTGATCCCTGTTTCACTTCTAACTTTTGGAAAGGCCTTCAGAAGTCATTGGGTACTGAATTAAACATTAGTACAACTTTTCATCCTCAATCAGATGGGCAGTCCGAACGAACAATTCAGACCCTAGAGAATATGTTAGGTTCTTGCTCGATGGACTACCAGGGAAGTTGGGACCAACATTTTTCATTGGTTGAATTTTCTTATAATAACATTTTTCATTCCAGTAAATAGATGGCTACATTTGATGCATTTTATGGAAAGCATTGTCGAACTCCAGATTTTTGGGATGAAGTAGGTGAAAGGAAGTTGATGGGACCGGAATTGGAAGAAGAGATAGAAGAGAAAGTTCAGTTGATTCAGAAGCACACGTGAACAGCTCAGAGCAGACAGAAAAGTTATCTAGATAACTAGAGGAGGGATCATTCTTTTGAGGTAGGTGATCATGTCTTTTGTAAAGTTTCTCCTTGGAAAAGTGTGATGAATTTTGGTAGGAAAAGTAATGTTGAGTCTGAGGTTCATTGGACAATATGAAATTCTCGAGAAAGTTGGATCAGTTGCATACAGAGTGGCATTACCTCCACGTTTATCCCAGGTACACAATTTTTTTCATGTTTCGATGTTTAGAAAGTATATGCCAGATCCATCTCATGTTTTGAGACTAGAGGTAGTTCAGTTGGAAGAGAATCTCTCTTATGAAGAACAACCAGTCTAGATTTTGGACCATAGAGAGCAGGTGTTGTGGAATAAGGTAATTTACCAGGTAAAGGTTTTGTGGAAAAACCATATGGTTCAAGAGGCAATGTGGGAATCTGAAAATGCTATGAGTGATAAATACCACCACTTATTTTGATAAGTGTATAAAAATTATGAGAATGTAATTTCCAAAATGGGGGAAGGATGTAAAATCCCAGGTAAATGAAGAATAAGAGATTTTCTTATTTATTAATATTTGTGAAGTAAATATTAATTTTAGCTTTAAAGGGGTTGTTATGTTTGATAGCGTACCAGATATACAACAGCGGGTTTCTTTGGAATCTTACGTTGCACACTAATAATATAATATTATTATTTTAAATGGTAGTTAACTCCTAGTTGTTGTATTGGCGGGAATGAAAAAAACTAACTAAAATATTATTATACATGTTTGTTAAATATATTTACATTTATCAAATACAAGTTATAGGCTTAAAAAGTGAATGAATCTAATTTTAAGCATAATTTTCATTAAAAGGCTGATTTATCGCCTTTTAATGGAGAACCCTTTTTTAATCTAGTTTTTGTCACATTAATACATTCTATATGACCAAATAAAATCCTTCTTTATAATTAGGAAATCATAATTTACTATGGGTAATTTTTTGGTATTTTTTTGATAAAGTTCATTTTTATGGAATAGTGAAAATATTGTATTTTAATTCAAAACTATGTTTAAATCCAATTTATTTATATGTTTATATTATCCTTTTAATTGGATTTAAAGTGTAAATATATTATATTTTTACCATTAAATCTAATGTAGGTAATTATAAGCAATTTCACATTTAAATTGTATATAATCAACTGTCAATCTTTTGATAGTTAATATTTATTAAAAACACGTGTTTTGTTCTGACAGTGGGAATTAATTTTAAATTAATTTCTGCTACTTATGTGTTTTTAATTTGGAAAAATTGATTCCATATTTGGAATCAGGAGGTTAAAATTATGTAAATAGGTAACTTTTATTTTTAGTCATTTTAAATATTTACCTCAGTGAATATTTTATTTACCGTGGTTAAAGGGTAAATCAAGTAAATAAAGGTAAACATTTAATATTTATTTACCCTAACAGGTGTCCTAATCCTATTGGATGAGACATATCCGACCATGGGCATCCTTGGGTCAATTTAGGGAACCCATGGAGCCACTTAAAAGTGATTATGACACTTTATTTTAATTAACTTAAAGTAAAGGCCAAAATGGAATAAACAAATATCTTTTAGTAAAGTAATTTTTAAATTGGGGTATACAAGTTATATTTTCGAGTATAAATATTAATTGAAAAGATAAAAATATTTCTTACATAATGGTATTTTTTTATAATTTTTAAACATCAAATAAATTAATTTATTTATGACACAATCATGATGTAGTATTTACCACACTAATAAAAGATTTAATTAAATAAGATTAAAATGATTAAAATATTGTCCAAAACATGTCCAATTCTGATTGGATGACTTTATTTCGATTATGAGTCATCTTATATTCGACCATAATTATTTTTGGACCATTATAAACCTAATATCATTATATTATAAAATAATATTTTCACTCTTTCCTAAAGAGCCCCTCCTCTCCCTTATAAAAAGAGATCACTTCTATGCAATTCCTCACACCTCTCAAGCCATTTGGATCATCCAAAATTTTCCCAATTAATCTCCCTATATACCTATCCTCCTCCTAGAATCCTTGCCTTAGGAAGAAGGCACTTCAAGAAGCCTTTTGGTTCAAACCAAAGCGAGTTACCCAAATTAAAGGTAACAATTTCTCTTAAATTATTTTCTTTTATTTTGCGTCTCCAACCCCTAAAATATTTTTATTTCCTTTCTTTTGTAACAACACCAGTATCCAAAATATTCTAGGATGTTTTTAGCATATGTATTAGAACTAAACATACACACACCATCATCTAATGGTTGAAGAATAGAATATTTGTATGGATGGAAAACTAACGCCTCATGAATTGATGAGTGTTCAATTACATATTACCACCTCTCATGGTGGAAATTATGATGGAACTGTATTTATATATGAAATATATTATGTTTATGATTTCTTTATTCTTATGTACTTCCAAATTATATCAATCCTTTATGGGTTCCATGGTGGGTAAATACGATATTCTCATTTGAGGAAGTGCAGACTACCGCCCCCTAAATGTGATGTGACTCATTAATGCCCTATGTTGGATGTATAAAGGATAGAGTTAATGATATTATATATGATATTATACTGGAATTATAATATACCTATGTATAATTATGTTTTAATTCCATTAAAATAAGAAATAGAAATGAATTTAGCGTTCATGCGTACGTACGGCTTACCATCTCCATGAACAGTGAATTTCATTTCGTACCTCCAAATGTTATGTACTATTATAAATACATGTACATGCTGGATATATATGATACCCAAATAATGAATATCATTATGGATATAATTAACCTTTTACTACATGAACAACATGTAATTGTATAAAGTCCATTTTTGACTCAAGTACCAAATATCGACACAATGAACGTTATTAACTTAAATGATTACATTATGATTATATCATGGTAATAAGTTATATAAAAGGAATAATAAACTTGAAAAAGGTTATTAAGAAAGTAGGAATTAACATTAGTTTATTATTCATGAGATTAAAGAATGAACGGGTCAAGTCAGACATGAGGTAAGGGACTTCGTCTCAATCTCCTTTCATTGAGCCATTTTTTGTTTTATACATGACTTTCTTTTATACAATGAATAAAACCCTTTGACTTTTACTTCTATTCAAAAGGAATATTTTCTCTACGAAGAATTTTACTAAATGAAAAAAGGAATGTTTCTTTAACGTAAGCGGTGACAACGACCTTTCCGCCGCCGTGAGTATTATTTGATCTTTGACTTCCTTAACAAGCCGAAATTTTTTTTAAAGGAAAAATAAATACCAAATACTATTTTCACGTATTTTGGTATTGAAAATGATTTTGAGAATGGATTTATTATTTCAATATCTTGAAATGATATTTTATTATTGCAATATGGAAATGTTATCTTTCCATTATGCTTATGTTATGTGTTAAGATCATGTTATGGTTCTTGGGCATTATTTACGTATAGGGGGGTTCCGTGATAAACCTAGGGCGTGTGAGCCCGAGATAGATCTCCAATGCATTGGGTAACATGACGGAGGTAAATGTGAATGTTTCTCCTAATAGATTTAGGAAATATACTATGATGGGTATTCCAAAGTAACTCCCTATGTACCTGTGATAGCTACAATGTAAGTATGGTATGGATGCCGCAAGTTACCTTTAAGATTTATGATTTCTATCTATCTTTCATAAATCTTATAATATCATGAGGTAAGTAAAAGAGTTCATGTTTTGTATGTATTTATGAAAAAATGTTTTCATTCACTATTTTATAACCCTTACTGAGCCTTTTATGCTCATCCAATGTTTTGAAATGTTTTTCACAGGACTTAAAGATGAATAGGGTCAAGGATGGGGTCAATGATAAGAGATGATCTCTTTAACATGGAATTACACATGACTTTTTATTCAAGAGTATTTATTTTATGAAAAAAGTGGATTCTGGAAAGAAGTGCCTACTTTGTAATATTTTGAGACATAATAGTTATTTCCTAATTCCCTAAAACTCTAAACCTGAAAAGATCCTCAATGTGAATTATTCATTTAATTCAATATTATATAATGTTTAAGGCTGGGTCCTTATAATTTTAATCAATATATGAGTTTTTAGGGTAATATGAAGATGAAAATATTAAAAAAAATATAATACTTATGTCACATACATGATTTTATCTATTGGAGTCCCCCATTAAATTGAAGGGATAAGGCTTAGTTTTGTTTACTATTGGATAACTTTTGTGAGATAAGGTTCTTGAATGATATAAAGGGAATATTTAAAATTATTAACTACTGGGGGATTTTTATTTGAAATGATGTAATTGATCCCCTTTTATAACATATTAAAATGTTAATTTTGGGAAACACTTGGTATTCTAATAATTCACTGATAATATTCATCGATCAATGGATCCAAAACTTCTAAATAATTTACATTTGGGTTAATTTTGGTACATAAAGGTAGAAAAATTTGGTTTTAAATTTTTGTTAAAATAATATATGTTTTTTTACTAATATGCCTTTACATGTTTATCTTTGACTTTTAAACATTGTGCAATATTTTTAAGAATGTTGTTTTTTGTTTCAATAAAAATATATCATAACCCATATAAAAAAAATTCGGTGTGATGGAACTAAATTTTGAATATAAATAATCTAGTTCAATTTAAAAATTTTAAAAATTATAATTTAAAATTAAAACTAATAATTTTCAAAGAAATTGTTCTATTAGAGACATTAATTTATGACCATTATGGATTAATTATATATTTTAGTATTTATTAAAAATAAAATTTGTGCTGATATATTTAATTCTACAGTCATATATCATATAATATCAAAATTTAATGTATTTAAATTTAATTTTGGAAATATAAATTATATGATGTTAATAAAATAGTAATTTAGAAATAATAGTTTCATTATTATCATGGGAATTATCATTAATACTATCATTGTAATTTGATAACTAAAATAATGAAATTATCAACAATAATTAATATTTTTTTTCTAAAATTTAAAAACCATTTACCAAATTATCTTACAATGTGTAGAAATTTATTTTAACAAAAGAACATGTAACACATAAAAACAGGGTTTTAATGTTTATCTTTAAGGAAAAGTATTTATTTTTAATATATATTTATCAACCCAATTGATTCCAATGAATTTTAAATAATTATTATAATTAAAATTTTATTAATTTAACAACAAAAGAAATTAAAAAACATTATTTCACCAAGTAATAATCAATTTAATAAATTCTAAAAATTCATTTTAAAATCTATATAAGTTTTTGATATTTTTATCATGGGTTTAAAATTTTAACACATTATTTTACATTATAAAATATAAATTTATAGGATTTTTTTTTCAAAACTTTTCAAATTATTTTATTAATAAAATAATTTTATTAAAGTGACTACATTAATAATATTTGAATTTTCACTATTCACATGACAATTAAGTGTTTTATAAAAATATATAAAAATTTAATATTGTCTAAATATGATCATTATAAATAAAAAAATATTGTTAATTTTTTAAAATTCTGGTCCTAAAATTTAAAAATTATATTTTTATTTAAAAATTATATTTTTATTTACAAATATGGTGAAAAATAGTTTTATTCAGAAAATGATTATTTGTATATTATCTATTCTTCTTCATGTGAATTATAAGTAAAAAATTAATATACTATTAACCCCATATCTATATTGATATATATTATTATTGATAAGAATTAAATTTCATTAAATTATTTTCCATGGTTTCATAGCCACACTTGTTCGGTCAATAATTAATGTGAAATTTAATTTGTTATATATATATATATATATATTTAAAATCATGTTACCACAGTTTATAGTTTCCAGTTCTATGGGTACCATAAAACTATCAATATTTTTTTGGTTTATGTTTTGTTTGTTGTGAAAACTATAAAATGTGGTATTTATTTTTCGAAAAAATATATAGTCAAATCAATGTCATTATAGCTTACAAAATAAATTCTATTCGCCAATGCCTCACGTAGTCATAATTCAACTCCTAAAGTATGTTCATAGTATTCCACTAAAAAAATAACAATTGTTCCCTGCACACAATAACTGAAAATACATGATGAGACTGCTCAACACTATTAATATCTAACATTTTCCATCATTAATTATAATAATGGAATGCCTCTACCATTTAAGGATTTCATGAATATGTTGTATCATCCTCAAAAATCCTTAAAAATCAAAAAATATTTTGTCGCACCTCCACATATATAGATGGTGTGTCTCAATCCCACTACATCAAACTCCATTAGAAATAGTTAGTCATGCCACTTTTATCCAGCTCATTATAAGAACAATCATCATTCGCTAACGGTGCACTTTTATGTTACCACTGTACATTATCTTACTCAGTCGATAAATCCTTTTACAATTATGACACACAATGGACTAAATCAAAATAATTTTTGATTTCCCTGGTAAAACACTGATAACTTGTATCTGACACCGTGTTCTCACCAAACCATCTACTTCCCACCAAGAACGACCATGTTTGGGTCAAGTCACTCTTTTATGATTGTGAAGCAACCAACCAGACAAATCTATCACATCAAAGTGGTCACCAAATAGAAATCCCAAAGGGATCCATACGTCATCAAAAACACATGAAAAATATAGTTTCATCAAAACCATCCAATGATCGGTGCCACACCTTAGAAAAAAATATCATTTATGGTCACACACCCACATATGAAATGTTTCTCCATTTCATCATGGTGACTTTTTATTTGTTCCCACTGATTCAAAATAAAATATTCAAGGTCTAAAAAACATCCTTCATTGAGCATAATGGTCTAATGAGTCCAAAACCAATCATACCCTTATGCTTATCTTACCATCAATCACTCCCAATAAACGGCCCTTGGAAAACCATCCTTGGTATTCACCAGGAATAACCCCAAAATAGGTTCAATCCATCCCCCAAATATGGTGTACATAATCCATATTACTTCCCTGATAATTATCATTATGAACTAAGCATAATGGGTCATGTATTTTCCATACATGTGATGCTCATCTTAAGCCAAGGTCATTGTTTTATAATCAAATGATATATTAGATTTCTCATGTCGCAAAACCTTAATCCTAAAAATATTCAACCCATGTCGACTAGGTGTATTCTACATTAAAATAAAATAATGTACATCTCTGTCCACAAAATATTTTAAGGGTCATTGGCCTTTAATTCATTCACTACCACACGCTAACCTCAGAGCATGATAAGAACTGTGATTACCTACTAACACTACCTAGTTTTATTGAAAAAAACATTGCACACTCTCCCATACCAACAAAACATGTGTCTATATTCATTGTACTAAGATTCTCATCATAATCTGGGATTGTATTCTGACATCACTAACCTTGATCGTTGACATGCCTGCCATACACTACATGGTTATAGTGAGTACTCATATTAAAAAATTCTATACACTTATGTGAGGGTCCCACTCATTAACATAACCTGGCGTGTTTTCTCAAAACTAGAAGAGTCTAAATCTAATCACACCATGATACTATAAACATTCCTTGAAAAAGATATGTATGGGAACTTGATAATTCCTACCTTATTCCCTACTATTGAAACCAATCACTATAACACTGGGTGATTTCACATTAATCCACCCAAGCATCGCTTCACTAATAGAATACACTTACTGTCACCTCAGGTTCACTGAGAAATCCCAAAGAATCACCATGAGTTCAATCTAATCAACATGGGATAACATTTTCCCCACCTGAACTCCCCATGATCCAACACGAATATTCCTTGTGATGACCACTTCATCCAAACATGACTCAATATCCTATGACTCAAGCACCAATGATCCATGGATCACAAATTTATTCATGAAACATACCATTCCACTCAGGATATCCCTTCCACTAACCAGGTTAATATTAGATTCCATATTACAATAGAGAAAAAACTGTACACTCCTCAAGGCCTCGTTCATGACCACCCTTCAACCCATGAATTGCTTCAAAAACCCTAACAGATTACCAAAGACATGTTAACAACATCAAGGGAATGAATCTAAATTATTCCACCCTATAATACTTTCCATAACCTAGAGCACTAATACAATTGATATAAAAATAGGTATATTTGTAGATCATGGTGTTGCATTTTTTTTCAATATGAATTCAAGTTTTAATATGTTTCCAATATGTTTATGGAAAGGTAATGATGGAATTTTTAAGTATGATTTATGTGGTGAAGATTATTACAAGTTTAGTAATTCAGTGAATATCCCACCTTGATAACAGAAGAAGATTATGAATCACTTCAGATGATTGTTGAACTGGTCCTAAGTTCCAATACTGGTATCAAGGTGATACATTTTTACGATATTTGAATAATTTTGTGCTATACTCAAATGCATGAGGAAAGTTGTAATAATCCATACATAGTGACTAAGTGGATGAAGAGTTAAAGATTCAACCATTGAATCTAAATGGATGAAGTGGTTTGGAATTTATGATCCAAACCATAAGTAATATTGTTTATTTTTGAAGATGAATAAGGATAATAGAGGCATTCATTTTCTGGGAATGAAGAAGGATCCATTAGAATTTTAAATAAGAAATTTATAATTTGTTTTTTTGATAAGTACTTAGTATACACCTATACCAAAAAAATAGTGACAGCCATGCAGGGCACCTAAAGCCCTCCCCCAAGGCATATGGGGGAACTGTGGATCAACTGCGCCCAGGGAGATGGCCTCGAAGATAGTCTGCCAGAAGTGCTTGCTGTCTGTGTATAAGACAGCATGTGTGTTCATAGTTGTGAACCAATACGGTGAGTGCATAGTTGGAATTAGGAGTGTGCCTGAAGGAGGAAGAGGGGGAACTAAGAGTGCGCTCGTAGAATACTGGTGCGAAGAAGGACCACAAGGGGGATAAGAGTAATCTACCGTCAGGGTGACATGGGTCGATTGGTAAACCGCATGAAATCTGATGATTGATACGATGTGGGACATGTTTTTAATAACATTAATGTGATCTGTGTCTTCCATCTGATCTTTCACCTGATCCCAGCCACTCATCACATTCATGTTACGCTTTCTAATGAGGGTGGTCCGTGATCTATATGAGATGATCCAACGGTAGTGACATTTTCATCAACCTCTGACTGCATGAAGAGGCATATAACTCCACTGCTCACTGTTTCCACTACTGATCCACCGTGATCGAGCTCCCAAATAGTGATGATGATGAAAACTCATTCATGGTGATCGTCTGGACGAACCAAACACATGAATCCATTAAAATATACATGCATGCGTCGATATAGAAAGATCATATGTCGGCTGAATCATATGAAGTTTCAAGGACACACGAAGCATTCAAAAAGCTCAACATGAGTTCTAAAACACATTATTGTGAGGAATATACCAAAGATAAGAAGTCCCCATTCAAAAGAATATCCCATAATTTTCATCCAATTTTTGACCCACAGATTCCATATTTTTAAGCCATAGAACATGGTCATTCAAAGACCCAATGTTTGTGATTAGATACGCAGATTTGAATATAGAGATACACATTGTTCCTCACATATAAAGAGAGAGACCTCAACTGAGGCTCGGTTGTTTCAACCATTGAGATAATCTCTTGTTTTTAGAAAACAGAGCATTTCAATGATGTTCCAGGAAGACAAGAGATGTGAAGGAGTTCCGTGCATCCCTTGTGTAATGGTAAACTACAAACCACATTGGTTCGTGAAAGTGGCTACACCCTCAGTCGGAAGAAATTATTGAACACGTGATAGGTTCCATGTAACCCTCGTCGTGCATCATAGACAACACAAATATGCTACCAGTATTTCACCATTATTGTACTCCATGAAGAGGGAACCAGGATCCATAAACATTTCTTGGTTTTGTGGAGTTGAACTACGCAGAATCCTTGCATGAAGAAGAATACCTTGTGTTCCCTCTAGTTAGCACGAAGATGAACATTCACATGTGTTTGTGTGCATGAAAAGGAGAAAACAAATTAGAACAGTGTGCATGTGATGTATTAACCAAACATTGAATATTTAATAAAGAAAACAAAAACATAACCCACTCCCTATTGAGAAGAAGAAATCCATTGCACAAAACAAATACCCATTTGGGTTTTGTGTGCAAGAAGATGAAAACCCCAGGAACACCTTCCTCCCGTTAACATTGTGGGAAAAGAGGCATAATAGGATTCACATATGTGATCTATTATAGAATGTATGTATAAGAAAATCTAAATAAACTATGGGTTCAAAAAGAATATAGGAAAGGGTATTCAGGCTACACAAAATCCAATGTACATACACATACATGACACATCACATGAGCCTTAGACTAGTTGGTAAGGACTCCGTAAGTGCATCCAAACGATCATGGATCAAATCCAGGCAGAGGCAGAATTTCTAGGTACTGTAGCATCTATTGAAGCAGGCACTATAGGAGCACTATAGCAGTACTGTTTGTCACTGTAGCAGCCGGAAATATGCCCCTGTTTGGGCCTCTGGGCCACTGATTTGGTCCCTGAGTCCTGTAAGGACTTCGGGCCACCCAGGACTTTGGTTTAGTAAGGACTTTGGGCCACCTAAAGGCCTTCAACCCACATTAGTATAGATGCAAACCAGACAACCTTCAAGGAACAAGCTCTACAAGGAGGATGAGTAAGGAGCTTTCACCACAGCAGAGCACTACTGGAAATACGGGCTATAGCCAAGGACCTATAGCCACAGTTTTATAGGTCCATGGCTATAGCCTTTATATTTCCACGGTTAAATTAGATTTCAATGGCTAAATCAGTTTCGTCATTTTTTTCCTATATTTATCGGGCTCCTCCTCCTCCCCCCCCCCCCGATTCTCACACCGCATAGCGCTCCTCCTCCCCCAATTCGCACACCACACAACCCTCCTCCTGATGACATCTCCTCCTCCACACATCCCTCCTCTCCTTCCCCGATTTGCATCCCTATCACTGCGCAGCCCTCCTCCCCGACATCATCTCCTCCTCCCCGCAGCCCTCCTCATCCTCCCCCGGTTCACAGCCATATCACCGCGCATCCCTCCTTCCCGACGACATATCCTCCTCTCGACGATCTCCCTGATGATCTCACCATGAAACCCTTTCTCACATCGGTGCCCTCCTCCCCAAAAAACTCTCCCACAACAGCAAAACATGTATAAAGGGATATCAATTTTCATTTTTCGTTCATTGTTCTCTCATTATCGTTCAGTACCCTCTCCCCAAACTCGAATTTCATCAAGTATTTTCATTTTTTTAATTTAATAAATGCACTGTGGATCGATTTTATATGAAGTTATTCATCCATTTTTTCATCTCAAACACTGTTATATTTTCATTCATTGATTATCTCATCAATCTTCATCGAATCAGTGTTGTACTCATTCTCAATAATATTTAAAATATGGTGTTGATTGATATTGTTCTTGGTTTGATGTTTACATTTCTTATTCTAAATTGAATGTTGATTAATTTCTTAATCCAAATAATTACATGACTGTTAGTCATTTAATCTTAGTATTTGTTTCCATGTAAAATATACTTTCAATTTCTCACCAAATTGTGATCGATTATACCATGAATAACTAAACTTCTTTGGGTAGTGATCAAGAGTTGGGGTTTTTGAATCTTGTTAATCATTAATTATAATCTTTTTAATCTTAAGGAATTGTAATTAGGTTAAATAAAAATTTTAAATTACATTAGATTAAGAAACCATGACCATGTTATATTTAAATGAATTTCCCTGACCTAATTGATGTAGAATAGGATATTACCAGTAGACTATGAAACATTATACCATAGAATCCATGATTAATGAATTTATTATGTAGTTATCTATAGAACATGAAATAACATCCTCATTGATAGATATACATGTTTTTACCATGATAAACTAGTGACATATTCTTTCTTTACAGCCCAAACCTTGAGAACATACTGATTTAGAATTAAGATCATCTTTTTTCATGACCCCATAAATTGATCTTGATCACTTCGTTATCTCTGATCCTAAACCCATTTATCTTTGGGTTAGTTTTCCCAAAGAAAATCATCATGAGAGGGCTCATGTCCCAAAGGGTTATATAATTAGATCATATCTTCCACCTCATACCCCCTATAGGATCGACCCCGCACTGTCAAAACACTACGCCTTAATAGAATATGTAGTTTTGGAAACAATAAATCTAATATGACCATAGCCTCTATGAATTAAACTATGTGTGCTGGAATGTCATTTTGAAAACCATGTAATTATTAATAAAAACACATCTTGTTTAGTTCTAGTAGTAGCTAGTTATAACTCACTTATGCTAAAATATCTTACATTAATGGTGAACCTACTGACTGGTAAATTAATTTTTCATAAAACCCTAATAGAAGAGTAATTTATTTTTTAATGACTGATATTTGGATGATACCATGGGTTATATATATAATGAATTTTACAAAAACATTATGAAATTTTAAATTATTTAACTTCTAATATTGATTATTTTAAAAATAATGAAAACATCAATAAAATATGTGATTTGGGAAGGAAAAAATAACTAATATTTGACAATTAATAATATAAAAAAAATTGGGTATAACAAACTAAATGTACAATAATGAAATGAAGATAAAGGTTATTGGGTAATAATATAATCACTTGGTCATATAGGTGTGAGTCCAAACCCCATGCATAAGATAATATCATGTTATTACATTCAATTTTTTTTCTAAAACACATTAATCATTTTTATGTATGATTTAAATTAGCAGATATGCTACAATATAATATTCTACCATTTCTTAATGCTTGGACATCTATTTTGTTATTAATATACTCTTTTAATTTTTTCTGGATTAGTGGATTAGTTTTTTAGTTTGTTTAAATATTATATACTAACTTAGGAGTAAATAATTTCCTAATTTTAGGGATAATGTATGATGTGTAATGGAATATTTTGTGAGTTTGTATATAACAGCTTTATTGTTTGGCCATGAGGCTTTGAATTAGTAATTGGACCTACAAAAATGAGGGACAAATTCCCAAAGTGTTTATATATATATAATTTTATTGTATTAATTTTATTCTTTTAAAATGATTCTTTTGTGGTTTGAATCTAAAGAAAGTATGTATCATATTGTTTGTTATATCAAATATCATTGCAGATTTCATAATATAAAAGTATCAGTTGGTATTTTAAAACCTTTAGGATATATCATATAAACATCCACAACTAAATTCCCAATAGGTAAAGTTGTTTAGAAATGTTTTTGATATATCTCATAATCAATGTGAGTATATGTGATATATATGAATATAAAATATCATTAAAATAGGTGAAATAGTTTCCGCATTGTCAATACTATTAATTATATTTTAACCTTTTATAATTAGGTTTTATTTATATTTAGAGAAACTACAGTCCTTGTTAGTTCTCATTTATAAATCCCAATTTCACCAAAATGTTCTCACCCTTTCATGTTCATCTAATAAGTTCCTAAATTGGTTAATGTACAAAGAACCTATTTTACATTCCATATCTTTTTACCATTTCTTAGCATTCCAGCCCGCAATAGCCCCCCTGCCACCTTCCAATCAGCCCGCACCATCCCCACGAACCTGCAACCAGCCCCCTTCCACTAGCATTCCAACCCCCTTCAACCTGCATTCGAGCCCTCATGGAATTATGTATATCAGGGGTCATCCAATCCTCTAGTCATCACATATTAGAATTAATTTATTTGAATATTCTGAGAAAAAATCCTCTAATGCCATCCATATCATCCTATTTTAAACTAAGTGGAAGATGCTACCCTATGGATGTCGCTGGATCAGGCCAACACGTTGTAATCACACCGTAGTCATGTCGCGGCCACGCCGCGGCCACACCGCGGTAATACCATGATTTGGCCCTGCTCTAGCCACATCCCTCCCACACCAGCCCCCTTCCACTTTAAATTCATCCCACTGCCACTACCATTCCAGCCCGCAACAACCCCCCATCCCCCTTTGAATCAGCACTGACCATCCCCCCAGCACCTGCAACAATCCCCCTTCCACCAGCATTCTACGCCCTTCCACATGCATTCGAGCCCTCACTGAATTAGGTATATCAAGGGTCATACAATCCTCTAGTCATCACAGATTATCATTCATTTCTTTAAATATTCTGAGAAAACATCGTCTCATGCCATCCATATCATCCTATTTGATACTAAGTGGAAGATGATGCCTTGTAGATGTTGCTGGACCGGGCCAACATGATGCGGTCACGTCGTGGTCATGCCGCGGTCATGCCGTAGTTATGCCGCGGTCACGCCATGGTATTGATGCTGTCACGCCACGGTAATGCCGTGATTTGGCTCTACTCCAGCCACATACAGCCCGCACTAGCCCCCTTCCACCTACATTTCTGCCCGCTGCCACCAGCATTCCAGCCCGCAACAGCCCCCCTGCCACCTTCGAATCAGCCCGCACCATCCCCCCAGCACCTGCTACCAGCCCCCTTCCACTAGCATTCCAACCCCCTTCCACCTGCATTCAAGCTGTCACCAAATTAGGTATATCAGGGGTCATCCAATCCTCTAGTCAACACATATTAACATTTATTTCATTAAATATTCTGAGAAAACATCCTCTCATGCCATTCATATCATCCTATTTGAAACTAAGTGGAAGATGCTGCCCAGCAGATGTCGCTGGATAGAGCCAACATGCCGTGATCACGCCGCAGTCACGCCGCGGTCATGCCGCGGTCATGCCGCGGTCACGCCGCAGTCTCGCCGCAGTCACGCCGCAGTCACGCTGCGGTCACGCCGCAGTAATACCATGATTTGGCCCTGCTCCAGCCACATCTAGCCCACGCCATCCCCCTTCCACCTTCATTTCAGCCCGCTTCCACCAGCATTCCAGCCCGCAACAGCCCCCCTTCCACATTCGAATCCTCCCTCACCATCCCCCCATCACCTACAACCAGCCCCTTCCACCAGCATTCCAGCCCCCATCCACCTGCATTCTAGCCCACACTAGCCCCCAACCACCTGCAATCCAACCCGCACCATTTTTGGTCAGACCCTTTGGATTAAATAATAATGACACTACATACCAACACTACACACATTAAAGGTACATTCCCTCAAATGATCTCCATTTGGAATTTAGGGTCTTGTGTTATGCACCACAACCTTCACATATGGGATCCCACTTAGGAGACCTCATTTTTTCTTCAGAATTTGTTTATGAGTTTTTTTAAGGTCGAATGTAATATGGTTTTGCCTTGATGTGACCATTTAAATGGTCTGATGATCTCCAATCAGAACAACGATATGATCTTGGTCCTATTTTTCGTTCTTCACCAGAATACACCATTGATCCCTATGAATGGGAGTATTAATATGTGAAAACTCATAATTATATCTCTAATCATGTTAATAAACTACTTAAATGGTGGTGGGAGGAATATAGATATCTACCCTACTGATCGTCGTGATATGGAAATAGTGGCCTTTCACTGCTGCTTCCAAAATATACTGATAGTCTCACAAGGATTGAGTGGGGATATGATTCTACCCTTAAATTGGTCCCAGGATATGCTAATAGAATAATTTGATAGAAACAAGAATTTGTGAATGTTCTTTAATGGGAGTGGGGATATAATATTATCCTTTTAATCCATTTTTCATAAGGATGTGTCGACTGGATTCATATATAGGGGTCGTAGCATGTGTTAGCCCCTATTTGTTTTTCTTATCTATAGGAAAAATTATTCAAATATTTCCATTGTATAGTGCCAAGATTCATGTATTATTCTAATATTTAGTTATGAATTGTCTAGTTATTAAGTAGATTATGATATTTCAGAAGTGAAGGGCTACACTCGTCATCGGTTTTAGGAACGTTCCTGATTGAGGATGGTCCCTATTATTTTTTCATGTTGAAAATCCTGCTTGGGAAGCTCTCTTAAAGTCTCTATAGTCAGGTATGTCTTGTAATTGCAGGCTGTTCAATGAAGTAGCTTTAAGAATCCATTTTTCTTCAATTTTTAAGATGATTTAATCTTTTGAAAATCTGTATAATTACCTAAAGCGTGTACAGTGTGTCTTTTTTTCTGTCTAATGTGATTTATAGTTTTTTCACCATATTAAACATGATAATAGAGGTAGTTGTCCACCTTATTGAATCTATGTTTCTGTCCGTTAGTTTCCCTATTAAAGGATCACCTATTACTGGATTTGGTGGAAGAGGAATTCCCAATGCTTCTGTCTTGATGAATAGGCTGGGTTTTTGTTTTCTTCCAGTTTGTGAGCTCGAGGTGGACTGGAGTGGATTGGTTTTTCTATGGAATTAGGCAAGGGGCAGGGGTCCTATCCGGGTGGGGAGGGTCTGCAGGGCATAGGGGAGGGGTACAGGAGGGCGGGGGGGGGGGGGTATGTAGGGGAGAGGTGCCGCGGTGGGTGGGAGGGAGTTTATTGTTTCTTACATTAATGTTGTTTGAGAAAAGACCATGTGATAGATTTTTCATAAATATTGTGTAGTGTTTTGAGACTAATATGGGTTTATTATTAGATTATTTCACCCATGAGAATTTAGTGATTAAGTGAGGCTAAAACATCAGGAGAAGAAATAATATTTTCCCGTTCATGGTTTGCCTTACCCAATTGATCATACACAAGTGATTAAATCAGTATGAGGGATCAAATATGGGGTTCCACATTCCCCTAGCCTCTTCATTATGGTTCAGGAAGCACTCTCCAGAAACACCAAGAACTATATTAATAGTGGTAATATCTTTCCCTATAAGAACAAGTCAGGTAATGGATTTATCTCCCATCACATGTATGCGGATTATATTATTTTTCTTTATCAATGGTTGGTATTCTTCCATATATGGATTTAATCAGACTTTGAAATTTTATTTCATCTAGAGTGGACAAAAAGTCATCCTTGAAAAAAGAAATGTGTTCGTCTCAAAATGAATATCGTCAAGGAATGAAAGAATCACCTGGGATTGGATGGATATTTATAAGATAGAACTATCAATGGATTATTTAGGAGGGCATATCCAAAGAGAAAGTGAAAAAATATCTATTTATAAATCTCACCAATCGGATAGAACAGTTTATATGCAATTAGAAGAACTGGATTCTCTCTTTCGAAGGAATAATTTCCCTTTCTAACACCATCATCACATCAATACTGATGCATGTGCTAGTAGTAATTAAAGTGACCAGTGTAACTCTCACAAGAATTGAGAAAATCCTAAATAATTTCATCTAGTACAATAATAAGGAGGGTAAGTACCACTGAGATTCCTTGAAAAGGCTGTCGAACCTAATTATTGAAGGATGAGTAAATTTGAGAAATGTAACTGACACAATTTAAGTATTTCAAACCAAACTCACATTATATATTATTGTTGGGAACTCTATTTGGGAGAGTTTTATGAAATATAACTATGGGAATGATTGGAGATGTTTGAAATAGAATAAAATCTGGATCTTGATCTTGGCCTACTACATGGATAATGATTTTGGTTTATTGAATAAAAAACTCATTAGGTTGTCAGGAGGGGTATATCATGGTTTGGAAGTACAATTTGGAAGCGCAATATCTATACACTCCTAGATACCCAACCCCAAACATTTTGTTTAAACGTGCATGTAAACACCCTAGACTCATTAATACCATTCTCAATGATGCATAGAAGAACATGAATGCAAGCATACAACTAGAGGATACCCCTAATTGTTGAATATTCATATAAAATTATTAATGGATTTCTAATATGAATAGATTCTATCTTTCCCTTAATAAAAAAATATATTTGGATGTAATATGAATAGATTCCATCCCTTAATCCACCATACTAGGAAACCGATGATTGGGAGGACAGATTATAGTGCAAAGATATACCCGCCAAACATAACTTCGTTGTCTGTATAATCAGAAATAAGGTAATATCAGTAGAATAAAAGTTGAAAAGGAAATGAATCCACCTAGCCTAATATTTTTAGTGATTCAAAAGTTCAAACATGGAGACATACAGACACGTATTCTTAGAATATGGGTGGGCTTGGTTCAGCTGGGATCTTGTTTGTCAGTGCCTTAGTATTTTGTTACAGAGAGGCTCCACAATGGAGTTTATCGCGTCTTGGTTTTTGAGGGTGGAGAATAAGTGTAATGAAAGGAAATATCATAGCATGAATTTTAACGTTATGTGGTAGGTTTTTTAGAAGTCCAATAATAAAAAATGGGAGGGATCCAATTTCTCCCTTCCTCAAATACAAATTCATGTCCTATCTTTGATTGTGGATTTGGGGGTTGTCTTTTTGGGTGGAAGCTTCATGACATCCAATGAAGGCATGATATCAGGGATAAAAATCACCTCTTGATTTAATAGATATGGTATCCAATAAAGATGGATCCCATAGATCCCATCATACATGGGGATCAAACTCAATATTGATGGGTCTTTTGTTCAAGGTTAGATGCAAGGAGGTGATATGGTTCATAATGGAAGGGGATAAATGCTGCTCAGTTTAGCACATATTACAGGGGTGGAAATCCATATAATCAAAAGTACGGGCCATTCACATTTTCCTCTCATTTTATATACTGTTTAACATAGGCATTGGGGTAATGGAATCGAATTCTAAAATTATTGTGGACACTCTCATGTAAAAGTGTACAGATCCTTGGTACCATACTTATCTCATATAGAAATCTAGTCTTGTCATTGATCATGGAATGATGGTTATTCACACATGGAAGGAGGGAAATATGGAAGCAGACATATTGGATATCTAAGGAGACACCCGTGATTCACTTATCCTTTACAATGGTATTGGTTATTTACCTAATGATTGCATCATTTTTGTTAAATGAGATGCACTAGCCCTTTATTATTTCTGCCCCCCATGACCACCTATCAGTTCTATTAGTAACGTATGAATAAATTAAATATTTTCATTATGCTTAAATAAAAAAGGGAAGTTAATATACCGAATAAAATAATTGACAGCGTGCAATATCAAACATGTCCTATGGAGTTGAAATTGTGAACAATAAACCCATACAAATATTTTAATTTCTTATTAAAAACCCCATGAAACAATTAAATTATAATGAAAAATTAAAGACACTTGGAATTCGACCAATTCGAATGATGCCTTTGTCTATCCAGGGGGAGCCCAGGAGGGATGGGGGGCTGTCAAGGGGGGTCTGTCAAGGAGGGGGTCTGTCTAGGAAGGAGAGGGGGGTGTCCAGGAGGGGGGGTCTGTCCAGAAAGGAGGGGGGATTGTCAAGGGGGGATGGGGGCTGTCCAAGGGGGATGGTGGGTGTCCAGGAGGGATAGGGCTATATACAAATCCTCTAGGCCTTGTGAGTTCTATATTTATGTATGAAACGATATATTAAGCCAAAAAACTTGGTTTTTATGTGTCACTCACCTCTTTGACCTACTACATGATTAAATGCCCTATTATGTAAGTGTTTATGCCTCTTTTTCCATCCCTTTCTTCAATTATTCATGTATTATTCTAATATTTAGTTATGAAATGTCTAGTTATTAAGTAGTATATTGTATTGCAGAAGTGAAGGGCTATACTCATCATCAGTTTTATGAACGTTCCAGATTAAGGATGGTCCCTATTATTTTTTTCATGCTGCAAATCCTGCTTGGGAAGCTCTCTCAAGGTCTATATAGTCAGGTATGTCCTGTAATTGCAGGATGTTTAATGCAGTAGCTTCAAAGATTTGAGTTGTATATTTATGTATAAAATGATATTTTAAGCCAACAAACTTGTTTTTTATGTGTCACTCACCTCTTTGACCTACCACATGTCGGTCAAAGAGGTGAGTTATATATTTATGTATGAAATGATATTTTAAACCAACAAACCTATTTTCTATGTGTCAATCACCTCTTTGACCTACCACAATATTAAATGGCCTATTATGTAAGTGTTTGTACCAATTTTTTTATGTCCCATTTATTCAATTATTCATGTATTATTATAATATTTAGTTATGAATTGTCCAGTTATTAAGTTGTTTATGGTATTGCAGAAGTGAAGGGCTACACTCGTCATCCATTTTAGGGACTTTCTTGATTGAGGATGGTCCCTTTTATTTTTTCATGTTGCAAATCCTGCTTGGGAAGCTCTCTCAAAGTCTATATAGTCAGGTATGTCTTTTAATTGCAGTTTGTTCAATGTAGTAGCTTCAAGAATCCATTTTCATCATTTTTATGATTATTTCGATGTGGCAGTAGGCAAGGGGAAGGGGTCCTTTATTGGTTTGGGGGGATCTGTCAGTGGGGGTGGTGGAACTGGAAGGGGGGATGGTGAGGGAGGGTAGTGGGGAGGATGGTAGTGGGGGTGAAGGGGGGTCTGTAGGGCATAAGGGAGGGGTTCAGGGGGGGAAGGGGGTCTGCATGGGAGAGGTGCAGGCAGGCAGGGGGGGAACTGGCAGGGGGAGATAGTGTAGGAGGGAAGGGGGGTGTCTGCAGGGCAGTGGGGAGGAGGGCAGGGGGGGGGGTCTACAGGGGAGAGGTGTAAGAGGGTAGTGGGGGAACTAGAAGGGGGAGAGGGTTCAGGGGGTGTCTACAGGGCAGTGGGGAGGAGGGTGGGGGGGGGGGGTTCTGTAGGGCAGTGGGGAGGGGTTCAAGGGGGGAGGGTATGTAGGGCATAGTGGAGGGGTGAAGGAGGGCAGGGGGGGTTTGCAGGGGAGAGGTGAATGAGAGAAGGGGGAGGGTCTTCGCTCTCTTCTTTCTTTTCATATTGAGTTTTTCTTGAGATTTTTGTATACTTACCACTTCTCCTATACTGTAAAGAGTACTATGATGCTCCTTTTATGTCTTTACATCTGTTATCCCAAAAATAACAGTGGAAGAGGCTTGATATAGCCTGGGCTACCTTGTCTGAAATTATTTTTATAAAAATGATGTTGATTGTTTTTTATGTTTTAATAAAATTTCTTGGTAGTGACTTACAGTTAAGTGGAGATGACTAAGCTCCAATTTGAGTTAACCTCTTCTTTAATTCCATTCTGTGTTTCATTTTTTTTCATTTCTTAATTTAAATTTAATTTAAAGCCATTTTGTTTTTCAAAAAGTGTTTTTAAACTATTAATTCAAAGTCTACATTGATAGTTAGTATTTTCAAGTGATGTACATATTGTGTTTGATATGAGTAGTATTTTCGAAGCTAAATTAAATTCAGTTATTTTAACTAGGTTTTGATTGAACATTTGAGAATGTTTTTAAAACATGAAATTATATATACCTACTACTTTTACTTTGGCCAGTATTTCAAATTGAAGGGATTTAAATTTATAATTTTTAATAAATGAGCTTTTATTGGAAGCTCAATTCATCCTTATTAAGTGTTCCTCTCTGACCAAAAAAACCCTCTAAGCCTACTGAGCCAGCTCAGTGTAGGAAACAAGTGTTTAACACACACAAGACTATCCATCTCACCCAATCGATTCATTAGGTCCAAGGCCGCTTCACATTTCCTTTTTCTCAACAATCGTGTGATATAAACCAAACTCACAACAAATTGTTAGTATATAAACTGTAAAGAAAAAAGGGTGTGTGACATACCACTTTTATCATGAATTGATACCATTTGTAAACACCAAATTGGAAATTCCACTTGACTCCCATGTTCTCCATATTCTCACAGTTTTCTTCAACCAAGAATGAAGCTGAACAGCTTTTAGAACTTCATCTCCAATTGCTCATTAATATCAACATTAATTGACGCATTGTTCAGTTTTGGGGACATCACTTTTTGAGAAACAGCTTCCTCTGAGTTGTAGCATATAGTGTCCTAGAAAATACAGCTGATACTAATAGTTATAAAATCAGAAATGCATGAGATTTAGAATGTTGCTGCCACTTTAGGGTCTGTTACAACACACATCAAGGCCTGGTTACCACTGTTTTTTCCATCACAGCATACAAGGACATAGTCAGCTTTTCTCAATCTATCCTTTTAGTGTACTGGTTTAACTAAACACAAAGCCTTACAAGCAGCTTCAGGCCTGATTCTACAATGGACTGTAAATACCTCAAACACCACTTGCTACATGAAACTTCCAGCTTTAAACCAGATCTGTTTCCAGCTCTAAAATATATGATTTGTGAGCACACTTACCCCCATGAATTGGGTCTCCACTTCATTAGGTTTGTTCTGTTCTTCACAACCGAAAACACAACTGGTTTTTCCTTTGACAGCTTTACCACCAAGGATTTTTCTTTTCACTATAGGTTGATTGTTCTTTCTCCAAATCACCTTGTTGCCTAGATCATCCCTGCAAGTATTTTCAGTACATACCTTGCCTTGGGGAACCCCTTTAACATGAATCCTTCTACTTTTAGGATCAGGTGAGTTCTTCTCATGCTTCTAATCCATTTTTGTGATTTTCCAGGAGGTTTGTGATTTAGAACTAGTCTTGGAGTTTCTCTTCACATTATTCTCAGCATAAGAGTTTTCTACATGTAGCCCCTAAAATATGTTCTTCAAAGGAACATATTTTTCATTGTATTCATGTTGATTTCTTCTATTACTCCCTACTGAATGCTTGTGGCCCACAACTATCATGAATGAGGATTTTTTTGGATTGGTGTTGCCCGATCCGGTTGCCCCGAATGCTTGTGGCTTGAAACTGTAGCAGTGATGACCGACCGCTGTAGCAATGGTGACCACTGTAGAAATGCTAACCATTGTAGCAATGATGACTGACCGACACCGACATTCCACTATAGCAATGCTGACCTCTATGCTACGACTAGAGGAGAAAACTGGTGATAACTTCAATAGGATGGCTGCTTCTCACATCCCTTCTTGCATTGAAAATTTTAGGCTAGTTAAAGTGACCACTATGGGGGTGATTACACCTGGACCAGGTACACCATTAATGGGAGGCAAGCCAGCAGTATTGATAGATGCTTGGCCTTCATCGATGAAGGTAATGAGCCCTTGATTATTTATGGACTCATCTTACCAAATCACCATTCTGATCATAATCCCATCCCAATTGATGTATGTGCTAGAAATGTGAGGACTTCTATTTTTTCGTTTCAGACATAACAACTCATGGATTGTGTACAGGGGACAGGGTGAGGTGGCAGGGGTGTTTTGTTGGGGGCAAGGGAGTTTGCAGTGGGCTAGGGGGAAGTGCAGTGGGAAGGGGGAAGTGCAGGGGCAGGGGGTTGTTGGGGGCAGGGTGTGTGTGCAGGGGGGGATGCAGTGGGCTGGGGGGGGAGGTGCAGTGGGCAGGGGGCAGAGGTGTGTGGACTAGGCTGTGGGGAGTGCAGGGGGAAGTTCTGGGGAAGGGGGCATGTGGGAGATGTTTTTTATGGAATTGGGGGACATGTAGCCATGTTTTCAAACCATGGATATATATATTGCCAGACTTGGGATTTTTCCATGGTTTGAAAACAGTGGCTATTGGCTGTTGCCAGGGTTCAAACCGTTGTTATAGGTCTATAGCCACGGTTTTCAACCGTGGATATAGGTTTTAACCTATAGCCATGCCAATAACAGCCATGTTTTATGAAACTATGGATATAACCTATAGCCACTGTTTTTGGGCCTATAATCATGCCAATACTGGCCACAGCTTATGATACCATGGATATAACCTATAGCCACGTTTTTTTGGGCCTATAGCCACAGTTCATAACCGTGGATATAACTTTATTTTGTAGTAGTGGAAGCTAACTAGATTTCAAGAATGAGAGGGTTTGGAACTTGCCATCGGGACAAGCCTGTGCATGCACGAGAATTCATATCCAAACATCCATGCGAAGGAGGAGAGTTTATTTCACGAAGAAGATGCTGGGGAGTAGCATTTCCAAGTAGTTAGTCTGGGTTGTATGTCATTTTTCAAGCCTACGGGTAGTGAATTACTCAAAGGCCTATGGTCCATGTAATACTTATGCCTACGGGCCTTGTAAGGTTTCCAACTCACCCCATGAAAGGTGGATTATCAAAAATCAATAAAAATGAAGTCCTTCGGGCCATTGGAGGAGGAGGAGGGGCATAATTAAAACAACATCTATGTGTGTGCTACAAACTAAAAGGGAAGAATAAAAAAATAAAATAAGAAACCAGAAGTGTTTGTGCTCAAAATATTACACCCATTGGGGGTTTTCACTCAAGAATGAAGAAAAGAACTGTGCATGCATGCACATGAACATGTGAATACACTTAAATGAAGAGATTGAATGTGTGAATATTGAGAAATAAGAATCCAAGAATACAGTGTAGGTGTGAATGATTGATACCCATGTGTAAAATATTTCATGAACACATGAACATGTGAACGAAATTGAGATATCTGAAACAAGAAGTATGGATATAATGAAATCCATGCATTAAGTAAATAAGATTTGAGACTGAATCCAGATAGATTTAAACAATATCTTTCATCTGAGTTTACAGGGATTGAGACTCAAAAAAGGCAGACTGAGATAATATTATATAGAATCAATCTTTCATTATTGAATAGGTTGCGTTCACCAATTTCACACATATAAGTGAGGCCCTTCATTTATGATAAGAAGAACGAATTTATTAATCTTTGTGAGACTATAGACTAATCAGAAAAGTGATCCAAGTTATTGAGCAAGGTCAACAACCTAATCAAAGGTTGTTGAAGATTCTTTAAGAGATTCATGAGAAAGTGTGATTCAACATGCTCGTGAGGTAAGATAAGAAGATCCATCCCAAGGGAATAAATTATCAGCTCTTGTGAAATCTAGGAAGAAGAAGTCCTCAGGGGGACTCTGAAGCAGGACAGTGGGAATCTGGTAACACTGTGGGAAGAAGTATAGAGAACCTCATATTGGACTCAAGAGAGATATAGTAGAACTCTATATCGACCCTTGTAATTAATAATTTTATTATAGTCAAGAATCTATGTTCTGGATAATAAAAAGAATAGTAAGGATCTAGTATTTGAACAAAAACTTTTAAATCCTTATGTTCATTGCCTTTACATTTACTACCCCATTCGAGGTAAGGATAAGAGACACAATAAGAGTGGATCGAGTCTTTAACCTGGAATATGGGTTATATTAAAAAGAATAAATTAGTAAAATGATTTAAAGGGATTACTGATTCACCCATCCCCCTCTCAGTGATTCACAATAATCTTTCCACTTTAATTGGTATCATATGGAAGGTCATCTCTTAAAGATCCAAGTGGGTATTTATAAGGTTAATATTTGAGGAGATTAGTGAGAAACCTCAAATGTAGATATCTGCCCAAACTCAAAAGAACAGAAAGAAGAAACATGAAAGGAATGAAGAAGAAGTATACTACTAGTAGGAATACACCTTCAAATGAAGGCAATCTGGAAGGTATAACATGTGATAATACTTATTATTCTTATGATGAAGCATTTTTAAGTTGTGATGATAAGAGTTCAATTAGTGATCTTCAACATATAATCAGATATCATCTGTAGAAAGTCCCTAGAGAAGTGTACAAACATCTTGTTGCAAGCATTAGTGCTCTCCAAGATGAATAATTACACATAGAAGAAGAAGTTGATGCCATGAAAGATGAATTGTATAAAAGGGTTGTCATATCCAACACTCTCACATAATATGTGAAAGAAAAGGAAGAAACAATTTATCTTTCCATTGAAATAATTGAGGCTGTTACAAAACAATTGAAAGGAAGTGTTTATGAGAAGGAATAATTTGATATTGTGTTTAGAATCATTCCATTCATTTGAAAAGTGGCACAAAGTTGATAGGATTTTCAAAGCTTCCCAACTAGAAGAAAACGCTAATAGGGTAAATGATTTTGACATTGTATTACAATAATTAAAAAGAATTCATGAAGAATGAATTAAAATGTAGAAGACTAATTGGGAAAGAAACTGAGATCATTTGAGGATGAAAAGAACTCCCAAAACATGGAGTATTTTGAGATAGAGGTGAAATTGAAGAATCAATAATCACTCCAAGCTGGAACATCCCAAATAAACTGAAAGAAGAGATGTTTCCACTCAAGTTTAAATTGAGGAATATGATACCAAATGAAACAACAGATCATTTTCTAATTGAATGGAAACATCCTCAAAGAAGTAGGTATCTCATAACCCAGTTATTTCTATTTCTACTAATGCAATTGAATATGAAAGTACAGGTTTAATGCTAAATGTTGGGATGATGTTAATTGATAAAAATTTGAATACATCCATTGAAATTTCAAGTATGGGTACTAGGATGATTAAAAATAACAACTCCCAAATGGATTAATAATATAATTATAGAAAATTATTGAAAAATCAAAGAACTGAATATATCTAAACATATAGTATAAGAAAAAGAAGTAGATTTATTGGCTATAATAGGTGTGGTTTGAAGTTTGGGCATCTTGAAAATGATTTCAGGAATAATACGTTAGCATATATAAAATATTTAAGGCCATAATTTTGGGAAAGTAGATGTGGGGAAATAAAGTATCAAATAAAGAAAATATGGAAAAAATAGATAAAGAAGAATCTGTCTGTCTAAAACAAATTTGAGTACCTTGAAGACTTCTCTAATAATAGCAATTGAAGAGGTCACAGTTATGATGAGTTCTAGGTTAGTCCTACCATGCCTTAGGCATATGTTGATAATAATAATAGACCACAACAATGTCAATATAAATCCAAAGTATTTGAAAAGTACCCCTTTGGGAATATGTAATACAATGATGTCAAGAAAACAGTTAAAGAAATTATTCCCAAGAAGAATTTCAAGATGGATTCCAAGAATGTCATATCAAAAAAGAAAATATGATTCTATTGTGTAAGGAAAAAACATACAATGGATCACTGCAAAAAAATCCTTGGAAATGAATGGAAGAAAGATAAAACTACAAGGTGAATAAATCCAGAAGAAGATATGATTGACTGAATACGTTAACGATGATAAACTTAATAAGTTTCCTAAGAAAGGTAACTTGAAGACAATGATGAAGCCATGTGAAAGCTCCAAATCCAAACATGTAGAGATTGTGTATTTATTTATCTGGACTAATCAATTACAAATTTATAGAGAAATACAAGGCTCAGAATATGGAGTACTAGATAAAGAAAAATAAAATGGAAACAAGTCATTCTACCTGAAGGAAATTTCAAATTTCAGGAGAGGTTTTCAGCACATGATAACCCAAGAGTCTCACAAATATTTTGTGGAAGGTGCAATAAGGATTTAAATCATGCAACGAAATGTATAATTTTTTTACCAGAACAAATAAAGATGTTGAAAATTGAAAAACATGCACCAGTGGAAGTAATTTTCCTATTAGAATAAGTTAGAACAAACAATACACACTAGTTAAAAGTGAATGAAAATAAACGTTCCATACTGACAAAGAAATATTAAAATTTAAGATTTAGATAAACACCAACATGATGAGTTCCAGACACTTTAGAGATACAAGGATATGAGTTCTTAGTTTGACAGAAAATTCTTAGCTCTGATGGTTTTATTATGAAGCTCATAAGTGTTATATCGTATTCCCTTAAATTTATGTTATATACATGTGCTCACATTTTAGGGAATTCATGATGAAGGTCATCCTCAATATGATAATTGGATGAGGAAAGTGGAGAACTACAATTGGGACACTATATTCATTATTTGATAATTACTTGAAGTGATCCATAGTGGAAGATTATCAACATTGACATATTCAATCTTTTATGATGATATTATCCACCATGGAAAATATATGGGAGTTCACCCCTTGAGGGGGAGAAAATATGATGAAGATGATATCAAATATTATTTCATGACAAATCTTGAAATTAATACCATCTCAAGAAGAATAAACTAATTTATTATAATCAAACATCCATCCCTTGTTCTTAATTGTATTTGTCTTGTAAATTACAGGGGAGCTCTTGATTGATGAAAAGATGGGATGAATGGGGGGGGGTTATCTTTTTTACTTGTAGTTTTTATATGTTTGGTGATTTATGTGAAGGATTTAGTATTTCATTATTAAATCATCCTATTTCAAACCCCTAGGATAAGTGTTGGTACGTGGTGACCATCCTTTCACATGTATGGTTCGTTATGGACATCATCGAAAACATTGGTCATATCTCTCTTATTTTATATACTGTATGGGCCCAATGTAGAAAAAGATTAAATTTACTAAATGATCTTTTCTATGTGAACCATTTTTCCTCACCCCTGTCTAAAAAATATCCAAGATGATATTATTCAAATGGAGGAGAACATGTTTTGAATAGACCCCACTACACTATGGAATATGGTTTCCAATAACTGGGAGAATAGATTGGCACACATATTGACCATTCAATGTGTGCTTAAGTAATTTTGAAAATAACAAAGGGGTGATTGTAGTGCATTGTGTTTCATTTGTTGTCAATAAGGAGTCAGGTGAAAATAAGATTTCAATATGTATTGGAAAAGGTGATGATTGATATTGTGCCAATGTTTGAAGTGGTGATGATTAATGTGATGTTAGTAATTCAGTGAAGATACCACATTGATTATGGAAGAAGATTTTGAATAAACTTAGACTATTGTTGAACTAGTCCTATGTTATGAGAATTGTATCAATGTGATACATTGTTACAAAATTTTATAAAGTCCATGAAATACTCAACTGCATGAGGAATGATTTAAAGATCCATCCATAGTTACAATGTGGAAGAAGTGTTGAAGAGCCATAAATTGAATCTAAATAGATGAAGAGGTTTTGAATACATGATCCAAACATTAGTATGATTGACTATGTTTGAAGATGAAGATGGAGAATGGAAGCATGCATTGGATTTGAATGAAGAAGGGTGGTTAGGAATTTTAAGGATGAATTAATACATAGTATTTATACTATGTACTTAGTATATGCCTTTACCAAAAAAAATAGGGCCAACAATGTAGGAAATTTTAAGCCCTCACCGAAGGTATATGTGGGACATAAGGATCTACCATTCCCAAGGGGAAGGCCTCGAAGCCAAACCACCAGAGGCGCATGCAGGCCATGTACCCGCATGTGCACGCACGATGGTGAAATGGGGAAGCGAGTACATAGTGGGCGCTAGGAGTACACTGTAAAGACCCGTAAATTTCAAAGAAATTTTTTCTTAATTTTCTTTGGAATTTTACAAGGACGCAGTTTCAGACGGCACCTGATTCAGAGGTCCGGTGTGCCCGGAATCATGTTCCGAAGTTTGGATCGGGTACGTTCAGTGAACGAACGAGCGGGTTTTTCTAACTTTTGAACCGGTGCTCGGAATCGAATTCCGAGGGCACCAATAGAATCGCAGCGCCAGTATTTTCTTAGAAATGCCTCTTCTGGAGTTGTGTTTGCTAGTGTGTGGTTTTTAAATTTTGGGCTTTATGATAAGAAATAAAATAGTGTGGTACGACAAACATTATTTTATATCACTTAAGGCCACTTGAAATCCACATAAAGATGCTTAAGATGAGTTAAAGCGGAATGGGTACAATTCAAAATATTCTACCCTCTTGGTAGGTTATTTATGAGGTGGGGACCACACGAGCCCCACCGTTTCTTTTCCGCTAAGTATCGCACCCGCGAAAACCCCTATTAAATGAATGTCAACTGGGGTGTTTCTTAAACTATTAAACTCTTATATTAATTGGGTGGTTAATTCATTGAAATTAATTCTATGAATTAATTTGTTCGTTTCTTAACCTATTTTCAAATCGTTGTCATGTTAATAAAATAATACCACCACTTTTCTTTTTGAGTGTTATTCGTTGAGAGGATTTGACAGAAATTAAATCCTCCATCCTCCTATGCGAAGAACGTGAAGAACGCGAAGAACACTGGCCTCCGACTAAGAACACCGAACCCGCGGAGTTCGATGACGCGATGCCTTGTACCGTGATGCCAACGATTCTCCCTCCGCGACGCTTCTTCCGCGACGATCTAGCCCCGTGAAAACCTTCGATCGACAACGACAAGGTAGCGGATTTTGGTCCTTTAAATTCCTTTGTGGATTATAACTTCAATATGGATTTAATTATTAAAATTAAATATGTATGTTCTTGATCCTCAGAGATTGTCGACGCAACTCCCTCCCACGATGACGCGACGCCCTTCTACGACGGTCGATTCTGCGAAGAACTCTCGTGCGACGACATGACGAGGTAGGGGTTTTGTTTGTGAAATGATTTTATTCCCGTGGTTGTTCGTCTAAAATAATGAGCCGGGATCAAAGTGCAATTTTAATTTATTAAAATTGTTTCGTGAAATGTTTCATGTGTTGATAATTAATTTTTTCCCAATTGTTATCGCCTAACGTGGAGGATGCGGGCCAAACAAACACGGCCTGACAACCCTCTACAGTTCTTCTTTGTTATGCGGATTTGGAGGGAGACGACAAAACGTGCCGCATAGGCGATTTTTCCCAATGCATAAATCCAAACATCCCTCTCTTTTTAAAATTATACCTTCTATCCAAGGTTTAAAAGATGTTCTTTGCTGCCTAGCCATGCGAAGGCATTCCACACATCCCTTCCATGGATTTGAATATCAAACCACCACGGTTCATGAAAGGGAACACACCCTCTATGTGAAGAAACTCTCAAACACATCATAGGTTCCTTGGAAACCTAATTTTGATTCGTAGAAACCATGGGTACGCAACCAGTCTTGAACCATTAATGAACTATGGAATGATAGAGCTAAGATCCACAAACCTTTTCTGGTTCAATGAATAAAAAATATGCACACTCCTTGTGTGAATAATAAGACCCAGTGTGCCCTCTAGTTTGCATGGAGAAGAACAATCCCAAGTGTCTGTGTGCATGAAATGGGGATAAAAATTAAGAACAGTGTTCATGTGAAGGGTTAACCAAACATTTAATATTTAAATATGAAAACACACTCATAACCCACTACCTATTTAGATGGAAAAAATACTTCACACAAAACCGATACCAATTTCAGTTTTGTGAGCAAGAAGAAGAAAACCCCAAGAACACATTTTCCCCATTAGGGTTGTGTGAAAATATCAATAAGAGGATTCACCATTTTGATGCATTCTTATATTTATACATTAGAATCTATAAATAAATAGTTTATGAAAAGAGAAGAAAAGGAAGGGTATTCATGCTACACAAAATCCTAAGTACATGCAAATAAATGAAACACATTGGAGAGTAATTAAACAAACAAGTGTCTGTGTAATAAGAACATAAATGGATGAATAAAAGGTGAAAATAAGAAATAGTAAGGGTGTGTGATAAAAATATTAAACCCATTGAGTTTTTCACATAATAAAGAAGAAAAAAATTGTGCATGCATGCATCCTGCACCTGCACACGTGAAGATACATAATGTATGAGATTGTGTGTGTGCATATTGAGAAAGAAGAATCCAAGAAGATATTGAATGTGAAAAAGATAGATATGAAAGCATGAAATCATGAATGATCACATGCTTTGTGAAATGAATTGAGATATCCAAAATAAGATGTTGGGATCCCATGAAATCCATGCAAGAAGTAAATATGTTTTGAGGGTAAAGTGATACAGATTTAAAGAAGATCTTTAATATGAGTTTACAGTGCTTGAGAATTCAAGAAGGTAGACTAAGATGATATTGTAAAGAATCACCCTTTCATTACTGAAAATTTTGTGTGAAACACTTTCACACAAACAAGTGAGGCCATTTCTTCATCCGAACAAAAATGAATTTCCTGAACATTGTGAGATTGTGGATTGATCAGAAAATTTATCAAAGTTATTGAGCAAGGACAACAGACCTTATCAAGGGAAGTTGAATATTCCTGAGGAGATTCACGAGCAAGTGTGATTTAGAAAGCTCATGAGGGAAGATCAGACAATCCATCCATAATGAATAAAGAAGCATCTCTTTTGGAAGCTAGTAGGAAGAAGTCCTCAGTGGGACTCTCGAGCAGGATAGTCAGACTCTATTAACATTGTGGGATGAAGTATTAAGAACCTCCTATGGGACTCTAGAGAGATACAATGTGACATTGTATGGACCATTTTAATTACTCATGTGATTATAATGAGAATCTATGTTGGGGATAATATCCAACAAGAAAGGAGTAGCTATTTGAACCGATCCTTGTAAATCATTGTGTTCATTGACTTTAAATTTATTGCACCACTCGAGGTAAGTATGAGAGACACAAGAAGAGTGTATATAGAATTTAATTATCCAAAATTGTTTTATTGAAAAGAATCAATTAGTAAAAATATTTAAAGGGATCATTGATTCATCCCCTCCCCCTCTCAGGGATTCACACTGATCTGGGCACTTAAATTTCATATCATGGAAGGATCACACATGCTCAAAGAACATAACCGAGGTATCCATTACTACCTCTTTACTATATGGTAGATCAAAAAAATGATATTACATCCACTATAGCTTTCTATCAAAGGTAACTAGGCCTAGATTTTTTAAACATTACTTCCAATAGAAATATCCCTAGGAAATTCCACCTTGCTTATAAACTGTGGTCTTATTAATGTCAAACTCATGGGGTGGACCTCTCCTTATCCTCAAGGCCACATGAATTATTTTACTCCAAACGCCCCAATCAAGGATCCCACACATAACCATAGGTTAAAAAACCCATCAAATCCTTTGTTATATGAAATCAACAAGGGAAGTAACATAACCAAGGCTAAAATAGGTGTAACGTATACTTTTTAGTTGACCACTCATCAACATATATTTTAAAAAACATTCTATATTACTCTAAAAAACTCACATTTTATTTTTAACAGGACACAAACTGATGGTCTACCTCCCCTTGAGAAATATCTTAATGAAAAACATAATAAACAGACATAGAAAAATGGCAGGGTTAAATCATGTATTCAAGAGTCCCAACCCCAAAATCATGGGTTCATAGAATCTTTTTAGGAGATTAAACATTACCAAAAACCATAAAAACATTTTTTATTTTATCCATTTTTTCATTTACAATCTATCAAAAACCCATATTTCAAAACATTTAAGTTCCAAAAAAATTATAAAACAATCCAACATTTATAATAATTATATTATAAACATTAAAATTTTATAATGTTCACATATTTCATTAAATTTAAAATACTGTGGGATTAATATTTATAAAATTTATTATAAATTAAAACTTTTAATAATTATGAAAGGATTGGTTAAATATAATACCACTAACTATCAATAAAGAGAAACACTTTATATATTTATTTCTGGTAATTTATTAATCTAATACAAAAATGAAAAAAATATCTCCCCATTCATCAAGATATAACCTTAGGTATTTGATGAGTAATATGATAATAGAATTGTATAAAGAAAACACCATATACAATGGTTAATACATTCTAAATACCAACCCCGCATTACCAGTAAAACTTATACCATATTAAATCCTATATCAGGATTATATAACCTGGAATAACAAAAATCACTTTCAAACAAACACATGAAGTATGCATTTTACAAATAAACTATATCCCTAAAACGATTCTTATCATGTGAATCCCTTCATGACTAAAAGCATGAATGAACACACTCACACAAAATCAACTTATTTCCATACCAGGATAAGTGTAAAACCTCATAAATCATGATATCACAAATCAAGTGAATAATTGAAGTAAAAAAGTCAAATAAATCTATAACAACTGAAATTCTAAGAAAAAGAAATATTATCATTAGTGACCTGGGTTTTCCCCATGAATTGGTTTATCACCCTTAGTAACGAGCTCATTATCGAGCCCCAAAAACTTCTTATATTCCCTTTTTACATTCTTATATTATAAGACACATTAAAAATGAGCTGTGATACCACATTTGAAAGTGCTTATTCCCTGGGCCATGGGCTAAGGGTGAAAAACATATTCTCCCAACCGTAATCATTCCTCCATATAATCCAAAGGTTGTAGACAATTGGCGTGTTTATTAGATTGAATAGGTGGGTTAATATAACTTATTATCATAGTTACAATATGAGTGAAGTTAAAATGACAAATAGATAAAATAAGACACATAACCATCATTGATAAACTAGAAATTTTTGAAAATAAATACATTATCCAATTCTATAAGTTATTACGTTCTATACATTTTAGATGGATCCCCCAAGGGTATATCGTATTCATGAATATAAAAATAATAATTTTAGTGGACAAATTACCATATAATAGCCCCATGTTCTACCTAGTATCATCATAAATACTCCACTATAGAATAACAAATAATTAATGGTAAATTAAACCTTTCTGAATGAATAACCAAAAAGAATAATGTTTTATGCATGAGTTTCCAGGGTACGTGGAATCCCAAGAAGTGGATCTGTGTATAAGATAGTAAGAAACCACCAAAATTTCCCATGAAATTTTTTTTGATATAAATTCCACAAGGAAGTTCTCAATATTTCCATTATCAATTATAACAATTTGAACAATTAAGTTGGAAAAAATTAACAAAAACCAAAAACTATAGGTCATTTCCCCCATGAAAATGCTACAAACATATTTCATCACACTACTGGAAAAATAGCATATACCAATGGTTCCAAAATGTTGGTATAGGCCTCCAAAATGTTGGTATAGCCAATACCAACGGTTTGGAGGACCGTGGCCAAGTAAGCCATAGGAATAGGTCTATACCAATGGTTTTGGGAAAACTGTTGGTATAGACCTATACCAATGGTTTTTAAAACCATTGTTATAAGTAATATGAAAATCTATACCAGCAGTTCCATAAAACCGTTGGTATATGTATTTCAAAAAAAAATTGGTGGGATTTGATCCAAGGACCTCTAGTTTATAGTTTAATGACCTAACCAATAACCTAACGTGACTTTTTTGAACATAATTTCACAAATATATATGTGTATTATCTTAATTATTTTAACTTTTTATTTATATAATGTTCTCGGTAAGAATATTTGTTAAAAAATCAAATCACCTATACTAACATTTTTGAGAACTATTGGTATAGGTCATTTGATTTTCGGACATATACCAATGGTTTTGGCCAAACCGTTGGTATAGGGGGGATTTATACCAATGGTTTTGCAAAACCCGTTGGTATAGGGTCTCTATAATGGACATATACCAACGGTTTGGCCAAAACCGTTGGTATAAGTCCTCTATAATGGACCTATACCAACAGTTTTGGCCAAACCATTGGTATAGGTCCCCCCTATGCCAACAGTTTGTCCAAAATCATTGGTATAGGTATATATAAGTTACCTATACTAATGGATTTGGCCAAACCGTTGGTACAGGTGAATATTAATGAATTATACCAACGGTTTTGCCCAAATCGTTGGTATAAGTAATATTTTCAGTAGTGTCAAATTTTAGAGTCTCTTAAAGCGTGTCACATTGATTTTTCCAACCATTCCACTACCAATATGAGGAAATATACCCATACATAGTAAAAATATTCTTTTAGGGGAAAATATACAGATCACAAATGCTCAATGCCCCTAGGGTTGTGTTTACCCTGGGATAACCAAAATGTCTTGTGTCCCTAGTGGGAAGCATTCACCCATGGTTAACCATAAATCTGACATCTATTATTTTCATCATTCACTCAACGTTGACTACCAATCAAGCATCCCCTAATAGTGTAATTTACCCCAGGATAAAGATAAACATCCACATATTTTCAACAAGAATAAATTGGTACTTTTTATATTATATGTCAAAACAAGTCCTACCCTGAGGTGTTCTTTTAGTTATCATTTAAAATTTCAAATTCTGAAAAACAATTTTCAATTTCTTTTTACAATATTACAAAAATTATAAAAAAGAATTCATGTAAAAAATTAGACAAATTCATTCTACATTTTAATTTCAAAACATGTTCCTAGGTATCGATTGTTTTGAAAATAATTTACCAACTAAAAATTACCATAACAAGGTAAATTCCAATTTACATTAATCTAAAGGTTTTTAAATTCTACATCACAATAGCCTATTTTTTTTATAATTTAACAATTTAGAAAATTTTTAACATTGATTTTATATTCAAATAAAAATAACCAAATCGTGAAATATTATTTATGTTAGGTATTTAAATTTAGACAAATCAATGTGAAAATTTTAATATAATTTAGGTTGGTCTATGTTAGTAGGAATGACCACATAACCTATTCACATTGAAAATTAAATGAGACTATGGTTTTGGCATAGGTAACACCTACTATAATTTTACCTAGAATGATTCATCGAGTATCACCTTCCAATTAAACCTGAATAAATGGAAATTAAAAAACTATAAAAATTCAACAAAAAGAAGGAATAATATAATATATAATAAAGAACATTAAAAACTAAATAGGATTATGAAATAAGAATGGGTTTCCAAAAATCTCAATGTTATATTAGTCATAAGTGATAATGATCAAATCAGATATGAAATGATGAAGAATAACTCAATAGGATAGGAGAGAAAGAAGGGGAACAGACGAAGGGTTCAGGATTAATAAGGGATAAAATGGGATTAAAAATTGAAAATGGAATGAGGGTAAATTGGGTGTTTATCCTCTTTTAATGTGGAATACTATTAGGACACAGAGTTATCTGAATCATGCACTATCCATGCATAACTCACTATTTACAATAGAACACAATGCATGGTTTTCCAGACACTACACCAATCGTTAAATATATATATATATATATATATATTATTTTAATGGTTTTAGGGATTATCCTATTTCCTTTCATGCTTTATAAAAATCACATGCCTTCGAAAAATAGGACACACTATGGGGATGAATGGTTTTTAGTAATTGTGTACTTCAGGGTACTTCTCCAGAAACTAGAATGTTTTTACTCTAAATCACCATGAACCACTACAAACAATTGTTGAAACATACCACGATAATAGAATAAATATTTTTATGATATATTATACAACACATTGAACCAATCTTAAATAAAATTTGATATATTATTATTAAATTATCATTTTTATAACCTAGTAATCGAATTTGATGGTATAAATAGGAATTTAAAAATTATGAAATATAAATTAAGTTCACACTCAATAGAAATTTTTAATTCAATATTTCTAAATTCACATTTATTTTTTGCATAGTCATTTTATGGTTCAAAAAATATATTTTCTCTAAAAGTAATTTTTATTTATTTTATCAAACAAAGAATATAAATAATATTTCCTATTTTTATAAAATGTATTTGATAAAATGAAATATATTTTTTAAATCATGATATGAAAATTTTATTTGGTTGATTTCATGAGAATTTTATTAAAATTATTAATTTTTAATTAACATAAAAAAGTACTATTTTTTATTAAAAATATATTTTTTCATGAATTTAAAATGTCCATGTTTATTTTAAAAGGGATTAAAATTAAATTAATTCTTTAAAATTATTTGTAATCCAGTTAAATTTATTTGTATCAATTTTATTATTTAAATTAGAATAAATTTATTTATACATAAAAATTATTTTTCTTAAAAACAATTCTTTTATGTTCATTCGGGTTTTTTATAATAACCTAATTACATCTAATTATGAAAATTAAATCTTATAAAATGGATTCCATATATGGAATCATGACTTCCAAATTTGGTGAATAGTAACCCTTTATTTCTGGTCATTAGGAATTAATACAATAGTACATAATTATCACCCTCGAACGGGTAAATCATGGAATTAAGTTGAAAAATAATGTGATAATTCATTAAAAACAATTGATAACTTCCCATAATTTAATAGGATGATTAAATTTCATCCATAATAGTCCAAAATTAAAAAATACTGACGTCACCCCTCTAGCTATAATTTATCCTATATACTATTTAAGCGAGTGATACAGTCAAAAATGACACATTTCTTCTTTAAATCTTTATAATAGTTTATGATTGGGAGAAATTGAAATTATATTAGTTTATAAAAAAATTGAAATATAAATGATTACATTTTTTAATTTTAATTTATTTATAATTTTTATTGATAAAATAATTACCTAAAATTATTTTGAAATACCTACAATTCATTCATTTAATAAATAGAAAAAATTAACTAATTTTAAAAATACTATAACTAACACAATAAAGAAATACATAGCGTTCTATGTATTTTGTAGATAAATATAAGATTATAAAGATACTTAAATGGGATATATTATAATAACCTCTATTTCATGGTGTATTTAATGGTAAATTAAACGAATTGTGTCAAAATGGAATTAATAATACTTTATAATAAATAATATTGTATTAAATTTTATAAATTAAAGAAATAATTTTTTTTGAGATAAATGTTATGTAGTTTAAACCATAATCTATAATATATTTATGCACATTTTTTCATTTTATAGTATTATTATTACCCATAAATGGTTGAAAACGTTTATACTATGGAAATTTTCAAAAGTGTCATAAGAAGATTAAAACTAAAATATAAGGGTAAAAACATAACTAAAAAATATAAATTTTTTATGATCTAATTTAGGTATATACCCATGATATATATTAATTATATCATTTTGGGACCAATTAAATAGGAATGTTATTTTATATTTATTTAATAATTTAGAAAATTTATAAATTCCCCTCCCTCAATATTAAAATATCACCCCTCTCTTATTTTATTCACAATTTGAAATAATTTTGTAAAAAATACATACCCATGTACATTCATTAAATCACCTAAAAATTTCGATAGGGCTATTTTGGATCAGAAATTCTATAGTAATGTTATGGATTAGAAATTATATCTAGGAAATCTTTAGTTTTAATCATAAAGTGGTTGTCTAAAGAAGTGGTATCATTCATGGCCTAGAATTTCACATTTATTTATTCTTCCTCCTCCTTAAAATATTATTAATCAAATTAAAAAATAGTATCATTATTAATATCTTATAAATAGTCGTTATTTTGTTAATATAATAACCTATATCCATATCCTCTTCTATAAAATGGGAAATGAAACTATCATTAGTTTGTACGTTGTTCTACCACGTCACGAAGCGATTTAATTTGTTTTTCATCACCACCTGTCACTGATGGTGATTATGATAGATTTAATGTACATATATTAAAATCTTTATATTTTTATATTTATGAAAATAATATCTCACATATTATATTACCTTTATACACATCGAAAAATCACAAACATCGTTTATCCATATGGGCACAATACCACCTATATGAAGTGATGTGATTTGTTTATCATCACCACTTTACATGGGAGATATATGATAGTTATATTATATAAATAATATGTTATATATGATAAAATTATAATTTCATTAATATAAAATAATATAATTTTTTTTTCCAATGTGATCTTTGAAAATGGAAAATGTTATTAATGTGTATGTACGACCTACAATATCCAAGATTGTAACATTGTTAATTTTTCATTTCCATAAATATTTATTTGTTTTAATGTATAATTTATTTATTAATATTTTAAATATGTCATTATTATTGTTTTGGATATGACGGAATACTGATTTATTTTACTATAGACATCTTACCAAAGTCATTTTAGACATACAAACAGAATATCATCAAAATGTCTGATATGAATGTACCTGGTTATGTAAATAAATATATCATTCTAGTAAATAAAATATAATGAATAAAAAACTATAAAAATGTTATTCATATTTTAAATAATTTACTTTTTCTTAGTATGTAGTAATATAAAGAATGCATGAGATAATTCAGACCTATGGTAATGAATTTTTGTCTCAAATTCTTCTTTATTGGTATTTATTTGGTAGTATGCACATATTTAATTTTATGTTGTGTATATACAACATTTTTGGAGGTATTTAATGTGAATATATAACTGTTGATTTATAGAAATTATTAAATTGAATTCTCACATTCAAAAGGAATTTTTAAAAGAAAATCAAACCTTATTTCTCTTTTTGATCGGGTATATTTTTTGATGTCCATATTTTAATAAAGTATTTAACCGACGTAATTTATAATTACTAAAATGATTTATTGAGTTCATTTTACATTAACCATGAATTTATATATGATTTAATGGAATATCTCTAATGTTTTCCCAAACATGGATTTTTAAATTTCTTGTGATAATTAGACATTAAAATTCCCATAAATATCCTTATTATTTATATCATGGAAACTATTTTTTCCTAAATCATATATCATTCCTCTATATAGTGTTTTAATTTTCTAGTTAATAAATTAAGTAGGCATTAATGATAATATTTATTCATTACTCGATATGATAAATTTTTATTAAAGAATATTGTTTATGAATTTAAGTGGATAATTCAATATATGAGGAATGCATTTGTAGTGTAGTGATGAGGGGGGGGGGGTTATAATTATATATCAAACCTATGGGTCAATAATTACCATGACATAAAAATATTAAGAAAGATTCAAATGGCTTATTGGTTTATACCTACCTATTGATTAATCTATCTTATTGTAAGGTATTGATGATATAGATATCATGATGCCTGAAATCACATCCAAAATTAATAAATTCGTTAATTTTTTATTTATTTATTATTATGCATGATATTAAAACATTTATATTATACATGGATGACCTTTTTACTAAATAAATTCATTAAAATCCACTTATTTTCCTTTCTTTACCATGAAATAACCATTATGACTTATTGATGTGTGATATCATGAAATGTTTGTAACTTTTACCGAGTATAAGAAATAACCATTTATTTGTTTTTTATTCCCTTGGATATGAATATATTTATTTTGAATAATATAAAATTTATAATAATATGTTAATTATATATATTTTATATTTCTTGTGTAATACGAGAAAAATTATATTTATCAATTTTTCTATAAATATGAAATTAATATATCTAGCGTGGTGAGATGGATGGTATGTAAGACCATATAATAAATTAGACACCATTGATAAGTTAATAGAGTTGGGATTATTACACACAAGACACCTCTAATTCCAAAAAACACATAATAACAGTCTTCAATGATATTACAACTCCTAAAATTCATTTCCATTTCTTGGTATTAAATATGATCCATCAATTAATTAGAAAATTGAAACTATTTTTTGAAATCCACATCCAATATGAAATTGGGATTTTATCGGGGATAAAATTTTATCAACAACCCATATATTATAATTACCCTTTTCCCTAGTATAAAAATATTGGTGATAAATTAATTATATTATCATTAGATATAAAGTTATTGCATCCTAATGAACATAATAGTTTAACAGTCTTTACAAACTAGATACATAATTGAAATTCACAATACATTAAATACATAATATAAAAAAAGTGGTTCTTAGGAATCCAATATTTATATTAGCATTTCCTTTCATATAAATCATAAAAACATGATATAATTTGGGAAAATAATAACAATGTAATTACATTATAGACATTATAAGTTAATTAGTAAAAAAAATATATCAATAAAAAATTATGAAAAATAAGTTTGGGAATATAAATAAATGAAACACATTCTATTTAATAAATATCTTGACCCTAAAGAATAATATGGAGAGAATAAATAATGTTCAAATAATTCCATATAAATAATAACATGAGGCATAAAATTATAATTAGATTTTCTAACTAATCAAATAATCATATGGTCGTCGAATACTAATCTCATATTGATAGATTTATTAATGAAATACATCTGAAAAATACCATCGAGTCCTTCTTTGAAGACATATGAAATTCCATTATTCCCTTGGGGTGTGACATCTAAATAAATGGGTATGGTATCAGAGAAAAGACAAGCTAATTTTTCTCTTGATACCAATCAATTCGTCGAGGTGATATAGTAGGCCCCTCCAATAAAATAACAAGGCCACTAAATTAAATATATTAATGGGGGTAAAACATAATCAATAAAAACATCTTCCTAAAAAAAATAGAATATAAAAAATTATTAATTTCTCTTATCAATAAAAATTATAACAAACCAGTCAACATAATATGGTGAATTCAAAAAAAAATAGTTTATCGCCAATAAAAATGATCATAATAATTCTATATAAAAAATAATTATGTTATCATTATAGCATATTACCAATGTGGAAGTAGTTAAATATGGGTTTTTTTGTCATCGATGAATAGAAATATCATAAAGATTCCTTTAAAACATTCTTGAGGAAATTAATATTTAATTTCTTGAAATTTTCTTTTAAAAATTTGAAATGTATATAATATTGGGAAATTTATTTTCATTTAAAATAAACTACTAATAATATAATATAATCTTTAAATAAATGAGTTGTCTTGGAAGTGGGTAATTATTTATAAACTGAGTATATTAAAAAAAGATTCTTTCACATTTTATTAATAAATGTCAAAAGTAAATTTATATGAAAATGATAGGAAAATTCCTTTTATTTTTTAAAATATAATTTTGGGTACATATGAATTTAAAAAATTATTTAAATTATTTAAATTAGTTTTTTAGAAAATAGGGTTCTTGATGAAAAATGATTTTGATCTAAAGTGAAGAATAAAATGGAATTTCAGGAAATTAATTTACTGAATAATATTATTTAAAAAAAATTAAGATGGTACTATTAGTTTTATATTTACTGAATAAATATATTATATTAAAATATATTTTTTAAGATAGAAATACCAAATAATTCCTCTATTGGATACTTAAACATAATTAATCTCGAATAACAATGTCATTCTGATGTAAACCCTTACCACGTTGAAAATATCTTGATGATAATACCGATGAATGAAATAACATAAAATGAGAAATTAACCTAATTTAAGATATAGTAATTAATGATACAACATATTAAATGGTCATTATATGAACTACATGAAAAAACAATGTAGTGAAGATGGCATGCATCATGTGGGATTAAAATTGAGATGAGAAACCATTACCTCTGTTTCAAATTCCATCATATGTGTTTGAGCCTCATATAAAATATATATAGGTTTATTATAAATATATTAAAGAACCATACTAATATATCTCATAACATATATGATTTAATTATAATATTTTGTCACCATTTAATTAATATCTCTTTGTTCAAATCACTAGTTTGGTGATAATTGCTTTGTTTTTCATGTTTGTTATGGTTTTGTAATTCTGGTCCCTTGACATTGATCATGGTTACATGATATAAAATTTTGAAACATGATATAAAAATAATATATTTTTATTATATGTTTATTCATTGTAATCTATAAAATTTATAGATAGAAAATGGATTACATCGTTCATAAAGACTGTAGGTTATATGTACGCATGAATCTTGTTTCCATTTTTCTTGATGGATGGAAGGAATGGAATGATAATATTATATCACATTTATAGAGTCATTATGAAATCATTTTTATCAAAAGTATTAATTAAATTTACCTATAAAACATTCCATGGGTATACTAATTGAAAAATGAATCGCATCACATCATGTGAAGGTAGTCTACCGTATACACGATTGACATTACCATATCACCAATGAATGGAATGTAAGACGGTTTATGTGATATAATATTTTTATATATATAAATATTTTTAAAATATTATTTATATTCATTTTATATGTCCTTATTACTATCTATGTCAAACAGAAATGGGAAGAACACTACACATTAGTTCAGGAGGTGATAGTTTTCTTAACACACGAGTGAAATTATTTTTCACTGGGATGGAAGGTAATAAGGTAGATGTGATATTAAAATTACACAAGTATACTAATTTAATAAATACCATTTAAATTGTATCTATACATTATTCTATCCATCTATGAAAGGTGGGTATGGAAAATGAATTACATTAGTTCATAAAACAGTAGTCTGTCGTACACACAATTGACAATTTCATTTCCAATTTCGTGGAAAAATATATTGATATCAGTTATTAAATTAAAATTATAAAATATAGTAATATATGAAATATTTTTTTATTATATCAACATGATTGAATATTATATTAATTATGTGGAATATGACACAAAATATAAACAATCATATATGAAAAATAACTCTTATTCAGATAAAATCTTTAGATTTGACCCTAATGACTTCTTATGATAGATTTTATATCAGAACTAGGAATCTAGGACATTGATGTCAATTGTTGGAAGATATTTTGGTAGTTATTAAGTTAAATTTTTTTATTTTGTGAATAAGATATAAGAGGGGGTGAACTTTTTATAAGTAGGAGAGAGGGCACAAATGAATGTTTGGGAAGGAGAAATGTGTAATCATGTTTTAAACATTCCATAAGTCTCTAAAATGTACAATTTCCAAAAATATATATATTTTAATTTCAAAATATGACCATAAAATAGGAATTATATGTTTTTTTGTCATATTTATCCATTATCGTTTTAGTTTAAACATCAAGTACATCATTTTTACACTAACCACAAAAATTAATTATTATGGTTTTCACTATTAATTATAGTAAAAAATATTTTTTAAAAATATTCAATATTAATAATTATTATAATTGAAAATATGGAATCGAAATTTTTAAATTCTATTCACATAATTTAGAAATTTAAATTTAAGACTCAACCCACAATCATTATGAAAAAGCATTTTCCAAACAAAAAAAGATTCATAATTAGAGAAAGTTTTAATATAAAAAATTAATAAAAAATTGATTATAAGAACCTAAATCTGATTAATAAAGACTTAATTTAATTAATTTTACATTTAAACCCATTTTTAGATAAATATATCCATATAATTTATAAAAATAAAATTGTTGTTTAAACAATGAGTATTCATTACTATTCATTGAAAAATTAATATTTCTAGAAAATTTAAAAAATACATCATAATATAATTTTTACATGTTGATTCCAAAAATGAATTTTATTTTTTATAATAATATTTATATAATTTTTAAAAATTACTTTTATAATTTGTTCCCAAAAAGTAATACAACTAATTCATTTATAAAAATATATTTTCAAAGCATATATAAAATTTAACAAAAATTAAATAATTATTTATCTATATATATTAACTATATAAAATATGCATCCTTATTTCTTTCCAAATCAGGTTATTCTAGTTCATATATCTTGTTTTATTTGTTAGGATAAGATATTCTTATTTATAGAATAATATCAACTGTTTATCACAGTTTGTTAAAAGTTAGTTTGCATGTTACACAAGCTTTCTATTAAATTGAATTTATATAAAAATATGTATATTCAAAATCATATGGGTGTTAAATTATACTATAATATATTTCCATTCTGATATAGAACGTTGAACATAATTTTATTCTTTTAATATCTTAGTTTGTTACATTCTACAACCATAAATAAACTAAACCCTCGAAATTATATTTTATTCCTCGTAGGTCTAACCATTGTTGAAAACCCACATCATAAAAATATATAAATAAAACGTCCACTTCATAAGAGAAATAGATTTTATGAAATTAATCTAGAATAACACATATCCATGTTTCCAAAATAGGATAACATTTTTGCAATATGAAAATGGGGAATTGGAAAAAAACAAAAAAAAATTATAGGGAATGATAGAGATCACTTATAAAAATAAAGACCCATCTGAATGGCCTAATAGACTTATTTATTTATTTATTTATTTTTGATTACCTTCATATCATGGGATGAGGTGGAACCCTTACAAGTCTCGTGGTCTTAGATATTACATTACCCATAGGCTTAGAGGCATTACAAGACCTGTAGGTCTTAAGGTAATCATAAAGACTATGACTACATGAAACCACACCTCCCCAGCATCTACATCGTGATTAGATCTCCACCTTTGAATGGATTTTCAGTTAACTGTCCTATGAAGATATTCCCTTGCTTGGTACCAATGGAAACTCAATTCCCTCTCATCCTTCTAAATTTTTTATCCGTGTTATGGTGAATGTGTTTTTCCCTAGAATCCTCTTCTAGAGTCGAGTCCTTGTAGAATCTATCTGGGCTTCGACACATCAAGGGGCCCTGAAGGCCTTAAGGTGGTCTGAAGGCCATAATGGTTTCCCAAAAGCCTTACTAAAAAAATTATATATTCCTACCAATATAAAGTATCTCTTAATGTTTCGTACTAAATATTTGAATACCTTAATCCCTTTGAAACGTTAATGAAAATATTCCTTCTTCCTCATTACTTAAAATTTTCCAAGTATTATAGAATATATTCCTTATATCCAATAATTATATAAAATCCATCAGATATAACATTATTTTTTTATTTCAAAAATAAATAATCAGTTCCATGGTCATCATTATTGTCCCATTTAAATAATACATAACAATACTAATCTAAAATAACCACAATTATCTTAAAATTATTAAATTATTAAATTTTTTCACCATCATTCATGTGTTCTCTAAAATGATAAACATTTCATTTTGTCACTTTCCATGGTAATATATTCCATTTAACATATGTTTTAACATCCCTATAGAAAATTTGTATATTATAATCTTGTATATGGTCCATGATTCTTATAATTGGAATATAATTGATAAAATAATTAAAAACCCTTTTTATTATATAAAAATAAAAAAGAAATTTTATCAGTCCACTTTATTATTAAACTGTTGACTATAATTCGCCATATTATTCTTTAATACATCCTTCCATTAAAATGTTACATTTAGTTTCTTTGTAATCAATATAAAAACCATTAATAAAACAACATCCCTAATCCACTTATTCCTAATTCCACTTAGGAAAATAATTTTAGTAATTCCCATTATTTCCACATTTTAAACATTCATCAATAGATGATGACTTAGGGAAACCACTGTTATCCTTAATTTCCTTACATAATATTTTAATTTTTTGTCGATAATTAATTACTCTATAACCTTTTTATAAACACATAAAACGTCTTATAGTTCCATTGAAAAATTTCCATGAGTGTTTCTTCCCAGATTATCTATATAGAGGAAACATAATCTTTTTTCTTCTATAGTCTCAACCACCTAATATTTTAGTGAATTTGATCCTTATATTATTTTTTTCATACAAGTATCATTTAATGTGCACTATTCTAATAAAATACTGTGATAAATAATTATGAATAATCATAATATCCTTTCTCTTGTTACAATCCCATTTTATATCTCATTATGAAATTGGTTATAACATTAAATGTTAAACAAGTTCCTCTCGGTTCATGGAATTTAATAAAACAAAAAACAACGTGTGAGAAAAAATAATCCTATTGGAAACCACGTAATCCATAGAAATAATTCTTTGGGGGACTAATTCATGACACATTATTTTCAATATATGACACCATTATTATAAACTAGGTCATTTTGGGTCATCGACAATTGAAATTCATGATGATGGTTCATAAATTAAATTTGAATTTACTAAAGAATATCCTCAAGGAATGTCAATAAAAGGTGTGTATTATTTCCATTTTTCATTTCCCAGGTAATGATTAAGTTATTCTCAATAAACCCTTTTTAGAGTTATTTAACCTAGGTATATCTAACCTAGAACCATTGTCACAGAATGTAACAATATCGATATGTATTTCAGGGAAAACCACATAAATAATAACTAAAAAAATTATATGTTAACCTACAAATATACTTGTCATCCAAGTTAGTCATTCCAATACATTAACTAATATAAGTTTTTTTTAAAAATCTAGTTTTATAGGTTACTACTAACAACATTATGATAACAACTATAATGGCCTTAATCCCAGTAGTTCATATTTAGTGGGTACATTATTATACTATAACTAAATATAAGTTATCATATCCCAAAAAAACAAATATATTATTAGTCTTGGTAAACTACGAACTTAATTCAAATTCACATTAGATTTTATGAAATAAAATACAAAAAGTTTTTTCCTAGATAAATAAATTTTTTTCTTAGCGTATACCTTCATATTGATCTTACAAAACATCCTAGTATCATGGGGAAAACATAACCTAAGAAAAAGGTGAGGTCAGATACATAATAATTGTAGTAGTAAGGAAAAATATATCATTAATAAATTTGTCATAATTAATATTTAATGGTAAATAATTGATACATATTTCATTTATCTAATAACATGATCATAATTAATAATATGGTAGTAATAATTTATTTGAATATAATTCCATATAATTAGTCACATGATTTCAAACTTATCAATGCATATTCTGACTAATTGAATAATCACATGGACATCAAAAACTAATATCGAAATGAGAGAATCTGTAATACTGGATATTTGAAACTTTCTATCAAGGTCTTATGCTAATAAATATTTAATACCATTGAAGCCTTATGGTAAGACGTCTATATAATTGTTTATGTCTTGAGACAAAACCCAATCTAATTATTTTCATGAGACAAACCGATTAATCTTATAGATATAATTGGTCTATCCTAATAGTTAATAATTATAACTCATTCCACATATGAAAGGCGTAAACATAATCAAAATTAACATTCAATTTAGAAACTGGGATAAAAAATGATATCACTTTACCTAATCAAGATACATAATCATTAACCATTCAGAATAATATGGGGAATAGAATCAAAATTTTACATCCTTTTTAAAAACTTTATAAACCATATAGATAAATAATGGTGATGGTTTCATTAATACCTATTCACAATGGGTTATAATATTTAGAACTATGGATGTTTGTTTTGAATAATGGATTTTGGTTAGTGTTTGCCTTTGATCTATACAAGGATGACTAGAATTTTTGCAATGAACGAGGTTATAATTTTGAGGCTGAAAACAATATTGAAGGTGGAAAATTCCTTGGAACATGGACCACGTATTTGAAATAAAAAATAATATCGTAAAAATAAGGGAATTATATACATTAGAACATGGACTATGTACAAAGTTACAGGAATCATTTATATATGTATTGCCAAAAGAAGGAATAGTATATAGAGTGGTATGTGGAGCGATACGTGGAGTGGTGTGCGAAGTAGTGTGGGGAACCGAAAAGAGTTTGTCGAAATGGTACATGGTGAAGGAATGTGACACATAGAATTATGATGGATGAAATGAAAAATGGTTCACAACGATGGTACACAGTGAAGGAATGTGGTTCACAGAGTGTTAATGGTTTGTAGGATTACTGTGGTTCACAAAACCGGAGTGGCACATGGTGGAGGCTAACCATACAAAGATGGATTTTTGTATACAATGAACATTGTTCCATATTAAAAACATTGGTAAATTGTATAAGCGAATATGTCTGAGTTACATTACTATTTGAGGAACAATATTCCCCTTTGTTAAGATATGGGATTAGTTATTAAAATTTGAGGAATAATTCTGGTAATGTTCAAAGTGGTATGAAATTGAGAAGATGATACACGGTGAGAACTATTTGTGAAAGTTAGAAATTTCAAGGAATAATTTTCTATTCGCGGAGGATGCTATCGTAGTATGCGATAAAGCAAACCATCACACGGAGTAGGGAGGTATAGAGAGAAGATGATAAGTACGTAGAGGAAGGCGGAACGATGAGAAGAGCTGTTCTCAGAGGAGATGGATGGTATTTTGAAAGAGTAGTGGAATGTAGGGAAGGTGGTATGTGCACCATACCGAGAACACAGTACATTAAACACCCAAGGAAGCTTAAAAATTAACCAAATGAGTTTGAGAAATTATGTTCCCTAATATATCAGTATAAAAAAAATTACACTTGAGGGTGGTTACAAGACATAAAAAGATAATCCATTCAATTTTGAAGATGAATTAATTAATACTAATTCAATGAAGAGGCCTTCAAGTCATTAAACTAATTGATGATTCTTCTGACATAATGAGCAAGGGGGAGTCAGTGGAAGTGATCCAAGGGATGTAGTGTGTTATGTCTAAAACCATGTAAATGCAGTGCGCCTCGAACATAGTGGATATGCTAAACACTTGAAATCCATAACTTGTGATTATTTGTGGTTTTTGGTACGTCCAACACACTTTCAGTGTATTCTCCTTGGATGCAGTCCTTAGTTCTGAACCATGTAAAATTATTGTGTCATTAATTTTCTTGTGATTTTTTATTTTCTGCACTTCCTCCTCAAACAAGATTGAAAGGTTCCTACCAACATGGGTACAATAACTATCAATATAAAAGAAAAATTTGACACCCTAATTCACCCCTCATCTCTCAGGGTGTTATGGGTTCCTTCAATAAGTGAAAAAAGGGTTTTTATCAATGATGAATAGAAATACAATAAAATTTCAACTAAAAAATTTCTAAAGGAAATGATCTTTTCAAAAAGATATTGTAAAATTAAAAAATATATATTTATAGAATGTAGGTATATATAGTTTATTTTAAAATAAACAAATAATTTTTAAATAAATATTAAAATAAATGAGAGTTTATCACAGAGGGAAAATTCGTACACACCGAGTACACAATAAATTTTTTTCCCTTTCACATTTTGGATTGAAAAGTAAAAATATCTTGTTTGGATAACAATTGGATGAGTCCTTTATTTTTTTTAAATATTTCCAAATTTTATAAAGACTAATTTAAAATATTATTTTTAATACATTTTTTTGAAAATATATTTAGAATGGAAATATTTGGATGAAAACATATTTTTGAACATAGAGAGGAATGAAGTCATAATTTATTAAAAAACAATTATAAATTATTTTAATTTAAAGAGATAAATTATTATTACTATTAATTGAAAATTAATGAATAAAAATAGTATACTAATATTTATTGATTTTATGATATAAGTTACCAATAATCCCCCAAGGGATATTTAATGTTCAACAATCCTGAATTTTTATTAGATTGTGATGTATACTCTTACCACTTTGGTAACATCGTAATAAAAATACCCATGAATGAAATAAAATGAAATAAAACATAATATACCATAAATATAACATTATTCAGGATGTTAAATAACAAAATGGAGTTAGATATTCCACAAAAAATATCTATGTGGCGAATATGACATATGTCTCGTTGATGTAAATGTGAGACTAGAAACCCATTCCTCAGGTTTTACAAAGATTCAATCTATCAAACACCTCTTGTATAATAAATTTATGTCTACTATATATATATTAGATAAAATTACTAATATATTCCAAAATTATATATGGTTTACATATATAATTTTATCACCTCTTCAGTGGCAATTATTTGTTAAAATAACAATTTCGAGTAATAATTGCTTCATTTTTCTTTTATGTTTTGGTTCAGTTGTTTGGTTCTCTTTACTTGTATCATATGTAAATAATATAAAGAACTTTATAATGATATAAATATCATATAATTTAATTAAATATTTATTTATTATAATTTATAAAATTTAGATATTGGAAATGGATTGCACCATTCATGGAGAGAGTAGGCCCTACGTACGCTTGAACGATGATTCCAATTTTAAGGAAATATAAAAAACATGGTGAATAATATATCACCTATTAAGAGTAATTATTATTTCATATATTTCATATAAATTAATTAAATTTATACATATTACATTCCATGTAATGTTTTCTGAAAAACTATTCACATCATTTCCTAAGGCGGTAGTCCGCCGTACACGTGAGAGATGTTATCGAATCCCCAAGGAAAAAAAATTAAGAAGCTTCATTTAATTGAATAATTCAATAAAATATAATAATTTTCATAATATCATATAAAGTAATTTAATATTTCATTATTTCCAGCCAAGTAAAATTGAAATGGGGAAAACACATCATATCGGTTCATGAGGCAGTAGTCTGCTGCACACACGACTGACATTATTATTCTAAAATAAACTGGAATGTAAGAAGGTTTATTTGATATTACAATTAATTAATAATAGTAATTTAACAATTTACATTTAAATATGTAAAATATATCAGTATTTATAACCTTGAGAGGCAGTTATGTAAAATTAATGACATCACTTCGTGAGGTGGTATTCTTCCATACACTTGATCAATGGTTTCATTTCTCATTTAATGGTATAGAAGGTACATATAGGTTGTTTAGTTAAGATAAAAAAAATATAATTATATTATATTAATATTTATTATTATATTATCCTGATTTAATAATAATTTTATTATATTTATGAAAAAAGAACATAAAAATGCTCATTTAAGAACAATACCACTTGATCTAGAAACATCTTTAATATTTCACCAAAATACATTCTTGTTTGGATTTGTGGTCTAGAAGATCTTATTAGAATTTTGGATGGATTTTATAAACATATCTATGTAGGTATTTTCCATCAAGGTCCTTTTACATATTAATAGGAGAGGAGTGGTGGTGTACTTTTATAAGTGGGGTAGAGGGAACACTTGGATTTTTTGAAAAGAAAACGGTATACTAAAATTTTAAAAATAATACTTTTCTCAAAATGGGAAATTATCAAACCATATATTTTATACGGTCAAAATATGAAAATAAATTATTTATCAGGCATGTTTTTGAATATTGTTTACAATTATATTTCTAGATGAAACCCAGGTAAACTTGTTTGTACCTTAACCACCTTAAGTGATTTTTTATTACTGTTTTTTCTATTAATTATGGAAAACAAATAGGTTGAACTTATTAAAATAAAATAACTATTCTGAATAAAAATATTTAATCCATTTTTATAAATTCCATTACCATAATTTGGAAAACAATTATTTAAAATTAATCCCATAGACGTGAAGAAAAAGCGTGTATCCAAAGAGAATGTTTTCAAAAGTATAGACTGTTTTAAAGTAAGTATTCAATATTAAATTGAATAAAATATCCTAAATTTTATTACTAAATCTATTATTAATCTAATTTTACTTTTAAACCCATTTTAAAATTAAATATATCATTATAAATTATCTAAATGAAATTTTTTTTAAATAAAAATTTATATTTCACAACATTGAAAAAAATTACTCTTTTAATAGAACTCCAAAAATTTATCCACATATAATTCTGAATGTTTAATAATTTTCATTCAATTAAATTTTTACTAAATATTCAAAAATAAATGTTATTCATTGTTCAAAAAATAAAATAAAATACTATTTTTGAGAATAGTGTTTTCTCAAATCATATATATAACTTTTTACCATAAATTAAATATTTTTTTATCAATATATTTTATTTATATAAAAACATAAAATTTTTTAAATGTTTTTTTATTAATAACACCATTTTAACTGTCTACGTTATCATAGTCTTTTTAAAATTATAATATGAATAGTATATAGTGATTTTAAATACTATTTGTTTTGTGTTATGAATAATATCGAAAACATTGAATTAATTTTAAAATTAATATACCACAAACCCTTTATATGTTACTTTCTCATTTAAGTATAGTGTTTTGTGTCGTATATGATATAAATCATATTTTTCTTCTTTTAAAATATTTTGGGTTTAAATTTTTGGTATTCATTCTTTGAATATGATTATTTTATATAATTATAAAAAATTTAAATTTATTATAAAGTAGGTTATAATAACATAGAATGAAAATCAAATGTGAGGTATGAATTTCTCATATAACATTTATATCGGTGAGGTATATGCTATATAAGCAAATTTTTAATTTATTTAGATTATATAGTTCCATGGAATTTATTTTATTATTATATTCATTGATATTATAGGTAATTATAAATATATCTAAGTTTATCCCAATTAATAAATAATTTATTTTAACATTTCTAAATAAGTAACCTGTTTTATGCTAAAATATAAATGTTTACTAGGATTTTTTTATGACAACAATTTTAATGATGAAATCATACGATCTATCTATCGTAAATCTCAAGAATATTTATCTTTAATAATAATTTCATTAGATTAAAATTTTTACTATCATTTTACACTTTCTCTTTAATCAAATGTTCAAAAATAATGTTATCATGGAAAACGTCTTTATTTCTCTATTCGGTTAAGAATATGTTTCCAATATTTTAAATATTCTCACTAAAAATTTTTCATGGACTTTATTACTATTATCTAAATATTTAATAAGGTCATTTATTTAAATTGTTTTCAATAAAAACAATTTTTACAAGAATTTTCTTTTCATTTTCTGAACAATGTAATTTTTATCTAAAACATAAAAAATTATTTTTGTATCATTTAATGAATTTAAAATTTTTCCCACCATCATGACTCTACATTGAGATTTTATTTTCATTCACATGGTTCCATGGTTCTTTTCAATGAACACTATTTCTTTAATATTCTATATTTTTTAGATTAAAATATGTGATTAGAAAATTAATAGGGGTTTTTTCGCAAGTTCTTAATAATATTTTAATGTTATCCTCTCCAAAAAAGAATACCCACTGACGTTACTTATGATTCTATATGGATATGGTATAACGTAATATGATCTAATGATAATATAATTATTTTTTCACATGATGATTTTGATTATGACTATGATATCATGATGAATCAAATTATTCATCCCATGGGATATTCTATAATGAAATAAAAAATAGATTCATTGTGTTGTGGAATACATATGAACATATTATTATTATGTGATGGGTGGGTCCATTATATCAATCTAAGGAATTAGATAAAGATTAATTTTAATGATATTAGAGGCAAAATGAGAGGTTATCTCAGTCCTGACATATGTTATATGGGAGGTTATTTAAAGACCAAAGAGGGTAAATTGGGGGTTAACTCTAACATTACAAGCGATGAATGCCATTATTGGTAGACATAACAATATATGTATATGATTATGAGTATTTAACACTATATGACACTCACTTATGATATGTTATTTATCTTATGATATGATCACATGACTCCTGATCTTTGATTCATATATTATTCAATTCACATGAAATTTTAAAATTTTATATAATGATTATGATCTATGAAAAGCTGGGCATGATTTTCAAATGTTAATATAATAATCTCAAACTCTTTTTCTCTTGGAATGAATACATATGATCATTAACTATTACCAACCATCTTTACACTTACTGTGAATCTGATCACACCATATATTATGTTTTATATAACCATGTCGTTAATAATCGTTTCAAGTATAGTATTACTAAGAAGTGTACTTTCTGAGACGAACATAATGGGTGAAATGAATGATTTTTTATAAAATATGATTAATTTTATCTATTATTCAAATGTGGTAAGCCATTATAGTTCAAAAAAATGTATTTTTAAGAGATTTATTTATTATTCATATAAAATCTAGTAATAATTAGTAATGTATTGTTTGGGAAACCATAGTTAGTATAAGAGAGCTGCATAGTTATTTTTTAGGATTTTAATTAGATAAAATTATTAAATTCTTGGTGGATTAGTAGAAGTATTGGATAAGATACTGAATCCTTTTTAATATAATGGTTGAGTGGTTCTCCTTGATAGTAAACCCATGACTAGATATTGTAATTTTCTTACTAATATGACTAAAAATATTCTAGTATAAATAACTCCAAATTAGGACTTAGAATATACATCATAATCACTACTCCATGATGACTAGGAAAAGAATACACACCTGGATAGTCAATCTCAATGGATATTTTTTTTAATTAACATTTTTCTATGAACTATTATGATTTATTTGAATATATAATGTGAATGGATGGAATTTGTTTAACCAATATTTTTATTAATTGCACAACAATGTATCCTTATTTAGTAAATTATTAAATGTTTTTTTGGATTACATGATTTCCATTTGTGGTTATTTTTCTCACCCAATGATATTAGAATTTAGTTAATGGAAGTATAATTTTATTAATGTTGAATGTGAAAGAAATTGAAATTATTTCACTCTAGATAAACTGAATTTAATGGGTGTTGGAATAAAAAATAATCTTCTTATTAATACCAAACATTTACTATCTTCAAATCATGATAATATTACAAATAGGCATAGAAGTGAAAAATATACTACTGGTTCCTTTATTAAGAAATTACCAACTAATATTAGGGTGTTAAATGATATACTAATTTATGATTAGAAGAAAATTACCACTAAAAATATATTTTTTTCTCTATTTCCCAGATCGAAAAAAATTATTTTTTTTATCATTTGGATGATAAATAAAATCAACAGTGGAATATTATCAATAAGGGAGGAAATATGATGAAATTAAATCTTTTGAGTGTTTTAAATTTATGATGTTATTTTTCATTATTATCATTCCTTGTAATATTTTTAATGTAATGGAGAATGAATTCCATAAAAAATAATGTTCAATCATAAATCCAAAAGATCATATGAGTAATATTTTATATGACTTATAAGGAAAAATTATGGTATTATCATCATACTAGAAAATAAAATTTATGAATTATTCAGTATTTTAATGTAACCTCTACAAATGGATTTTTCTGTATGTTACATTAGTAGATATGAATAAATTGTTTGATGTGTTATTTAGGTATAAATTGATATCTAATTCACCCATAATTATCAAGGTTTTGATAAGAAAAACATTGAACTCAAAGGAAATTATAAAAATAAAATCCATAGAGGGAAGGGGATGATAATTCATTTATAATACAAGGGTGAATTATAACATGATGGATATTTTCATAGGGGGGCTACTAATTGATTTAAGTGTGTAAAGTAAGGTCATTGAGTAATCAAATGACAAGGTGAAGGGATGATGATAAATAATAATGTAAATAGAGAGAAATTTGTACATAATGTAATATCCACACTCTAGTGTTACTAATTTAATGAATATAGATATTTCGGTAACCTCTTATAAGATTTGATTGTTAATAATGATGAAATATTTCAACAACCTTTTAATCTCATAGAAAAATCAAAAAATCATTTGATAACTATTTTCAAGGTGTGTTACAAGAATAAAAAGGTTAATGGTTCTCATTGTATCCATTCTAGTAATTTTAATTTCTTGTTGGATTGTATATATACACACTCTATTACAAATAAATAATTTCATATGGGCATAAAATTATCAACTCAATGATTATATATTTAATTTCAATGGAAAAACCTAATGGTTGGAGGGTCACATCACAAGTCTATGATTTTTATTTGATTAATGTTTTGATGAATTTATTTCTTGAAAATTTTAATATATTCCCTCTTGTTGAATTTGATGTGATTTTGTGAATAAATTTGATCTATATAGAACCCATATTAATTTATAGGGAATGTAAGTAACATTTCATATTCAAAATGAACATGTGATCATTCATCGGTGTTAGGGTGACTATGAGAATATAGTTGAATTTACGTCAATTTTGTGGGTCTTGGTTCCTATTCATAATGGGTATTATCTCAAATGGTTTGGTAGAAACTAAACATCAATGAAATTATTATTGTATTTGAATTTTTTATTATATTTATGTAATATTTTATTATGTTTCCTCTGAATTATGATGTTAAATTTTCAATATAAGGCATACATAGTGTTACAACTATTTCAATAACTCTACATAGAATTACCCTGATTGAGTTACAGAAATTAGAGAATAAAATCCATGAGAATATTTATAAGTGATTAAATTAACCAGGTGTTTCATAATTGGGTGTGCCTTTTTTCAAGAAGAAATATAAAATAATTTGACTCTATATTGATTATTAGTAACATAACAAGACCATGATTATGTATAAGTAACATAATCCTCATATTGATGTTTGGTTTGATTTTTAATGAGTAGATAAATATTTTTAAATGATTGAACATTATTATCTATATTGTCAATTGAGGTTCAATATTGAATACATAACTATTACATTATTGTGTATGTGGTATAAACACTATAAATTTATAGTGTCACAATTTGGAATTATTAATTCCCATGTTTTCTTCATATATTTAATGAATAATGTCTCTAGATATTAGTGTGATTAATTTATGTTAGTATTTATAGAGGATATTATTATATACTACATGATCATGTATGAGACTAAATTAAAATGTGAATTTTGTTTAAGGCCATGAATTAGGGGAAACAATATTAAAAATTTAGAAATTTTTAATTCAAGATTTATAATTTTTCATTCATAGGGTATGTGAAAACCAAAGTTGCTATATCACTAGATTTTTATAAGATGGATATCATTGAACATTATACCAAACATATCACTATGACTGGGATCTATGGTTTTTCGGGATTGTTTAGATAATATAGATACTTAGGGAATAGTTTATCATGGATATTTATTCCACTCACCATGTCATCTTCGAAAAGAGTTATGTTACTTTGGATTGATGAAGGTGCATCAAAATTTCAAGCACCAAAAGATAATTTGTTTATTACACATGTACTCAAAATACCCTATAGTTGATAAGGGTTATTTATTTTAAATATATCATTGAATATGTTAATGGGATGTGTTCTTATGAAAAATGAAACAGTGATAACTTCTTGTTCTTATAAATTTAATCTTCATGGGTATAAATAATATACCCTTGACATGGAGTTATAACGTTTTATTAATTCACTAAATATTTAGAGTCAATATCCTTATAGATCATGGAGGGAAATATATATTGATATTATAATTTTAAACAAAATATTCTCCTATAATAGTTGATTATGTGGTAGAGAAGTTTTCTAATATTGATTAAAAATTTATAATACCCAATAAATCACCTTCATAGGAAAGTGAACCAGATAGATATTACTTTGAGTCAAAAGGATCATATTAGCCTATATAGTATTAGGTTAAAAAGTATCTAATATTTCTAGATTTATAAAATATGGAACATTACATCTTAATGGATGGGGAGAAACCTAATATTTATTAAATGGGTCTTCTTATATATATCAACAACGAGATTAATAATGATCATAAGGAAGATGTAGGGTGTATAAATTTAAATAAATATTCCTCTGACCAGCATTGATTTTTATTTAATGAGATGTTTTTGGAATAATGTTTGTTTCATTGTTAAACCAAAAATGATGGATATTTTGAATAAATCTCAAATCTGATCATTATCTATTAATCATTGAGGTGAGAAAATTTATATATATATTTTTGGAGAATTTATTATGGGATAACATGAGGATTGATATTTTAGACTATTTATCTTAGTGAATCGTATGAAAATAAGTAATGGAAGAGTAGAAAAAAGTTTAAAGGAATGTTTCATTAATTATCCATGCCTCTATGGAAATGATAAAATGCCACCATGTATTTCGTTATAAAACCTATGAAGACATATAAAGGCTGAAATTAAATTCTGGTAATAGTCTATTTACACAAAAATTCATCACATTTTGTTATTATTAGATAATATTAAAATCTTGATCATATTTCCTTGATATAAACAGAAATTTTATTACATGGAGTATAACATTCTATTAGGTCACATAGTGACCTGATTTTTCAATGATGATAGTGAGAGTACTTTACTAAGCTCTAGATATTGAGTGGTGTTCTAGTCGTACCTATCATCAATAGAGATATGGTCAGTTTTAGAGACCAATTTAAACCTTAGCGGATATGTTAATATTCTATTTTCTTGAATTAAAAATGTGGTTTTGATTAACACCTTGATGTTATCAAATTCTATTCAATAATATCTCTCAACTGAGAAATCATAAGGTTCCATAAGAATACCCTTATATAAATAATTGAAATTATCATACATTCTACGATGATATTGGAGGAAGAAAGATATTGGTACCTACACTAGATAAGGAAATGGAATAGAAGGATATATTAATTCAATGAAACAACAAGGGATGTCAGAGTGAATATAATTGTTTTGGTGAAATCATTGATGATATCTACAATTTCATGTTTGTGATATTGTATGGATATAAATTCCTCCATGGAATCGGTTTATGTGATTAAAAATTAAGGTATTTTTGATACCTATGTATATTAGTCCCTTTGAGACTCTTGATTATGTTGGGATGGTTGCATATTTATTGGCACTTCCAATGAACATCTCTCATGTTTGAGATGTGTTAAATATTTCTATTTTGAGGAAGTACATTCCTGATCATTCACATTCACAAATTTCAATGGATATAATATTGATGAATGTACATTCCTACAATGAACAATTGGGTTAAATCATAGATCATTGTGGTAAATTTAATTGATATAAGTCAACTTATATAGTTAAATCTCAATTGAGTAATCCAAATTTTCAAGAAGCTACATAAGAACCTAGGGATGTGATGAAGAAGAAGTATGTTTATTTTTTTCATTGGAGTAATGTAATTTTAAATTATAAATCCTTTATCATGTTTATATAATGTAACACACAGTGATATTGTTTGTATTCCTTTGAAAATGATATATTGTATTCAATAACATTCTTTGTATGAATCCATGAATATAAATGAACCATTAAATATTATTAAATTTCTATACTCTATATTGGATAGTAGGTATTTAATAATATTAATAAAATTATAAAATTAAAATATAAATGTTTTCTATTATGATTGTTTTAATAATTCATAATAAATAATCATTATATTTTTAATAATATCATTTCAAGGAAAACAGAAATATTGTTTCTGAAGAAATATACTTTTCTCAGTGTTTTGAATTTTTATATAAAAAATTATATTTATCACTGTTAAAAACTCATGAAAATTATATCTTTTGGTAATTTATGAATAATAATTTATATATTTTTATAAAATTGTTTGGGATCAAGAGAAACTCAATTGAATCTAAAAAATGTTTTTTTGAAAACTGTAATTTTGTGAGCAATATGTTTTTAAATTAATAAATTCAATTAATAATTATTAAATAATTATGCTAATTGAATATGAATAAAATTAATTTAATTACAAAAATTAACTCTAATCTAATTATTTTACTTGTTATTAAATGAATTTGTGTTCAGTTTTCTAATTAAAAATTAAATTTTAAAAATAGATTTTATTTCCCATTGTACATTTACTTTAGAATTTGATTATTCCAATTAGATAAATATATTTTTATAAAATATATTACATGTTTTTAATCATCATGTTGAATTTTCTTGGGAAATATTAATTTTTGTTAATAATGAATAATATAAATTTGAAAAATTGGTTACCAAGATTACTGCTAAAACAAGTATACATGAGGTTAAACTAAGATATAATGGTAAAAATAAAAATTATACATGTCTCAATATTATTGTTGGAATAAATTTCATTCATGTAATATTTTTAATTATATTTATTTTATATATTGTACCACATGGTCAAGGAGAAAACATTATATTATTTAAATATTTTATATAATTCTATGTGTATCCCTCCCCTCACATTTAAAATGGGACCACATATAATCTATTATTTACAATATTTTGGGATGATATATTATAAAATTCCATCCCACCCACCGTACTATTTTCCTAATATTAATTATTGACCTCCTGGTCTTACCCAAAATATTTCCTAAAAATGAAGAAAGTGTATGCCAAACAAGGACTCTCAATAAAGATACAATAATCTTACCCAACACTTTCATTGTTTATTTCATCATTATTTTACAATAAATATATTTTATCAATAATAATAATAATAATTTAGTATCTAAAATATTATGATATATTATATTTATAATGGTAGAAAACATCATCCACATACTTTCCATCAAAAGAGAAATTAATGTGTCACTCATGCATATGTATGAACTACCAACTCCACATAGTGACAAGATCTATTTTCCATAATCTTCTAAAAATTAGAATACGATGATGTATTTAATTAATATATAATACATTTATGATATAAACGTTATCCTATAGTGTTAAAATATTATTTATATTCCATTCCTTGGTTTCATTAGACAATGAAAACAATGTTTATTCTAATGAATATATTATTATCACATCAATAAATATATTTCATTTATATATATATATATATAATAGGGAAAATTTTAAATATGTATAATATTAACATAACATATATTTATTATAATATTAATATATTTTATAATTTGAAACCATGATCAAGAAAGAATGACCATAACATTCAAATCGAACCATACATTAAAAAGAAGCAGTTAACACATGGAATGGTGATGATAATGAATGAATTTTAATCAATGTCTCAGAAGATGTTATAACTAAACCATGAATGTTATTATATGAATAAATGGGATTCGGGTATATAATTATAATACATTTAAATTTTTTATACATGAGGTCAAAATAACATATAAATATAGTTGAACATGAGGAATGAGTTTATCATCTCACATATATCTAAATAAGATATATTCTTTGTTCATGGATTTTTTATTTTCTAGGGTTCATATACTACCCATGAATGCATTTTATTATTATTTTCACTCAAAATTATTTTTAATTAAAAATCCATCTAAATATCTCCCTTTAATGAGGTTTTGATATAGGGATTACGAATGCATCAAGGGTTTTATGTTATAATATTACTATTTACTAGGATTGATTAGGATTAAATTTATAATTTTGAAATTTTATGAACTATGTCTCATAAATCTCATTTTTTCTTCTATATATTTTATTTCTATTTATTGTTATTTTTCATTTCATTTTCATATCTATATTTACTGAAATGTATAAAAAATATTTTTAAGGTAAATTGACGTTTTTATCTATTTGGTTGAGTTTCTTTTTCTTCAATATATATATTTTCCTTAAACTAATTTATATAATATTTTCAAAATAACATAATGGTTGATTAATATCATTTTTACCTCTATTTGACATTTATTAAAAAAATAATATTAATTTTCTTACATTTTCCAAATGAAATAATTTTTTTCACGAGTGTGAACAAAATAATTGTTTTAATGTATACCACATACTTCAATTTTTCCACCATCATGAATATAATTTTTATTAAATAATAATTTACATATTTTCAATTTTATTTTCTATTATAATATTTTCCCTAATATATAATAAATTATTAAATATTAAATATTAAATTCTAAAATGAAAAGTGTTGTTACCTCAAGATATGTCTAATGATATTTTAATGGTATTTATATATATGAAAATATAATATAGTTTTATTTATTTTTATATTCATATATAATACAATGATACTATCCTTATTATTTTTTCAAATATTTTCTAATTATGATGTTCAAAACATGATGAAGCTAAAATTTTCCACTGGTTAAGCTACGAGGAAATAGAAAATATTTCCTAGAAATTTTTTAATGTATTAAAATGGATTATGAATATGTGGTCGGTTGGTCTATTAAATACCTCCAATTCATTAGGAAATAATTAATTATTATGATATCAAAGGGTATAATGAAGGTTATCTCAAGCCTAAAATATGGTACACTGATGACTATCGTAAGTTGTAATAGGGTTCATGTGTAGTCAACCAGAGAATGACATGTGATAAAATTTATTGGTGTGTATCCTTTAAATAACATTTATATGAATTTAAATACACTGCAATTTATTCCAATCTATAATTCCATGACCCTAGTTACCTAGGGTCAGTACATTATTACATAACATTCTAATGATACAAGGAATCATGTCCCGAAATACCGATCAGTTTAGTTAGCTTGGAAGTACTAGATACATTCATAAGTTTTTCATTACATCATGAAATAAAAACATCAACAAAATTTTTTCTTCTTTGGAAAACACTTATATTATTATCCTATATCTCAAATTCAACCATAAAATACTTCTTCACATCTTGGGAAAAATAAAATGTAAAAAGGGGTGAGGTCAGATGGTTAGTAAGGATAAAAATATATCGGAAACATTCCTAAATAAGCATAAACATTTAAGGAAATTTATAAAACTAATTAAAAATCTTTTTAAACATAAACAACAGCATAATATGGAAATGATAAAAATAAATAATTCCATTTAATTATTCACATGGATATTCTAATAGTTGAATAATCACATTCAATATCAATAGCCACTTTCATAATGATGGAATGCATAATTCCAGACTTCATAACCACATAGTCAATGCCTTGTTTCAAGAGTACTAATATGATTTTGTCAAGCCCTTATGCTAAGACACTAGTTTGTATCATGAGACATATCGAAGCATTGTTGAGCTATAGCAGGCTCCACCCATCACTTACTATGTCCAATGCATTCCTCATATGAAATGTTTTAAACATAACATAAATATTCCTATTAGAAATTGCATACTAAATGTCAATAATTTATCCATAAACCGTGAATGGTGTAAAAATATCACATCCACAAACCAATATGATTACATATATGATCTTCTAATATGACTATGTTAATAATATTTTAGTATTATCGTCCTTTCCAGTGTTAATTGATCCATTTTACTTTATTTGTTTTGTTATGTAAGATGTTTTTTTGTGGATAGGATGTATTTGATTCATATCTAGAATTATATAATGTTCTTAAAAATTATTATAAATCATCGAATGAAAATTATTCTTGAAGAATTATGATGTGAAATGAATCTCATTACGTTCGTGGAGATGGTAATCGATACGTTCGCACGGGCGACAATATCATTCAATGGAAGGTGAAATCATATGTAATTGAACGTTATATCATATAAACATAATAATTAACATGTTATATTTATTATTTACATCAATTATATATCATTATTATACCCATCCAAATAATGAAGTGTTTAAATAACAAAATACACCACAACGTGGAGACGATAAACCGTACGTACACACATATGGTGATTTGGTCATTCATATGATGGATAGAATAATGAATTGGGTTATACATTTTTTTAATAACATCATAGTATATAGAAGATACTTGAGTTATTATTTTAGAATTTAAACAACAAAGAATGGGTAATTGGAAGTAGAAAATAACTTGAAAGAGGTGTAGAAATATTTACCTCTTCTTCTGGTTCTTCCTTTTGATTTGATCAAAAGGGATCCTTAAGTTGGATTTTTGACTAAAGGAAGGCCTATAGGATTAATTGAAGATAGTTTAGAGGATATTTGGGTAGGGTTTGGCCAAGATAAATGGATATGAAGGTTTTAATTTGAGAAAAGGGGATGTGACCTTTTATAAGAGCGGTGAGGTTCACTTTAGGAAAATATATAAATATTATTTTATATTAAATTAATTTTCTGTTTCTAATGACTAAAAAATGAATTATTTAAAGTCTAAGCTGGGTATGGATCCCAAATCTGTCAACCAATAGGTTTTAGATTGGTTTAGGTCATCATATTAACATTATCTTTTAGATTTTACTCTTAGATAAATAGTTATACATTTACCATGTCTCTTTGTAATTTTATATTATATGGTTAATAAACTTACTATAAACATCCTAGCAAACCAAAAGTTGTTTATTAATTAAATATATAATATTATTTAATTCCTTCAGCCGAACATTAAATTTTTAGGAGTAGAATATCAATTAATAATATAATATTTGTTTCAAAAACTATTTTATGTGAATATTGACACTATTTGTTATTTTGTTTTTGATAAATTCATAACAACATTATTACTTCAAAAAAATTCATTTAATCAACTCCATCATGACATATTAACTTTTATAATTATTGGAATTCATTAAAAGGATAAAATTATATTTATTTGGATATTTATAATATCAATTATTTTAATCATTCATTATTAAGATAATTACTGCATCATCATTGTGTCATAAATAAATCTAATTATTTAATGTCTAAAAATTATAAATAAAATATTATTATATAGGAAATATTTTTATTTTCTACGGAATATTTATATTCTAAATTATATTATCTATAACCTTATATTAAAAATGGTTTAGTTATTAAACATAATATTTAACTCTTTTAACTCTTCTTTAAATAAGATAATAATAAATGCCCTAATCTAAACCGTGTGGACCGAATAGATCATATTTTATTCCTAAGGTTTTTTTAATTACACATATCCAATAGAAATAGGACATGTGTTAGTGTAATAATAATTTCATTTTTAGTATTTATTACCCTATTTACTTTTAACCGTGGTAAATAAAAATAAAAGTTATTATTCCCCAAAAAATATTTTCATCTTATTGAACCACATTTTACATACTGATATTAACCGTTTCTCATGGATTTTTGAATTTCAACTCACATAAGTGGTAAAGTTACATTTTATGTAAATTTGCAAATGCTCCATGGAGGAGAGTAAAAGAAGGTAAAAAGTTCAATAAAATTTTATATATCTAATATTATTACAAAATAACTCCAATGAATTACATTGAACATATATATGTATTATGTATCTATTTTGACCTAAAATAAATTTAAATGAAATAATTAATTATTTAATTATAAAGTCAATTTTAAACAATAACGTAGTGTTTTCACTATTCATCAAAAATTGAAAGTTTTCAGAAAAATACCAAAAATTCACCATAAGATAATTTCGATATTCCGAATACAAAAATGAAGTCCATTTTTAAACATAAAATTATAATATTTTAAAAAGTGTGTAATACTGTTCATAGCTGCTAGTTTGATTGATTGTGGTGTGTTTGAACTCGATGTTGTGTACAACAAAATATATTGTCTTATTCAAAGGGAAATGTATGGTGAAAGATTGGGGTGTTACATTCTCGCGTCCTTATAATAATTTCTTCCTCAAAATTTCTGGAACACTACTACATAAAAAGATTTAGGTGGTTCTTCATCATAAGTTCCCCTGGTTCCCACGTTGCCTCTTCCATCATAATGTTTCTCCATTGAAATTTTACTAGATGAGTCATCCGTTTTCTAGGCACATGTTTTCTAGTATCAAGAATCCTAATAGTCTCTTCACAATAAGATAGATCGGGTTCCAGTTCTAATTCTTCATTGGTGAGTACATGCATTAGGTCAAGAATGTATTTTCTCAATATTGATAGATAAAACACATCATGAACATTGGAGAGACTTGGAGGCATTTACAAATGATAAACTATAACTCCAATTCATTCCATAATTTTGAAAAGTCCGATGTACCTAGGATTCAATTTACCATTCATACCAAAACGTATAACACCCTTAATTGGGGATACATTCAAGAAAACATGGTCTCCTACTTGAAATTATAGAAACCTCTTTCGATTATTGGAATAGCTCTTTTTTCTACTTTGGGATACTTTGATGTGGGTTTGGATAACCTTCACCTTTACCATTGTTTCCGCAACAAGTTATGGGTATACGAGTTTTCTTTCACCAATATCATCCCAAAAAGTTGGTGTGCGACATCTCTTTCTATATAATTCTTCATATGGTGCCATATGAATATTTGAATAGAATCAATTGTTATATTAAAATTCTACCAGAGGTAAATATTGATCACACATACCTTGAAAGTCATGTGAGCAAGATCTCAACATGTCTTCTGAGGTTTGAAAGGCTTGTTCTAATTGTCCATAAGTTTGTGGGTGGTAGGAAGTGCTCAAACAAAGGTCATATCTATGGCTTTCTGAAGACTTTTCCAGAATCTTGATGTAAAATGAGGATCACAATCAAAATCAATAGATAACGGTACTAAATTAACTCTGACAACTTCATTAATATATAGTCTTGCTAGATGTTTAAGTGGTAAAACTTATCTTATAGAAAGAATGTTTGTTGAATTGGTTAGACGATCAATAATGACCAATATTCCATCATTCCTTCTATGAGTATTTAGTGGCCCAATGAAAAATTCCATCATAATATTATCCTATTTCCACTCAGGTATGGGAAGAGGTTGTATGAGTCCTCTTGGTTGTTGCCTTTCATCTTTCATTTATTGACAAACATTACATCTTGACACAAAATCTGCAATCTCCATCTTCTTTTTGTCCCACCAAAATTGTTCTTTTAAATCTCTATACATCCTAGTACTACCAGGGTGTATAGAGAAATTGGAGTTATGAGCATCATCCAACAATTTACCTTTTTAGATCTGGTATATTGGGAACACAAAGTCTCTTGACAAATTTCAAAATCCCATTTTCATATATGAAGTCACACAATCTCCCATCATTTACAGCTTTGATCTTCTTTTGAAACTCCTCATCATCAGCCAAAGAAATTTTTATCCTTTTGAGTAAATATGTTTTGGCAACCATTTGAAAACGTATTGATGTTTCACCTTCGAAGATTATTCCCATATACATTTTCATTAGATTAGTGAAAATAAGATCCCTTTAAAATCTTATCTTGTTCAAAACGCCATGACACTTTCTTCTCAAAGAATCTTATACCTTATTTTCTATCCCCAGGTGGTAGTGGATTATGACATCATAATCCTTGAGTAGTTCAAGCCATCTCCTTTTCCTCATGTTGAGTTCTTTCTATGAGAAAATATACTTTATACTCTTGTGATCGGTATATATATCACATTTTTCACCAATGAGATAATGTCTCCATATCATCAACGCAAAGATTACCGTTGAAAACTCAAGATCATGAGTAGGATAGTTTTGATTATGAATTTTTACCTGATGTTATGCATAGGAAATTACCCTATCATTCTGCATAAGGATACAATCAAGTCCTTTCTTTGATTCATCACTATAATTAACAAACCCATCATTCCCCGATGGTAGAGTTATGATATGAGTATTGAATAATATTCTCTTCAATTATTCAAAACATTATTCACACTCTATTTTTTCAAACAAATTTAACCCTTTCACATGTGAGGTTTCTTAATGGGTTATCCTATCGAGAAAAATTCTGGACGGAATGCTGAGAATAACCCGCAAAACAAATAAAACTGTGTACCTAAGTTATTCTCATCAGTGTTAGACATTCTTTGACTTCTCTGATCTTAGAAGGATCAACATAGATTTTATCCTTAGATACAATATGACCAAGAAAATAAATCTCTGGAATCTACAATTATCAATAGAGAAACTTCTCGTATAATTAATTTCGTTTAAGTGTTTTCATAATAGTGTTTAAGTGATTTTACTGATCTTCAGAGTGTTTGGATTATACAAAGATATCACTAATAAATAACACTATAGAGTCATCAAGATATTCTTTGAAAACGTTGTTTATTAGATCCATGAAAATAGAGGATGCATTAGTCAATCCAAAATCCATTACTGTAAACTCATATTGCTCGTACCAAGTTCGAAATGCTAATTTTTGAATTTCTGCCTTTTTCACAAACAATCGAGATATCCAAATCGTAGTTCAATCATTGAAAAATATTGAGTTCCATGATGTTGGTTGAAAAAATCATCAACGTGAGGTAGGGGATACTTGTTCTTTATTGTTATAGCATTAATCTCCATGTAGTCAACGCACGACCTTGTAGATCTATCTTTCTTTTCAACAAAATGTATAGGGGATCCCCATAGAGAAAAACCATGAAGAATAAATCCCCTATTACTCATTTACACTTGTTGTTTCTTTAGTTCTATTAACTTTGCAATGGACTTTCTATATGGGGTCTTCGATATGGGCCATGAACCAACAATTAAATCAATGGAAAACTCAATTTCTCATCTAGGTGGATGTACATGAAAATATTCTCAAAACAGATCAACATATTATAGCACAATAGGTACGCCCTCTATTTGAAAATTCCTTTCCTCACCCAATGTTTTTTAATTCTCTTCCTCCTCAATAATTGAATTTAGTTGAGAAACTGGGGGTGGATCTAGATAAGAATCATATGGTGACGTTTCTACTCTAATGATAAGGTAGTCATTGTCATCATCAAAAATTATAACCTCTTTCTTCTTACAATAAATTTTCTCATTATGGTTCGGAAGCCAATCCATACTGAGGATTATATCAAATTCAATCATGGGAATGATGATGAGATCAATAGATAAATAACATTTATATTCCTTAATGGGAACTGATTCACAAAACATTGTTGAAATGATACATCCCTTAAGAGTGTTGACTGAAAACTCCCTTGTTAAATGAAATTTGAAATATCTAATTTACATAGAAAAATGGGAAGATATGAAATAATGCGAAGATCCAGAATCAAATAAAGCATTTGATAAATAAACTTTTTGAGGTATGTTTCCTTGGAACATAGTATCTTCATTTTCATAATTCCCCTTTTCACTACAATTGTATAATTCAACATTGACAGCCTCTTTCTTCCCCTTGCAAGCACGAGCTTGGTGGCCTTTTACACCACACTAGTAACAAACTCATATTCCCTTTAGGAAATAACTGTGGTGTTTCTTCCTACATTTACTATAGGATGGATATTCAAATTTTCCCTTCATCCCCTTATTTCTATTTCCAGAGTGTTCAGCAGATCGCTTCTTCTCTTTCCATTCTATAAAGTCATAAGACTTGGAGAATTCTTTTTCTGTCTTGATAGCTCATGAGACAATATCTTCGTATGACGAGAAGTATTGTGTGACTAATGCTCGATTGAGAAATGGGTTTAACCCATAAAATAAATGATCAATCTTACATCTAGTGTTAGGTATATAATTTGTAGCATGACTTGGTAACCTTGTTAAGTTAGCATCATACTTTGCGACATTCTCATCCTTTTTTTCCTCAAACTCAGAAACTGTCTTTCCATATCCTCTTGATGGTCACGAGGAATGTATTTTTATATGAAAATCTCTTTAAACTCCTTCCATTCAATATTTGATAATTTATTATAATCCTTTTTGTTTTGAATCAATGACCACCATTGACCTGCATTTCCTGTGAGGAGATAAAATTCCATGAAAAAATTTTCCCTTTCGTTACTCCCCAAATGGTGTAATATTTTCTCTGAGGAATTTATCATTTGATCTGCTACTAATGGATTTGTACTCCCATTTAATGTTTGTTTTTTTGACTCAGGAAGTGGTCTAACACTGATCATCTACATTGTGGATAAGGGTTCTCCATACAGGTAAGGTTATTATTCATAACCTGAGTGAGTTGTCCCAATATGGTTATAAGATGATCAGCCCTAGTTACTTCACCAGCACCACTCTAATTATCTATAGTATGAGGTAAATCCCTACATGGATTATGTTCATTGATATGGTTTCCATTCCTTCCACTAGGTGCCATTTTTAAAAAATGGCATACACTAGATTAGTTTATGAATTGCAATACATAATTCCAAACTTGTAAAACAGTTAACATAATTTGAACTTTTTGTTAATATAACCATAATCATAAAAATGATTTATTTGAGGATGTATATACTCATAAACCCTTCATACTATTTTTCAAATAAAATGAAATTTATCCTAAGCATGTCCCCCTGGAGTGTCGTAACCAAGAGTGAAACAAGGCCCATTGTTGTGCACCAGTTCTCGTTCGAGTCTAGCTCAAAGAGGTATTTTCAGGTTTTACCCCTAGGTATATCTATGCTAGAGCTGCCTATAACGCCCCGACCCTAGTTACCCGGAGTCGGTGCATTGTTACATAACATTGGCATGATCACAAGAAAGATCAAATCTCGAAAAACCGATTGGTTTAGTAGCCTTGGAAACACTAGATATATTCATAAGTTTTACATTACATCATAAAATGAAAAAATACTACAACAACATAATGTCTCCACAGTCCACACTATTATCCCCTCATAATATCCCTGCAGGTCATTCATAATTTACTTCTTCACTTCCTGGGAAAAATAAAACATAGAAAAGGGGTGAGCTCAAATGCCCAGTAAGGATAACAATATATCGGAAACTTTCATAAATAAGAATAAACATTTAAGGCTATGTATAACTAAAACAAAATCCTTTTAAACATGAACTTCAACATAGTATGGAAAAAGTAAAATGAAATAATTCCGTTTACTTGTTCACATGGATATTCTACTAATCGAATAATCACATGCAATATCAATAACCACTTTCATAATGTTGGAATGCATAATGCCAGACTATCATAACCACATAGCCAAGGCCTCGTGCGAAGACTACAAATAATATTTTTCCAAGGCCTTGTGCCAAGAAACTAGTTTGTCTCATTAGACCTACCGATGCATCGAGGAGCTATAGCGGGCTCCACCCATCACATATTAAGTCCAATGCATTCCCATATGAAATGGTTTAAACATAACATGAACATTCGTATTATAAATAGCATACGAAATGTCAATAATTTCACCATAAACTATGAATGATATAAAAATAGCACATCCACAGTCAAACATATCACAAAACCTTCAATACAATATAGAAGTTTTGTATCATAATAAATCAACTACAAATAAGCGTAAAATCCATCAAAGGATGTTGACATAGATGAAATCAAAAAACTTTTTGGAGAAATATATCTTTCTATTTTTGAAATCATTTAAGAGCCATATAAAATAGAACAATTTCTTGAAAATATTCTTATAATCTTTTAAGGAAAACTTTGAAGATATTTATAACGGCAGAAAATAACCTCACTCGCCGTATAAGTTAAAAAAAAATTCTTACCTTAATTCTGTCGAAAAGGTTAAAAAGGACCTTGTTTTGAAAACGACGGAAAGATTCCTCTTCTAAAAAGTCAAACAAGGGTATAAATGACTTTAACCCATATTCTTGTAAATAATAAAAATGTTTTGAAATACATTTTGAAGAAACATGGATGTGGATGATAAAGAGATCCCAGTAGATTATTACATATAAACAACCTCGGATAATGAAGAGATTGTGAAATAACCCTTACCTTGTACTTTTCCTTGGATGGGGTAGGTTAACCTCCTGTATAATGGTGAAATAATTGTTATTAAATTATACAGAATCATATATATTAATATGATATCATATATGATCTTTTAATATTGATTTGATAATAATATTTTAGTATTATCGTTGTTTCGGGTGTTAACTTACTTGTTTTCTTTTATATGTTTTGTTACATAAGACATGTTTATAAAAGATAGGTTGTATATTATTCATATCCAGAATGATATAAAGTCCTTAAACATTATTTTTTAAATCATAAAATGATAATTATACTTGAATGGATACGATGGAGAATGAATCTCATCGCGTTCGTGGAGACGGTAGTCCGTACGTACGCACGAGCGACAATATCATTCTTTTAAAATAATATATAAATGGATGGTATATCATATATACAGAATCATTAACATGTTATATTTATTATTTACATGAGTTATATATCATTATTATACCCATCCAAATAATAATATATTGAATAACAATTACACCACGACGTGGAGACGGTAAGCCGTACGTACGCACGTATGGTGACATGTTATTCAAAGGGTGGAAAGAATACTGAATATGGTTGTAACATATTTATAATAACATCACAGTATATATATGATACTGGAGTCATTATTTTAGAATGGTAACAACAAAGGAACAAGAAGTGTAAGAAGAAATGAACTTGGAAATGGGTGGTGAAATCATTACCTCTTCTTCGGGTTCATCCTTTTGATTTGATCAAAAGGGATCCATAGGTTGTATTTATTATCAAACTAAGGCCTCTAGGTTGTATTGAGGGATGTTGGGAGAGTATTTGGGTAGATTTTGTCCGAACCAAAAGGCTTTGAAGGTGTGAAGAAATGAGGAGGAGGAGTGCCCTTTTATAAGAGGGGTGATGGGCACCTTTGGAAAAGCTAGAAATATTAATTTATAATAAATTAATATTCGGTTTCTAATGGCTCCAAAGTTTATTATTTAAATTTTAAGGTGTGGATAGGTCGAAAACAACTCAACCAATAGAATTTAGACAGGTTTGGGTACTTATATTAACCTTATCTTTAAGTATTAACTCTAAGTTAATTAGTTTCACTTTTACAATGTCTCTTTGTATTTTTATATAATATGGTTAATAAACTTACTATATACATCCAAGATACTCTCATGTGGTCCATTAATGGTTAACCTATCATGATATAAGTCTCTTGGCCGATCCTTAGATTTTTAGGAATTTAATATCAATTAATAGTATAATATTTGTTTTAAGAACTATTTTATGTCAATTTTGACACTATTCAATAGTTGATTTTTTTGAAACTCATAACAGATTGATTACTTCGAAAAAAGTAAATTAAATCAATCCTAATATATCATATTATCCTTGAAAATTAGTTTAATTCATTAAAAGTTTCATATTATATTTATTTGGGTATTTATAATATCAATTAATTTAATTTTTCACTATTTTAGTAATTATTGAATCATCATTGTGTCATAAATAAAATAAATTCTTTAATGTCTAAAAATTATAAATTAAAAATCATTATGTAGGAAATCATTTTATCTTTCTAATTAATATTTATAATCTAAAATCCAACATATATAACCCTATGTAATAATTGTTTTTCTAAAAGATATATGCTTGTGTCATTTTTTGTATTCATTTTAACTTAATCCATTTTTTAAATTCAAAACAAAGAAGTGGCAGAATTTAATTTAAAATTAATTCCCGCTGTCAAAACAAAAAGCGTGGTTTTAAGAGATAATAACTATCAAAAGATTGACACTTGTTTATGTTCGGTTTAATTGTAAAATTATGTCCAATGACCAACATTATAATAAATGGTAAAAATATATTCTAAATATACTTTAAAACCACTCAAATTCATAATTTATCACAATTAATTATTTTGATTAAAAAAGTTGTTTTTAATTAAAATTTAGATATTTTCACTATTCATCAAAATATGAATGTTATCCAAAAAGTACCAAAATTTCATCTTAGGCTAAATTAAAGATTCCGAATCTAGAAATGAAGTCCATTTTAAAATATAAAATATATATAATTTTGAAAAGTAGGTATTACTATTCATAACGGCTATTTTGATTGGTTATGGTGTGTTAGAACTCGGTGTTGCGTACAACACACGCTATCACATTATTCAAAGAGAAGAGTACCGTAGAAGCTTGGGGTGTTACATTCTCCCCTCCTTCAAATAATTTCGTCCTCGAAATTTCTAGAATACTACCGCATGAAAAGACTCGGGTGGTTCTGTAACACCCCAAGCTTCTACGGTACGTTTCCCTTTGAATAATGTGATAGCGTGTGTTGTACGCAACCTCGAGTTCTAACACACACCACAACTAATTAAACAAGCCGTTGTGAATAGTAATACCTAATTTTTGAAATTATATATATTTTATATTTGAAAATGGACTTCATTTTTGGACTCGGAATATCGAATTTAGCCTAAGGTGAAATTTTGGTACTTTTCGGATAACTTTCATATTTTGATGAATAGTGAAAATTACTAAATTTTAATTAAAAACAACTTTTTTAATCAAAATAATTAATAGTGATAAATTATGAATTTTAGTAGTTTTAAAGTATATTTAGAATAAATTTTTACCATTTAATATAATGTTGGTCATTGGGCATAATTTTACAATTAAACCGAACATAAACAAGTGTCAATCTTTTGATAGTTATTATCTCTTAAAAACACGCTTTTTGTTTTGACAGCGGGAATTAATTTTAAATTAATTTCTGCCACTTCTGTGTTTTGAATTTAGGAAAATGGATTCCATATTTGGAATCAGGATGTTCAAATTGTGTAAATAGGTAACTTTTATTTTTAGACATTTTGAATAATTACTGCGGTAAATATTTTATTTACCATGGTTAAGGGTAAATCCGGTAAATAAGGGTTAAACAAATAATATTATAATAATACTAAATTACCCTAAAAACGTGTCTTAACCCTATTGGTTGATAGATGGTCGACCATGGACATCTTTGTGTCAATTTTGGGACCCCATGGATCCACTTGTAAGTGATAATGACACTTTATTTTAATTTAGTTAAAATGAATACAAAAATGACACAAGCATATATCTTTTAGAACAACAATTTTTACATAGGGTTATATATGTTGGATTTTAGATTATAAATATTCATTAGAAAGCGAAAAAGATTTCCTACATAATGATATTTTATTTATAATTTTTATACATTAAATAATTTATTTTATTTACGACACAATGATGATGCAGTAATTACTATAATAGTGAAAAATTAAAATAATTGATATTATAAATACCCAAATAAATATAATATGAAACTTTTAATGAATTAAAATAATTTTCTAGGCTAATATGATATATTAGGATTGATTTAATGTACTTTTTTAGAAGTAATCAATCTGTTATGAGTTTCACAAAAATCAACTATTGAATAGTGTCAAAATTGACATAAAAGAGTTCTTAAAACAAATATTATATTATTAATTGATATTAAATTCCTAAAAATCTAAGGTTCGGCCAAGAGACTTATATTATGATAGGTTAATCATTAATGGACCACTTGGGGGTCGGTTGGATGTATATAGTAAGTTTATTAACCATATTATATAAAAATACAAAGAGACATTGTAAAAGTGAAACTAATTAACTTAGAGTTAATACTTAAAGATAAGGTTAATATAAGTACCCACACCTGTCTAAATTCTATTGGTTGAGTGGTTTTCGACCTATCCCCACCTTAACCTTTGAATAATAAGCTTTGGAGCCATTAGAAACCGAATATTAATTTATTATAAATTAATATTTCTAGCTTTTCCAAAGGTGCCCCTCACCCCTCTTATAAAAGGGCACTCCTCCTTCTCATTTCTTCACACCTTAAAAGCCTTTTTGTTCGGCCAAAATCTGCCCATATAATCTCCCAACATCCCTCACTACAACCTAGAGGCCTTAGTTTGATCAGAAAGCCAACCTAAGGAGCCCTTTTGATCAAATCAAAAGGAAGAACCCAAAGAAGAGGTAATGATTTCACCACCCTTTTCTAAGTTCATTTCTTCTTCCACTTCTTCTTCCTTTGTTCTTACCATTCTAAAATAATAACTCCAGTATCTCACATATACTGTGATGTTATTATAAGTATGGTACAACCATATTCAGTATTCTATCCACCCTTTGAATAACATGTCACCATACGTGCGTACGTACGGCTTACCGTCTCCACGTCGTGGTGTAATTGTTATTCAATATAATATTATTTGGATGGGTATAATAATGATGTGTAACTCATGTAAATAATAAATATAACATGTTAATGATTCTTTATATATGATATACCATTCATTTATATATTATTTTAATATCAAAATAATGATATTGTCGCTCGTGCGTACGTACGGACTACCGTCTCCACGAACGCGATGAGATTCATTCTCCATCGTATCCATTCAAGTATAATTATCATTTTATGATTTAAAAATGATGTTTAAGGACTTGATATCATTCTGGATATGAATAAGATACAACAAACATGGCTTATGTAACAAAACATATAAAAGAAAATGAGTAAGTTAACACCCGAAACGATGATAATTCTAAGATATTATTAATAAATCAATGTTAAAAGATCATATATGATATCATATTAATATATATGATTCTTTTATAATTTAATAACAATTATTTCACTATTATACAGGAGGTTAACCTACCCCAACCAAGGAAAAGTACAAGGTAAGGGTTATTTCACAATCTCTTCATTATCCGAGGTTGTTTATATGTAATAATCTACTGGGATCTCTTTATCATCCACATCCATGTTTCTTAAAAATGCATTTCAAAACATTTTTACTATTTACTAGAATATGAGTTAAAGTCATTTATACCCTTTTTGACTTTTATAAGTGGTTTATAAAGGAATCTTTCGGTCGTATTCAAGACAAGGTCCTTTTTAACCTTTTCGACAGAATTGAGGTAAGAATGTTTTTTTTAACTTATACGGCGGGTGCGGTTATTTTCCGCCGTTATAAAATCGTCGAAGCTTTCCATACAAGATTATAAGAATATTTTCAAAGAAAATGTTTTATTTTATATGGACCTTAAATGATTTCAAAATAAAAGGAGATACTTCTTTAAAAAAAAAAATTTGATTTCATCTATGTCAACATCCTTTGATGGATTTTAAGATTATTTGAAGTTGATTTATTATGATACAAAACTTCTATATTGTATTGAAGGTTTTGTGATATGATTGACTGTGGATGTGCTATTTTTATACCATTCATAGTTTATGGTGAAATTATTGACATTTCGTATGCTAGCTTTAATACGAATGTTTATGTTATGTTTAAACCTTTTCAAATGGGAATGCATTGGACTTAATAAGTGACGGGTGGAGCCCGCTATAGCTCTTCGATGCATCGGTAGGTCTCATGAGACAAACTAGTGTCTTGGCACAAGGCCTTGACAAAATCTTATTTGTAGTCTTGGCACGAGGCCTTGGCTATGTGGTTATGATAGTCTGGCATTATGCATTCCAACATTATGAAAGTGGTTATTGATTTTTGCATGTGATTATTCATTTAGTAGAATATCCATGTGAATAAGTAAATGGCATTATTTCATTTATGCCATACCATGTTGAAAGTTCGTATTTAAAAGGCTTTTGTTTTAGTTATACATTGCCTTAAATGTTTATTCTTATTTATGAAAGTTTCCACTTTATTGTTATCCTTACTGGGAATTTGAGCTCACCCCTTTTTTTTATGTTTTATTTTTCCCAGGATGTGAAGAAGTAAGTTATGAATGACCTGCAGGGATTTTATGAGGGGTTAATAGTGTGGATTGTGGAAACATTATGTTGTTGTATTAGTTTTTCATTTTATGATGTAATGTAAAACTTATGAATATATCTAGTGTTTCCAAGGCTACTAAACTAATCGGTCTTTCGAGATTTGATCTTTCTTGTGATCATGCCAATGTTATGTAATTAATGCACCGACTCTGGGTAGCTGGGGTCGGGGCGTTACAGTTGGTATCAGAGGAAGTTTAGTACAAACCTTGGAAGCTAGATTTAGATAAACTCTGATTAGAGCACATAGACCTAAGATGAACTTTGAGGATTAGTATGGAAGAACTTCCTAGAATTTTGGTATTGTAGATACTTTGTGAGTTTTCCGAGCAATACATCCCTGTCTGGATACGAGCAGGTAGAGGCGGCTCTGGCACAGATGTACCTAGGGGTAAAACCCGAAAACACCGCTTTGAGCTAGACTCGAACGGGAACTGGTGCACGACAACGGGCCTTGCTGCACTCTTGGTTACGACACTCCCGGGGGATATGCTTAGGATAACTCTCACTTTCTTTACAAATCATTATGAAGGGTTTATGAGTATATACTTCCTCAAAGAAAACATATTTATGATTATGGATTATATCCATATATAGTTCAATTTATGTTTAGTGTTTTATATGTATGGGATTATGTATTTTGATTCATAAACTGATCTAGTTTATGACATTGTTTAGAAATGGCGCCTAGTGGAAGAAATGGAAACCGTATCAATGCACGCACTCCATGTAGGGATTGCCCTCCTGCTCAAGATAATTATAGTGGGGCTGGTGATGCAACTGGTGCTGATCAGCTAATCACCGTACTGGGACAACTTACTCGGGTTATGAATAATAACCTTACCCGTATGGAGCACCCTGATCCGCAGCGTGGAGGATCAATGTTAGATCGATTCATGAGACAACAACCACCAACGTTCAATGGGAGTACAAATCCCTTAGTAGCTGAGCAATGGATATTTTCCCTAGAGAAAATATTTCAGGCTTTGGGGAGTAGTGAAAGGGAAAAAGTTACCATGGCAGTTTACCGCCTCACTGGAGATGCTGATCAATGGTGGTCATTGATTCAAAACATGAAGGAAGATGATGAAGTATCAAACATGGAATGGAGGGAGTTCAAAGATCTGTTTTTAGAAAAATACTTTCCTCGCGACCATCGAGAAGATATGGAAAGACAATTTATGAGTCTGAGACAAAAGGAGGATGAGAATGTCACAAAGTATGAGGATAACTTTACAAGGTTAGCGAGGTATGCTGGAGATTATATTCGCAACCCAAGAAGTAAGATTGATCGTTTCTTTGATGGGTTAAAACCATTTCTCCGTCGAGCATTAGTCTCACAATCCTTTTCGTCGTACGAAGACATTGTCTCATGTGCTATCAAGACCGAAAAAGAATTCTCTAAGTCTTATGACTTTAAAGCGAAGCAAGAGAAGAAGATACCTTCTGATCAATCTGGGAATGGAAATAAGGGGAAGAAGGGAAAGGTTGAATATCCATCTTGTGGTAAATGCGGGAAGAAACATCCTGGTACTTGCTTGAAGGGAATGGGAGTCTGTTACAAGTGTGGTGAAAAAGGCCACCAAGCTCATGATTGCAAGGGGAAGAAGGAAGCTACCAACGTTCAGTGCTACAATTGCAGGGAGATGGGGCATTATGCAAATGCATGTCCTAAGCGTCAGGAGAACTTACCTCAGAAAAGGCCAAGGGATCAAGGCCATGCTTATGCTATCACTACTGCTGAGGTAGAAACTCCGAAAGACGTGGTGGCAGGTAATTTAATGGTTTCCTCAAGTTTAGCAAATGCATTATTTGATTCTGGATCATCGCATTGTTTCATATCTTCCCAGTTTGCTAAGAAAATTAGATATTTCCAATTTGATTTAATAAGGGAGTTGTCAGTTAAAACTCCTAAGGGAAGTATCGTTGCAACAAAGTTTTGTGAATCAGTCCCCATTAGAGCACATAAATTTTCTTTATCTGCTGATCTCATCGTCATACCTATGATTGAGTTTGATATAATCCTCGGTATGTACTGGCTTTCGGACTATGATGCGAAGATTTATTGTAAGAAGAAAGAGGTTACGATTCTTGATGATAATGATAAGGAACACCTTATTTTTAGAGCAGAATCGTCACCACCTAATTCTTATTTAGATCCACCCCCAGTAGTTCAACTTAATTCAATTATTGGGGAGGAAGAGAATGAAATAACTGCGGGTGAGGAAAGGAATGTTCAAATAGAGGATGTACCTGTTGTGAAAGAATTTGTAGATGTATTTCCAGAAGATTTACCTGGACATCCTCCAGAACGAGAAGTTGAGTTTTCCATTGATTTGATTCCTGGATCAAGGCCTATATCGAAGACCCCTTATAGAATGGCCACTGTAGAGTTAGTCGAACTAAAGAAACAACTAGAGGAATTGAGTAATAAGGGATTTATTCGCCCTAGTGTTTCTCCATGGGGAGCCCCTGTTCTTTTTATTAAAAAGAAAGATGGATCTATGAGGTTATGTATCGACTACAGGGAGATCAATGCTATAACGATAAAGAACAAGCATCCCCTACCTCGTATTGATGATTTATTTGACCAACTGCATGGAGCTCAATACTTTTCAAAGATTGACCTTCGATCTGGATACCATCAGTTGTGTGTGAAGAAGGAAGACATTCCGAAAACAGCATTTCGAACCAGGTACGGGCATTACGAGTTTACTGTAATGCCGTTTGGATTGACTAATGCACCCTCTGTATTCATGGATCTAATGAATAGAGTTTTCAAGGAGTATCTCGATGAATTTGTGGTGGTATTTATTGATGATATCTTGGTATACTCCAAAACCTACAAAGATCATGAAAATCACATGCGCATTATCTTGAAGACTCTGAGGAGGCATGAATTATGTGGAAAGTTTAGCAAGTGTGAATTCTGGCTTCAGGAGATTTCTTTTCTTGGCCATATTGTCTCTAAAGATGGAATCTCTGTTGATCCTTCTAAGACCAAGGCAATCCAAGAATGGCCAGCACCTACGAGTATAACTGAGGTACGTAGTTTTATTGGCTTGGCAGGTTATTATCGACGTTTCGTCCAGAATTTTGCCCGATTGGCTAACCCATTAACGAAGCTCACACGTAAAGGGGTTAAATTTGTTTGGACAAAAGATTGTGAAGAATGTTTCGAAGAACTGAAGAGAAGATTAGTCAATGCTCCTATATTGACTTTACCATCGGGGAATGATGGGTTCGTTATTTATAGTGATGCATCGAAGAAAGGACTTGGCTGTGTCCTTATGCAGAATGATAGAGTTATTGCCTATGCATCACGACAGTTGAAAATTCATGAACAAAACTATCCTACTCATGATCTAGAGTTAGCAGCTGTGATCTTTGCATTGAAAATATGGAGGCACTACCTCTATGGTGAAAAATGTGAGATTTATACTGATCACAAGAGTTTGAAGTATATTTTCTCACAAAAAGAACTCAACATGAGGCAAAGGAGATGGCTTGAATTACTCAAGGATTATGATTGTACGATACACTACCACCCAGGGAAGGCAAACAAGGTGGCAGATGCTTTGAGTAGAAAAGACCATGGAGTTTTGAACAATATGAGAATTGAAAGGGATCCAATTTTCATGGAGCTAGTGAAGATGGACATGGGAATAACCAGGGAAGGTGAAACATCAATGCTTTTTCAAATGGTTGCCAAACCATCTTTACTAGAAAGGATTAAGAGTTCTCAGACTGATGATGAAGAATTCCAAAAGAAGATTAAAGCTGTGAATGATGGGAGATTGAGAGAATTTGCGTATGAAGATGGAATTTTGAAATTCGGGAAGAGACTTTGTGTTCCCAATATACCTGATCTAAAAAGGGAATTGCTAGATGATGCTCATAGTTCCAATTTCTCTATACACCCTGGGAGCACCAAAATGTATAGATATTTGAAGGAACATTTTTGGTGGGACAACATGAAGAGGGAGATTGCTGATTTTGTGTCAAGATGTATGGTTTGTCAACAAGTGAAAGCTGGAAGGCAACAACCTGGAGGAGTCATGCAACCTCTTCCCATACCGGAGTGGAAATGGGACAATATTACAATGGAATTTGTCATGGGGCTACCAAAGACTCCTAGAAGGAACGATGCAATATGGGTTATTGTGGATCGTCTTACCAAGTCAGCACATTTTCTTGCTATAAGAGAAGATCTACCCCTGGAACGTCTAGCAAGACTATACATTAATGAAGTTGTGAGACTTCATGGAGTACCCCTATCAATTGTTTCTGATCGTGATCCCCGTTTTACTTCAAGATTCTAGAAAAGTCTTCAGAAATCCCTGGATACAGAACTTCATTTGAGCACTGCTTACCACCCTCAGACAGACGGACAATCAGAACGGACTATTCAAACCTTAGAAGACATGTTGAGATCTTGCTCACTTGACTTTCAGGGTATGTGGGATCAATATTTACCACTGGTAGAATTTTCCTATAACAATAGCTTCCATTCGAGTATACAGATGGCACCATATGAAGCGTTATACGGAAAGAGATGTCGTACACCAACCTGTTGGGATGACGTTGGTGAAAGAAAACTTGTAGGCCCAGAACTGGTGGAGGAAACGGTGGAAAAGGTGAAGGTAATCCAAAATCACATTAAAGCAGCTCAAAGTAGGCAGAAGAGCTATGTCGATAATTGAAGGAAGGATTTGGAATTTCAAGTCGGTGATCATGTTTTCCTGCAGGTATCTCCGTGGAAGGGAGTCATACGTTTTGGTAAGAAAGGTAAATTGAGTCCCAGGTACATCGGACCTTTCGAAATTCTAGAACGAATTGGGGCTGTAGCTTACCGATTGGCAATGCCGCCAAGTCTCTCCAAAGTTCATGATGTGTTCCACGTATCTCTGTTGAGGAAATACATACCTGACCCAACGCATGTACTCACCTATGAAGATTTAGAACTGGAACCCGATCTGTCTTATTGTGAAGAGCCCATCAAGATTCTTGATACGAGAGAACAAGTGTTGATAAACCGGACGACGCGTCTGGTAAAAGTTTTGTGGAGGAATCATAAGATGGAAGAGGCAACGTGGGAACCTGAGGAACTTATGATGAAGAACCACCTGAGTCTTTTTATGCAGTAATACCCTAGAAATTGTGAGGACGCAATTATTTGAAGGAGGGGAGAATGTAACACTCCAAGCTTCTATGGTACGTTTCCCTTTGAATAATGTGATAGCGTGTGTTGTACGCAACCTCGAGTTCTAACACACACCACAACTAATTAAACTAGCCGTTGTGAATAGTAATACCTAATTTTTGAAATTATATATATTTTATATTTGAAAATGGACTTCATTTTTGGACTCGGAATATCGAATTTAGCCTAAGGTGAAATTTTGGTACTTTTCGGATAACTTTCATATTTTGATGAATAGTGAAAATTACTAAATTTTAATTAAAAACAACTTTTTTAATCAAAATAATTAATAGTGATAAATTATGAATTTTAGTAGTTTTAAAGTATATTTAGAATATATTTTTACCATTTAATATAATGTTGTTCATTGGACATAATTTTACAATTAAACCGAACATAAACAAGTGTCAATCTTTTGATAGTTATTATCTCTTAAAAACACTCTTTTTGTTTTGACAGCGGGAATTAATTTTAAATTAATTTCTGCCACTTCTGTGTTTTGAATTTAGGAAAATGGATTCCATATTTGGAATCAGGATGTTCAAATTGTGTAAATAGGTAACTTTTATTTTTAGACATTTTGAATAATTACTGCGGTAAATATTTTATTTACCATGGTTAAGGGTAAATCCGGTAAATAAGGGTTAAAAAAATAATATTATAATAATACTAAATTACCCTAAAAACGTGTCTTAACCCTATTGGTTGATAGATGGTCGACCATGGACATCTTTGTGTCAATTTTGGGACCCCATGGATCCACTTGTAAGTGATAATGACACTTTATTTTAATTTAGTTAAAATGAATACAAAAATGACACAAGCATATATCTTTTAGAACAACAATTTTTACATAGGGTTATATATGTTGGAATTTAGATTATAAATATTCATTAGAAAGATAAAAAGATTTCCTACATAATGATATTTTATTTATAATTTTTAGACATTAAATAATTTATTTTATTTATGACACAATGATGATGCAGTAATTACTATAATAGTGAAAAATTAAAATAATTGATATTATAAATACCCAAATAAATATAATATTAAACTTTTAATGAATTAAACTAATTTTCTAGGCTAATATGATATATTAGGATTGATTTAATGGACTTTGTTCGAAGTAATCAATCTGTTATGAGTTTCACAAAAATCAACTATTGAATAGTGTCAAAATTGACATAAAAGAGTTCTTAAAACAAATATTATATTATTAATTGATATTAAATTCCTAAAAATCTAAGGTTCGGCCAAGAGACTTATATTATGATAGGTTAATCATTAATGGACCACTTGGGGGTCTCTTGGATGTATATAGTAAGTTTATTAACCATATTATATAAAAATACAAAGAGACATTGTAAAAGTGAAACTAATTAACTTAGAGTTAATACTTAAAGATAAGGTTAATATAAGTACCCAAACCTGTCTAAATTCTATTGGTTGAGTGCTTTTCGACCTATCCCCACCTTAACCTTTGAATAATAAGCTTTGTAGGCCTTAGAAACCGAATATGAATTTATTATAAATTAATATTTCTAGCTTTTCCAAAGGTGCCCCTCACCCCTCTTATAAAAGGGCACTCCTCCTTCTCATTTCTTCACACCTTCAAAGCCTTTTGGTTCGGCCAAACTCTGCCCAAATAATCTCCCAAAATCCCTCACTACAACCTAGAGGCCTTAGTTTGATCAGAAAGACAACCTAAGGAGCCCTTTTGATCAAATCAAAAGGAAGAACCCGAAGAAGAGGTAATGATTTCACCACCCTTTTCTAAGTTCATTTCTTCTTCCACTTCTTCTTCCTTTGTTCTTACCATTCTAAAATAATAACTCCAGTATCTCACATATACTGTGATTTTATTATAAGTATGGTACAACCATATTCAGTATTCTATCCACCCTTTGAATAACATGTCACCATACGTGCGTACGTACGGCTTACCGTCTCCACGTCGTGGTGTAATTGTTATTCAATATAATATTATTTGGATGGGTATAATAATGATGTGTAACTCATGTAAATAATAAATATAACATGTTAATGATTCTGTATATATGATATACCATTCATTTATATATTATTTTAATATCAAAAGAATGATATTGTCGCTCGTGCGTACGTACGGACTACCGTCTCCACGAACGCGATGAGATTCATTCTCCATCGTATCCATTCAAGTATAATTATCATTTTATGATTTAAAAATGATGTTTAAGGACTTGATATCATTCTGGATATGAATAAGATACAACAAACATGGCTTATGTAACAAAACATATAAAAGAAAATGAGTAAGTTAACACCTGAAACGATGATAATTCTAAGATATTATTAATAAATCAATGTTAAAAGATCATATATGATATCATATTAATATATATGATTCTTGTATAATTTAATAACAATTATTTCACCATTATAGAGGAGGTTAACCTACCCCAACCAAGGAAAAGTACAAGGTAAGGGTTATTTCACAATCTCTTCATTATCCGAGGTTGTTTATATGTAATAATCTACTGGGATCTCTTTATCATCCACATCCATGTTTCTTAAAAATGCATTTCAAAACATTTTTACTATTTACTAGAATATGAGTTAAAGTCATTTATACCCTTTTTGACTTTTATAAGTGGTTTATAAAGGAATCTTTCGGTCGTATTCAAAACAAGGTCCTTTTTAACCTTTTCGACAGAATTGAGGTAAGAATGTTTTTTTTAACTTATACGGCGGGTGCGGTTATTTTCCGCCGTTATAAAATCGTCGAAGCTTTCCATACAAGCTTATAAGAATATTTTCAAAGAAAATGTTTATTTTTTATGGAACTTAAATGATTTCAAAATAAAAGGAGATACTTCTTTAAAAAAAAGAATTTTGATTTCATCTATGTCAACATCCTTTGATGGATTTTAAGATTATTTGAAGTTGATTTATTATGATACAAAACTTCTATATTGTATTGAAGGTTTTGTGATATGTTTGACTGTGGATGTGCTATTTTTATACCATTCATAGTTTATGGTGAAATTATTGACATTTCGTATGCTAGATTTAATACGAATGTTTATGTTATGTTTAAACCTTTTCATATGGGAATGCATTGGAATTAATAAGTGACGGGTGGAGCCCGCTATAGCTCCTCGATGCATCGGTAGGTCTCATGAGACAAACTAGTGTCTTGGCACAAGGCCTTGACAAAATCTTATTTTTAGTCTTGGCACGAGGCCTTGGCTATGTGGTTATGATAGTCTGGCATTATGCATTCCAACATTATGAAAGTGGTTATTGATTTTTTCATGTGATTATTCATTTAGTAGAATATCCATGTGAATAAGTAAATGGCATTATTTCATTTATGCCATACCATGTTGAAAGTTCGTATTTAAAAGTCTTTTGTTTTAGTTATACATTGCCTTAAATGTTTATTCTTATTTATGAAAGTTTTCACTTTATTGTTATCCTTACTGGGCATTTGAGCTCACCCCTTTTTTTTATGTTTTATTTTTCCCAGGATGTGAAAAAGTAAGTTATGAATGACCTGCAGGGATTTTATGAGGGGTTAATAGTGTGGATTGTGGAAACATTATGTTGTTGTATTAGTTTTTCATTTTATGATGTAATGTAAAACTTATGAATATATCTAGTGTTTCCAAGGCTACTAAACTAATCGGTCTTTCGAGATTTGATCTTTCTTGTGATCATGCCAATGTTATGTAATTAATGCACCGACTCTGGGTAGCTGGGGTCGGGGCGTTACAGGTTCTTCATCATAAGTTCCTCAGGTTCCCACGTTGCCTCTTTCATCTTATGGTGTCTCCACAAAACTTTTACCAGACGCGTCGTCCGGTTTTTCAGTACTTGTTCTCTTGTATCAAGAATCCTGACAGGCTCTTCACAATAAGGCAGATCGGGTTCCAGTTCTAATTCCTCATAGGTGAGTACATGCGTTGGGTCAGGCATGTATTTCCTCAACAGAGATATGTGGAACACATCGTGAACGTTGGAGAGACTTGGCGGAATTGCCAATCGGTAGGCTACAACCCCAATTCGTTCTAGAACTTCGAAGGGTCCGATGTACCTGGGACTCAATTTACCTTTCTTACCAAAACATATGACTCCCTTCCATGGAGATACCTTCAGGAAAACATGATCACCGACTTGAAATTACAAATCCTTCCTTCGATTATCGGCATAGATCTTCTGCCTACTTTGAGCTACTTTGATGTGATTTTGGATTACTTTCACCTTTTCCACCGTTTCCTCCACCAGTTCTAGGCCTACAAGTTTTCTTTCACCAACGTCATCCCAACAGGTTGGTGTACGACATCTCTTTCCGTATAACGCTTCATATGGTGCCATCTGAATACTCGAATGGAAGCTATTGTTATAGGAAAATTCTACCAGTGGTAAATATTGATCCCACATACCCTGAAAGTCAAGTGAGCAAGATCTCAACATGTCTTCTAAGGTCTGAATAGTCCATTCTGATTGTCCATCTGTCTGAGGGTGGTAAGCAGTTCTCAAATGAAGTTCAGTATCCAGGGATTTATGAAGACTTTTCCAAAATCTTGAAGTAAAACGGGGATCACGATCAGAAACAATCGATAGGGGTAATCCATGAAGTCTCACAACTTCATTAATATATAGTCTTTCTAGACATTCCAGGGGTAGATCTTCTCTTATAGCAAGAAAATGTGCTGACTTGGTAAGACAATCAACAATAACCCATATTGCATCATTCCTTCTAGGAGTCTTTGGTATCCCCATGACAAAGTCCATCATAATATTTTCCCATTTCCACTTCGGTATGGGAAGAGGTTGCATGACTCCTCTAGGCTGTTGCCTTCCAGCTATCACTTGTTGACAAACCATACATCTTGACACAAAATCCGCAATCTCCCTCTTCATGTTGTCCCACCAAAAATGTTCCTTCAAATCTCTATACATTTTGGTGCTCCCAGGGTGTATAGAGAAATTGGAACTATGAGCATCATCCAGTAATTCCCTTTTTAGATCAGGTAAATCGGGAACACAAAGTCTCTTCCTGAATTTCAAAATTCCATCTTCATACACAACGTCTCTCAATATCCCATCATTCACAGCTTTAATATTCTTTTGAAATTATTCATCATCGGGCTGAGAACTCTTAATCCTTCCTAGTAAAGATGGTTTGGCAACCATTTGAAAAAGTATTGATGTTTCACCTTCCCTGGTTATTCCCATGTCCATCTTCACTAGATCCATGAAAATTGGATCCCTTTCAATTCTCATATTGTTCAAAACTCCATGGTCTTTTCTACTCAAAGCATCTGCCACCTTTTTTGCTTTCCCCAGGTGGTAGTGTATCGTGCAATCATAATCCTTGAGTAATTCATGCCATCTCCTTTGCCTCATGTTGAGTTCTTTTTTTGAGAAAATATACATCAAACTCTTGTGATCAGTATAGATATCACATTTTTCCCCATAGAGGTAGTGCCTCCATATCTTCAAAGAAAAGATCACAGCTGCTAACTCAAGATCATGAGTAGGATAGTTTTGTTGATGAATTTTCAACTATCATGATGCATAGGCAATAACTCTATCATTCTGCATAAGGACACAACCAAGTCCTTTCTTTGATGCATCACTATAAATAACGAACCCATCATTCCCCGATGGTAGAGTCAATATAGGAGCATTGACTAATATTCTCTTCAGTTCTTCGAAACATTCTTCACACTCTTTTGTCCAAACAAATTTAACCCCTTTACGTGTGAGCTTCGTTAATGGGTTATCCAATCGGGCAAAATTCTGGACGAAACGTCGATAATAACCTGCCAAGACAATAAAACTACGTACCTCAGTTATACTCGTAGGTGCTAGCCATTCTTGGATTGCCTTGGTCTTAGAAGGATCAACAGATATTCCATCTTTACAGACAATATGGCCAAGAAAAGAAATCTCCTGAAGCCAAAATTCACACTTGCTAAACTTCCCATATAATTCATGCCTCCTCAGAGTCTTCAAGATAATGCGCAAGTGATTTTCATGATCTTCGTAGGTTTTGGAGTATACCAAGATATCATAAATAAATACCACCACAAATTCATCAAGATACTCCTTGAAAACTCTATTCATCATATCCATGAATACAGATGGTGCATTAGTCAATCCAAATGGCATTACAGTAAACTCGTAATGCCCGTACCTGGTTCGAAATGCTGTTTCCGGAATGTCTTACTTCTTCACACACAACTGATGGTATCCAGATTGAAGGTCAATCATTGAAAAGTATTGAGCTCCATGCAGTTGGTCAAACAAATCATCAATACGAGGTAGGGGATACTTGTTCTTTATCATTATAGCATTGATCTCCCTATAGTCGATACATAACCTCATAGATCCATCTTTCTTTTTAACAAAAAGAACAAGGGCTCCCCATGGAGAAACACTTGGGAGAATAAATCCCTTATTACTCAATTCCTTTAGTTGTTTCTTTAGTTCAACTAATTCTACAGTGGACATTCTATAAGGGGTCTTTGATATAGGCCTTGATCCAGGAATCAAATCAATGGAAAACTCAACTTCTCGTTCTGGAGGATGTCCAGGTAAATCTTCCGGAAATACATCTACAAATTCTTTCACAACAGGTACATCCTCTATTTGAACATTCCTTTCCTCATCGACAGTTATTTCATTCTCTTCCTCCCCAATAATTGAATTAAGTTGAGCTACTGGGGGTGGATCTAAATAAGAATTAGGTGGTGACGATTCTGCTCTAAAGATAAGGTGTTCCTTATAATTATCATCAAGAATCGTAACCTCTTTCTTCTTACAATAAATCTCCACATCATAGTCTGAAATCCAATCCATACTGAGGATTATATCAAACTCAATCATAGGTATGACGATGAGATCAGCAGATAACGAACATTTATATGCTCTAATGGGGACTGATTCACAAAACATTGTTGCAATGATACTTCCCTTAGGAGTTTTAACTGACAACTCCCTTATTAAATCAAATTGGAAATATCTAATTTTCTTTGCAAACTGGGAAGATATGAAACAATGCGATTATCCAGAATCAAATAATGCATTTGCTAAACTTGAGGAAACCATTAAATTACCTGCCACCACGTCTTTCGGAGCTTCTACTTCAGCAGTAGTGATAGCATAAGCCTAGCCTTGATCCCTTGGCCTTTTCTGAGGTAAGTTCTCCTGACGCTTAGGACATGCATTTGCATAATTCCCCATCTCCCTGCAATTTTAGCACTGAACATTGGTAGTTTCCTTCTTCCCCTTATAATCACGAGCTTGGTGGCCTTTTTCACCACACTTGTAACAAACTCCCATTCCCTTCAAGCAAGTACCAGGATGTTTCTTCCCGAATTTACCACAAGATGGATATTCAACCTTTCCCTTCTTCCCCTTATTTCCATTCCCAGATTGATCAGAAGGTCTCTTCTTCTCTTGCTTTTCTTTAAAGTCATAAGACATAGAGAATTCCTTTTCGGTCTTGATATCACATGGGACAATGTCTTCGTATGATGAAAAGGATTGTGAGACTAATGATCGACGGAGAAATGGTTTTAACCCATCAAAGAAACGATCAATCTTACTTCTTGGGTTACGTATATAATCACCAGCATACCTTGATAACCTTGTAATTTTAGCCTCATACTTTGTGACATTCTCATCCTCATTCTGTCTCAGACTTAGAAATTGCCTTTCCATATCTGCTCGATGATCGCGAGGAAAGTATTTTTCTAAAAACAGATCTTTGAACTCCCTCCATTCCATATTTGATACTTCATCATCTTCCTTCATGTTTTGAATCAATGACCACCATTGATCAGCATCTCCAGTGAGGCGGTAAACTGCCATGATAACTTTTTCCCTTTCACTGCTCCCCAAAGCCTGAAATATTTTCTCTAGGGAATTTATCCATTGCTCAGCTACTAAGGGATTTGTACTCCCATTGAAAGTTGGTGGTTGTTGCCTCATGAATCGATCTAACATTGATCCTCTGCGCTGTGGATCAGGGTTCTCCATACAGGTAAGGTTATTATTCATAACCTGAGTAAGTTGTCCCAGTATGGTGATTAGCTGATCGGCACCGGTTGCATCACCAGCCCCACTATAATTATCTTGAGCAGGAGGGAAATCCCTACATGGAGTGCGTGCATTGATACAGTTTCCATTTCTTCCACTAGGCACCATTTATAAACAATGGCATAAACTAGATCAGTTTATGAATCAAAATACATAATCACATACTTATAAAACACTTAACATAAATTGAACTATTTATGGATATAATCCATAATCATAAAAATGTTTTCTTTGAGGAAGTATATACTCATAATCCCGTCATAATAATTTGTATAGAAAATGAGAGTTATCCTAAGCATATCCCCCGGGAGTGTCGTAACCAAGAGTGCAGCAAGGCTCGTTGTCGTGCAACAGTTCCCGTTCGAGTCAAGCTCAAAGCGGTGTTTTCGGGTTTTACCCCTAGGTACAACTGTGCCAGAGCCGCCTCTACCTGCTCGTATCCAGACAGGGATGTATTTCTCGGAAAACTCACAAAATCTCTACAATACCAAAATTCTATGAAGTTCTTCTATACTAATCCTCAAAGTTCATATTAGGTCTACGTGCTCTAATCAGTGTTTATCTAAATCTAGCTTCCAAGGTTTGTACTAAACTTCCTCTGATACCAATTGTAACGCCCCGACCCTAGTTACCCAGAGTCGGTGCATTATTACATAACATTGCCATGATCACAAGAAAGATCAATTCTCGAAAGACCGATTGGTTTAGTAGCCTTGGAAACACTAGATATATTCATAAGTTTTAAATTACATCATAAAATGAAAAACTACTACAACAACATAATGTCTCCACAGTCCACACTATTATCCCCTCATAATATCCCTACAGGTCATTCATAATTTACTTCTTCACTTCCTGGGAAAAATAAAACATAGAAAAGGGGTGAGCTCAAATGCCCAGTAAGGATAACAATATACCGAAAACATTCATAAATAAGAATAAACATTTAAGGCTATGTATAACTAAAACAAAAGCCTTTCAAACTTGAACTTCAACATATTTTGGCAAAAGTAAAATGAAATAATGCCATTTACTTGTTCATATGGATATTCTACTAATCGAATAATCACATGCAATAACAATAACCACATTCATAATGTTGGAATGCATAATGCCAGTCTATCATAACCACATAGGCAAGGCCTCGTGCCAAGAATACAAATAAGATTTTGCTAAGGACTTGTGCCAAGACACTAGTTTGTCTCATGAGACCTACCAATGCATCGAAGAGCTATAGCGGGCTCCACCCGTCACATATTAAGTCCAATGCATTCCCATATGAAAAGGTTTAAACATAACATAAACATTCGTATTAAAAATAGCATACGAAATGTCAATAATTTCACCGTAAACTATGAATGGTATAAAAATAGCACATCCACATTCAAACATATCACAAAACCTTCAATTAAATATAGAAGGTTTTTATCATAATAAATCAACTTTAAATAAGCGTAAAATCCATAAAAGGATGTTGACATAGATGAAATCAAAACACTTTTTGGAGAAATATCTCTTTCTATTTTTGAAATCATTTAAGAGCCATATAACATAAAAAAATTTCTTGAAAATATTCTTATAATCTTGTCAGGAAAACTTTGAAGATATTTATAACGGCAGAAAATAACCACACTCGCAGTATAAGTTAAAAAAACATTCTTACCTTAATTCTGTCGAAAAGGTTAAAAAGGACCTTGTTTTGAAAATGACGGAAAGATTCCTCTTATAAAATGTCAAAAAAGGGTATAAATGACATTAACCCATATTCTTGTAAATAATAAAAATGTTTTGAAATACATTTTGAAGAAACATGGATGTGGATGATAAAGAGATCCCAGTAGATTATTACATATAAACAACCTCGGATAATGAAGAGATTGTGAAATAACCCTTACCTTGTACTTTTCCTTGGTTTGGGTAGGATAAACTCATGTATAATGGTGAAATAATTGTTATTAAATTATACAGGAATCATATACATTAATATGATATCATATATGATCTTTTAATATTTATTTGATAATAATATCTTAGTATTATCGTTGTTTCAGGTGTTAACTTACTTGTTTTCTTTTATATGTTTTGTTATGTAAGACATGTTTATAAAGGATAGGTTGTATATTATTCATATCCAGAATGATATCAAGTCCTTAAACGTTATTTTTTAAATAATAAAATGATAATTATACTTGAATGGATACGATGGAGAATGAATCTCATCGCGTTCGTGGAGACGGTAGTCCGTACGTACGCACGAGCGACAATATCATTATTTTAAAATAATATATAAATTGATGGTATATCATATATACAGAATCATTAACATGTTATATTTATTATTTACATGAGTTACATATCATTATTATACCCATCCAAATAATAATATATTGAATAACAATTACACCACGACGTGGAGACGGTAAGCCGTACGTACGCACGTATGGTGACATGTTATTCAAAGGGTGGATAGAATACTGAATATGGTTGTACCATATTTATAATAACATCACAGTATATATATGATCCTGGATTCATTATTTTATAATGGTAACAACAAAGGAAGAAGAAGTGGAAGAAGAAATGAACTTGGAAAAGGGTGGTGAAATCATTACCTCTTCTTCGGGTTCATCCTTTGGATTTGATCAAAAGGGATACCTAGGTTGTCTTTCTGATCAAACTAAGGCCTCTAGGTTGTAGTGAGGGAAGTTGGGAGAGTATTTGGGCAGAGTTTGGCCGAACCAAAAGGCTTTGAAGGTGTGAAGAAATGAGAAGGAGGAGTTCCCTTTATAAGAGGGGTGAGGGGCACCTTTGGAAAAGCTATAAATATTACTTTATAATAAATTCATATTCAGTTTTTAATGGCTCCAAAGTTTATTATTTAAATGTTAAGGTGGTGATAGGTCGAAAAAAACTCAAAAAATAGAATTTAGATAGGTTTGGGTACTTATATTAACCTTATCATTAAGTATTAACTCTAAGTTAATTAGTTTCACTTTTACAATGTCTCATTGTATTTTTATATAATATGGCTAATAAACTTACTATATACATCCAAGAAACTCTAAAGTGGTCCATTAATGATTAACCTACCATGATATAAGTCTCTTGGCCGAACCTTAGATTTTTAGGAATTTAATATCAATTAATAATATAATATTTGTTTTAAGAACTCTTTTATGTCAATTTTGACACTATTCAATAGTTGATTTTTTTGAAACTCATAAAAGATTGATTACTTCGAAAAAAGTAAATTACATTAATCCTAATATATCATATTATCCTTGAAAATTAGTTTAATTCATTAAAAGTTTCATATTATTTTTATTTGTGTATTTATAATATCAATTATTTTAATTTTTCACTATTTTAGTAATTATTGCATCATCATTGTGTCATAAATAAAATAAATTATTTAATGTATAAAAATTATAAATAAAATATAATTATGTAGAAAATCTTTTTATATTTATAATTAATATTTATAATCTAAAATCCAACATATATAACCCTACGTAATAATTGTTTTTCTAAAAGATATATGCTTGTGTCATTTTTGTATTCATTTTAACTTAATTAAAATAAAGTGTCCCTATCACCTACAAGTAGCACCATGGGGTCCCCAAATCGACCCATAGATTCCTATGGTCGAACATGTATCAACCAATAAGTCTAGGACACGTTTTAGTGTAATTTAGTATTATTATAATATTATTTTTTAACCCTTATTTACCAGATTTACCCTTAACCATGGTAAATAAAATATTTACCACAGTAATTATTCAAAATGTCTAAAAATAAAAGTTACCTATTTAAACAATTTGGACATCCTGATTCCAAATATAGAATCCATTTTTCTAAATACAAAACACAAAAGTGGCAGAAGTTAATTTAAAATTAATTCCCGCTGTCAAAACAAAAAGCGTGTTTTTAAGAGATAATAATTATCAAAAGATTGACACATGTTTATGTTCGGTTTAATTGTAAAATTATGTCCAATGACCAACATTATATTAAATGTTAAAAATATATTCTAAATATACTTTAAAACCACTCAAATTTATAATTTATCACTATTAATTATTTTGATTAAAAAAGTTGTTTTTCATTAAAATTTAGTAATTTTCACTATTCATCAAAATATGAAAGTTATCCGAAAAGTACCAAAATTTCATCTTAGGCTAAATTCGATATTCTGAATCCAGAAATGAAGTACATTTTAAAATATAAAATATATATAATTTCGAAAAGTAGGTATTACTATTCATAACGGCTAGTTTGATTGGTTAGGGTGTGTTAGAACTCGGTGTTACGTACAACACACGCTATCACATTATTCAAAGAGAAGCGTACCTTAGAAGCTTGGGGTGTTACACTGCCTCTACCTGATCATATCTTGATAGGGATGTATTTCTTGGAAAACTCTCAAAATCTATACAGTACCAAAATTCTATGAAGTTATTCTATACTAATCCTCAAAGTATATCTTAGGGTAACGTTATATAATTAGAGTTTTTCTGTAGTTTGTACTAAACATCCTCTGATACCAACAATAACTCCCTGGCCCTAGTTTCCCAGATTCTGTTTATTGTTTCATAAAATCGGCATGATATGTGGAATCATGTTCTGAAAGACCGATCAGTTTAGTAGCCTTGGAAGAACTAGATACATTCTTATGTTTTACATTACATCATGAAATAGAAACATAAACAACATGTTGTACCCTTCTTAAAACACTTATATCCATAGTCTATAACTGTAGGTCAATCATAAAATAATTCTTCACATCCTGGGGAAAATAAAATATAAAAAGGAGTGAGCTTAGATGCTCAGTGACGATAACAACATAGTAGAGACATTCTTAAATAAGCATAAACATTTAAGGCAATGTATAAAACTAAAAAAGAATTTTAAACATAAACTATAGCATAATATTGAAAAGATAAAATTAAATAATTCAATTAACATATTCACATGGATAGTCTACTAGTCAAATATTCACATTCAATATCAATAGCCACTTTCATAATGATGGAATGCATAATTCCATACTAGATAACCACATAGTAAAGGCCTTGTGCCAAGACTACTAACAGGATTTTGGCAAGGCCCTGTGCCAAGACACTAGTTTGTCTCATGAGACCTACCGATGCATCAAAGAGATATAGATGGCTCCACCCATCACATAATAAGTACAATTCATTCCTTATATAAAAATGTTTAAACATAATATAAAAATTCATATTAAAACTATCATAAGAAATGTCAATATTTTCCCATAAACCATGCATGGAGTTAAAATAAAACATCCACAAAAAAATAGAACATAATACCTTCAATACAATATGGAAATTTTGTATCATAATAAATCAACTTCAAATAATCATAAAATCTAGTAAAGGATGTTGACATAAATGAAATTAAAACATTTTTAGAGAAATATCTCTTTCTAAATTGGAGTCATTTAAAAGTCATATAATTATAAAAGAAAGCATTTATTTGGAAAATATTATTATAAGTTGGTAAGGGAATCTTCAATGATGTTATAATGGCATAAAATATCCGCACCTGTGGTATAAGTAAAAAAAACATTCTTACCTTAATTTTGTCAAAAAGGTCGTAAAGTACCTTGTTTGGAAAAGGACTGAAATATTACTTTAAAACCATTTTATAAAAAGTCAAACAAAGTTATAAATGACCTTAAACCATAGTCTAGTAAATTGAAAAAATGTTTTGGAATACATTTTTAAGAATCATATAGGTGGATGATAAAGAGGTCCCAGTAGATACTTATGTAAAAAAACCTCCGATAATATTGAGATTGAGAAAATAACCTTAACCTTGTACTTTTCCTTGGTCGAGGGTACATTACCATTTTATATAATAGTTAAATAATTGTTATAAAATTATACAAGAACCATATAAGTATATATGATATCATATATGTTCTTCTAATATTACATGTTAATAACATTTTAGTATTATCATCATTTCTGGTCTAAAATAATTCATTTTCCTTTATATGTTTTCATACGTATGTTGCGTCTCTTATGCATAGGATGTATTTGATTCCTATCAAGAATGACATTAAGCTCTTTAAAAAATTTAATCATCAAATTAAAATTATTCTTGAATGATTACGATGGGGATGGAATCTCATCATGTTCGTGGAGACGGTAATGTGTACGTATGAATGAGCGACAATATCATTCAATTCAAGGTGAAATAGTATATAATTGAATGTTATATCATATATAAAGAATCATTAACATGTTATATTTATTATTTACATAAATTATACATCATTATTATACACATCCAAATAATTAAGTGTTTAAATAACAAACTACACCATGACGTGGAGACGGTAAGCCGTAAGTACGCACGTATGGTGAATTTGTAATTTATATGATGGATAGAATAATGAATATGGTTGAGACATTTTTACAATAACATCACAGTATACAGAAGACACTAGAGTTATTATTTTAGAATTGAAGAAACAAAGAAAGAGGAATTGGAAGAAAAAAATAACCCGAAAGAGGTGATGAAATATTTACCTCTTTTCGGGTTCTTCCTTCTGATTTGATCTAAATGGATCCTTAAGATGGATTTATAACTATAATAAGGCCTCTATGATGAATTTAAGCAATCATAAAGAATATTTGTGTAGGGGTTTTCCGAGCCAAATGGCTTTGAAGGTGTGAATTTGAGAGATGGTGAAGTGCCCTTTTGTAAGAGAGGTGATGGTCACTTGAGGAAAAGCTTGAAATAATATTTTATAATAAAATAACTTTCCATTTATAATGGATAAAAAATTAATGAATTATAGTATAAGGTCAGTATGGGTCGAAAAACTCTCAACCAATAGGTTTTATATAGGTTTATGTCATCATATTAACCTTCTATTTTATATTAAACTCTTAGTTAAATAGTTTAACATTTACCATGTCTCTTTTTATTTTTAAACTATATGGTTAATAAACTAACTATAAAAATCCACGAAAATATCAAGTGGTTCATTAATGACATATATAATATTATTTAATCTCTTTGGATGAAAATTAGATTTTTAGGAATAGAATATCAACTAATAATATAATATTTTTTTTAAAAAATATTTATGTCATTTTTTACACTATTTGGTATTGTGTTTTTGTTAAATTAATAACAATAATATTACTTCAAAAAATTTCATTTAATCAACCCAAATATGTCATATTAATCTATAAAATTATTATAATTCATTAAAAGTCTCAAATTAGATTTATTTTTATATTTATAATATCAATTAGTTTAATCATTTATCAATAAGGTAATTACTTCCTCATCATTGTGTTATAAATAATTTAATTTATTTAATGTATATAAATTATAAATAAAATACCATTATATAGGAAATATTTTATATTTATAATGAATATATATAGTCTAATTTATATTATTTATACCCCTATATTAAAAATGTTTTTGTTATTAAACATTGAATTTAACTCTTTTAACTCTTCTTCAAATAAAATAATAATAAATGTACGAATCTAATCCAAGTGGACATAAAGGGTCATATTTTATTACTAAGGTTTCTTTTGGTCAATTAAAACTTATCCTCTAGAATTAGGATATGTGTTAGGGTAATAATAATATCATTTTTACCCTTAATTACCCTATTTACTTTTAACCGTGGTAAATAAAATTAAAAAATATACTATTGACCAAATATTATTTTCAAGTTATTGAAAAAAATTTACTTACTGATATCAATCATTTCTCTTGGATTTTTGAAATTAAACTCACAGAATACGAAAATTTATGATTTATTTGAATGTGCAAATTCTCCTCCGAAGTGGGTAAAAGACGAAAAAAAGTTCAATAACATTGTATATATATAATATTACTCCAAAATTACTCAAATGAATTAAATTGAACATATATAGGTATTATTGATCTATTTTGACCAAAAATAAATTTAAAAATAAATAATTATTTAATTAAAAAGTTAGTTTTAAACAATAATGCAGTGTTTTTCACTATTCATTAAAAATTGAAGGTTTTTAGAGAAATACAAAAAATTATTCCTAAGCTAATTTCGATATTTCGAATCCAAAAATGATGTCCATTTTGGAAGATAAAATTTATAAAATTTCAAAAAGTGGGTATTAATATTCATAATGGCTTGTTTGATTGGTTGTGGTGTGCTTGAACTCGAAGTTGCATACAACACATGATTTTGTATTATTTGAAGGGAAAGATACTGTGGAAGCTTGGGGTGTTACATAATCCATTATTACATGTCATGTTTCTTGTTATATGATCACATGGTTAATGATCATTGATTCTTCTATAACTCATGTCTTATGAATTTGAAAATGATTTGGACATGATTATGATCAATGAATTTATGGGGAAGATTTTAAAATATGAATATCATATTATTATACTGTTATTCTCATTTTATACATACATATGATCATTGATTGAAATATCCCATTTTTTCCACCTTTCACAAGTTTGCATTTTACATGTCATGAAGAAAGGTTTTATATATGTATGGAATAACCAGTTTATATTGTATGAAGATCTATGTGGGGTAAAATTGAAGGTATTTAAGGGTATAAATAGACTAGGTATATTGTATTAAAATACAATAAATAATTATATTTCAAGATATTGTTTTGTTATATGATTTATTTAATAATCATTTAAAAAATTGTAATTTTAGTTAATCTAATATTTGGGTCACCACACCATGTCTAGTTATTCTAATTTTATTTTAATGAATCAATATGGGTTGATAGGATTTAAGTCCAATTTTCGATCAACACATAGAGAATATTTTTTATTATGGGAGGAATTAAAATGGATAAATTTATAGTGGTCTCCTTTAAGGTAGGTGTTGTGAAAACATTTTTTATGTAATTCATTAAAATATTATGTGAATGTTATTTTACTTGGAAGGGGCTGGTATAAAATAGCTTCAAGAATTATCCAATTAATTATTCCAATCAGATAAGGTAATTCATAATAAATCATCAATTATAAGAAACTATGTAAATTATTTCCATTACATTTTCTTTAGGAATTAAAATTAAGGTTTCAGAATCTATGATGATTCAATTTCTTTCAAAAATTAAAATCCTTTAATATAGTGAGTTGGGAAGTATTTATAACCCTGAAATAATGTATGTTGGTAGATCATGGATGAGTTGTATTTCGATCCAACTTTAGAATACATAATAAATCAGGTAAAGGAAAAGATAAATATGTGTTATTTAATACTCTAATCATTTTAACCAATTTAATTTCAGACAATCATAATTCTATTGTTATACTTTCTGGATTAGTTTTTTAGAATTAATATATATTTAACAAAAAACTAAATTTTCAAAAAACATATTATAATAAAAAAAATAGTGTTTCATGAGTATAAATGAGGAAAATAATTATTTTAAAAAAAGGATTTTCCATTTTGGGTAGAAAATATATTTTAAATTGTCCACCATGATGTTATGAGGAATATACCAAAGTTATAATTTGAAAAAAATCAAAAAAGGTGTTACATACCATAACAAAAGTAGCTAAATAAGAGTCATAAGATATTAAAAACATATATGAAGAAAAATTTTGCGTTAATACAAAAAAAATCTATACTGATGAGCCTGAACAAAAATAGTATAGATAACTATTTTAAGTGATTTTTTGATTATTTTTTTCACAATACTTATGACTATTCAACGTTTAAAAAATAAAACGTTATTGAGATATTTCAACACTTTAAATGTACTTTTAAGAATAATGTATGATATTTCATTTGTGAATTTCATTTTGATAATGAATAAAAATAAGAAAAAATTCTCTTATAAAATAATTTAGAAGAATAATATATAAAATGAATATGTAACTCCTTATACTACTCAATAAAATGGAGTTTTTAAGATAAATATTCAAATCATGATGGAATGGGATGAAAAATATTATCATAACTTGACAATTAAATTTTATTTGGGGAACATTGACAACAAATATTGTATATATTCTGAATAGTGGTATACTTAAACCCAAATTTTTTAAAACACCATATGTATGATCATCCAGAAAAAAAGATTTTCATGTAGAGTTTAATGGGTTTTGATATCCTAATTTATATCATTATTATTTTTTAAAAATTGGAAAAGCATTGTGAGATGACTGAATAAGTTATATTTCTCTAGTATACCCCTGATGTAAAAATATGTTAATGCTACGACCTAAGATTAGTATAACATTTGTTAGATATTATTTTTTTGGAAAATTCACTATTCTCTTGAAGCATCACTTTTTTCTAATGATGTGGAAAGATATAAATAATTTGATGGTAATGGATTATTCTTGATGAATATTAAAATTTTAAAAACTCTAATGTCAATTTTTTAAAATCCATGTATTTATAAATTTTTTGTGTGAAGAAATTTTACATTATAATGAATTAAAAATTAATTTTCCCTAAAAATATTATTCAATATAATAAAAAGGGTATAAAAACAAAATTATTCTTGAGAATTCCTGGTTATAAAAACATTATATTATCGGTTGAATGAAAGAGTATCGATTAAACAATACAAATGAGCATTATGTTACATTGATGAAAAAATTAATAAATCATATTTAAATAAATGAAAATTTTAACTTGTCTCATATAAAAAAAATTGGGATGAATTTTGATTTTAAAAATAATAAAAATGATAAAGGAAATGTACCATGGAACTGGGATCAGTTTTTGGAAATGATATACTGAAATTGAAAGGATATACATGGAATATATATAATATTAAATTTTAGGGCTTGAAATATTATAAATAGTTATTATAAAGTATTCTCAATGAAACTATATGAATGCATTAATGCAAATGAATTCAACATACCTTAATAGAAAACATGAATAAGAATACTATATAGAAGAAAATAGGGTTTCATCATTTATGGTGATGATTATGAGGTGGGGATTTAAAATAACAAACTCTATGGATCAAAAAGTTGTCCAAACATACAATTTGATGATATAAAATATCATAAAGGGGATGAAATTCATGAAATGAATAGTGGTTTCAAATATGTATTTCATTTTTGAAGAAAAAACATGCTCAATATAATGATGTTTGATGATGGAATATTTTTTATTACTAAAAATGAATAAAGATAATCTGAATAATTTGCAAAAGAAAATTATACATTGTAAAATTTAAAAAATTATAGAAACGAAATTGTTATTCACTTTTCATTTCCTTAATACAATATATTTGATCCTTCTCACATAATAGAAGTATTCTCATGAGTTTTTAGAGTTGTTTTAAATGGGGGATAAATATAGGATTAAACACATATTATCCTGGGGAAAAATGTTTCTTTAGAAAAATATGGAAGGAGTGTGAATTAATTGAATATTTTAAGTCTCATTGGAAATTTACTATTTTTTGAAATGTCTTATTTATATATTGGATTTGTAGTTACTCTCTATGTGTAATTCGAATAAAACAATGATGTTTCATCTTATGATAGTAAAATGTATCTAAGTATATATCAAATAAACTCTTTATTTTGTTTAGATATATGAATAAAATACATTATTATAGAATATTGGCTATGTAGATGTATATTGGGTTGGAGATTTTAATGTAAAAATTATACATTTGGTATTTGCGACATTATAAGAAGAATATGTGTCTCATATAACTTCAAAAATTATAATTATATAAATCTTATCTCAATGAAGGGTGAGTATATATCATCTTTCTAAGCCACAATAAAATGGCATGAATTTATTCATTTCTATATTTTATTTCAATTGATATTATATACCCATTGGTGATTTGGTGTTTCAATCTAAGTGTAATATAATTCTTAAAAAACATGGTACAATGCTCGTACCTTAAACCTATTGACATTTTTGTACCACGTTATAAAGGGGTAGGTGGAGTCTAGACACATTTTATGGTAATGATTTCAACCTGATATCAAGTCACACATTTCTTAATGAAACATATTTCAAAGGATTCAATTTAATACATTCATGTTTCTTTGGGAGTCAATCAATCCCAAAAATCCATATTATTTCTTATTTATTGTAATCCCTATATTAGGCATTCATGAAATGGGATAGATATCAAAGCATCTTTAACAAGTACTCATCAATGGGGAGATAAATTTCTAAGTATTCCAAAACAGTGGGAGCTTGAGGAGTTGAATGAAAATGTTTGGAGAAGAGAACATTTTCTCTTGTAAAAATTTAAATTTTCCCATTATATGAAAATGGTATATTTAAGATCACTTTATGAAATTGATGAAAACTTGTCAATCTAATTTATAAAGGGAGATTTGAGGTTATCTCAATTGATACATCATCAATATGATATTAACCATACATCAAGAGATGATGTTCACTCAAAATCATTATTTTATCTTATAGTTAGGTTTTTATGACCTTATTATTTGGGTAGTGATATGAATTTTTTCATTAGATAATTAATTTTATGAGCGTGAAATTTTTTCTTATATGCATTCTCAAAGACAAGTTCTTATCTCTTTGTTATTGAGTGGATATTCAAAAAAATAAAATGAATGATGTTATATAACTAATCAGAAAAACCCCGAAAATGAATGGTTGGAAATAAACCACAACATGGTTAAATTAATCCCACAAGACAAGTGAATTTATATATCATAAAAAGGAAACGAGTCAAGTTAATATTCTACCATAATTAAATAACATTATGTGATATGATATCATTTTTCTATTGCTTCAGTTGAATCATGATGATTCTGATATAGAAATAAGTTAATATTATGTGAGAAGCATAAAAAATAGATTTTATAAAACATGGGAAATTGTTTTATATAATATATGAAGTACTAATATATAAATAATTTAGTTCCAGTAAAAGTGAACATTTTCAAATTTCAAATGAGTTTACTACACGATGAATACCAAACTAAATGAATTTTTCTCACATTTTTGTGTGATTCATGTGGACTCATTATATGAAAAATTTGTTCCTATCACATGATATGATGAAGAGAAGAAAACTATTTTAGATAAAGGTAAAACATAATAACACAACCTGTTTGTCAGTTTTTATGTATTTTTGGGTTTTTTATATTTGATGAATTCCACTTCATATTACTTGTTCCATGTGATAATGAATTCAACTAATCTATTCTTGGTAATGAAAAAACTGAAAAATACAATATACATTTCATGGTATATGTCCATCAAAATATAATATGAGATACACTGTGATATTTTATATTTAGTATTCCATATATTTATGATATAAGAATCATTTCATAGTGAGATACATCACACAAAATTGTAGGTGAGGTCTATAAATGTATGGTGATCCACTTGTGGTTGTGTGTGAATTAAAAAAAATAGTATTTTATAAGAGAATATCCAAATATTAAAAACAAATTGGTATGTTATAGAGAAGAAAAACTAGGATTCAAACAAATAATAAATTCTAGAGTCACTTGATGTACACGAAATGGACATCATTCAACTTATTGTTGGTAATTTCACATAATGGAAATAGAGTTTAAAAAAATCCACCTTTTTCATTCATTGTTAATTTTACATGAATATAACGTTAATGTCAATCTAATAACCACTTAGTATCTATCAGAATGTACTTTATAATAAGGTTGATTGAAACATGAAAGAAATCCAGTTGGTTTATATGTTTTTTTAGTAAATATCTCAATTTCAAATCATCATCAAAAGGATTTATTTTCTCTAACAGGCTATGCGAATTACATAGTTTGTGATTTTGTGTTTTTTAATAACATTTATTAAAATCCACATTTTTTTGTGGTGTACTATATCATGGGAATAAAAAAATAGTATGATTAAATTACCTTGAAAATTTAAATAATGTTAATTTCATTTCAATGGAAACACACATCAAGTCCTTGAACAATAATATATTTATGTTCTACCAAAAAAATATTCCCATTAAATATCTAGTATAAGAAATGATCAAAATTAATAACATTAAGTGTTTGGTTACAAAATCTTGTTACATGATTTGGGTTACACATAGTAAGGAAATATTTACGAATGATAACAAAGCAATGGTGCGATGTTTATCCCCATGATATGTTGTATAATGTTTTTTCAGCTCCACCATCCAAGAGTCTTGTATGATTTAATTTGGATGGTTCCATATACAAATGTCAATGTTGTGAGAGAAACACAAATGTGGACTCATTTCATTATTAAATGATGATCATATAAAACCAATGGATATATTTTAATATAAAAGGGATCAATATTTTAATGGGATAAAATATAATATAAGTAATTGTTGAATGATTTTTAAAATGATACTCATCCCATAAAATAAATTTTTCTATAAAACAAACCATGATAATCTTAATTAATTTTGAGATAAATATCCAAGAAAGATAAAGCATAATATGGGTGACCTATTAGTCTTATAAAAAATACAATAACGTTTCATATGTGACATAGTGAAGCCAATGTGTTAGGGAAACACCTTCTTATGCTTTCAAAATTGGTAGTTGGTCAACAAGTGAATCTAGATTTATAAAATAAGCATAGATGAATTCACTTAAGGTTTAAAGGAGTTTGATTTGAAAAAAATGAATTTCATGATCAACCCATGTATTCAATATTATTGGATCTTATAATCATATAGAGAGCCTAAATTATTATATTGATGTGTAATTTGGATATATTATAAATTTTAAAGGAATAATTTGAAATAGTCCAAGTATTTGAATTAATCCAACAACTATTTACCCAGTTTTTAACTATGTAACACAGATAGTGGAATTTTTTTTATGACATGGTTCTATTATTTTATTGATATTAAGACATTTTTAATGTTCATAGAATAGTAAAAAATATAAATTGAATTCCCAATCATATTTTGTTCATAATAGCTAGTGAAGGTCATTGATACCGAATAGTAGAGTATGTAAAGAAGGAAATTGACACCATGAGATAAAATAATATTGGATACCAAAAGGAATTTCTATATTTTTAAAGAGAGTACTTGTTATGTATGAATATTATATAATTCATTTCAATTATTTTTAAAGTTTATATGATATTGACTATAGGTTTTAAAAGTTTTTTCATTTTTATGAAATTAAAAATAAATAAATTATATAATAAGTGTATATTTTTCATTATAATTATGAATCAATGGGTTTTTACTTCAAAAAGTGTTCAATGAAATGGAAAATAACAATCATAGAGGTATCTTACTAAGGTATTTTAATGGTTGTCTAATTTTTTCGTGAATGAAAATATTAGTTACCTATAAAAGATGTTTCATTTTAAATAATTTTATTTGATGATTTTAATAAACATATTTTCTGATTCATCGATTCTTTCAAAATTATTGAGATGAAAAGAAAATGATTTTTTTATCTAAGACAATATATTTCATCCAAATGTTTGTTTAAAAATACGAAATATTGATTCCACCATAGTTAGTGGAATATTTTTAGGAATAAGGATTATTTTAAAAATATATCCCTAAACCTATAAAGTGACAAAAATGGTATTATGAAATGGTTTATTTATTGTATATTCTCAATAATATGAAATATAAGTTTCTTCTAAACCAAAACGATTTTTTATAACAGATCATAATATTATAAATATAGTAAATCTTCTAATATAGTAGTGGTTAATTGATTTAATAGAAAAAATTCAGTGGTTAACAAATAAATTCCATTAAAAAGTCTAATTCATTATGATATAAATTCTAGTAGATATTATGGAACTAAATTAATTTTAAATGAAAATTTTTAATTTATTTACCTATTTGAAGATAAAATCTCTTTATATCCTTTAATAGATTGGGATGTGTTGGGATAGAAATAATTTAAAGAGTAAGATTTATTTCCAGAATATTTCAGGGAAAATAATAATGGAAAGGGTTCTATGAATGGTTATTGTGATGAACATAGAAGGTCTACTTAGTATAAAATTAAATCTATCACATGATAACATTTAATGTTGTTATATAAAAGAGTTTTGAATAATATTTTCAAATATTTGGACGTAAGAAATATATTCCTAAATATTGATATTATTAAAATTAACTAACATCATAGACATTAACCATAAAATAAGTTCAGTGAATGGTTTTCTTACATGGTCACAAGAGATTTGGTATGAATTGCGGAGTAGAAATTAGTTTAATAAATTAATTTATCTGGAATCAACATAATATTTATCTATTTGTCTCTTATGTGTTATATGATTGGGTGGTCACATATGAATGGTGTAGTAAATTTTCTTAAACAAATTTTTGGTTTTAAAACATATCATGATAATACAAAGGGATGACTCCTTTTTTAAATATGTTTTATATTTTATGGGAATTCACCTCTAAATTTATGACTTTGAGTTATCCCTACTCAATATTTTTCATGGAGAAATCTATGTTTTGATGGAATTTTTAGTTTAGTAAATGATTTTTTTAAAAAGATTTTTATTTTTTTATCAGGAATAAATTAATTTTGTTTGTATTATAACCCACAAAGTATACAACATAGGGTTTTATACATATTTTCATTTATTTTATCGGAGTTCATATTTAATAATATTATTTTTCTATAATAGAGGTATTCAAGATAACTATCATGAAAACTATCATACATTGATACATTTCTTACCCAAGACTAGAGTCTTAGATAAAATGGGTGTTTCTAGTCGTATTTATTATCATTTAATTATTTTAAATTAAAAAATGTATGATTTTCTCCTCATATGAAATGTATGACATACATGCCATCAATTTAGATAGACTATGTAAGTGTATGACTAAATATTGAGAAGACGTGTGATGTTCCTGTCTATATTATTTATTACAATAAGAGTATAATATAAGGTATATAATGTTACTATCTAATTTTATCATAACATATGATATGTGTATACCATAATTCATAGAATCATAAATTATGATTCATATTTAATTTCTTTTAATGGTTTTATTTGATGAACATTAACTGCTATTATTAAAAAATATTCCACCTAAACTACCATTTATTGAATAAAACATTTCATAAGTTGAAATGTTGAGGGAATTAATTGGTATTAAGTTACAAAGTGTTTCAATTGAATTAAATTTCTCATTAAATATGTTAACATTCAATAATACTATAGGATCACCTCTAATGAATTATAAAAATTATCCGATTCATTAAGAATTTTGGTTATATTTTACCAAATATTACTTCCAACTATCCCCCTTTCTGAAACTCCCCTCATTCATTCTTTTTCATTATGATATGCTTTCATTCCATGGTTGGTTACAAGATCTCATCCATGTATTGGTTGATTCATGTTAGTTTTTGTATAAACATTTTTGGAGGGAGACTATTAGATTGCCTTTGAATATCATACTCTTTAACATTAAGGAGTATGGTGACAATGGCGATCAATAGTGTAAGGTGCCAAACATTTCTTTTTTTAGTTTTACATGAGTTTGTTATTATGAATGGTTTAAATTTAGAATATAGTTTTTCAAAAATATTTAGCTGTTCCTTGATCCTTAGATACCCATTATATTTGATTAAAAATGATATTAAATTTAACCATGCCTCATTTAGATTCATTTTTAGGAAACATGGGTATGTAAATTGTTAGTGGTTATAATGTAAACTAACATGACATATAAAATTTTATAAATGTATATTTTTTATAGTTAAGGTTATAAATTTTTGAAATAAGTATTATTTGATAAATTTAAAATGATTTCGGAGGTATTTACGTGAGAATTTATTGATATTATTAATTAAGTGGTATTTTATTATTATATGATTTGAATACCTCCTATTTAATTCTTATACTTCAGTTTTCTAATCTATTAATCAAAATTGTATGATATGAGATACTATTGGTTATGAAAATGTTTTACATTATTCATTTGTCTTAGTTATATGTTGAGGCATTGGTCTAATATGCAGTGAATCTTCATGATCTGAAGAAATAAAAATTGATTTGGAAGAGGAAAATATGATATATGTGATTATGTTTGATATAAATTGATAGACACAATATATATCCACTTAAATTATAGAAAAAAGGTATACACGGTATTAAGGTTTATTAGAATGAAAAAATGACAATTTATTTGTGTTTTTGTATATTAATAAATATATTCTAGTCCTTTTATAGTAATAATTCATACACATATATGAATTTTAAACTATATGTGATGCATGGTTCCTTGGTAGTATTTTATTTATATTTTAATAACACAATCTATATACAAATCAGTGTATGTACAAACAACATTAATAGTGGATCAAGGTAAATTTTCCATTATAGGTTGATGGAGGGATATATTTTGTTCACAAAAAGTTTTTACTGATAATTTCAGAGCATACTAAGAAGATATTTTTAGTATTTCATTTAGATATATCACATCTTTTTTATTGTAATGACCATACCTATATTACGTTAGTACCTTATCTGGATGTATGTTTTCATTTATAATTGTTGGGATTATGTTTTAGTTTTTTGATGAAATCATTCGTATTTTTATATTGTGTGTGGATATTTGTATAATTAATTAATTATACGACTTATGATGATTAATTTTAATTTTAATATGTCCCCATGTCATATATTTAAACCCTCAGTGCTAGTTACAAGATATTGGTAAATATAGATAACAAATATGGAAATGTGAAATTTTACCATGGAGACACAAATATTCCAAGGAAAATAATGAAAAATGGGTTCAAAACCATATTCAAATTAACTGTATTATAGAATCACTAAAATATTTAAAGGATACTAGTGTCTATAATTTATTATGTGAGCTATGTTGATGTTTTAAGCCATTATAATCATAATATAATTTTCCATTCCATAGGAATTATGGGATTAAATTGATTGATTTTAATTAGATTTTAGGTTATAAAATTCATTATATTTAAGGAGAGTAGTTTTTTCTTATGTAATCTTCACACATATGGGCTTAATATAAACTGTAATACCTTTGACTACGCATGATAGTGATTTGGACTGAAAAAAATATATTTTAGGTACTTTAATTTTTTATTAATAATCTAATTACCATTTTCTGGAATTGGTTTTTTAAAATGAATTATTTAATATTAATAAATTTAGTTAATATGATAAACTGATATTATTTTACTAATTTTTTGATTATATTTCATACATATGTAAACAATTCATTATTATGTTTATTAATTGATGATAAAATATGGTAACTAATTTATTATTGGTTTTTTGATTTTGTAGTGTCATGAAACCAAAATATAATGTTGATAATCCCTATAGAGTAGTAGTGAATAAATAAAAATATTATATTGTGTTCTAAGAAGAGATGTTTTCAAATACTATATCCACATAGTTACTTGAAATTACAATATATGTGAAAATAATATATTTTTCTTTGGGTACATTAAAATTCAAAGGGTAATTCCATATGTTTTACGATGGGAAATAAATTTTTTGGGAATTTCAATAAAAAGAGATATAATAATTTTAGATTCATTGATTGAATATTTAAAATGAAAGTGTGGTTGAAAGGTAAGGAGTTTTTAAAAAAATTATTTAGTCACTAAAGGGAATGAAGGTTAATCTAGATGTACCATTGATTTAAGTACATGTGTGACACTATTGGTATTTAAATGGGTAGGTGAATAATTCAGGGGGGCAGGCATGGGAGGAATTTTAGTTTTAACTCAACATGAAAATAACTGCATAAACAGTAAATATTCATTGATTATAAGAGATCATAGAGCTTAAATATGAATATATATTATGGTAAGACTACAAAGATTGATTCACTATCATTGTTCCAATTATGTGGACATTGGGTGGCGATGTGACTATATAATATACTTATTGATAGTTTTAGAAATTGTCAATTCTTTATGACCTGGTGATGTTATATTGTTTTACCCACTTTAGTAGTGGTGAAAAATAAATAATTTATATAGATAATTTTTAGATAAGTATTTGAAGAGAGATGTGTGTTCTAGTGGATCAGGATGTTATAATAATAAAATTAACATTGACTATCTTTGGGGAGGTGATAATCTAAGGTGTCAAAGGAAGTATTTATATTATCAATTTTTTATAAAAAAATAATATCAATATTATTTTCAATGTGATCAAAAGGGTAATATTTAATTCATATATTATACTGAGATGAATAATTTTAAATCTTATACCTAGATGTGTAATTTTAAAAAAACATTATTAAACAAGGAATCTATAAAATAAGTGCTTATAATAAAATGATACATATATATATCAAATTTATGGAATATTTGTCTTTATAATAATTATATATGGATTTAATATGGGAGGTGTATGTGTTAAGGTGGTATGATTTCATATAAGTAATCTCCAAGTTGTGTTATGGATCGGGGAGGCCTGGTAATCCAAGACTAGGATCATAGATAAATCAAAAGGGAGATATATTATATTCATTATGTACTAGCTATCTTAAACCTATGTCAATGTGAATCACTCCAAGGATTGATGTGTTGATAGGGATGACTCCCAAAGACCACATCTAATAGGCCATATGTTAGTGATGTGAACTGAGACTATAAAATTCATAAAAGACAAGGCATTACCCTCAATATATAAAATTATAGACAAGAGATTAATTAGTTCCATTAATAAAAATTTGTAATAAACAAACAACCCATCCATATATAGAAAGAAAATATTATAGATGTTGAAAAAACAATATGTACTTAAAAATCATAGGCTATGACAATAAAACACCCAAAACTCCTTGATAACTACTCTGAGAGAAGAATTCCCAACACAATCACAAATGAGATACTATATTATTATAAAATATATTATATATATGGAGTGATCATACATGTATAGTTAGTCAGATACTCAACAAAAGAATTCATTAAAATGTCAAATTGGGACACTAAATAAATTTTAATAAGAAACTAACAAAACCCATTACATAAACCTATCAAATTAAATCATATAAAACTATTGATTTATCACCATGTAATGCATACAAGTAATAATATATATATAAAAGAATATACATAAGATGGGTACCCCATATCCACTTACCCACTATTTTTTATCCCTCACTCTCCAATGATAAAATCTTGTGTTATATAACCTTGAATAAGTCAGAAAACACCTGATGCACACATACCTTAGTCTCATATAATCATGAACCCTATGGAAACATATTTAAACTAGCTTTTATAACATCCCTAAAGAAGTGTATGTCTGAAAACCACATAAACACATATTTCCATATCTATATCTCATGCAATCATAGCCTATGAAAGTACACCAATAGAAACTAAATTTACTCAAATTATAATACATATATGGGTTATATAATCAAGGCATTACAAATAAAATTAACATGTACTTTAAAACTGAGAGCCATCAAAGCCAATGTTTGAACCTTACCTATTATTTGATCTATTAAATCTTAGATTAACCATGACATCATGCTATGTCTGAAGTGAGTGTGAGTATGAAGGATAAGTTATCCATATATCGTCTCACCAACATGGATGTTAGGGAAAACACATAAAACACAAAACATATTTTAACTCGATTCTTTCTTCAAATTTGTGGTGGAGTGTACAAAATCATATAATATAATAAATTCTATATAAAAAACAAACTATGGAAACTAACCAATCCATAGAATCAATTGAAAATATCATTATACATCACCAATGAATTCCATAGCTATGTTATATGGAACTAAAACTCATTGAACGACACATTATTCAAGATTAAACATATTTAATCATTTTCATTTAATAATATCTAATTACCAACCATCCATTAATTCCTTTAAAAACTTTTTATTAATCGTTATGTTTGATCACAATTCAATATGAATTTATAATTCATATTAAAATTTTAAGAATTCATACAATTCTCCTAGAACCATGATAAACCATACAATGGAAATTATTTATTTTATAAATTATTGGGGTAATAATTTCCCATTCCATGAGTTCATTTATAATTTATTTATTGTTCTTTAGTCTAGGTATTCTAGGTCGCAATAAGAAATTTCACCATGGAGAAAAAATTAAGTTGTAAAATCACAACAACCATTGATAAAATTAACAACACCTAAAATAAAAGACACAATCCATACAATAAAAGATCATCAATTAACCTATATGAATCGTATTCTTAATAGTATTTAGAAACATCTCTAGTAAAATAGGAAAGAACATATTTGAAGCTATTATACCTATATATCCCATAACAATTTCTACTCATCAAATCATAACAATCGTATGAAATCCTATATCATGTATACAATGGAAAAAGTATTTTTAGTTTAATACTGAAGGGTTATCCAAATCCATAACACCAAGCCATACTAACCTATAAGAAATAAAAATGGTCTCTTAAAAACCCCAAATAATTAATTATATCAAAATACATTTTTCATAAAAAACTTTATTAGTTTTTTTTCTCTGAAAATGTTTTAGAAATAAGTAACCTAAAATTAGTAGATATCAATATCTTTGAATCAAAACCAATAATACTTTGGGTAATAAATATTTATATTATTATTTTAGAGGATGGGTGGTAATTAATTCCACATGCCACATTAATTACAATCTTTTTATATAAATATTTATGATCTTTATCCAATTTCATATATATCATTCATGTACAGGAACTATTAGAATAACAATAATCAGTTTATCACTATATATAAAATATCAAGAGGCATGCTAACATTGAAAAAACATATTTGATCATTGCATCACATTCCATGTTTTGTTATTTCTTACAATTTTGTATTATTCGGTTCATTAGTTCAATTCCACCATTTCATAAAGAATCTAAAGCATGTTAATACCAATTTTTAAATTAAATAATGATATTTTAATATACCCATCATCAATACCAAGAATTGATAATAATTTGAACATGAATATATATAATGTAACTCCAAAAAATTATAAAGTACAGCTTTGTACTGGTTTGAATGTATGACATGCATCACTAAGTGGGTAAGGGATTATAATATCATGATACTCTACTATATATATATATATTTACTATTTTAATATATATATATATATATGATAAAGCTTGTAGTTCATGAATCACTGAGTTGGATTACATTACACACAAAAATTAAAATCCTTGATATATTCTTTTACACAAATTAAAACCTTCCTTGATAGCTTGTTTTATACACAAAAGAGACCTTCCTCAATTGTATTTATTGTATGGAATATCGATTTTCACAAAAAAATGATATATTATTAAAATGTTATATTTTAATATAATATGAAATAACATAGCCATTGTGTTTTTGGTCATAAATATTATTAAATAAATTATGAAAATTTATGGTTAATATAAATATAAAATTAATTCATTGGTTTCCAATTTGTTTCAAATTAAAATAAAATCCAATTGGATATAAAAAGAAATATTATTATAACTATCCTTCCTAATGATTTTTAACTTAATAAAAATAATTAATTAAAACTAGTGAATCATTTTAATGAAATATACTTGATATATATTTAATAAAATATTATTTATATTCATCTATTATGTTTTATTGACATAATAAACAAATAAACCCTAATTTAAACATAATAAAATATAATTTTATAAAGGCAATTTTACCGCATTTTATTGGAAAATCCATTTCATGTATTAATTTAGACATTTTAATTGATTTAATTTTTCAAAATAAACATCATATTTTAAATCAAGACATAATAATATTGTCAGGGTTATTTTTTGATAAATTTTGGAAACATTTCATTATTTAGTTAATGGTTAAAAATATTGAATTCTACTTAAACATTTATTTTTCATCTAATTTATTTATAAGGGAAAACTATATATATAATTGGGTTTAAAGATTAACTATATAAAATTTTTATCAATAAATAAAACTCATTCCATTGGAGTCAATTTCACTTAAAAATTTATTATAAAATCATATCATACTTTTCAACATTTTTACATTAAAAACTCACATTGTCACCCTACCTAGGAGATGAATTATAAAATAATTTCTTCCACTTATATGATTTGAATTTGTAAAAATATATTAAAAATTTGGAAAAGAATAAATTATAACATATAATAATATAAAATTAATTTTTTTCAAAAATATTAGTGAAAGTGATTAAAATTTATTCTAATGAAGGTAAAATTAAGCTTAATAAATGACTAAACCATTAACTTTGGGTCCCAAATGACATATAATATTGTCCAAAGGCCATTGTATATCCATATATCGACCCTCTAATATAATTTATAAATTTGTATCCATTATGTTTTTTACATTAAACATGAAAAAAATCATGGAATTCCATTGTCAAAATCAGATAGGAGTGACAATGCTCCTCCACTATAAAAGGCCACTCCTTCTCCCCATTCCAACACATCTAAAAGAACATTGGATCAACCAATATAAACTAAAATACATCATTAAAATTCATCCCCTCATCCATGAAACCTCACATGGTTCATAAATCCTTCCAAGGAAGCATTTTGGTCCAAACTAAAAGAAGTTAACGGGTTACGAGGTAGTGTATTTCCTAAGGTCCTTTAATTTTATTTTCATTCTCCAATCCATAAAGTAGTATTATTCAATTATTATATAACTAAACCACTACATTGAATAAAATTTTATTTTTATACGCTAATATATCTACCTACACTTACACACACCTCCATATAATGGAAAAAAACATATTATTTCTTTGTTCAGTGAACTATTGCCTCCTGAAATGATGACTATTCATTTATCATATATCATTCCTCATGGTGGAAATTATGCTGGAAAATAAATTTATAATATATATATATGATATTTATTGTGTATTTATACTTAATTAATCCTATAATAACATATCTCTTTAATATTTTCTATATTGGGTTAATACAATAACATCGTTTGAGGAATTGTGGACTACAACCTGCTCAAAGCAATCTGATTTTTTCACGCTACACCTGGAAAATTTTATTGATGGTTTTAATAAAACTATGTAAAATTTATAACTTATATATGATCTTGTTATTATAATATGTATATTTATTATTTATTTTTAATTCAATTATAAAAATAAAGGAATGAATGTAGCATTAATATGTACGTACAATCTGTAGTCTCCCTAAAGGGTGCACCACATTTCTTATAGGAAAACATAATTGAAAACTAAAAATAAATATATTATAATTATATATGATAATTATTTGTTGGGTTAAATTTCGGATATTTTGTAACCATGATCTAATTAATGATAACAATAGATAACATGTTAGAACTTACTTGAGGAAACATGGAAATTAACGCACGATATAGGGAAATTAATGACATTTGATAAGAAACAGTTAATGAGATATCATAATAAGTAAATATATGGTATTATAATCATTATTAATGTTATGTTAATATATATAAAAATATTTTAAACTATTATAAAGTAGTATAAAGACCACACAACCGAAGTAAGATTAATGTAATGGATTGTCATCTAACTTTTGAAAATAGTGAGATAAATGTCATGTTCACCAATTAAATCTTTTTTTTGGTGTATCTAATACCAATTTTAATATATTATATCATGAATTAATTTATCTTCATGGTATTTAGTACTTTTATATAACATTATTACTTATTGATTTTTATGATTTAAAATGTTTCAACCTAGTGTGGGACACTTTGTAATGTTTAAAAATTATTTTCCCCAATAATAACATTGATGATCATTAAATGGTATTTAAATTCAAGGAAATTATATGAACTTTATTAAACAAAACCATTAATTCTATCCTAAATAGTTATTCATGACCATTCTCATGTATTAGAACCATTTTCCACTCTTTGGTACACATAACTTTTTAAAAAAATTATGAATACCAGATTTTATTTTGTTCTTTTGTCGGAGAACCTATTTTCTTATAAAAAAATATTTATTAAAAGATTTTAAAAAATTTTCTAAAATTATTTGGTAATGACATTTCTATCCATTTTTTCTATTACCAATGGTTTCAATGAAATATTCTTGTCCCTTTCTGAAGATGTGATTTTTCAAACTATTATCCATGAAAAAGGATTGTTTTTTCCTCGTATAGCGTGTACGGATTTACTCACTATCATTTTTTGATGATTAATTTTCATGTATAAAAGGTTAACTTTTTTAAAAAATGTATTTTATGTTTATTTTCCAATAAATGTGTTTTCAAAACAAAATCAATTTTCCCCAAAAATGTTTTAAAGGATATTTTTATAGTATTTCCATTCATCAATGACATTGACCGTTTAATTTAATCCAACTGGGGTATGTTGTATTGATACCATAATTACCCTTCTACATAATGGTTTTTGATTTATTTGGTTAATGATAGTATTTTTACTCACATCATTGTTTAATTATTGAAAACACCTTTAAATAATCAGAGTCTTATTATTATTAAATTTTTTATAATAATCCATATCAATTATAATGGATTGCCTAAACAAGATACTATATAACATACGATGTCTACTTTAATAATTATTTGATTATTTGGGTAAATATTGCTAATTTATTATTGTTTATTCAATAAGTTTATTTGATATGGAATATAATTTATTTTGATTATTAAATATGAGGAATGTTTTGAGATAGTTTGACATGGGTGGTATATAGTTATTAATATCCCCTTGATGCGTCTTTAGTATCATGGGATTATTAATTTGGCTAGCTTCTTTAGATATGGTTTTAACTAATATTTTGTAAACTGTCTTGTGAATGTTCATAATGGTAAATCTTCTTTGTTCCAAGGAATCATGGCATCCAATAGTCAATAATTTCCTAAATATTAGTTTTTTTATTATTCATCCATGATATTTTGGGTTGAAATATCTATGTATATGTTTCAATTTTAGTCATTTATATTGAATTTGTTTCAGTTTCTTAATTTTCTGTATTTATTTTTCATTATCTATTTATTTTTATGCATCGAATTTTGTTATTTACCTTTACATATTCACTATTCTAATTGAATCCTTATTTATTCTACTATTTTTTTCTGTTTTAAGCATTTGAGCTCAACCTTATTATGTTTATTTCCCCAAGAATCCATGAAGTGTAATATGAATGATATGTAGTGACACGCCAAATGGAATAAAGTTTCCCAAAACGTTTTTTTATAATAATGAAAAATATATATTATAATTAGTGTATTCTTTTCTCATGTTTGTATCTGGTTAACCAAGACTATGAAACTATCATTCCTTCAGTATTTTATCATTTATAATCAGTCCAGGGAAATTAATAGTAGACACAAACTTCATGCTATCTAGGGACAGGTCACTATTTACAGTGAAATAGGTAAACAACCACCTATCCTATGATAAATTTTTTTTCACTATGGATATCATCCCACCATGAATCCATAATCAATTTCGAATTGAACCTCCAATTGAAAAAGTAATGTAAACATGTACTCATATAGTTGGATGATATAATGGGATATAATTAAACAATAACAGAAGAGGGGAACTCACCTCCATTCATCCAAGAATCAATATGTTGGATACGAAGTTATAAGACAAGAAAAGAGAACCAAAATTATTTGAAAGGAAACATTATCTCACATTTAGGTCAAGGGAGAAGGGTGGAATTATAAAAATAATAACAGAAAATCAAAATTTGTATATTTTAGATAAAATATATTTCCACAATGAAACCCCTTTAGCATGATATAATTATTAATGTTTTTATGAAAACTACATTAATTAATGGAAATATACTACCCATGGGGTTATGATAAAACCTTCCAATAGAATATATGATGTAATCTAGATCTTATCTCCCCCTGATTCTATAACCACGAGAATACATTAAGTGTTTTAATAGAGACAGACTATAGTGACTCTGTTAAGGATAAAGATACCAAACCTGGCCACCATGGGATCTACGGGGAAAACTATTCCCCATTCCATAATAACCAATAGGGGTATAAAAAATAGCCCAACAACTATAGATCTATTTTAAATCCTTGAGAATAATTCCATACTAACCTCTATATCGACAAAACCATCCAAAATTCATCTACAATCTCTACACCACAAATTAACTAGTCACAATTCAACCTAACTATGTAAGGCTTATTTTCAATAATATAATTATGGTATCCAAAATATATCCCAAACATTCATGTTGTAAGAAATCATTGTAATAGTTATCCTAATTTAAATTCTAATACTTGGCCTCCATGCTTCTCAAATTAAATCCATGACACAATCCTAATTCATTAGAAAAATTTTAGCATAATACCACCACTTCGCTTCTATAAATACCCCATATATATCTAAACACTAAATAACACAATTGAAGGGATCATGAAAATTAAATCCCTTATATTATATACCTCTCAAAACCACTTCCTCGATGGTCTTGAATCTCAACTGGTTATTCCTGAAAGTTTTAACTATCATAAAATTCTTTATCTTCCCAGTCAATGATGTTTGAATCATCATATAGATACCACTATCTGAAAAAAAAAAGAAAATTATTTCTTTGGATTATTTTTCTATTAGGTGATAACTGATAAATAGAAAATCTAATATGCACTAACAGCTTGATAGGTTTAAAGAATGGGGGAGAATGATCACTCTCAAATCTAATCCTTTACTTCCCATGATGAGGATATCCCATTTATAACACAAGATAAAAAATTTAAAACTCAAGAGACCAATTCCTATGTCTAAAATATAATTTATAATGATACTGATCTTACTTCATCCCCTAAAAAACCACATAAACATTATCTATAATTAATCCAAGAAACTCTTATGTGATTATAACTTGATAAATATCCTCAGTCCCAAACAATAAAAATTTTCATGTTTGACTTTAATGTTCATCAAATGGGGCATTACTAAGAGTATAATAATAAATAATATTATAATTTAACTCTCCTAATAGAATGTTCCTCACCCATGATTTCAAAAATATAAAATATATGTGTGCACCATGACATCAAATGTCTGGTGGTTTATAATTTTTTATATTCCATCTAAAAATGAAAAGTGGTAATATTGATTAACTGAAATGCATGAAATCACTATATACCACTAAAAAATATATATGTGATGTAATTATCATTATTATAATTAATCATGTTCTTAACCCAATGAATAGTCATAGCCTCCTCTTTATACTACCCAAATTTTTTTACTAATATTTAATTCCTAATCATTAATAAGTGAGCTCACCTAGTTATGCATTCCTGGATGACCCATATAGAGTTAATAGCTACCTATTTTGAGGAAGAATTTGGTTAAATTGCATAGATATATCCTCTCACTTCCATAAGGGGACATCATGTGGCTAAAGAACAATATAAGAACTTGGTTATAAAACTTCACCCTTTAAAAAACCAAAAAGTATGACAAAAACTCCAAAACATACATATTAATCACAAAATGAAAAAACATAATATACAAGGAATGAAACATATTAGCAAGACTAGGATATACCAATAATCATAAATTTTGGATCTCATAGAGAACCATATCACACAACACAAAAGGAATGTGGATCCTCCAACTAAATAACAACTGATATTGAGCATCCTCAAACCATATCTCAGGTGAATCACCACAAAAAATAGATTTTGGTAAAAATACACCTAAGAATACATCATCTATGATACATTTACTTAATACATAAGGTATGAGTCCATTATTAATATATTTTGAAGCCCCAAAATATCAACAGATCATATATTATGGTGAATTGTGCAATGATCCTTTTATTTGCTCAAAACATTACCCGATCCATACACAATATTACTACCTATATTTTTGCTAAAAAACCCAAACATAATTTATTTTCCATAATATAGGGGAAATATATTTCTAATAATTATATATGAATTCTTTTTCCCAAAACATCTTCAAATTCATATCATATTTGGAGAAGATATACATTCGGATCTTATGATCTTTGAAGACCGTGTTTCACTCATGAATGCGGTAATGTCACCACAACATCATAAATTACACAGCCACAAAAAGCTCAAGATCATGAAAAGAATAGTAAAATTCATTAGGTTAAAAAAATTTATACCCATAAGAGATAAAAAATTTATAATGCTTCAAAATACAACATAATCCAAGTCACAAAGTACTAAAATATTTTTTAAAAGCTACACCCTCCTCGACTAAATGAATTAACAAATCACATACCAAACAAAAAATCAAATACTAAAAATAATACTAACACTATTCAATTAAAATGAATGAATGATCCATTGTAGTCAATGATATAAGAGTAGTCAAAATATGGTAGATGTTAGTTAAGAACCACCTATAATAGATGGAATGACCCAAATAACTCCACACCATGATAGTATCTGATGGATCTAAACAAAACAATAACCACAATTTCAATGTATCCATGACTAATCTATAATGGAACCCAAAATTTCCCTATAAATAGACCACACTAACCAAAAAATTATAATTTCGTGTCTTCCCAAAAAACTGGCGGCACCATAAATAAAACCCTAATTATCTCATATATACTCTATATAGTCCTACACCAACACCAAATATTAAATGATTTCATAGATAAGTACCACCATTACCTTATCTAATAACACATGGAACATACAATTATTTAGTTCAATTAACCTATCTATGGAAATTCAAAACACTAAAATTATTATAAAGAACACAAAATTCCAATAAGGAAATATGGGAGAAACAATTGGAATATCCACATTATTCACTCTTATACAATGATATCTGGATTTAAAATTGATCTTAAAAAACAATCTATATTCATTTAGTTGTTTAATATAAAATCAATATATAGAATATGATAATGATTCATCACTTTGACTCTGCTCAAGTGATGATAATCAATGAAAAAACTAAAATTGACATATGCTTTCATCATAAAGATAAATAGAGCCCCCTAAGGTACCACACTAGGATAAATAAAATCTCACTATAGAATATCATTAATATAAATCCATAGATCCCATAACTCAAAATTATCCATATTGTATGAATACATCAATATGAGGGTTAACATAAGCTTTAGCTTTGTTATAAACAATATCTTAAATTGAGGGGGTGAGATACAACCTATTATGTAAAGATATCAAGGAATATTGTATATCCCTAATAAATACAATCATTTGATCCTCTATTATAACATTTATTATCTCATCCATTAAGGAATAAAAAACACAATATTTTTATTACTTATTTAAATAAATAACTCCCCAAAAAACATAACATTCTCTATATGAGCACCATAGATAAAAATTCTCAAATAGATAAATCTATAATATCTTTGAATTTATATATTTATTCCTTTCCAATGTTGATGTTATTTTATGACATTCATAAACTAATTAAATCTCTCCAAGAGTGATTCTTCTCTTGAATCTACTCATAATATTTGTACCAATCATACATGATATCTCAAACATAAACTTGGGTTATTAATTCTATAAATTCTAGAAGTGCATATACCTCAATTCCCAATGCCTGGACTATATATTGTTCAATAATAGATTATATATCTTATGAATCAAACCAATCATACACCAAATATAAAAATAAATAGAAAATACCTCATATTGTGTGTGGATTATATGGATATATAACCATTATTTCATGTTTCTAGCCACTCATTCCACTATGAAGTCTCTAGTCCCCCTGGATACCACCATAATGGTCATTATTAACTCATTGTCCAAAAGGAAAATGAGAAATACAACATTGACCTCTAGTACCCCTTCCCATATCTAGTGATCAATACCAAGAGCTCATGTTTTATTTTTTTTCCTCTCTGCATAATGTAGCAATGCATGAGTCTGAAAAGGGAATAATTCTCTACAATCACAACTATTTAAGTTAAAGAACTCAAGCTTCTAATAGACACAACCTCATCATGAAAAAATAAACAATTATTGATCTATTTTTTGGGGGTTTACGAAGTTATAACCCCGGGTAAATGAGTGGAATAAGGATAAAACGCATTCCCTTCCATCTGAATATTCTATTTACCATGAAACAGAGAACTTTTATCGATATCTCTACTAATAGGAATGTATCAAATGATCACATTCCATGATTATCCATTCCTATCCAAAGTCCTTTGTATGACCTCTAATATCTCTAGAACATATAGATATGCGAGGAACAGGAAAAAAATATTTAGATTAAAATTCCCTACAAAATATCCCAACCTAGAATCCTTATCTAGAGGAGGGTATGAAGCATAATGGATAAGGTTATTATAATAGATACTAAACAACTGCACACTAGGAATGCACCTGAAAAGTATATGAATCTCATATTGAAAATACTATTTCATTTTCAAAGTAAGAAAATCATCCTAAAACATATCTTTAAACATATTATATAATATTATAGAATTGCTATGACTCTCTAGGAACCTATACCAAAAAATTAACCTATCAAATTATGTATGGTAATAGACAAAAAAACCAAAAATAACTCACAGAAAAAATTTAACAGAAGGTAATACCCACCTCCTCCAAAAAATATATATCTCTCAATATCTAGGGGTTCATGCATACATCTATATTCCCTGGTGTTGAAACTCAGAAATTGTCATCTTTTAAGAATCATAGTCATTCCTAAATCAATATTTTTTTAATGGAAAGTATTATTGAACATATTATGAATTATCTTAAAGAGTACAACCTTCAAAATCTACACCAACACAATAAAAATATTTATAGACTTCACAATAAATAATACTTAGTATTTAAGGTTATTTAAATAATTTTTGACTTAATTACCATTAAAAAACAAATTCAAATATAGGTGAAAAAATCCTGACCCATGATCATTAATAAGGTCATATACGTGTATGTATAATATCTTCTCATAGCATGTTTATGAAACATAAATCCCTTACGTAGATCAATGGAGGGCTAAAAATCCTACGTCCTGGCTGACTATCACTACTTACATCACACACAACGTTATGCTAATATAATTTACAAACCTACCATAGTAATTTTCACCATTTCCTACCTCAAAAATCCATCATATATCTCCATCATCAACTATAATACCACACTATAATTAACCACAACTAGTACACCGACTAGAATAGTAGTGAAAATGAGGATAAACCTCAAAGAAAAAATTCAATTGGCCATGGGTTGGTGACTTTTAATAATGGTATACAATTCATAAATATGGGATGGATTGCCCTCAATGTATAAATTTATGTTTGAGATTTATGATGAGATCCTCAAATGAACTCAAATGAACAATAAAATAAATAAACAATCTGAATTCATTAATGTAATTTCATAATATTAAAAAACAGAAACAAACACATAAAATACTAGATAGTGACCATGAAATACCAAAATCTCCTAAAAAATACCTTTATCTAGTAATTAAAAACCCTATATAGAACCAACTATTTTAATCATTTAAAATATTTTATATATATAGGGATAATACTTGAAAAATATAAATGTTTCCCCTTGGAACCTCTTATGAAAATTTTAATAAAGAATAATAAATCCTTTTTAATAGAAAAATAAAACCAACTCATTAAATAAACATGGAAAAATATTTATCATTATTGTTATAGATGACTCACAAAGTAACAAATAAAAGTAAGAATATCAATTTTATAAATTTATATATAAGAAATGTTCATGTCTTCCACTTAACTCTTGGTTTATTTATCTCACTCTCCACATCCAATAATCTGGTGCCATAATCCCTTATATAATTTATCCTAATCCCCATTCATAGATTTCTCATCCATATATCAAAATTCACCCGATGTAAATCTCATCATATCCATTACAATTAACAATTGTTCAATACAATACCACACATGTATCATAAATTATATATCAGTAAATCACATCCCCCTAAAATTACACTTGTAGAAACCATAGTCACTACAAAAAGAATAAATATGTTTGTTATAACCTAATGTTATTATATCCTAATGACCCTTATATGGAAAAAATGAGATCCATCAAAACATTTTTAGGAGTGGGCCCAATGTATAAACCCATTATATCCTAAATATAGATAGGCATCATACTGGGTATGATGGGAGAGTGTGAATGACATTGAACCCATCCATTTATTCTCCCACCAACCTAGATGTTAAGAAAACATAGGGAATAAAAAATATTTATGTTTCTAATACCCACCCAATAATTTTGTGGAACCTAAAAAATATAAAAATATATTATATAGTATATCATACAGCAATATAAAAGAATCTACCTAAATATTGACTGAAATATAGTTTTTCCACCATGATAATCACCTAAAACTACTGAGGTCTAGGGAACTAAATCTCATATTAGAACATAAGAATCATGATTCAAAATAATTAATCATTTATATTTAGTTGTAAAAAAGTAAAAACCAAATATTAAAACCATTAAATTTTTTTATTTAATTATTTTGTTTCATAAAAAATGAACATTCTCTTACAACTCATATTCAAATTTATTGACTCAATCCCATTCTATTTTATTACTAATCTAGGGATCATATTGTTCCTTTTTAATTATAAATCACTACCATAACCATCACCCATATTGAGAGTTTTTTATAATTAATTTATCATTTAATAATCTATTTATTGTAGGATTCATCTAGAAATCCCACAAGGTCTATTCCCTCATGGTGTATAGAAAACATCAAAATGCAATTGGGATATCAATTCATCAAAAATATCAACTTTTAAAACCATAAACTTTATCCATGTATTGAAATTACACCACTCCACCTATCACATAAATGACATATTTTAAAGTTATTTTTCATTTAATTTACATCCTTGCTTTGTTTTGGTGGTTTTCCATGCATTTTTGAAGGAAATATTGGGTTTCCAAAATTTGGGCCAACATGAGAGCCCATTTCCAGTTATGAAAGTAAATTTTGTTTCTTTAATAACTCCTTAGTTTTTCAACATTTTTCACCCATTAAACATCCAAAATTACCTTCATTTAAATATTAAAACAAAAAATAAAGAATTTTTGGCCCCTTAAAAATTCATTAGCATCTTTGATTTGAGTGATCAAATTAGGTATTGGGCCAACCCGAAAGCCCATTTCCAGTTTTAAAATTGTTTTGTAATTCTATTATAAAATATTTATTTTTTTATCATTGTTCGGTGATTCCACCTCTCACACGTTCCCATTGAACCCATACACACCCCCATCTTCGTTTTCGCCTCTTTGGAGATCAGATTCATCGCGATATAGGGCCGATCTTCTGAAGCTCCAAAAAACGTCCAGATTTCTCATGTAAGTTGGTTCTCTTCATTATTCCTCCCTTATTCTTAGGGTTTATTCTTTTTTATTGAATCCCCAAATGTCTAAAAAATGTGGCTTCGTACCTAGGGTTTTAGTTTTGAGTTTCATGGTCCAATCCTCTGGTTTTAGGTTCAATCTTACTCCCTTGTGGTGCTGCGGAGGTGCGGTTGAAGTGACGCACAAGGATTTGGGGGTTTTGACTCTTTTGGTAGGTGACTTCATATGTAGGTATTGTAGAGTAAGTTGTATTGATGTATTTATGTTTCCATTATGTTCCTCATTCAGTATTTTGATTTAAAAATTGATTTGGGTAGCATTTTAAAAGCAGTTGATTTTTAAGTGCCAATTTTGTGTGAAAATAGCTGTTTTACATGTGCAACCCATGTTGTGCCTCTTGGTTTTGTTTTATAATTCCGGGATTGGATTTATAAAAATGTTTTGATGCTGAAATTTCTGGTTTGGTATAATATTGGTCTCCATTTGGTTTTAAATGTGGGATTTTGGATGAATTTAATGTGAAAATTTTGATTACTTTTCTAGAAATTGTTTTATGGAAGTAATAAGTGGTTTATTGAGTTATATGAAAGGTGAAAAGAAGGAATAGCTACTGTTTTGAAATTCTGTGACCAGAACTGATATTTATATGTGAAAATTGATTTTGGTAGCATGTGGTTACTATTTAAGCACAATACGGGAAGCCCAGGTAACTAGGTGGGATAACGTGTACTAGTACGCTAGTGAACGGAGGGGTTTTGACCATATTTCACTTAGCAAGTCTGACATGGATAACACTAACAAAACTATAATGGAGATGATTAGATACCACTAGGTTATGGGTAGGCCCCTACTAGTGGCTCATGCAGGAGAACAAATTTCATTATGGTTACTTTCACCGAGATACGAGGTATTTGGGGCTCACAACAAACTAGTACCTAGGGGGGTTCCTATGCTTGGTGCTCGTGGAATTTTTGGCATTTATACTTTCTTTATGGTATTTTGGGATTTGAAAACCAGTATCTTGAATGTTTTATTCAAATTAAATCATTATTTAAAGTTATCCTTATTGAATTTTATTTTCTTTTCAAATTTTCACTTTTAGAAATAAATTCTACCATTATCTATTTATAACTCTTGCAAGCCTTTTATTTTATAATGCCTATCACATGGAATCCTTGGGTGATATCCTATTGGGCTTAGTCTCACACCCTAATTACACATTTGGGTGTAAGTAGACTTGATCATGTTTGACAGAGGCAAAGGAAAGGCCTTGGGCAATGGCGGTTCGGGTTGCTAGTTTCTCTCGATGGTGCGGTGTTGTGGAGACGACATGTGGGTGATGACCACTTGTCGTGTGGAGTCTCATGGGCTGTTTGATGATACTTTTATATACCTTTGGACCTATTGTGTCTTGTTTAAACCCATATAATCAGTTCTTAATTTTTATTAAGTCTTGCTTGGCATAATTTTTCAGATTTGGTTTGTTGTTTGTTATTGGTTATTTTATGAACCCAAACTCGGGTAAATTGTTCCCAAATAAATTTTTATGATACCCAGGAACTTGTGCCAGCCCGAGGGATGGGTAACGCCCTTCGGTTATTTCCATGAGCCGGGTATGGTGCTGGTTTGATGGTGACCAGATTCAGTTCATGAAAAAATGGTATCAGAGGAGGTTAATGTTTTTGGGTTATATTGTTATTTTGGGATGAGTTGGGATAGACATGAGCTAGGAATATCAGGGATCGGGGTTTTGGTTGTGAGAAGGGTGTCTGGCCCGCACCTCTCATGGAAGACACTGAGTCACCAGGGGATGTTGGAATTTAGAGATTGACTTCACCTCAAGGTGAGACGTGTGGGCTGTAGACCACATGTGGACATCAGGCGGATGTGGAGTAGTTGTTTATTTTATTACTGAAATGTGTTTAGATTTTTTAGATTTGATGTATTTGATTAAAATTTTCCGAATTTTTTTATTGATTATTGTTTTGTGACTGTTGCATTTTGTAGCAACATGCCTCCCTGGAAAGCTCTCACGCACCCACGGGAGGAAGCTGAAAAGAGTTCTCCCACACCAATTGATAAGAGGCTAGTCGACGCCATGGTCTGTGTTGTCCAAGCTCTAGGATAGAGACCAGCTCTAGTTCCAGCTCTTGTTAGAGAGGATGATACTGGTCCTAGAAGGGAAAAGGCCCAAGACTTCCTGAAAAATGAGTCTCCATCCTTCCGAGGAAGCTCAGAACCCCAAGAATTAGAGGAATGGCTCGATAAGATAAAGCGTATGTTTGAGTTCCTGGAAACACTCGAGGAGCTAATGGTGATGTGTGACTCCTTTCTGTTGGAGGGTCCCAGCTGTAAATGGTGGGAGTCAGTGCTTCAGGCTGGGAAGAATGAGCAGATGCACTGGGGAGATTTCAAGTCTGTCTTTAATGAAATGTACTACCCTGAGGTGTTGGCTTATGCCAGGTATAGAGAGCTCAAGGAACTTGTTCAGGGAAATCTATTTGTGATGGAGTTTGCGAACCGTTTCGCTGAGTTGGTTTGGTATGCTCCAGAAATTATCTCTAATATGAAAGAGAAGGCCCAGAGGTTTGAGAAAGGCTTGAGACCAGAGATATAATCCCAGGTGTTCTTGTTTTAGCTGAGGACCTATGCTAGGGTCGTTGATCGGGCGTGCATGGTGGAGATTGATATAAAATGCAGGGCTAGTTTCTATGGTTCAGTATCATTAGTGGGAAGTGTAAGCTCCTCAGAGAAGAAAAGGAAGCAGGAGGATCATGTGAAGAAAGGAGGAGGCAGTTCAGGAAACTCTTCCAGGCAGTTTTCATCAGCGGCTTCTGATGTGAGATCGGTCATGTGCCACCAGTGTGGGAATCCCGGGCACATCCGTCCAACATACCCTCATCCTTTGAAGACTTGTTTCCAGTGTGGAGGTATGGGACACATGCAATGATTTTGCGGGATAGTGCGTCCACTTCAAAGTGGGGCAGGATCTATGGCTCCCAGAGGAGTGCCCGCATAGTCTGAGCCGTCGAGGACTGGGGAATCTCGATTTGGCATCCATGGTGGTAGGGATGGGTCATCTTCTGGGCAGATCAAGTTCAAGGAAAATCCACAGACTAGCGGACATCTTTAGGCAGAGACTGGACATCTCCATGCGGTGGATCAGGCACCAGTTGGATTAGAGGCGGGACCGTTGATTGTTCGAGGTACCGTTTTGATTTCATCTTCTACAGCTGCAGCTATTTTTGATACTGGTGCCTATGGTTCATTCATTTGTTCCCATTTTGTTGACATTATGAATTTTCTAACTGATTTGATGTCATTCGCAATGGAGTTGGTGACACCTCTAGGAAAGAAGAAGGAGCAGGGTCTCAGGTGCCCATCATGTGCGCTTTCTGTGTCAGGGGTCGAGATGGAGTGGGAACTCTTGGTCTTAGATATGAACCCTTTTGATGTCATACATGGTATAAATTGGCCAGTACACTTCCAGGAACACATCTATTGCTACAGACAGCGTGTGAGTTTCACGACACCTAATGGGAGTCGTCAGGTTTTTCATGGAGAATGGGATCCTCAGTCTGGTTGCGTAGGGAATCCACTCTTAGAGTTGGGAAGTGTTATCTTCCAGTTATCTTCTCTCATGCTAGAGGATGGTCTTTCCCCTGAAGGTGCACTACCTCTTGTAGTGAATGCGTTTCCAGAGGTATTCCTAGATGATTTTTCAGGCTTGCCCCTAGAACAAGATGTGCAGTTTTCGATTGATCTGGCACCGGGAACACAGCCGATATCTCTTCCCTCTTAACTCATATCCCCCACCGAGCTATGGGAACTATAGATACAGCTGGATGACTTATAATCCAAAGGATTCATTCACCCGAGCGTCTCTCCTTGTCATGCTCTTGTGTTGTTCGCGAAAAAGGCTGATGGATCCCTCTGGTTGTGCATTGACTACCGAAAGCTAAATAAGGTAACAATTAAAAACAAATACCCTTTGCCCAGAATAGATGATTTGTTTGATCAATTGAAGGGGGAAAAGTGGTTCTCAATGATTGACCTACGTTCAGGGTATCATCAACTAAGGGTGAAGGAGTCATATATCCCAAAGACAGCCTTCCGAAGCAGGTACGACCACTTTGAGTATTTGTTCATGCCCTTTGGATTGACATATGCTCCAGCATTCCTTATGGAACTTATGAATAGGTTGTTCCATTGATATCTGGATTCCTTTTTTTGGTATTCGTGGATGACATTCTGGTATACTCTAGCTCTGAGGAGGAACACGAAAATCACTTGAGGTTCATTTTGGGTACATTACGGGATCACCGCCTCTAGGAAATGTTGTCAAAGTGCACATTCTGGATCAGGGAGGTGAGATTTCTCGGGCATGTGATCTCAGAGCATTGAGTTTTAGTGGATCCTGAGAAGATTAGTGCGGTTATTTCATGGGAGAAACCAAAAAATGTGTTTGAGATCCGGAGTTTCCTTGGCATGGCTAGTTATTATAGGCGATTCGTTCGGGATTTCCCTCGGCTTTCTTCACCGATGACTGTCCTCACCCGGAAATGGGTGAAGTTTGTATGGGGTCCATAATGTCAGGTATCATTTGAGGAGATGAAGAGGCGATTGACTACTGGCCCCATGCTGATTTTTCTAGAGGCTGGAAAGGGATATGTGGTTTATTGTGATGCTACAGGTATGGGTCTTGGGTGCGTGCTTATGCAGGATGATCACGTGGTGGCGTATGGCTCTCGCCAACTCCAGCCACACGAAAAGAACTACCCAACCCATGACTTAGAGTTTGCAGCAGTGATGCATGCTTTGAAGATGAGGCGTCACTACCTCTTTGGGGAGAAGTTTGTGGTCTATTATGATCACAAAATCATGGCTTATATCTTCTCACAGAAGGACCTCAACTTGAGGCAGCATCGTTGGATCGAGTACTTGCAGGGGTTTGACATTGATATTTCCTATACCCCAGGTAAGGGTATTGTAGTGGCTGATGCCTTGAGCAGAAGGGTTCTAGTGCAAGCTTTGAGGAAGTCCAGTGATGAGTGGATATTGATGGGGATCTTTTCTCAGATGCATGTGTATACCAAGGAACACAGTGGAGGGGCATTCTAGGAAAGCATCTTGTTTACTCCTTCTTAGTTGGGGTTGACTCAGCGGGAATAGCCCAGTTATAAGCTTTGTCAGCGGTCGAAGCAGTTTCTTCATGGTGGGGAGACTACCCCTGATTGGTCGTCATCTTCTGAGGGCATATTGTGCTTCATGTTTGGTTCGGTAGTGATGTTATCTCTACGGAAGGTGGTGATGCAGGATAGCCACCAGTCTCAGTGGGATATCCATCCGGGTGCCACTGAGATGTATTATGATGTCCGTCGGCAGTTTTGGTGGCCTGGTATGAGATGGGACATAGCGGACATTGTGCTGAGATGCTACACATGCCAGTAGGTGAAAGCAGAGTATCAAAGGCCCTCCAGTTTGCTCCAACCACTACCCATTCCTACAAGGAAGTGGGATGAGGTTTCCATGGACTTCATTATTGGATTACCTCATACACCTTGAAGCAAGAATTATATTTGGGTGGTGATTGATCGTCTAACCAAATCATCACACTTCATTCCAATCAGAGATACATCTAAAGTGGATGAGTTTTGCTGTTTGTTTCCATAGGAGGTGGTGAGGCTCCTTGTTGTGCCAGCAGCAGTTGTCTCAGATAGAGACCCTCGTTTCACATCTCGGTTCTGGGAAGGCCTTCAGAAGGCCTTTGGGTCCCAGATTAAGATGAGCACATCATACCATCCATAGACGGATGGTCAGACAGAGCGGACAAATCAGATTTTGGAGGACATGCTTCGTGCATGTGTCCTAGACTTTGGTGGTTTTTGGGATACCCATTTGGGATTGGTTGAGTTTGCTTATAATAACAGTTACCAATCCTCGATTCGAATGGCTCCTTTTGAGGCACTCTATGGTCGGCCTTATCAGTCCCCCCTGTGTTGGGCTGCGGTAGTTGAGACCTCACTACTGGGGCTGAGTATAGTGCGGGAGACATCTCAGAAGGGAAAATTAAACATGCAACATTTATTGACAGCTCAGAGTCATCATAAATCATATGCTGACCAAAGGCATCGAGACCTAGAGGTTTCTGTGGGTGACAGAGTATTCTTGAAGGTGGCCCCTCATCTGGGCCATCGTCGATTGGGGAAGCATGGTAAGATGACTCTGCGGTATGTTGGGACATTTGAGATCATCGAGCATATTGGAAAGGTGGCATACAGGTTGGCCTTACCTTCTCTGTTGATGTCCATCCATGATGTCTTCCATGTTTCTCAGTTGAAGAAATACTACCCGAATCTGTCCCATGTGTTGATTTGGGAAAACTGGAGATAGAGCCTAACTTTTCTATTATTGAGAGGCCAGATGAAAATAGTGGACACCCAAGAGAAGATACTTCGAGGGAAGTCAATTCCATTAGTCCGGGTTTTATGGCATCATGGGAATGATACACATGAGACATGGGAGCGAAGGACGTGGGTCGAGGAAGAGTACTCGTTCTTGTTTTCCAATCAAGCCTCTTGTTGACTTTCTGGGGAGGAAATTCCTTCATGATGGGGAGAATTGTCACATACATGAAATATTTTGAAGGTATTTTTCCTTTAACATACATCATTGCTTTGTTTTGGTGGTTTTCCATGCATTTTTGAAGGAAATAGTGGGTTTCCAAAATATGGGGCAACCTGAGAGCACATTTCCAGTTTTGAAAGTAAATTTTGTTTCAGTAATAACTCCTTTTTTTCAACATTTTCACCCATTAAACTTCCAAAATGACCTTCATTTAAATATTAAAACCAAAAAAGAATTTTGGGACCCTTAAAAAATCATTATCATCTTGGATTTGGGTGATTAAATTAGGTATTGGGCCAATCTGAAATCCCATTTCTAGTTTTAAAATTATTTTGTAATTATTTCATAAAATATTTATTTTTTATCTTTTTTCGGTGATTCCACCTCTCACACGTTCCCATTGCACCCATACACACCTCCATCATCGTTTTCGCATCTTTGGAGCACAGATGAATCAAGTGTTAGGGATGAACATCTGAAGCTCCAAAAATCGTCCAGATTTCTCAAGTAAGTTGGTTCTCTTCCTTATTCATCCCTTCTTCTTAGGGTTTATTCTTTTTTATTGAATCCCCAAATTTCTATAAATGGGTATTCTTACCTAGGGTTTTAGTTTTGAGTTTCTTGGTCCAATCCTCTAGTTTTAGGTTCAATCTTACTCCCTTGTGGTGCGGCGAAGGTGCGGTTGAAGTGACGCACAAGGATTTGGGGGTTTTGACTCTTTTGGTAGGTGATTTAATATGTAGGTATTGTAGAATGAGTTGTATTGATGTATTTTTGTTTCCATTATGTTCCTCATTCAGTATTTTCATTGCAAAAATTTATTTGGATAGCATTTTAAAAGCGGTTGATTTTTAAGTTCCAATTTTGTGTGAAAATGGGTGTTTTACATGTGCAACCCATGTTGTTCCTCTTGGTGTTGTTTTATAATTCATGGATTGGATTTATAAAAATGTTTTGATGCTGAAATTTCTGGTTTGGTATAATATTGGTCTCCATTTGGTTTTAAATGTGGGATTTTAGATGAATTTAATGTGCAAAATTTGATTACTTTTCATGAAATTGTTTTATGGAAATTATAAGTGGTTTATTGAGTTATAAGAAAGGTGCAAAGAAGGTGTAGATACTGTTTTTAATGTGTGTGACCGGAACTTATATTTATATGTGAAAATTTATTTTTGTAGCATGTGGTGACTATTTGAGCACAATACGGGGAACGTGGGTAATTAGGTGGGCTAACGTGTACTAGTACGCTAGTGAACGGAGGGGTTTTGACCATGGTTCACTTTGCAAGTCTGACATGGATAAAACTAACAAAACTATAATGGAGATGATTGGAGACCACTAGGTTATGGGTATGCTCCCTAGTAAAGGCTCGTGCATGAGAAAAAAGTTCAATATTATTACTTTCACTGAGGTACAAGGTATTTGTGGATCACAAAAAACTAGTACCTATGGGTGTTCCTATGCATGGTGCTCGTGGAATTTTTGGGATTTATACTTTATTTATGGTATTTTGGGATGTGAAAACTAGTATATTGAATGTTTTATTCAAATTCAATCATTCTTTATTGTTATCCCCATTGAATGTTATTTTCTTTTCAAATTTTAACTTTTAGAAATAAATGCTACCATTATCTATTTATAACTCTTGCAAGCCATTTATTTTATAATGAATATCACTTGGAATCATTGGGTGATCTTCTATTGGGATTAGGCTCACACCCTACTTACACCATTGGGTGTAAGTATACTTGATCATATTTGAGACAGGAAAAGGAAAGGCCTTGGGTGATGGCGGTTCGGGTTACTAGTTTCTCTCGATGATGCGGTGTTGTGGAGACGACTTGTTGGTGATGACCCCTTGTCGTGTGGAGTCTCATAGGCTGTTTTTTGATACTTTTATGTACCTTTGGACCTCTTTTGTCTTGTTTAAACCCATTTTCTCAGTTATGAATTTTTATTAAGTCTATTTTGGCATAATTTTTCAGATTTGGTTTGTTGTTTGTTTTTGGTTATTTTATGAACCCAAACTCGGGAAAATTGTTCCCAAATGAATTTTTATGATACCCAGGCACATGTGCCAGACCATGTGGATGTGGAATGCCCTTCGTATCTTTCCATGAGCTGGGTTTGGTGCCAGTTTGATGGCGACCAGATTCGGTTCGTGACACCACCCATACCAACCATACTTCTAAATATCCAAAACAATCATCCATGAAACGATTAAGTCACCACAGCCAAAATATTATATCTAACCATTCCATACCAATCCCCATGCATAAAATAATAGAAATTATATACCAACCTAGATCATATATACAATGAAATGAATCAAATTTTATGTAACAAAATAACATGGGGGAACCAAGGCCATAACATTGAAATATAAAATCATTCTTGAATTAAGGTTAGGCACATAAAATCCACAAAAAATAAATTCTAGAAAGTAAAATTTTCAAAAATATTCTTAAATTTACTAATTCATTTATCCTAGGATTCAGTAATATTTATCCTAACATCCTTAGATACTAAAAGATAAGAATAAACCATTAACACAGTTTGAGTAATACATTCTCATAAAATTATTTTCAAGGAATAAAAACTATTAATTCTAAAGCCCACTTTACTTAATCACTATATACTTACAACATTATTTTCTTTGTTCAATATTAAGAATTTCATTCATGAAATGTAATTTTTATTGGAATTCCAAATTTATATATGCTATTTAAAAGATAATTCTATGGTGTAACATATTTACAACATTGTAATAGAAGGGTTTTTAGTACAACTATTGTGAAATAAGATAAGGTACACCAAAAGGGTTCATAATCCAACCTCCCTCTATAATCAATAATTAAATACCCATAATATCTCCCCGTAATTCTATGGGGTTGGGGTAACACCATTGTTTATCCCTAATACCAAATTATTGTTACCCTTTATATGGAATTAGTACAATACCTGATCCACTTAGATCTACAGTTAATCCTATTTCCTACAATATTTTAACCCCTTATGATGTAAATAAAAGGTCCCAAAACCTTGAGTTCCATGTACTACCTTCATCTGCCACAGCACACATACCTTTATATCATTGACATCATAAAACCCTTATGTTGATGCAATATTCTTTTTTCGAACCATCTATACAATAACATTAATATATAAAGGACCATTTATATAATGTAATCATCAAAGCTAGGAAAAATCCAAATCTTCTATACTATAATGAAATTTCATAACAATCATTCCATTAACCAAATTTAATAACACCGACCTCCATACCACAAGGCATACTTCATCATTACAATACTAGTCCCCAGTACATATTTTTCCCAGAACCTCCTCTCATCATTTATCCTTCCCCCAAGAATCTCTAATCACCCTAAAATTATAATGGTATGAGTAAAAATTAGGCCACCATATTGGAAAATAATAGAAAGGTACAATTTCTTTTTAAATCATGATACTAAAAACTTCCACATTTTCTAGGATAATATTTAATTTCACTGCATCAAATTTATTTATTTCTGATTACTATATTATTGATTAATATTTAAATATAGCGACGTTGATTTGGGCATTGGTATTTGATACTCAAACTAGGGGTGAGATAAGATTCAAATTTGAGATGTTAACCTTATTCCACTATCATATTTGGATATTATAATATCTTTGATTTTATGACTTTCTATTTTTATTCAATGAAAATATATTAAAATTGAATTGGATAAAGTCTTTATTAACACACAACATTTTTAAAAAATGTTGATTGTTTTAATTTTCTTCTATTGATGTTTTTTATTTATTAGATAGTATTATCAGGTAATATAATCCAATTTTTTAGGTCATGAGAGGATGATTACAACTGTGTTTATGGGAATAGATATTGGTACTAAAGGGACTTGTGTTAGTAATACATTTCCTCTAGTATTTGAAAAATTTAAGAGTATATTTATTAATTATTTTGAAAGATTACTTTTGGAGAGATGTAAAATTTATGATTTAATTAGTACCAGGTAGTAAGACTCTCTTTATCATTAAAAACAATATAAATCATTTTGAGTATAGGGAGTTAGGGATCCAATTCAAATATTTTAATTTTGATGGATTATTTAGATATAGTATCATTATTTGAGGTGATCTATTTATCTTTTCATAAATTGATGAAGGGTGATTGAGATAGTGTGTTAATAATAAAGTGACGTATAAAGTCTCTATTTTGATTTTATATTAATTTCCCAATATTAGTAACAAGGTTTCCAAGATAACAGTGTCATAATTATTCTCAAAAACCAATATTCAATCTAGATAACTTATTATCAAGTAATGTGGTGATAATTTAATATATTAATTATTTATGACCTCATTTTTTATTTTAAATTCATTGTTTCATCATTTATAGAAACAAAAAAAACCAGACATAGTTTTTTTTTTCTATATGACGATTGTGGAAATAAATAATTATATATACTCATTAATGATCATGTCAAATTATGGTATAATGATATATATTCAGTACTTTCGGAGCCCAATGAATTTTTAGCTATTTTATAAGTAACATAGAGGAATTATAGTAGTTTTTTCTAACCAATTGAAATTTATTATCATGTTTTGAAATTAAAAGTGTATTGGGATTTTGGGATTTTAGATTGGATTTTAATTAACTTTTAGAAACGGTTAGTAGTAATTTCATGTGGATAGAACATTGAATTTTTTTACAAATCTATATTTCTTATAATTTAGAGGTATTATCATCTATTTATTTAGGATTCCCCATTTTTATACATCGATGATACCCCTAAACAATAATAGAAGAATTATCACACATAATCTCTGGATCATTCTATTATAGTAAATGTAATCATGATCTAAATGATCTATCTATTTAGATATTTTTTTACTACTTATAATACTAATAAAATATTTACTTATTTTTTATCATAGCGGAAATTAGAGCATAGAGAGTGTATATGGTATAATTATCTCTTAATATTTTAATTTTATATCATATATACTCATACAAAGTTATATAATATTATCAATGTGCGGAGATGGAAGTCCTTTATTTGTGTGGTTTAGAAATATATATATGTTTATAAAACCATATGCATCATCCCAAATTTATAACAAGATGAATATACATATTACGGTCATATGTTTTTAAAACATTTTACTATTAATTCAATATTTTTTGAGAGAGTAAATTAAATACATGATTATGGTTCTATGTGTAAATTTTTTTATAGAAAATATTTTAGGGTGCGTATACCCTTGTGAACTATGGAAGTTAATATAAAATTCTGTAAGAATTATTATATAATATCAATATATGTAAACTAGTATGAATCATATAATTATTATTTAAGAATAATATTATCATTTTTTATAAGGTTGTTCATAAATGGTTGACCAAATAAACCATGTTGTTGAAATAAACATTTGGTGAAAAGAGATGAAATGGTTTTTAATGCGTTTATATCTAGATATCATATATATTAGTAGGTAAATAATGTGAATCATATGAATACATATATGCCTCCATTTTTTATACATTAGTATATTAATAATATGATTTTAACCTATAGTTAGTGAAAAAATATTCCTTGATCATCGAGAGGGAGATATGTAGTTGTGGTGGATATTCATTAGGTTAAACAATTATTATTTTTTTAATGATGCAAGATAATTAGTTGGTAAATGGTTTTGTGTAATATATAATTTTATGAGATTATTAGTATTATAAGTTTTTATAGAATAATTGGTTAAAACCACTATATTTGATGAAATTATCAATTTTGGTAGGCCTTATAAAAGGATATATGTTATTCTTTTATGTTGAGTACTATGTATAATCCATATACCAATGTATCATATAAGCACACTATATAAATTATAGAGGATATATTTGATGATTGAATTTTGGATTTTCATGCTGAATGTGAGAATTTTTTGGTGCTATTATATGAAATATTAAAAGACAATGATTTTAATTGATTTATATGTGAAATTATATAGGTACTTATGTTTGTGTTTGGTAGAGGTGTGTGAGGTTTCCTTTGTTGGGTGTAACTTGTTATAAGGGACCATTAAATTGGTATAATTAAATAAATGTGTTCAGAAATGACTCAGACCAAATAGAAATGATATGCTGATAGAATACTATGACCACTTGAGTTTTTCAGATAGATATAATGTTTCTTGACATGTCTTACTCAGTATAGGATACCAATGATTGTGTAATCAATCGAATTGGACCAATTTATATATATGGGAATTTGAGATGCAAAATTTATTCAAGGAACATTCATACCATTTGTATTTACCTTCAAATTATAGTATAATAGATGAAGTTTTTCATATTTCCAAAATACAAAAATATTAAAAATATATATCTCACTTGAGAAATTATGATGATACATAATCGGAGTGGATTCATATTTTATGGAGCATCTTTTTTGTATCACTGAATAGATCAAAATATAAATATATATAGAGCCTATTCGACATATATATTCATTAAGGAAGCATGGTTGGGTATATTATGAGATTTAGCAGATATAAATATTTATATATATATATTAATCATGTACATGGGTTGTTTTTAGTTCATTTAAGTTAATTCTTTTACCTTTTTCAACACATTTTATTTTATTTAAAACTTATTATTTTTTATTATTATAGATTCTTTATTTTTTATTTAAATAATACGGGTAACTTATTAAAAATTGGGAGACTATTGTATATGGGATCTAGTAAATATTTATTTATATGTGTAAATGTCCATTATTATTTTTAAAATATGTTTTTTATTTAATAATATTAAAAACATACGATTAATATTATATTGATTTTAAAATTCCTTAATTGGTCACTCAATATAATGGTGTTTAATCAATAGAATGTAGTTGCTTTAAAAGATCACATCAAAAAGAAAAATTGTATTTAATGTGATTTTCTATTTTGTTTTCTCATTATTACACTTTTACAATGTGTAATATTATTGGTTTTACATAATTTATTATACTAATAAGATTAATATTTAATAATTATTTATAGTTTTTAGGGGGATACATAAATTGAAACCACATAAGATTTATAATAATTTATAATTTAAGAAGAAGGCAAATAGTTACTCTGAATGATAACAAATGATAAATCATTTTAATGACTTATAAATAACAAAAATTTAAGGGTGATTCATTATTTGATGATTTTTTATAGGTTTTTCTATGTTTTGGTTGAGACGTTATCTCCAGCATGATGTGGTATTATATTCCAAAAAAAATAAATGTGAGATATTTCTATTAAAAATCAATAAAACCAATGAAAAAAATTCTAACTATGCATTGATCTATAAAAAAAGGGAACTTTAAGGAACTAGTGATTTCCCAAAAAGTTACATAATAAAAATTTATGAGAAAATGATATATTTTTATTTAAAAAAATGAAGATACATTATTTTAGTTATGTACTTATAATTTTTATATAATAATAATATATTCTATACACAATACGAATGATGGGAATAATTAAGGAAAACATTATAAAACATCAATAATAACATCATTTTATGGATTATATGAATATTTTAACATTATTATCATCAATAAAACATATTTTATTATAAATACGATGCATGTAACTATTTAATAGAGATTTGGATTGTAAGGTGAATAATATAGAAGCTTATAGATTAACTATATGCTTAAAAACACAAATTTATGATAATATATAGTGATGAAAATGAATGAGATCACATTCATTGTTGAAACATATAGTAAATAATTGAATTATATACTAAGAAATTGGTATATTTTCCACTCATGGGGTATTCAAGATCACATAGTAGTTATAATACATGGGTCCCCTCATCTCTTAATTTTAATCATGGCTAATGATAATCAGATATCTTATTATTTTTTTGTCTTTTGAGGTTATAATTGGTCATATTTCATTATATATCAAGCTTCATGAGAATTAATCTTCAAATATGGCCCCCAACAATTAAAATCTTGGATATATTTCATGTTTTACTTATTCTTTTCTATTGTTTCTTATATTCATAAAATTATGAAACATGGTGGGTTTCTATTTGTGATATGAGAGAAGGAAAAGAGTGTAATATAATCATAATTCTAAAATGGTTTTGGATGAACAAAAATTATCAAAAATGTATTTTGATTATATCTAAAAATATGTCAAAGATGCTTTTTTTTAAATATTCAGTGTGATTTGAGTCATGGGTGGAATTATATTCCTTTTAAAATAGGTATGTCTAGGTACAATATTATTTTCATAATTTATAAAATTCCCATTGTACTAGATTTCAAGGATATGTTTAATTACTGGTCTAAGGGTATTTGATTCATCATATTGATATGTTTTTTCATTTATCTTTTCCCTTTTCAATTCTTTTTCTGATGGTGAAGGAGACCCTAATTTTTTTGGAAGAAATGGTTCACCATTTTTTATCCAATATCGATGTGTTGAAACCAATATATTATACTAAGATGAAAAATTATATTTGGCATACCCAATATTCAATGAATATATTTTAGGAGTGTAACATGGAAGAATTTATATATAACTCTTTTTTAATAATGATTTTTGGCCTATCAATTGGTAATATAGATTTTATAGAAGTTCATGATGGGTACAAGGTTCTTAATTTGGCTTGTTTGGATGGTATTGATACTCCCATGAGTTGATTGAGTGATAAATTTGTTTCTAATCAAATGGAACTTCAAAAACATTTATTTAATTGATCAATGGGTTGGACCATGATAATGGAGAATGGATTGTGGTCTAATATTGATATAAAAAGAAGATAACCCAATTAATTAACTAATTCAGAATAGTTTCTTCCAATAATGTTGGTCAGGAACATTTGGGTGTATATGAATTGGGAACTAATTGTTATTTGGATGATGTTTTAGGATTGTATTCACTATTTTTATCATTTTTTGTAATAAGAAACAAAAGTATATGAGAAATTCAAAAAAGGAAGGAAAATAGGGAAACAAAATATGATATGGGAAATTACAAAGTGATTGAAGGAAAGAAAATTATAAGGTGAAATGATATCTTATTATTACCTATGCAAATAAAGACATGTTCAGTAGGAATAACTATGGGTTTTAGTGGATTTGACGGTACTAAATACAATGTTATCATGGTCACATATGTGCTTCAAAATGAATTATTCTTCTATTTTTAGGACGATTCACGAATATTCTCATTTATAAAAAAATTTACTGAATGAATTATGATATCATATAATACATTTGTTTAATAACATATCGATTACAAAAACTAATTAAAATTATTTGAGTTAGATATTACACATGAGGAAAAAATATGATTAATAAAATAGACCCCCATTATCATAAATGGAGAAATTTTTTAACGGTGTAAAATTCATCTAGATGTCATTTTATTGATCTTATCACCATTCCCAACACTATAATTTACTTATTATTAGTTTTTTAATTTATAAAATCCACTGTAGATGATAACCAAAGGCATCCTCATGACATTGAAATTAAGAAATTGAATGGAAATATATAGTTTCTTTCATATTTTAATTTTTATATTTCTTTTTTGGTGTTGTATTTTTATATCTACATCCACTATATGGTTCATATTGAATATAAAAATGGTTCTATATTTAAAATGTAAAAAAATAATAAATTTAGGGAATTCATTATGCTACCTTAATAAATAAAAAATAACAATTGGTTCTTCCATCATTAGAGAGGAAATTCTATTTATGTTTTTCCCTCACATTAAATTTTTGGAAACGCTTATAGTTATCTACAAAAATCATATAGTTAGAGAGAAAATGATTATTAGAGATGGACTTGTTCTTCAAGAATGTTTAAAAATCAACATTATTTACTATAAGTTTTTGTTTTTTATATTTTTTAGTAGTTAATTAACCCCTTAGCACATCCATGATTGTTTCTCAACGAGTACCCAATCATAAATTTCCTACTATTATTTTTGAACTGAAGTCATTTAACTCAAATAATTTTACCTTCTTTAATATGATGTTTCCTCTTAGTTTTTTCAATTATTTCAGGCACTAAAACTCAAATGTAATCTTATTGGTTATAATCACAATTTGGAATAATTATTTTTTAATACTATAAATTGTGAACATTAATTTTGAGTAACTTCATATTCTGGATTTTTTTCATGTTATTAATGATTTAAAATATTTTACTTAACTAATGTGACATCTCTTATTTCTATAATCATTGAAATTAGATTATTAAATCATTTAAATATCAAAGTCATTAATGAATTTTATGAAAAATATCATCACTACATTTACTTCCAATATTTCTTCACATAATTTCATTATTTATGATATGAAATTAATTTATAAATTTGAGAAAGAACATGAGACCTGAATTTTCATAGTGCAATATCTCATAGCGTCCTAGATATAACCAGTCTAGATTATATATGTAATTACTAGAAAAAATATATATAGTTTTATAATTTTTGTATGATTTAATTTTCTATATTCAGTCTTCAAGGTATTTTTTTATTATCCATGTTACATTTCAAATAAAAATATATATTTTAAATTTATTTTCAAAATAATAATTGTAAAATTTTCAATTATTCTAAAAGTATTATTTTTCTATATGATTTTAAAACACTATGATATTATAAAATCTCAATGTTTGAACCCCTTTCATGCACAACATTTCCATTATTCTTTAATACCTCTTGATTCAATAAAGCAGTTCTAATTTTCATATAATATAGAAAAAACAAGCCATATTATAATATTATTTAATTAATGAGAGATAATATCTTGGTAGTCTATAGTATTTTTAAACGTATTCGAAAATAAATACCCATATGAACTAATTTCAACAATTCAATGTGTTTTTCATTCATAGAATTACATGTATTACTATTTTTTATCAACTTATATTACATAACAAGTGAACTCATAATTCATTTTCCATATTTCAATATCCTTATCAATATAAAAAAAGTCTTTAAATTTTAGATTTATATATTTTATATATTGATTCTAAATTATATTTTTGTTTCAACCATAGGTTTTAATTTTAGAATTTTCCAACTATATTTTTAAAATATTATAATAAAAGTGATTAAATAATATTTAGATTATTCTAGATGAGGAATAGAAAGGAAACAACACTTTCAGAATCATTCATCACACCAAGAGGATTAACGTTTCAAGATTCGTTCACACTTGGATTTCAGATATTGTTCCTTGAAGGGTATAAGGAATAATTTTATTATTATTTAAATTTTTTTGTCATTTTGTGATAAAATCAGTTATGATTCCAATAGAAATCAATATTATGCCCATATTTTGGGAAATGTATTTATTTAATTATGCATGTAAGAATTGAGATGATTACAGTAGTACAATCTACCTGAGTGTCTCATATAGAATAATAGGAATCATTATGAATGAAGAATGGGTAAAATTAAATGTTTTTGTAATATTTTCGATCAGTATACAACATAAATATGTCTTCTCCAAAAATAATTTAAATGAAATAAATATTAAATAGAAATAAGTGTTTTCCACACAAAATATTTTTCCAGATCATGAACTATTTGTAAAATGATGGAAGTTACAAGAGAAATTGAATTGTCATGTTATAATGATGAATTTTATATCAGTACTAATGATATTTTTATAATTAATCTAGATATTATGATGTTTTATTTTGTTTATGGTTGGGAAATTTTTTGAAAACTAAAAAATACCCATTCAGAGTTTTATGACGGTGTTAAACTAGGAATTGATTCAATGAACACTCATTAATGTTAATATTTAAAGAATTTAATTTTCGATTAGAATTATAATTTTAATTTAAAACAGTAATGTTCATAGAAAAAGGACATTTTTGGTTGAATTATGAGATATTATAGATAAAATAGTGGAGATGAACATTGATGACTAGAAAGAAAATAGAGTTATTGAATATCTAAATTGAGAAGAGAAGTGTGAATGTTTGAATTACATGGAATATCGTGATTACAATAATTAATTTGTTTTAACTACCATTGATGTTCCAAAATAAAATAAAAGTACTTTATAAGGAAAAAAATTGATTTTTAGTGTTCATCGTTTGATTATAAAACTCTTGTGTTTAACCTATATTTTGATCATATCATTTTATCCCTCTTCAAATTACTGCATGTAAGAGAGAAAGATGTAGTGGATCTTTCTTAAAAAGTAAGATATTCAAAAATGTAGTATTAACATAAATGTTAATTAGTGTTTAAATATAATGTCAACACATAATTGATATTTTCTCTGAATATATAGCCTTTACAGGTAGACAATGTACAAATAACGTGTTCATTCTCTTTACTATTTAACAAATGATTTTGATTTTGAAATATATTGAATTTTTATTTTCCAATGAAATGAAATGATCCAATTTTTTTATAAATAAATTAAGAATTTTAGGAATCCATAATTTACCCCCTCCCCCTCTTATGGTGTCCAGTGTGACCACTTGGGTATATTAAATGATATCAAGACTCCATGTTATTTATTAAATATATTTAATGGAAGTTGTTGTCATGGATAACGTTGAGAATGGTTGTGGGGAACCCTTATTTTATGGAAGAATCTATCTTATTTAGTAGAAAAAAAGTCATAACATTTGACACCACTTAGAATATACTTATATTCTATAGTATTATATTAGATACGAGAACGTGATCATATTGGACGATCATGAAAAAAATTTCTAAGAATTTTTTGAATGATGATATTATGGATAAAAATATCTTATTGAGAGAACTGAAAACTGAAATATATAATAATGTATGGATTGTATCTTAGTCGATGGATTTTGGGAGAAAATTTATTAAATTGCTGATGGTGAAAAAAATTAAAGAAAAGCTCAAAAAGTTTCATAATAAATTTTTTTATTTGAAAATTAATTAAATTTAAAATTGGGGTCATTTATTTATGAAGATACTGCAGTTTTGGTATTATAATTGGAAATTTAATGAGTTTATATAATTAGATATTATAAAAAAATATTATATAAATATATATTACCATAATTTTATAATCCAAATTTATCATCACTTATATAAATATATCCCGGAGATTAATATATTGAAGACATACACAATAAAGAGATTAATAATAGATTCCAATAAATTACGTATCTCTTTATATCATCTATATAAAGATATTACATTCAATAAATTTGAGAAGAAATTTGTTTTTAAACAAGAAAATGAGGATACTATAAGTTATTTTTTATTATAAAATGTTGCAAGAGAGGAAAATCAATATTTAAAGAAAATTTACTTCTACCATGATTCCATTGTGAAAATATTACACACATTAGTGTCCAAATAGAGAGTATAGAGGGGGTGGTTTATAGTAATACAGTCTTCCCATAGATAGATATTACATCATTTCACATAAAAAATAAATACAATATAGAAACGCACAACTGAGGACCATAATTATTTACTGTCTTTAGAGACGAGAAATATAATCATCTAATTTGGTATAAGATCATAAAAATATCCTATAAAGACATTCATATAAATTAATCATCATAAATATTCCTTAATTAAAACATTTATTAAAAACATGAGGAGAAAAAAACATAAGAAAGGGTGATCTCAGATTCTCAGTGAGGGTTAATAAGATAGATATATAAGAATAACATAAACAAAATGGTATGAAACATTTTCAAGACATCATTAGAACATACCACGCATATCAATGAATATAATATTGATTCATATAAAAAATATCATAATTTTATGAGACATGAATTATAAGGAAATCATATTACAAGAGCCATTAGAGAATAATATATGCATAAGATATAGATTTGTGGCATACACATCAACATATAATTTTTTTTTATATTTATAAAAATATACATGTTCACTCATTAACTAATGAGAATGAAATAAATACTTTATATAATCTTATGGATAGGAAACCAAGTCCGTGGATAACAAAACGGGCCCAAAATATTGGTAGATTCCTAACACTATGAACATGTAATCAGGTACACATATAATATTATGAATAATTAAACACACTCATGCATAACATTGTGAACTTGTAAACATATTCACACATAACTTTTTGAAAATTTAATCAAGTTCACACATAACATGTATATTATTTTGTTTTCAATCATTACCCATTTTATTAGGCATAGTATTAAATAAAACAAATCTCATTATTAAAACCTTAAAAATGTGTGTCATAAGATCATAAAATATTTATCATATCATAAATTGATAAATTAAATGTTTTTAATTAACATTTCAACATAAAATATCATGTGGAAAATGGATATATTTCATAATCATTTCATTATTTAATCATATCATAACCTGTGGAGATATAAGTAGGTTTTTAATAATATTATCATTTTAAAATATATTATTGTGTTTTCCATCATTACCCATTACATTCATAAACCTCTTGTTATTATAAACCATTCAGATAATTAATAATAATTTTATCCTTGGTTCATATCACTTGCGATGTATAATTTACTTCCAAGGATATCATAATAGATTCAAAATTATTTTGAAGGATCACATAGAACAATTCAATAGGAAAATAAAATTTCATGAGTAAAACAAAATTTCATTAATTATAAATTCTTAAAAATACTTTTTATAAAATATTATAGAAATTTTTTTCTTTTAAAATAACATTGAAAACTTATAAAAGATTTTTTTATAAAACCATTAAAAATTATTGAGGAAAAACCTCTCGAATTTGATAAATAGTTAAAAAAACATTTTGAAAATATTTTCCATGAAAATAACATCGAAAACATATAAATTAATTTTAAAATAAAATAATTATCATAATTGAGGATTTTTTTATTCACATTAAAATAAAGATTCAATCGAGATTTTCTGTAAAAGGCAAATGGGCATTGTTGGGAAAATGGAATGAATAATACTTTCAAATTTTTTTTGAAGAAATTAATAAATCGGTAAAATTTTTATTACTAAATCATGTTAATAATTTAAAAAAACTTATATTTTTTTAGAATACATTGGTTTGGAATAAAATGGTGTTTCAACTGAAGATAGAAATAAATAAACTTTTTCTTGAAAACATTCCTAAGGATAATATATTAGATAAATAGAGTGAAATAAATGGAACATATGTGTTATCATTAAATACCCATAATATAGGAAATATGATTATTTTATTGAGTGATAAATAAAAAAATTATCATTTGATATATATTGATAACCAATCCTGATAATTGATAAAATTATAACATAAATCTCTAACAAAATTGGTATCATCTATTCATAATCCCAATAAAAAATATAAAAAAACACATAAAATTATTATAATAATGATATTAATGAATTTACATGTCAATTTCATAGTATATAGACCTCATTGAATAAAATAGGTCCAAAACAAAAAATGATGTCTTAAAGAAGGAAATTGAAGACAAAAATTGTCTTACTACTTTGGTAAATTTTTACATGTCAACCAAATGAATATTACATAATAATATTGAGATGTGGAAGCCAATAATAGTAATAATAATAATCATAAAATATATTCATAGGGAATATATACACTATATAAGTGGAATAGGTTGGGAATATTACATGTTTCGTAGAATAAAAAAGTGAGATGTAAATCACTTACTGCGTTTTAAAAATTTTGAATTCTAAGAACCAAGTATTATCAACATAAAATGAAATATTAAATAACATTATAAATATGATATTAATGATATAAAATGTCAAATTTTCAGTATATACACCCCACAAATGAAATTAATTGTGAATTTTTATATTTCTCCCAGAAATTAAAGAGACACTAGAAATCCCTTACCTTATGTCTCAACTTCCTTCATACACATTCAATCATCTTGTATGATAAATATAATTTTAGTATGTCTAGGTTATATAAAGATATGTATATATATTATACCATATATATTTTTACTTATTACTGATTATTTCCCATTAATTGCCAATTCCTTATCAAAATCACATTCCTTGTAATAACATCTTTGTTTTTCGTATAAGTTTGGATTTTTGGTTTTTGGCCCTTTAAATCGGTCATGGTTCCATTTTTTCCAAAAAAATAATAATGAAATAATTTTAATTATTATATTTTAATTATTTTTTGTGACCTATGATGAAATATGGTTTCGATAAATGATGTACACTTCAATCATGAAGATGGTAGGCCATACGTACATAAGAGTAACATATCTATTTTAATGATCACCATAGAAAGGATGTAAGTAATATTTTATCAACCCCAATGGAAAAATAGAATTAATAACGTATTAATACAGTAAATAAAATTATATATATATCATACATGTGGGTTTCTAATGAAAAGAGTTTGTCACATTACTTTGTGAATGTGGTTGTCCACACCTACACAAACAACATTATCATCTTTTAGTGTTTTATATTCTAGGCAATAAAACTAAATGTTATATTTAATGCGTGATAATTATATCATTAATATACATAATATTTCTTTTATATCAGATATATTAATTAATTTTTCTATTAATTTTCATGTTATTTGTTGGTTAAAAATGAATTACATCGCTTTGTGAGGATGTAGTCCACCATGAACACAAGTGATGTTATCATATCCCATGTATAATGGTATGTAAAAATTTTATAGATGATATACGGAAACCATAGGTATAATTATATTATAAATATAATATATATATATAATATATATCGATAATCATACCCAATGATGAGAGGCTATAGTGTAAAAAGGGAATGACACTGGTTCACAAGGCAATAGTTTTCCACACACACAAATGATAATTTCATAACCCATTTGATGGAAGGGGTTTTTTTTTGTAATTAGAATAATAATAATAATATCGAATTATAGGTCATATTATATGAAAAATATCATAATTTTTAAATAATAATTTGAAGAGTTTGAGGAAGAAATAATATACAAATGCACGTTGAATAAGGTTATATATTCTTTGAGTAGCCTCCAAATGTTTTCCCCAAAATCCCTACAAGGTAATAATTAGACAAATAATAAGGATTATATGATGATAATATTTAATTTTCGTATTTATTAAGGTAGGTATTGTCTATAAAAAAGGATTTTAATCATTAATTATTAGAGGGTATCGTGGGGTAATTTATAATTAAGGTGAGTCGCACACTTGTAATAATTGAGAGTAAATGGTTCACCAAAAAAATTAAAATTAAAAAAGGATAAAAATCATAGTATTATAGATCCTTATATATTATTGGGTAGAAATATTTCCATAAACTATATTTTAGACATGTTTTTTGGTCAATTTTACCCTTATCATTTTTGTTTAACCACTTTGGAAACCAATTTTCACTTTAGTTGCAGTAATTAATTTTAATTATTATAAATATTCATTTCAGTCAAAAAATAATTATACCTTAATAGATAATTTAATTTTTTTTGTTTCAAATATTTATTCAGTTGTTCTTAATTAAATTCTCAAAATTGGATGTTTTTAATTTAAATTTAATATCACGGATGCGTTAATAAATTGTGTTATCTACGTGAAAATGTTCCAGACATTACAAGGATTTTATAACAAAATTAAATATAAAGAAGTTTAAAAGTAACTAAATTCCATTAATTTATTTATAACTAACTAATTTTAATTTAAATAAATTTTAAAATATAATATATCTTCATATATAATTTAAACAAAAATGAAGATTTTAATTAAAAGTCTGTTATTTTATATATTGTTTAAAAATTAATTATTTCATAAATTTCTTAAAAATTAAGCTTATCCTAATTTATAAATGTCTATTTATAAAATTATATTTATTTTTTGAAATATTTTTTCCATATTTTTAAAAAATTAGTTTTAATTTAAGTGATAAAAAGGCAACAAATTTGATTTTAGAAAATTGAATTTTTAAGTGTAAAATTTAATTTCTTAGTACCTTATGTCTAGAAAACACATAATATGATTGTTATACTTTTGGTTGAATATATAATATATAATTTTTAAACATTAATTCTTCCAAAATATTTTTTTAATTTATTTATGATAAAAAGGTTTTTTCTATAAAAATAGTTTTTTAGAAAAAGAATTCCTTTATTTTAAAATAATATTTATTTTCATTTAAAATTATTTGGCCACAAAATAATGATATCTCTATACATGTTTATAATAAATATATTAACATAATTATGTTATTCATATTCACATATGGATCTCCAATGACTATGTGATAACTGTCATATTAAATAATAATATTTTAATAGTATGTTATATTTCATTTAAATTTTGTGCAGTTGTGCATCACAAGTTACACTTAATGTTGTCTATTCCGCATGATAAATGTAGTTTTTTGTCTTATAATAAAAAATATTTATTAAATTTTTATGAAAACAAAATATTTCACTAAATCATTGTTTGTTACATTATACCCTTTAAAATAAATTTCTCCATCAATTTGTTTTACATTGGTATTGAAAACTGGGGATACACCAACCTCATTAAATCCTCAACTTCCCAAATATATTCCTCACACTGATGGTTTCCCTAAAAAATATTTACCAGGTGAGTGGTCTTTATTTGAATAACATTATCTACTAAATTCAAAAATCCAACTTAATATTTCTTTATAAGATAGATCATCTTCTCAGGGTATGACCTATGAGTTCTATACATGTTATGGATTAGGTACGTACTTCATCGAGAGAGATACATAAAAATCATCAAGAACAAAGGAGAGTTTTATTGGAAGTACGAAGAAATAATATTCAATCCCAAAATGATCAATAATTCCAAAGGGATAGATTTAACAAGAGATTAGATTGTCATTTATTCAACCATAAAAAAAATTCATTGAGAGACATATCCACCAAATTCAAAATTTTAATCGAGTTAATGATTATCTGCATAACATTTGTACAAGTTTTCTTCTTTGTGTTACTTTATGAGTCTTACATTATATTCAATTTCCTTATCTAGATCAATTCCTAATATAATTTTTTATAAAACTTCATCTCGGTATGTTGTATTTTTAAACTTCATTCCATAAAGGTATTCATATGGAGCCATCTGAATTCATGAGTGAATGATATTTTTGTAAGAAAACAAAAATTGATGATGGTGTTGATCATAATCACCTCATAAATCCATATAATAGTATCAAATAATATACTCTATTGTATGACTTTTTCTTGTAGACAAATCATTATTCTGAGGATTATATGTTGTGTTGAAAATAGAATTTGCATAATCAGATTACCAAACACTTCACCAAAAAACTGAAATAAAAATTATATCCCAATAAAATATAATTTAAAGTGGTGCACCATGAAATAGTAACACTTCTATAATGTATATTAGGTTAATATGATCTAATGGTAAATCACATCTGGTAGCAATAAAAGTGTTCACACATCATAAAGTGATCAAATGTAATCCATAATTAGATCAACATCAAATATAAGATTAACTCTAAAAGTTACTAGTTCCATTAATAAAATTACCACAAATTTTAAAGTAATTCCTCAATAAATAACATTTTCACTATACCATATACAGTACCAAAGTGTGTTACTACCATAAATTTCCCAAAAAAATTCCTTATTCTGGATATAATCTCATCTAATAAATCATAAAAATGTATGTTAATGACTTTGAAAATATGATCAACCTTGAACTCATAAACCCATGATGGTATCCATAACTCTAAATTCAATCTCACTTCAAGATGTATATGTTTCAAATATTATCACAATCTTTATATGTTTTATTATTAATATAACTGAAATACCTTTACTAAAATACATTCAAAATATTATTCATTAATCCAAATAAATACACACTTCAATCCATTAAATTCATCTATTGGAATATAATTTTTTATTCCATGGTGTATTGGAAAAACCATAGTTTATATTGTTTTATTGAATAATGACTTATTTACCCACATATAATATTTTTAACATTTATAAATTATCACATTATGAAATTCTATTACACTTATATTAGATCTTCACTGTGATTTTATAAATTCTTCTAGTTTGTTTATCCATCCTTCGTGACATTTAGGGAACTGAATCATCTTTAAACTATGTTCAATGCCACATGAAATTTAATAAATTTTAATCATCCTCTTATTTTGTGCTTTAAGAATATCATCAATGTTCACATTGTTAATCTTATGCCATGATAGTTGATTTGGAGTATTCAAAATATCATTCTATCCAATTATCATCAATTTTGGTTGCACATAGTAACAATTTTGTCCGTTACATTAAGTGTTAACATGAATATTTCGAGTTTCATCCTTTGATACTAATCAAAATCCATTATATGAGTAATAATAATCATAGTGGGAAACAATTTAATTCTATAAAACCACTTATATTATGTCTAAGTCATGACACCTTCTTTTAAATGTATGACACCGTTGGCTAAACCTAGGTCATTCATGGTCAATATCAAAATTCTTCATGATAGTTCATAATGAGTTTATGAATATAAAAATTCATATCCCCCAAAACTGTCAAAATTGGTGTGTATAATGGAATCTTATTACTCAACAACTACTTACTAAGTATAACTCAATGCACCCTTTTTAGAGATATTTCCCATATGTTCCATTCTGTTAGATCTATATCCACTTGTATTATCTAGACTAGAATGTAATTTCAGGGAAAACTATCCCAATATCCCTTACCAAAATACCAATACATTTTTTTATACTTTGAATTTTCCCTCAAATTTTCCTTTGACATATCCCTTGACAGATCCTCATATATATACTTAATTCTCTCACTAAGTTTCTTGTCCTAGTTCTGAAATTTTGTCTAATCCTTTTCTAAAATATCAACTATAGAAACCATGGATTATTATAAATAAATATCATATCCTTTTAGTTTAATTTTAAATAAACTAAAAGAGACACAAGCATAAGGATCATAATACTTTAGTGTTTCTGGATACTAGCTACAAAATATTCTAACTTGGTGAAATATCTTCAAAATCACCAAAAACGATCTTTCCATTTACTAATCTTCCAAAACAAAAGATTCTATAAAAATTTATTCATATCCATGGGAAAGAAATCATAATAAATATTGATATAAAATTCTTAATAAGAATAAATGATGGAGATATGTGAGCATGACAAAAACAATTGGGTATGATAGCATGAAACTAAAATTTGAAAACCATACCCTTCAAATCTAAGATCATAATATTGAGTCATTATTATAAATACTAGATGGTCATAAAAAATTTATTACAAGGGAATCAAATAACACGAGCTATGTGAAAAATAAAATTGGATTATGAAATAGATTTGTGGCACACATATTAGCATATAAATGGTGAAAATTAATAAATAAAGTCAATTTTCATCTTTATGTTAAGGAAAATAAGTCTGGCCCTAATATAAACTTATGGTAATGAATCCAAGCCCACATATAATATTATTGACATGAATGATAGGTAGAATCATAACAATGTGAACATGTTATCAGGTTAATGCGTAACAGTTTGAACAAGTAATCAGGTTCATGCATAACATTGTGAACATTTATTCATGTTAAAATTTAACATTATGAACAAGTAATAATGTTTAGGAATGACATGTTTACTCATGATTTATCCATATTTATCCAGTGCTTTGGAGGAATATATAGGTCCCACATATCAAAAAATTAAATTCATACATATATGTTCTAGATGATCATAACACATTATCCTATCATATGCCATGTAATGAAATTGGTTTATAAAAATTTCATCATATCATAACTTGTAGAAAAGATATAGGTCTCATAATAATTTAGTCATTTCATCATAGATTAACACCTGAAAAAAGAGGAATTCAATAGAATTTTATTATGGTATAACCTGTGGAAGAGAAAAATGTTTTATAACTATATATTCATGATAAACCATTTGGAGAATGAATATTAATTGTAGCCTTGGATAATATACCTAGCCGAGTATAAGATTCAATAAAGGAGTTCATCATAGAAGATATATTATTTGGAAAGGTTTTTTGAATATTTTTATGGAAAACAACATTTCATTGAAAATCACGATTTAAAAAAATATCATATAATATTTCATAAACCATTTCACTAAAGATAACTTTGAAAAATAATAAAAAAGTATATATTTTAAAAATAATTAATCATTTAATTAAGGAAAATATCATTTAATCATTATAAAATAGTTTATAAATCATAAAACATTTTCAAAATACTTTTTATAGAAAAAAACCATTAAATATTATAATTGATGATAGATGGAATATAATATTTCTGATAGAATAATGTTTTGTTCTTTTCATACATGTAAAAATAAAATTTCCTTTCACATTTTCAATAAAATATAAATGGGAATTGTTATGAAAACTTCATGAATATTCTTTTAATTTTTTTAAATGTCAATCATTGGAAAAATTTCATTTTGTAAATATATTAATAATGTTATAAGAAATTTGAAAACATTTATAGAGAACAAGGGTTTTGAATAAAAAGGGATTTCGATCGAGGAGAGAAATAAATATGTTTTTCCTTAAAAGGTATTTTAAAAAAATGACAACAAAAATAGAGGAAAACTAATAAGAAATTTATTATTAATGAACAATTATATGACAATAAAATTCATGATTTTTTTATTAATAGATTATAAAATTTCATCATTGGAGGAAAAATCAAAGGCAAACATGATAAATGATTTGATAGTAAATCAGTATTATATCAACTTTGGAAACATTGAATTATAATTCCCATATAATTAAATAAATTATTAAAAAATAAATATCATGTAAATAGGGATATTCATGATATATCATCTCAATGGTGATGTATATATACATTATTTATGGAGAAATGTGAAAAACCTAACTAATTTTCCAATGAAGGCAATTTGAGAAAAAAAAATCCCTTACTACATTACATACATATGAACTGGAAACCACAAGAATGATTAATCCTAAAATATATATGTAAATACAAAATACGGTATGGAAAATAATCATAAAATACATTAATTGGGTGTATATAGACCCCATAAATGAAATAGTTGTGAATATGTCCTGCGTCCCAAAGAAGTAAAAATGTTACATTCAAATCCTTTATCGGTTTAGAAATAATTTGAATCCTAAGCCCCAAAAAATCAAAAAGAAAAATGATACTAAAAATTTCATGAAACTTAGTTTATTTGGGATATAAAATTACAAAGGATTAACATATACATGACATAATATATGTTGGTGGGGAATTTTCTTTTGTCTCCCAAATATAAATTGGAGATTAGAAATACATTACATTAACTCTCTACTTCTTCCGTACACATTAAAATCTCTTATATAGTAAATATAAGTTTATGATCCAAATATTATAGCTCCATACCTATTAATATTATTCCATACGAAATTTACATAAAAAAATTTATAACCCTTTTATTATACAATATTTTTTAAAATCAAGCTTTGATTAAAAACCACATTATTTCTCATAAAAGTTTATATTTTTTTTTATTTTTGGCCCACTGAATTTGAAAATGGTTTCATAATATTTAGAATAATAATTATTAAATAATTATAATATTTATAAATCTATTATTTTTATGACCAATAATTATTTAGGGATTTCAGAAATGAAGTAAGTTATGATCACTAAGACGGTAGGTCATACTTATACATGGGTAACATTTCTATTTTTCAATGGTCATTATTGAAAAAAGATAAATAATATTATATCATTAAAAAATTATAATAATATCATAAAAAATATATTAATCCATTTATTATACTTACATGTATCATCAATTTGGGGAGGTGATTAAAAGACAAAGTCACATCGCTTCGTGGAGGAGGTAGTTCACATGTAGACGAACTATGTTATCATCTTTTAGTGACTGAGTAGGTAAGAAACAAATGAATTTTTTTTAAATATAAATATGAAATTAATATACTAATTATTTTATTATATCGCATATATTCATAAAAAATAATCCAAAATATATTCCATGTAATGAATTAGAGAAAAATGAATCAAATCACATTGCGAGGCGGTAGTCCACCGTACACACGAGCAACATTATCGTATTCCCAATAAAATAGAAGTAAACTAGTATATATTATATATTGAATACATACATATAATTATGTTATAAATACCACATATATAATTTTTATCTATCATTATTCCCAACCGTGATTAGTGGTAATAGAAAAATGAATGCAATTGGTTCATGGGGAGGTATTCCACAATACACAAGAATGATGATTACAGAACAGTTTTTTATGGAAGTATGGATGGTTTTGGGTAATTAACATAAAAAAATAACATTATAAGTAGTATACCAATGTTATTATACCATCATGTTTTAAAAGGTATTAATGGAGTTGGTGGAAGGAATAAAATAAATATTCTTGTTGTAAAATGGTACCTCTTCTTCAGGTAACCTCATTAATATTTCACTGAATACATTCCTTGGTTTTATTTATGAAAAAAAATATATATTATGGGATTATTGAATTTGGTATGTTATTTTTGTAGCATATGACCCATTATTCTACATAACGATGCCTTAGAATGGTGGCTATAAGGCCCTTAATAAGACCTCCCCATATACTAGGGACTACCGACTAGCAGTGAGGGTCAAGGGTGTAATAATGGGAAGTAAATGACCTCATTGATCATAGTGGATATCAATAATAAATATATATATATATATATATTAAAATGGAATAATTAGGAAGAATTTTTAACCAACAAAAATTATAGAAATAGGATACATAATCTTTCATGTTAAATAAACAATAAGTGGAAGTAGAATAATAATTAAATACAACTCACAATGATTTTATACACATAGATATAGAAAATATTCAAGGGGAAGATGATAATAGAATATAAAACATGAAAAAAAACATAATTCGGATCCAAAAAAACTAATATGTCTCGCATCTTTAGCATAGTCTCAATCCTCTGCTTCAGACTCCATCCTCTAACTGATCACGAATTGGGAGATAGTCACTTCCAATAATCTATAGATATTGTCCTAATTACTACATGGGTACCAATGGTGGATTACCATATTCCTCAGTACATATTCCCTTAAATCATGAATTGGAACTCATTTCTCTTCAAATGAAAGGTTCTCTTCCAACTGAACTGTTTTTGTGATCAAGACATTTGATTAATCTGGCACATACTTTCTCAACATTTAAACATGAAAAATATTGTGATCCTAAGAAAAAATCACAAGTAAATCGAATTTGAAGTTTACTGGTCCATATTTCTCTAGAATTACTTAAGGTCTAATGAACAATGGAATTAAATGTACTTTCCTACAAAAATGCATAACACTTTTCCATGGTGATGTTCCATGAAAAATATGATCACCTACCTCAAAAGATAATTCTTTCCTCCAGTTGTCTGCATAACTTTTCTACCTTCCCCAATATTTTCTAATGTGTTGTTGGATCATCATTACTTTCTTAGACACATACTCTACTAATTCTAGTCCCATCAACTTCCTTTCCCCAGCTTCATCCCAAAATGATGGATTTTTCCACCACATCCCATATAATGCCTCAAAATGTGCCATCAGTATACTAGGATGAAAATTTTTATTGTACAAAAACTAAAATAAAGAAATATAATGATCCCAACATCCCTGTTAGTCTATAGAAAAAGCTCAAATCATATCCTTCAACGTCTAAATTTTTTATTCTGACTGGCCATCTGATTTAGGATGAAAAGATATACTAAAATTTAATTATGTGCCCAACGACCTCTGAAGGGCCTTCCAAATTTAAACGTGAACCTGAGATCCCAATCAGATACAATGGAAAGAGGAACTCCATGTAAATTGAAAATCCATTGAGGTACAGTCGAGAAAGCTAATCTAATGACATTATATCTCAAATTGAAATAAAATGTGATGATTTGTTCTACTAGTAAATATAACACAAATTGCAGTGTTGCCTCATGAATTATTTGGTATTCCCACCACTATGTCTAGGGATATATTATACAATTTACACTTTGGCACAAGAAATGGTGGAATCAACCCCTTAGGTAAATTACCCTCTGCTTTAACATGTAGACATGTCAAACATTTCATAGTAAATTTTGAAATATATCTTTTCATTCCATCCCATCAGTAATCCTCTCGATGATCTCTATACATCTTAGTACATCTAGGATGAACTGAAAATAGAGAACTATGAGTTTCAAAAAATAACTATTTATTCAACTTGGAATCAAAAGGCACACACAAACTTTTTTAAAATTATAAAACACAATATTTACCATGTTAAAGTTCTCGCTACTTATCCATTTTAACCAATTCTACCCTTTTTTGTAGCTCACGGTCATCCTTCTGCGCATGAATAATTCTACCTGATAACTATTACTATACTGAAACCTTAAAACAGATTTATTTCCTACCCTAACAACGTCTAAGAAAAAATTTATCAAATCATTAACCAAGGGATCATGTTCCAAATTTAACATGGTTAATGATTCATGATGATTTCGACTCAAGGAATTCAGCACATTGTTTTCATTTCATGGATGGTAATTGATCATCCAATAATAATCTATTATCTGTTAAATCCATCTTCTATGCCTCATGTTTAATTCTTTATGCGTGAATATATACCTTCGAGTTATATGGTTAGTATATATTTTACATTTGGCTTCGTAATAATGGTCCCTCCAAATTTTCATTGCAACAAAATAGTTGCGAATTCCAAATCATGAGTGGGATAATTTATCTCATGAGGTCTTAGATTTCCTAAAGAAAACACAATTAACAAATCATTCCTTGTCATAACACTACCATATACCTTCAATGAAGCATCAATGTAGATAAAAAAATTCATTATTTCTAGAACGTAAAGCCAAAACTAGATCATACAACAATAACTTGTTCAGTTCCTAAAATCAAACATCAGATTCTTTCATCCAAACAAATTTAACCACATTTCATGTTTACTTAGTAAGTGGTCTCTATTACCATACAATGTTTTATTAAAACCTTCGATAATAACCTGATAATTCAATAGAACTACAAAAATCTATAACATTGGTCGGATTTGTCCATTCATCAGCCACTTTTTTGTTATGATCAACTATTATTCCAACCTCATTTACAATTTTCCCACAAAAAGAAATTATCTGCAACCAATAATCACACTTGTTGTATTTTCCATACATTTTTTTCATTTAAGGTTTGAAAAATAAACCCATAGATAATTTCCATGGTCTTATTTTCTTCTAAAATATAATAGAATTTCGTCAAAAAACACAACCCCAAAATTATCAAAAAACTCAAGAAATATTCAATTCATAAGATACTTGAATACAATAGGTGTATTAGTTAACCAAAAATTCATAACTAAAATTCCTAATGATAATATCTATTACTGAATGTAGTCTTTGGGATGTCTCCATCCATTACATCAAACTTATAGTACCCCGACCTCAGGTCACCCCTTGAAAAATAATGTACACTAGGGAGATGATCAAACAAATCATCTATATGAGGCAAAGGATACTTGTTTTTAACCGTAATGGAATTCAAGGCTCTATAATCTATGAAAAGTCTCATAGAACCATATTTATTTTTAAAAAACAGGATAGGAGAACCGCATGGTGAATTGCTTGGTCTGATGAATCCTTTATCTAAAAATTTCTACAACTACTATTTTAATTCTAGATGAATCATTTGGGCCATTTCATACGGGGGTTTATAAATTTTCATATCTTCTATAACTAAGTCAATTGTAACCTCAACCTCTCGATCTGGAATAAAACCAGATAAATCATCCGGAAAATAATCCATCTATTCATTTACCACTGGTACATAATTAATATGGATATTACCTTTATCTTCAAAAAAATGTGTAAGATAACATTAATTTCCATATTTTTCTATTTCATAGATTCTTGATATATTATCAAGGGTATGGGTTAATTCTGGTACACAAACTGAAATTCTTTTTGAAAAAAGGAACTTCTTTTTCCCTCAAATTGATCATTGTATGATAAAAAAGAAAGCAATTCCATACCCAAAAAAACATCATGCTCTAGGAGAGGAAAAACAACAAGGTTAGTTTGTAAATGCCTTCCACAGACAATAATAGGTTCAAACTTATATTTTATTTTTTCCATAATATTTCCTTGATGTTATTTTACCATGATATATGGATTCATTTCATATGGTTGAATTCCCAAATTTTCAAAAAATTTCTCCGAAATCAAAATATTTGTAGACCCTAAATCAAATAACAAATTTTCAAAGTCTGTAAAAATAAGAAATGTACCTGATACCACCTCATTTGTCACCTCCATATCTTCTAAAGTAGTTGGAAATGATTTTACCAAACCCTTCTCCTTCAAATCTTGTAGATTCTCTACTTGAGTTACTACCTTTGGACAAACATTTGAAAAATGACCAAATTCATTATAGTTAAATCATATCACCATCTACTTGTCATTATGCATCAGATAATTTTCCATGCACTCATGAGACATGTCTCCAAGATTTCAACATGGTTATAATTTCCTTGAATTTACAACAGATTTACAAATATTTTTTTTACAACTCTTTTCACAAGGATGGAAATTGTTTTTCATACCTCTCGATTTCATTGAAAAATTCTTACCCAAATCCAGAAAACTAAACATCTTCTTATTCTTCTCATCACAAGGAACATACATTTCAATGAACTCAATCTCTACTTTTACAACACAATGAACAATTTTCTCATATATTTTTAACTATTGTGAAGCTAAATCTCTTCAAAAAAATGGTTTCAAACCAATGTAAATATATTATCATTGCTATCAAACTCTCATGTCAACTTTAGTACATAACTGGTAAGTCTTGTAAAATTGGATTCATATGCTTCCATAGAATCATCATATTTTTACTTCAGTTATAATATTTTTTTCTCCATTCTATGTCTAATAGCTTTGGAAAAATATTTTTCCACAAAAAGACTCTTAAAATCAACCCATTCTAGACTGTTAAGATTATCAATTTCTCTCATATTATTAACCAGGTACCACTATTGACCAGATTCAAATTCCAATCAATAAATGGATAGTAATACTTTTTGATGTTCTGAACATCCCATGACATGAAATATCTTTTTCGCAGTATTTAACCATCCATTGAATATCACTATATTTGTGATTCCACCAAATTCTGTAAAATTTTTCCACATAAAATGCTCCACAAAAGACACGTTTCTTAGTGGTAGATGATGGCCCTCTCTATCATTGATACCACCCCCATTTATTGCTTCAGTCAACTAATCCAATGTTGTCAAAAACTTCACGGTTATGATTCCCACCATTCTAGGATGTAGATTTAGACAGACATCAGCCACTAAGTGCCTTCCTACATTAACTTCCCTATTTCATCTGCAGAAAACCATTCTGAACAGACATAACGTAGATGAAGAATCATGGTATTCTTTAAATTATATAACATTTCAAATTCCAAGAGTAAAAACCATCTCTGTTATTCTTTTAACATTTTCATAACACCTAATGTTATCTAAACCATACTTTGAACCCAACTGTTTGTACATGGCCATAAAACATATCATAATCCTGAGTTTTAGACAAGGACATTCATTCTTACATAATGAATATCTTTTTGGGTTTATATTTTTATGTAATTATGTCATAAAACATACATAACATCTCACAACCATACATGTGAATACTATTAAAATAATTTCAATCTTAAAACATATAAAACATTTAAAATAAAACATAATTCCATTGTAAAATAATCATGACTTTTAAATATTATTCCTTCGTTCTCTTACACATCATTATATCATGTGAAGAACATTTAAATACATGGTATGAGCATGAAAATATCTGTAAAGGATACAAGAAAATAATTTTTTAGTCATGTGATATCATAAAAACCATTAAAATTCATTTCATAAAATCTCATTTAGATGCATGGAAACATCTTGTATTTTCCTTGGGACATATTTACCATATCACTCTTGTAATGGGGATCACCTGTCATATCATGAGCTATAATGGGCTCGAAAAAACATATCATGAGCTATAATGGGCTCAACCCAACATAAATAATTTATAAGGAACATATCATGGAAATAAAGTATCTCAAAATCAGTAGAAACCAATCATTCCATATACATATAAAAACAATCCATCTGAAATTTATTAAAGAGAGTTTTAAAATAATTTTAAAAGGAAAGTCTCTTAAAATATAATCAGAGTGAGAATTAATAGAATTTAATGGATATGTGTATACCCTATAAGTACTAATATTTAAAAATAATATAAACTATAATTCATCACACCTATAATCTAAATAACAGAAAATGAATAAATAAGAAGGTTAATCCAAAGAATGAAAATTGGGTTAAGAATTCCTTTAGCTCGAGTTATTCCAACATAAAATGTCGATAAACCTCATGTATAATGGTTACAATAGTGTTATTGATATCTTAAGGAAAAATATTATTTTTTATAACTCATTATATCATCCTTTTATAACATCATTTGACACACTTATTAATAATATTTTGTTATTTACATTCTTTCGGGTGCGTTCTTTACATGGGTTCCATGATCCGTTCATGATGGATATTCTTATCAATTGGTTGTGAAAATATATAATTGGAATTTAATGGTATTTAAAAATTTCTAGAATGAAAAATTATTTAATTATTTAATTTGGATTAATGACATGATGATTATTCATATGTTATAACATTATTTGTATTTTTTAGGTCATTTTGGTGATTCTTCAATCTTAGTGAAATTATTTTGTCTTATAAAATAATCACATGTGTAGAAAATGATTCCAGAAAAGTATATAATATATAATACATATATTGAAATCTGGTTCAACCATAAAAATGTTTTCATGACGGGTCTTTATGGATGTAAATGAAATATAAATCACTACATCCACGATGTCGATAAATCGAAAAATCATAGATGGTTTTTTAATTTCTTGAATAAGTGGGATAGGAGAAAAAAATTTCTTAATTTTCCATAAACATGATGAAATTAAAAATAATTAAGATACTATATCATTCATATTTATTAGATAAGGGGATGTGAGAAAAGAAGAATAAAATAAAGGAACTTGAAAATAAAAGAAAAGTTAAGAAATCCCTCATGAAAATTCGGCAGCCTTACAACATCACATAAAAAATCACAAAAAATATCCATGGAAAAAAATTGAAACTTATAATTTATAATAATATGGAAATTATGGGGTATATGTAATGAAATATTCCAACATAATACAATTTAAATTAAAAGACAATACCATAATAAGAGTGCTTTAAAAAAAGAGTTATTTTGAGACAAAAATTCTACAGCCTAACAGCTATACCACATGGTTTTATATATCCTTAAAAAATAAGGGAAAGGGGTAAACCATCCATAAATGAATAATAATAAATTTTATGTACATAATAAAATGGAAATAGAAAAATTTCACGAAATCATATAATTTATACCACATAAAAGAGAACTAGAATGAAAACATGTTGAGAATTCTGTTACCTAGTAGAGTAACTCTGACCACTTGATGGTTGGGATCATTGGGTCATGAGGACACATTGGGAGGACCACTGGGGAGGTAAGAAGGCCATATATTAATTGAAGAGAAAAATTTATGGAATGTAATTGTGTAATGGGTTGGTATTTATAGAAAAATTTAAGGAATATTTGATTAATTACTATGGGACACATCAATTGTGGTATTTGAAAAACCAAGGGATTTCCCATGGTATTTACCCACATTATTTGACACTTGGGACACCTCATAACATATTTTATTCCTAATGATTATACCAGAATTTTTACATCCTTGTTACATCATTAATGGTGTCATTAAACTTAATGATAATGCGAGATTGTATTATTACTATTAATCAAAAACTAGACTATTTCATAAAAAACAAAAATATTCACCCTAATAGTTTTTTGATAAGTATAATTAAAAAAATAAATACTTTTCTTTTTGAAAATATTTTCCTGAATATAATATTAATTTAATTTATAAATAAAATCATTATTTATTCAAAAATATCAATTTTTAATATATAACTAATTTTTAACACCTTGAGAAATTAAAAAACATTTTATTATCTTGTAACATTAAGTAAATAAAGTAATAATACAATTTTAGATTCATTAGGGTTATATTACTATTCATATTAATATTTATAGGTGTATGTTACTATTCACCAAAAAATCATGTTGGTTCCATTAGACTCCAAATAACATCCCGATCATAATTTTCGATGATGTTTTTGGAAATTAAAAACAAAGAAGATACAAAATTAGGTTTAAAGGAAAGGTATAAATATCAACTTAAAAAGATTCATCCATTTCAATTTATTTTTTAAATCCTTGCAGTGTTATAATATATGTCACCAAATATATGATTATTTGTTTACTATTCTCCAAAGTTTATTTAAATGTTATAATAAATGTTTTGAGATGTAACTATGTTAACGTATTGAAGAAACCATTTCAAATGTTTGTGAATTATGTGTCATCAAGATTTGATTAAATTTATTAATAATTTTCAAATTTTGATGTTAATTATTGGATTTTTTTCTCGAATAAATTAGAGATGAAATGGTGTGTAATTATATGTGGAAGAACATACTAACTAAATTCATAAGAGTTAAGTAAAAAATATCAACAACCCCCAAGAAATCAAAGGGGAAAACTCAACCAAACATTTTGGAGTAGAGATCACCATGTTGGATGCATCTTACATGATTAAAAGAAGTCTGAATGGCGGTATAGAGAAGTAAAAACACCTGCATTAGTGAGCTTGGTCATCACTAGGAATAACCCAATAGTAGTAAAACATATTTTTGTAGGGAAGACTGGTGGTGAAAATAGGATTCCTAGAGCTAACCTAGATACTCAAAATTCAGAGGACAATAGAAGAAGTTATTTTTTTAGTAAAATGAAATATTCCTGAAGATTTGATTTTGAAAAATATGTTGTACTCATTATAATAAATGAATAATAACTATGACATAACATTTCACCAAACGAATGGTCTCCACATCGATGTGTTCATATATTGTCCACCACAGGTTTTCCTTCAAATAATGATAACGGTGAATCCATGTCGATGATAATCCCTAAGAAGGAAATATTCAGTGTTATTGATATATTCAACCATACATTCAAGAAATGTATTGATAGTGAGTGTGATAAGAAGAAGCTTCCATGATGTGCTCCACTTAGAAGGTTCACAAATATTTTATAATGAATTCTAATCTACATGTATCATCCATGAATAATATATCTTCAATGAGATTATGTAAATATCAAGATTGATGATAGTCTTCTATGAATCATGCTTCTATATATCTAATGAAGAAATGGATCTTCTGTCAGGTACAAAAGCTATGTAAATTAAAAATAAGTCATCAAAGAACATTTGGGCATTCTGTTAGTGGAAATCATCACCAATATTCTATCTGAATAAGAAATGACATGTGATATTTCTCTTCATATGATTTTTCCATGCCATGGTTTGACCTGTGTCTGTTGATCATTCCATTATTAAATTTTAGGTTAAAGAAAATTATGTGAAACCAATTCATTTATGTGATGAGCATGCAGACGTAGAACCATGCACATTTATTAGGGTCTGAAATTATATCCAAAACACATATAGATGATAATAAAACCAAATACAAACATATTCAGGCTTAAAATATCGATATTCACATGTAGTTCCTTTTTTATATATGTACATCCTTTGAGAAAATGATTCACCATTTCACGTAGTTCATCATGAGTCATTGATTTGAAATATTCATTGCAAGAATATATTTCATTCATTTTATGCATGTATTTATGTGTATGAATCTGAAATAAAAGTTCGATGCATGCATTTAGTAAGAGTTTTGAGTGTTCATTCCACATAAAAAATAATTCCTTAACCCTTCCAATAATTAATTGAGAATAAAATGTGTTATTTATAACACATTTAAATGTTGTATATCATTAAGTAATGTAAGCAATATGTAGTTTGATACTATATGTATTTAATAAAAAGAAATGTATATTAAAATTTTTATAACCATTCATATCATGGTTTATAATATATAGATGATTAATTATTATAGTTTATTAATCATGAAATAATATTCATGATAAAAAAATGATATCTTGATTAAATTTTTCAATAAATCCTATTTGAACCTTAAACTAATATTACCAGGATACATATATTATTATTCATGAAATATACAATGCAATAATCTAGGATATTAACCCATAGTTAATATTTAAAATTAATGTGTCAAAAATTCTGGATTTCTCATCCAAATTAAATTATAATAAAAATCCTTCTAAAATATATCATGGGGAATCCACATTGATGGAATGATTTTTATCAAAATTATTGGAATTATGTACCAAATTTTATTTTTATGAATATTAATAAAATGTGTTGGTGATGAATTTTTTTGAATATATTTTATGTGTATATGATTTCATTGAGATCCATCTGAGGGAACCGGATACACCAAAGTATCAAGAATAGAAATATATTTCAATGTATGAGTCCTGAATGGAGATATTATTGAGTATTTAAATATTGTGCTAGATCTAAATAATACCATATCTAAAAGTGTTTTCTTGAATAACAGTTCTCTTCCTCGTAGTTTTTGATCATACTGATGATATACATGAGAAACCCAGATCCTATAGGCTCATTATGGAAGGTCTCTTTGAATATGAAAGATGACTTTTTACTACAATATCAAAACAAATAATACAATTTCATTTTAACGTGGATGTCTAACATGATGCTTAAGAATCTTGTAGTCTAGGGTGTATAACCAGTTGTGGTAGAGGAAGAGGAGAAAGTTGATTATTTTTGTACAAAGAAAAATGCTAGAAGATATAGTAGTTGGGATAAATAAATAGGTTCAATTGAAGGATCAAGTACATGGTCGTATAACAAATCTCTTATTAGGACATCATAACCTGAAGAATGTGTTAGTGGAAAATTTTTCTTGGGGGTCTCACTAATTTAGAAATGAGTAATCTATCAAATAAAATTATATAAATACTATGTGTTACATTTTTATTTATTATACATGATAATTAATGTGAGGATGTGAAAAATAAATTACTATATCAAGACTGTTAACATGTTTATGATGTTAGGTTTAGGAAATTTATAAAATAAAGGATACACTTATTCAAAACATCACCCCCAGTTTTGATGTCCCGGACCCAGAAACCACTTAATGGGTGCACTGATCCAAGTGGTCCACATGGGCTCTAGCACAACTCACAAAATTCTAGAGGCTACCAAATTTTAGTGAGGTCCAAGTGTGTGTCTATAGGGAGACTATACACTCATTACCAACGTGAAGTGTAGCGGATGATTATAAACAGAGGTATATAGTGGAATCAATTTATGTTAATATAAGGAACAATGTAAAATTGAGACAATAGTAAAAAACAAAAATAACTAGAATAACATACAAGGATACAACAACTTATGATGATATTTCATGTAACAAGAATACTATAAATCAAAGATACCAAACAGGAGTCATAACATGTTTCAAAAAAATATAATGAAAATCATAATACTATCCCAAGAATCCCGAGCTCCATATCATTTATATAATATCAAGATCCATGCTAAATATAATTAAATCATGTTTTTAATGTTGTATACTTCCCCTTTTCAACACCTCTATACATGTAATCTATCTTGGGTAACAAACGGATACCAGAGAGAGTGTGAGATGAATCTCATCAGGCCATCACCAATGATTTCTATGACATACTATCTATGTAATGGGAATATAAAAGTTCTTAGGCATGCATTTATACATATATAATGTAATGAAGTAAAATGTAACTAAATACCCAAGTACCTACTTCATCCCACAGCTGGTGTCTGAACACATAACCAAGTAATTATTTGATTTTACCAATTTATGTATAATTTACATGTTAACAATGGTGTTGGTTCCATTTTTTTAAAACAAAACCTTCAATTAAATTTAAATAATTCAGATGTAAGTACCCTAGGTCCATATGTATTTACTTTGTCCACCTGAATGAGTAATTCTCCTAGTTTGATGCTTGATGAATTAAATATTGTGGTATAACTAACACCAGGCTTTAGATGAATTAGAATAGGTGCTGATAAAATCCAACCTTTTAGTTCTTAAAAGGATTTCTCATATGCTTCTGGCCATATAAGCATGAAACCCTTCTTTGTAATACTAGTAATAGGTGAATAAAGATAGGAAAAGTTTTGAATGAAATTCATATAATATCCATCCAACCCAAGAAATTGTATATATCCAAAACATTCTTGGGATTCTCATAATAAATCACATCACTGACCTTTTAGGTTCAGAAGATACACCTAATTATGATATTATATAACCTTATAAGTGGAATTTTTCAATCTAGAAGTATTACTTAGAAAGCATGGAAAAAATATGATTCTATCATAGTGTACTCAAAATCATCTCGAGATGATTGGCATGGTCACTACGATTGTGAGAATACACTAATATGATTTTCAAAAAGACCACGAAAAAATAATACAAATAAATGTGGAACACCAATTGATCAGAGCCATGAAAATGAAGGGTGCATTCGTAAGACCAAACTACATGAAAATTAACTCATACAAACCATACCTACTAAGAAAAGATATATTTGGTATTTCTAATGGCATAAATAGTACATGATGATAACCTGATCTCAGATCATTCATAGTGAAGGCCATTTATCCTTGTAGCTGGTCAAATAGATCATCTATTTTAGGTATTGGATATCGGTTCTTCACCATTAGCTTGTTCATATTCCTGTAATCCATTCATAAACGTTTGGATCCATCTGCATTCGTGTAAAATATCATGGGAGAACCCCAAAAGGATGTGTTCGGCCATTTAAATCATTTTTCCTCTAAAGCCTCTAACAACCTCTTGAGAGCCTAAATCTCTATAGGTTCTATATTGTATGGAGAAATGGACACTAAATATGATCTTGGAACATGCTCGACTATAAACTCTACCTCTTTAATGGGTGGTATGATTAAAAATATTTTAGGAAATAAAACCTTGATACGATTCTCTATTAGATGGAAATCAACTTTTCGTAGTCCTCAATCCTATATAAATAGTTTTTTAATCTGGGCAGTTAGTCCACCTAGCTCATGATGCTCTCTTGCCTCTCTACAACCTTGTACATCCCGTTCTCCCATATAAAGATAATTGTTGCGATATAGTGACTTAAACGATACCCAATGGTGATAGCAGTCTACAAATGATGATATTGAACCAATCAATAAATTCCATGAATTCCATTGAATCATGTAATCTCAAGAATAAAGGAGTTCCATAAGAAAGGGTTACATCCTCCCTTAAGGGGACAACCCCTACACTAGCATATACCCTCTATTTTTAACCATAATGGCGTATCTAGGTTAATTACACCGTAGTAATATTGTATCTCTAGTTAGAGAAATTTCATGATAGATACTAATATACGATAGGTGGTTCCTCATGTGGAACTCCTAGAGGTAAGACATGAAGCTCAGGGCCCCCACATTCAGATAATGGTCATCACCACCCTCCTGGAATATGATATGAGGATTTTGTAGTAGAATTGGTCTTCAAATTCCAAGCACATGCCTCAAAACAAGATTAATCAGAAGAAACAATCACTAGAAGAAAATGATGGTATGAAAATACACTACCTAAGAAATTTTACCCCAAATACCATCTTAGACGTCCAGGTATCCCAAAGTGCTCAAGTATAATTTTCATTTCATTTTACATTTAATTACTATGTTCAATCCTTTACCTTTCTTCAATATGAAAAGGTGAGATATGTAAATGAAAAAAAACCATTTTATATTTCATGATTCACTTTATAAGGGATTTCCATATCTAGTGAATCAGTTCTTATACACCATAACACTAGAAATGACACCCATTTATTTTTACCATAATGGCTCGTCTTGGTAAATTACTCATCCCATCCCATGAGGCCCCAAACACCTCATTTATCGAGACGAGAAATGACTCAAACTCAACCAAGAGTAAAAAAAGCATAATCTAACTTTCACAAGATCACTCAACAATCAGAGGCATATCAAGGAATGGTAAAAAGTGAAAATCACATATATGGCATGGGAATATGCCAATTATGGGAATATTCTGAGATTGGGAATTTGAGGTGCCTATGATGACTCATGTAACAATTCTCATTTCCCTAATATCTTCGGGGAAAGGATGAATGAAAATACTCAATTAGAGTAATAATCAACAACTCAATACAACATGTGTTTCACCCAGTGGTGAAGTAATATCAACATTAATATGAAAAATAAGAACAAAAATTATAGTTTAGGAAATTTGGTTTTTACCTCAAACATGGGTTTGTAGTGCCCAATCATTGCTTATGACCAAGCCCCCAGAATTCCTAATATCTAATATAATATCTCAAAATATTAAATAATAAAAGGAAAACCCCCATATGATACCAAATTGTGACATCCCAGACCCGAGTTCTATATAATGGTTTCCCTGAGAGTAGTGGGACTGATGGCCTCAAATTCACCACCCCAAACACGAGAGGCTACCAACCGTCTGACATGGTATAGGGTGTGTCCATGGGGAGACTATGCCACCATTACCAAAGTGTAGCACAAAACATGATTATAAAAGTGTTAAATAGTGGAACCAATATAAGTTAAAAGAAGTCACATTGAACAATTGAGACAATACTTACAACAACTAAAATAATTGGAATAACACACAATCATACAACACCTCATGATTATATGTCATGTCACTAGAAAACTGGAATTTGTGGATAAAAACAACATGAATAGCATGTTCCACAAAAATATAAAGGATATACAAAGTCTATCCCAAGAATATCGAGACTTAGATTGATTATCTACTATCCAGATCCATCATAAACTACATGAAATCATTTTTTCAAAGACGTATTCTTCCCTTTTTCAACACCTTCATACATGTAATCTTCCCTGGGTACCAAAAGGCAGCCGAAGTCGGTGTGAGAAAAATCTCACTCCGTCTCCACCAATGGTGTCTAGGACATATGGCCCATGTAATGGTAATTTAATAGTATGGAGGCATGAAATTATACAATATATTTTAATGAATTACAAAGTAATAAAATACCCAAGTACTTTCTTCGACCCACAGCTGGTGTCCAAACATATGAAAAAGTAATTATTTGATTATACCAATTTTTACCTAAGTCACATGTTAACAATTTTGTTGGTTCTAAGCTATGGCAGAGAATACATCAATGACATTTAATAATGGAGTTCCATGGTTATAACCAAGGAAAAGAATACCTCAATGGTCACCAAAATAGTAATAATTGTAACCTGGATAAGGGTGGGAGTGTAATTAAATGGGAATAGTCCATGTAACTCCACAATGACATGTCTACCGAGTCCAAGGATTGCATCCAAGGTAAAATATGGCTAAGAAATTTCAGGTTCGTATGGTCATCACACATCACACCTACATTTCAATGCTAGATCCAAGGAGTGTATCCATGAAATATTATGATAATACGTAAGGGATACTTTGGTGTCATACTAAGAATCCAATGAATAGTTAAGGATCATGATCACGGTGTGTCTCAACCTAAAGAAGCTGAATCCTTGAATTGTATTGGTGTTCCAAAGTGCTCAATGCATTCGCTGATAAGAATGCAAGGAGAGATTGAGTCAAGCCACTCATATTTTATTTTTATGTCATGTAATATTTCATTTGGTTGAGGCATTTCCATTCCTTAATATGATAAGTTCAAGTAGCATGAATCCTTGTAATCAATTCATTATTATTCTATATGCCCATTTGGTCTACAATTTGCCTTTTTATTAGTTTGATAAGGCCATGCAGCATGAAAACTTAGTTTCATACATTTAAAGAATATTCAATAATTATGGTTCATTTTGGTACCTTCCATTAATGTGGTAAAGGGTTCTACGAACATGAAAACTATTAATCATTCACATTTAATTCGGCCAAGTCATATACTTAGTATACTTGCCAGTTTCCATTTAACATTTAATTATAAATTTGAAGGACATACCTTAGGCATGTCAAGTGGTGAACATACATTTACAATACATTATGAAATTAACAATATAAATAAATCCATTTAATATATGAAAACGTACAATTAGAAGGGTCAAGCCATGTCACACCCGAATGGTGGCTCAAACGTTTCAAATACAAAAAATCCAATTATGGAATAACATCCTACATGGGATGGATGGAGTTGTGGAAAGAGACATAAAAAATTAATCACATATATCGAATTATTATAACCATAGAGTTCTAATGATTATAAGAAAGTAATATAAATTCAATAAATGGAACCTAATGAAATCGATAGGCCCCTGTAATGTCCCATTTCCAGGAGCCGCCCAGAGGTGCCCCATACCCAGTTTATCACAGGTCCTCAAGCACATTTCCCTAAATTCCAGAGGATGCTGACTAGTGGTGAGGACCTTGGATGTGATAGTGGGGAAATTATACCCTCAAAGGAAGAGTAACATAGTGGATGTAAATAGATAGAAATAGAGAAAGTAGTAAAACATGAAATAAGTAAACTGTTGAAGTAATAAAAAACTGGAGCACACAAACATATATAAATTATGCAAGATAAATATGTCTAAGAAAGAATCCAAACAAATAAAAATGTCAGAATTGAGTACTAAACCAAAGTATAAAAGAAAAGAAAATAAACAGATCCACATCATTTCAAGCCTCGGCTTGGTCCCATGATCCAAAAATCCATAAAATCAAGTACATGATGTAGAAGCAAACTTTCCCTTGTCAATACCGACAACAATATATAATTTTTTGTCCCAAAAGCATTACCCAAAATGGGTTTGAGTCTAATACCAGAAGGAAACCACCCAATGATCTATGCCTGACAGTAAGTGAATATATATGGTCGGATATAAGCACAATGAATTAGTAAACACAGAAGTACTCAAAGTAAATAGTCCTATAGTTTCATTCACAAACATTTACTTTTACGTATTTAATCAACCAACCCCAAAACACGAAACCCTATAGGTAGTCATCACAGCCTAACCCCTCTGGCTCACAATAGAAAGAATGATATTTCAAAGACTCTCTAAGGAAGCACAAACCATCAATTCCCCCAATAATCATGTGTCATTAAAGACTATCTGAGGAATCCCTCACCATCCATTCCCCCTAGAGTCTTTTAGCGGTAAACTACAGACACTTTGAGGAAGCACTCAACATCAATTCCTCATGTGGTCTTGTAACGTAACTGTAAACACTCTGAGGGAGAACTCAACCTCAATCAATCCTATGGTCTCCCTGTGTTATAATTATAATAGACACTTTGGGAAATCCCTCCACATCAATTTAATCTATTTTCTCACTACACCAGGTTCTAGCTACCTCGTGTAACGAAATCATGCAAAAATGAAAATTAGCAGACAATGTAATCCTCAAGAACTAATTATCTAAACTACTACGTCATATCATATAATGTCATATAATATCACTCCACACTAACAATACTAGGCCTGGAAAGAAAATAAGTAGCCTTACAGGCAAAGCTAGACCAAATGGTCAAAACAAGGAAACAAGGGAAAAACATCCATAGAATAGAAAAGATGACCCTATTCTCAAAAATTATCCTCTATCCAAACAAACTATGCATAATAGAAAAATAAAAGGGCTTGAACTATAACAACACAATACCCTGAACTAGGGTATTGGGCACTTTTTTCACATATTACTCAAAGACTATCTACAAATATACAAAAAACACCTACATCAGCATTGTATGATCAATATACCTGAGTATCATGCCATGAATATCCCTTGAACACGATAGAACTATAAAAACATAAAAAATCATTCAACATAGCATAAAATTAGAGAAAGAAGAAATCAAGAGATGATGTTCAAGAAGAAGGGAGAACTAACTGATGTGATTACAATGCAATCAACAGTGGCCGATTCGGAGAATAAATAGCGAGTCGGGGATCAGATACGTTTTGTGCTCGTACGGTCGCTCCTAGATGAGACAGATGAAGAGAAAAAGGGTTTTGTCCATTAGATGTGTCCCCGGTCAATTTATTGAAAAAAATAAGTTACATGGAATTTATTTTAAATGTACATGGCATATACTTTCCTTTAATGGCCTCTACATTAGGCACTCTCCAGGTAACCGTACAGGGCTATGTACTCGACCGTTACCCAGCCAGTACATGATCACTCGTGGAAACCAATACACATCTTGTACTTAACATACAATGAGTGTACCCTTGAAATTTTATGAATATCCTCTTTTTCACAAAAACTATAAAAAGCATGATTTGTACCTAAAAAGAAGATCTGGGTTCTTGAAAACCTCCCCCCTAAAAGAAATTTTTCACTGAATTTCTCTAGTAAGATGCCATAGAAGAAGAATTATTGAATAGCTACGATCACTACAATCACACATCCATCTCCCTCCCCCATGTCCCATCATGTACTTGCTCATGTTTCCATATCATTTGTACCTGAGGAACATACCAACCATAGGGAACCATCACACATTGATTAACAGTCTAGATTGGATGTTTCTCGAATGAGGACCCACCTCAAGATCAATGTCCTTTGGTTGGAAAACATGAGATAGGTATGAGAAGTAATGTCAGAGCTGAGAAACATGGAATACATCACGCAAATATTGATACCTCTATGGTAACTACAACCGATAAGCAACGGTCCCAACCCTCTCCAATACCTAAAACAACCTAACCTATCTCAGTTACAACTTACCCTATCTCCTAAACCTCTTGTGTCCCAACCTCAGTGTCAAACACAGGAAAACCTAGCCTCTAACTTCGAACACTTGAGGTCATCTCCGTCGATTAGCATAAGACTTCCATCTGGACTGTACAGTATCCATCCTCTTCTGAATCAGCTCTATCTTCTCTATAGTCTCTTCGACAAGAGTAGTTCCTAGAATAGCTACCTATCCTACCTCCATATAGCAATAGGGTGATTGGCATGGACTACTGTACATGGCCTTATATGTTCCTATCTGAATAGTTTCTAGAAAACTATTATTGTTGGCAAAATTTGAAAGAGTAATGTGTTTCTCCAAAGAACCTCCAAAATACAGAATGCATGCTCGAAGCATGTCCTTAAGAACCTGAATCATACGCTTGGACTGTCCATTTGTCTGGCGATAGAAAGATGTACTCAGAAGTACCTATGCCCACAAATCCCTCTGAAGTCCCTAACAGACCAGAGAAGTAAAATGGGTGTCCCTGTCTGAAACAATGGAGTGTGGAACCCAATATAGACACACATTCTCTGGGATGTAAAACCGTCCTAGATCAACAACACTGAAGGACTCCTTAATCGGCAAGAAGTGAGAAAACATCATGAGTATATCAATGAAAACCCAAATTGCATTATTCTCTCAAGGGGAAATCAGCAAACCTATCATGAAATCCATTGTGACATCATTCCATTTCCACTCGGGAATGGGTAACTACTGGAAAAGCCCTACTGGTCACTGGTGCTATGCCGTCACCTATAGACAGGTGGAACACCTCACGAAAAAACCAGAAACATCTCCCTTCATACCTAGCCACCAATACTAATGGTGTAGATCTTGAAAAATCTTGTTGAAACCAGGATGAACTATCCAAACTAAGGAATGAAAGTCCCACATCAGCTCATCCTGTGTGATTTTTATAACCCAAACGATTCCATGAAAAGGCAAGATCTCATCCATGCCAACTATCCATCTGGGAATAGGTTCCCCTCCTAACAGACTCTTCCACTGGACTAGGACTTCAAAATCTGATAGTTGCCTAATTCACAGTCTGTCATGTAGATTAAAGGTAACAACTACATAAGAAAGAAATGTTTTCCCCTATCTGTCGTGTACCTCCAAATGTATCTCAGAGAATAGAGTCATAAGCTGTTACTCACTACTGGACTCTTGAACTGTATATATCTGAGTCCACCTACCAAACACATCAACCACAACATTCCCTTTCCCAGGCGTATAGGCAAGTTCAATTTCAAAAGACTGAAGGTACTCAACCCACTTTCACTGTCTCAAATTCAGGTCATGCTGAGTGAAGATGTAATTGATACTTTTGTGGTTGGTGAAAACTAAAAAAATTATCTTCTAAATGGTTGTGTGTAAAACATCATAATTCATGATCAATAATAGCTAAGTCGATATCGTGCATCAGGTAGTTCTTCTCATCTGGCATCAATAGCCAATATCCAAATGCAATGACTCCTTCTCCTTGCATATGCACAGCTCCTAGCCCGATACCTGATGTATCATAGTAAAAAGTATAGATCTTTCCCGACTCGGGAAGTAATAGAATCGGTTCTGAAGTCAACCTCCCTTTCACCTCTTGAATGACTCACTCACAAGAATCTGACCACAAGTACTTCACACTATTCATAGTCATGCACGTTAGTGGCGCTGATAAGCATGAAAATACCTCTATGAATCATCTATAGTAACCAGCTATCCTTGTAAGTCTTCATACCTCAAATAAGTTCATCGGAAGATCCCAAGAAACTACTACTCTTGCCTTCTCTTGATCTACTGATATTCTTGTCTCTGAGATTACATGACCTAAGAAGTAAATCTTGTCCATCCAAAAGTGGCATTTTGAGAGCTTATCATAAAAATGATGATCTCTCTGTGTACTCAAAATGATCTCAAGATGTCTGGCATGTTTGTGTTGAGTGTGATTGTACACCAAGATATCATCCACAAAGGCCACCACAAAATAATCCAAATATGGATGGAACACTCAGTTCATTAGTGCTATGAAAACAGCAGGAATGTTCAGGTGATTGAACGAAATAACCAAATACTAAAATAGAACATACCTATTCTGAAAGGATTTAAGAGGTATATTTGATGGTCTAATGCACAACTGATGATAACAAGATCTCAAGTCAATATTTAAGAACACTTGAGCTCCTCAGAGCTAATCAAAGAGATCATCAATCCTTAGATAGGGATAATGGTTATTGACCATCAACTGGTTCATCTTCCAATAATCCGCGCAATGTCTGAAGGTACCATCTGCCTTCATCATGAACAGGACAGGAAAACCCCAAGGAGAAGTACTAGGTTAGATGAGTCCCCTTGCCTACAACGTCTCTAACTACTTCTTGAGCTCCTACAACTCTGGTGTATCCATCCTATAAGGAGTAATGGACACCAATGTCACTCCTAGAACAAGTTCAATAAAAAATTTCACCTCTCACTTTGAGAGAAAACCTGAAATGTACCCTTGAAAGAAATCCCTGAAATGATCCACCACTAGAGGAAATTCCATTTGGGAAGTCCCCTTGTCATCCTGATATAGAATAGAAATCTGTGGTGTATCTTCTTGCAACCCATGATGCTTGGATCCTGCTCAGCTCGACTGAACATCCCATTCTCCCTTATGAAGAAACGACCCACCCTCTATCGACGTGAAAGTCACCCTACAGATATAGAAATTTACAACAGCATGTAAGGGAACATACTAGTCCATTTCAAGAATAACATAGTATCCCGTCATCTCCAAGACATAGAGGTCCCAAAAGAAGTGACCCCACCAACCTCAAGAGGGAACCCCTTGCACCGATGTACACTAGTCATTCTAGTTCCCAATGGAGTGTCTGGAATCAATACATCAGTAGAATAAAAGATACAAATCCCAAGGCTCTCTATAATAGAAAAAGATATAAAGCTATTGGAAGCCCCTGTATCAAAAAGTGAAGAAGTTAAAATAGAGGCAACTAGGATTGTTCCTCGAACTGTAGAGGGTCTAGGATCCTACTCCTATAGGGTCTGGTCCCCTGTAAATGTTTGACCTTCACCACATCCCCATGACAGTGCCTCACCATCCTGAGCTAATCTACCCTGTTGTCACTAAAAGCCTAGTGAATGGATACCCCAACCAGGACCTCCACCAAGGCCTGAATGGCTAGAAGAACTCCAGTTCCCTAACTGATGAGAAACTGATGGTGAAACTCCTAAACACGGATTCATAGAAGAACCCCTGTCACCATCTACAGGTGATAAAAATGGAAAGAAGCGCTGAAGATAGCCCACCTTTACGTAAGATCAGCACTCCCCTGCGTCTCTCGAACAATGTGGCCTTGTATGCCCGTTCTTCATGCACTAGTAGCACACCACCTGACTACCAAAAGATTCCTACCACCTACACTGATCTCCACGTGTAGGCTCAATGCGGTGCTTCCTACTATCATCTAGAGAAGCACTAAATCTAGATACGGAACCACCCTAGCTCAAAACTATATAATCCATCAAGTTACACTCTGTGATCAGTGCTTAGTTGACAATAAAAGATATATAAGTCAACATGAAGATGTCCAACTGTACCCGAATATCCTGCATGAGACCATCCTCAATCATCTGGGCATGGAACAAGTCATATCCCTCCACAAAATGTGTAAAACACTATAGCTCTGTGAAGCGAGAAGAAGACTCCATAATTGGAATAGTATCATGATTTAGACTCATAAATTCTTGGGCTCGATCAGCCCTCAATGTCTCTAAGAAGAAGTAGTCATAGATGGTATGCTGAAACTCGTCCCATTCCATAAATTGCTGGTATCCTGTCGGTGAGACCACATCCCACATTTTTCGTTGGAATACCAAATAATATATGTAGAGAGCTTGACCTTCTTCTCTGGAGGCATCTTCAGTTTCTCAAATATTGTTAGCATGGCTTCTAGCCATGACTCTGTAGCTTGGGGCCCTCCACCCCTGAGAAGGTGGGAGGAAGCGTCTACTGAGAGACCCACATCAAATCTACCATCGATGAGGTAGGATGTGGTACTCCCTAGAAGGTATTCATAATCCTCATAAAGCCCTCTCGAAACTGTTTTTCAGCACATGTGTCCGGAATGATGGATGGTGCCAAACCTGGCACAACAGAAGGATATGTTGGTAGTCCAAGATCAGCCATATCCAGTGTCTGATCACTACATTGTCATTGGCAGACAACCGGAGGACGTCTCGGTGGCAGGAATCTACAAGGTCAAGTGCACACCATTGATCAATATTAATATATACTGAAACATAGAAGTGTAATAATGGAATAAGAGAAATAAAAAATTCAAGTTTTTCTAAACATTGATACCCGGTGTGTATAATGCCTACACGATTTGTTCCTTTAAACCTTCACATGGGTGTGTACTTATGCCAAACCAGGTCATGTAACACCCCATACACATTGCGTGTTGTCCTAACAAATGACATGTTCTTGAATCCTCTTCCCCTACCTATGTTCTTATACAAGGATAAGCCACACGGTGCTCCTAGAAATAGACTACACAGCGTGTTAGTTCCAAACACATCGTGTACTTGAAAAAATTCACTTACCTGTGGTGTTTGTTACATGGCTTGTTACATGGATGAATCTACAAGTCATATTGAAGATTGACACGACATGTTTAACTTATGTTTTATCCATCTATGTAATTAGTCACACGGGTGGACACAAGGTATACACAACACAACATGAGAAACTGCTACATGGCATGTTCCCCCAATGATTTCCGAACCCCATGTCTCTGCCCAGACAGTCAGTGACATGATAAGAGTCTACACGGCGTGGAAATACAGAATATGGTCTGTACTTAAGAAAAATAGTTCCTTTGAAAACAAAAGGGCATATGGCAGGTATTCATCATTACACGTCATGTATTCTATGTTCATCTAGACAGTAGGCCTCAGAAACTACTCTAGAAGCTAGAAACCCCTGAATCAAACATTAATGTTCCAAATTCCGATTCTTGAGGGCCCATAATTTCCTCGAACCAATGCTTGAGATTTTATACATGTCATTTTCATGCATAATACTGTAATGATTCACGAAATTCCGATCCATGAGGGCTCATAACACCGCAAGAACCAATGTTTTGTGTTCATTCAAATGAAACCTTACAAAATTAAATCCTCTATCAAATGTAGGTATTCTATCAAGGAATATATCACAACATCAGGCATATATAGCACAACATCTCTCACAACAACATGAAAATCCCTAATGCACCCTAAATGGCATGGAAGAAATGCATGACATGTTATTTCTAACCAGTTCCTATATGATGCATGAGATGGAATAACCTCAGCTTTTCAGGTTGAAATAGGTATAGAACCTTATCAATATCAATGATAACGACACAAAATAGGTTAATCACCCAACAGTTAAATCTAATCAACAGTAAAATTGCAAAACCTAAAAAATTGTAATAATGAGGTAGACCGGTATTTCGCAGTACATGGCTTAGCTACTACCAGGGAAAGCTTATTACCATGTAACTATTCCTTAATATCCCTCATTATAGGCTCTAAATAGTATTTAAAGAAGAAAATAACACCTCAAATACCACATTGTAACGTTCTAGTTCCAAGAGTCGCCCAGAGGTGCCCCATACACGGTTGGTCACATCGCCTCAAGTGAATTTCCACAAATGCCAGAGGATGTCGACTAGCACCGAGGGCCTTGTGTGTGATAGTGGAAAAAGATTTTCCTCTATGGAAAAGTCTCATAGCCGAAGTAAATAGATAGCAATAGAAGAATTAGTAAAACATGCAATATGTTAAAAGAGGAAGTAATAAAAAACTAGAGCACACATACATATATAAATGATGCATGATAAATATGTCTAGGAAAGAATCCATACAGATCACAATGCTATAATAGAGTACTAAACTAAAGTATAAAAAGAAAATCAGGTAAAAATCTACACAACATCAGAAGCCTCAGCTTGGTCCCATGCTCCCCAGCTCCAAATCAATCAAGTATCTGAAGTAGAAGGTCTCTTGAACTTATCTATAACTACAACAATATAATTAACTTGGTCTCAAAAGCATGACCCAAATAGGGTGTGAGACTAATACATATAGGCAACCAACCAAAGATCTATGCCTAATAGTTAGAGAATATATATGGTAGGTAATTAGAATAATGAATTAGTGAACATAGAAGTACTCAAAAGTTAACAATCCTACAATTTCATTCACAAACATTTAATTTTATGTATTTAATCAACCAACGCAGAAATAGGAAACCCTATGGATAGTTCTTCACAGCCTAACCCCTCTGGTTCACAATAAAAGGAATTATATACCAAATACTCACTGAGGAATCACATACTGTCAATTCCCCCTATTGTCATGTGTGGTCGAATACTCTCTGAGGAAGCACTCACTGTCAATTCCACCTACAGTCTTTTAGTGGTAAAGAACAGACACTCTAAGGAAGAACATAACGTCAATTCTTTATGTGTTCTCGAAATGTAACTATACACACACTGAGGGTGAACTCAACATCAATCCCCCATATGGTCTCGCACTGTGATAATTATATCATATACTCTGGGAAATCCCTCAACGTCAATTTCCTCAATGGTCTCACTACACCAGGTTTTGGAAACCCAATGTAAAGCAATCGTGCACAAATAATAATCGTCAACCAAATTAAACCTCAATAACAACATGGATAAACAACTACAACATATCATATCATGTCAGATAATAATCAATCAAACCTAACAATACTTGGCATGGAATGAAAAGTGGCAGCCTAATAGGAAAAGCTAGACTAAAGGTCCAAACAAGAAAACATGGGAAAAACATCCATATCTTAGTAAATATGATCCTATTCTAAACAATTAACCTCTATCCAAACAATCTAGGATTAGTGGTAAAATAAAAGTTCTAGAACCAAAACCACACAATACCAAAAACAAGGGTATTGGGAAATGTTTTCACATATAAGTCGAGGACAATCTACGGAAAATCATAGACCACCTACCCCAGTGTTGTACGATCGATATACTTGAGTCTCATGCCATGAATCTCCCTAAAATGTCGTAGATCTACCAAAACATAAAAAAATGTTCAACTGAGGATACTTCAGAGAGAGGAGAAATCAGGAGATGATGTTCAGGAAAAAGGCATAACTCACTGATGTGATTCCAATCCAAAATACAATGGTTGATTCAGAGAACGAACGGTGAGTTGGGGGCTCGGAGAAGATCTGCGGACATAAAATTGCTCCTAGATGAGACAGAAGAAGATAAAATTGGTTTTGTCGATTAGACATGACCCCGATCTATATAAGTACCAAAAAAAGAATGTACATGGGGTGTATTTAAAATGTACATGGCATGTACTTGAATTTTCTAACCTCCACTTAAGGCAGTATCTAGGTCACCGCACATGGCCATGTACTCGGCCGTTACCTGTCCAGTACATGGTCACCCGCGAAAACCAAGTATATCGAGTGTAGTTAAAGTACACGTCTTGTAATCCTATAATTTTCAAAAACTCATTTTTTTTCTCAAAAACTATGAAATAGATAAATTAGTACCTGAATAGAAGATCTGGTTTCCTAAATTCCCACATGAAAATTAAAAAAAATAAACTTAAGGGATGAATAATAGACCACCCAAACTAGGGTTATACGACTCTCCTCCTATGGTATTAGACATTGATTTTGATCAGATTGGAGTCTATCTAAGATAATAGTATAAATACTCATTCCACGACAACTAGGTCTAGAGAAAATGAGATGGATAAAGGCATAAAATGGACAGGAGTACTTATCAATGTGAATCCAACATGATGAATCGATGCTTGATTAGATCCGGAATGAAGTAGATCTTCTAATCCCTCTCTTCAGCCTTCTAAAATCTACGAAATAAAATCCATGGAGGTAAATACATTTGGATCTCATAATACTAATAATGGAGGACTTAATATATCATTATAGGAAAATTTGTAAAATTTCCCAAATAATTAGCATGTGTATAATTTTACACCCTATTTGAAAAATCGTTAACAAACCATGCATGGTTAATGGGGAAGAAGTGTCTCATGCACAATTAGGTTGCATGGTCATGCGCCAACTATCCAATTTGGTTATGTTCATAAATTTTCATCTACAATGATAGCCAAACCATACGCCAACCATTAACTAACTTTGAAACATGCCATGTTTTCCCCAATATAAGAATTGCAGGCTCTAAATATTCCCCAGAAACCCCTGATTCTTTTTTATGTCACTCAGAATCCTTATTAGCTTCAAAGTAATGATTTATAGAAAAATTCAAAGGATCCAATCCAAAGGAAACAATAGGATTATTACACCATTTGTACCTAATTAATCCATGGGGTCTACAGTCGTGACTCAATCAGAAAGTAAATGTTTTCAATCCAATTCATGAAAATTAATTTTAGATAAATAAGAACATATATAAACAAAAAGGATGAATGGAATGAAATATTTTGTTATATTGTCTAATTAAGATCTCAGTTAATTTAAATAAGTGTTAAAAGAGGAATCATGGTTCAATGATAAGAATGTTAAAATGGACATGATTGAAAAAAATTATACTTAAGAGATTTTGAAATGAATAAATCCTTATAATGTGGTTAATTTAAAAGTTATTCTCCAAGTGAAATAAGGGATTTCTAAATTTTCTATTGAATGAAGAGGTATGTTTTAAAAAATGGAAGGATATTTTATATGTTATTATACATCAATGGTGCGTATATCGATAAGGTATTTGTAAGAAAAAATTCAAGCACCACATGAATGGTAGCCATGGAAATAAAATTTCTTGAAAAAAAATAGTTTATTAGTGGATGATTTAATCATATTTTCAATATGAACATTTGAGAAGAGGAGTATTTAATTATGGATGTGTATGCATATGAAATTATTTTTGGATGAATAAAGAGGAATTAAAATGATATGTTTTCTTAATTAATTAGTTTAAAATTTGAGATATCATTTATTGGATGATTGAATTACTTCGTATCGGTATCGATACATCAATAAAATTGATTTTCTATATATCATAATTGAAGTATGCAAGGGTAATACTAAAGAAAATCAGAAATAAATAGTTAAATAAGGTTTTTAATATGATATTATTAGATGTAAATATGGAAATCATGAAAATAGTTATGGAGGTGAATCAAGTTTATATAGATTCATCATTTGTATTTTACTCTACCTCTCTATAATCAGGCTACACATAATTTATGTTTAATTCATGGTAGCACATTTCCAAAAAAATTCAAGGAATTAAAATATTCATTATAATGACCCAAAATTTTGAATAATATTTTTTCCCTAAAATTGTATATCTTACTAATTCATAATCAATAAAAAAATATAAGATGAAATGAAATGTGACCATTGTGTTTTGACCATTATATGGCCATTGGACAATAAGAATGTTTTAAATAATAATAATTTTCAGAAAAAATAATTGTTGTTTAAAATATAAATTATAATGGATAATTAATGTAAAAATAAGATTTTATGGCCTCATCCATTAGACTTGGGACATACGAAGCTCATCTATCATATCATGGGAAAGAGTTCACATCACTGGCCTTTGGTCGGGACCAAACCCAAGCTGATCTCAACATGTTACGTATATATGTAATCATATTTGGGATAATTTTAAGCTAATATGATTCAACAATTCAGAAACGAATTCATAGTTTCCCCAAGATTATATCACCATTGCACACCATACTCTTAGGTATTATGCATGTGTCATAAGGGGCTATGTAATGATGCCTTAGTTACTCTGTGTAAACATTTTGTATAAATTAAACTGTTATTTCTTAATATGGTAAAAGTTTTAAATTTAAAATCTCAAAATAAATATATGGTAAATTTTTAGAAGTTTCACATTATTGGTGAATATTGGAAAAAGAGTATTTTCAAATATTCTGTATACATTAAATAAATAATAACATTGAATGATTTTCAAAAAATTTCCATATACAGTTGTGATTAGTATGAAATTTAGAGTCAGATAAGATAAAAGTAATTTTTAGTTAGTGGTAAATTATGAATAGTAATATTACCCTTATGAATAGTAATATGAACAATTAAATATTAACCTCACTTAATTATCTATAAATATAATTAAGGATTATTGAATAGTAATGTGACATAACAATATAAGTAAATAACTATTTTAGAAATTAGTAGTTAAGTATTAGTTTTCTGGTAAATTAATAATTTTTATTAAAAACTAAATATCTCAAATTTAGAAATTTATTCACATAAAATTGATGTAATTTTTTTATTCACAACATCAATTTTCGATTTGGGTGAATTTATGGAATTTTTATAATTTTTTTTGTTTTTCAGTGAATAGTAAAAATATAGTTTTGAGTTTCGGTGTGTTTAATAACATCATTAATGATGTAATAATGATGGTCGACTCATGTTGAATAAAATATGTTATGAGGTGTCCCACATGACCAATACCATGGGCAAGGTCGTGGTTATGCAAATATCACTAATGTGGTGTCCATTGAAAATTAATAAAGTATTCCCTCACTTTTGCTATAAATACCAACCCATTCCTTCCGTTATTTCACTAAAAAAAATTCTGAATTAATGGATTGTCTTTTTATCTCCCATGGAGTCATCCCAAGGTTCCCTCAAGTCCCCTAGTTTCCATTCATCTCTTTTTTGAAGTTACTCTTCAAGTTAAGGGAACCTTTCACCCTCCTCTTTTAGTCAAGGCTTCTTTTATGTTTTGTCTATAAATTTACATTTTGTCATGTTTGGTTAGGTTATTTTGTATCCTTATTTATATCCATTATATCTACATGTGATGAGAGACACTTTTTTCTCTCATCAACTGATTTTCTAATTTTTTATGGGATGCTGTTAGGCTGTTGAATTTTTATTTGGGAATTCAGAACTTCTCTTTTTTCATTCAGATTCCCTTTTTGTGGTATGTCTTGAAACTTTTTATAACATGTAATTATATCCATGTTATTATGTATATATAATTTATTATTAGTCAATTATTAATGGGTGACCTCTGTCCCCTCTCTTTTATTTTTTTCAAAAACAATTTGGCATAGCCGTTATGTTTCAGAATTTTCATTTTAAAATCTCTCCCTTTTTGTCAAGAAATTATCTTATTTAATTTATGTTAATACCAAAATATATTTCATTATATGGGGTGTAAATCAATGCATAATTATGATATATATTTTATTATGTAATTTACATACATAAAACAATAATTCCCTTTTCGTGGGTTATAAATGACATACTGAACATGTTTTTAATCACTTTTTCAAATGCCACAATTTTGATATGAAACCCATTTATTTTATTCTCTTTGGGTTATTTATGGAATTTTTTATTATTATCAATATGGATCATATTAAATTAAAAATATATTAATTTTGTTCCCTGATAGCACTCCAATGCAATGGGTAAAGAAATTCATCTCTAGAGATGACATGTTTTATGATACCTATGTGAATAAACTTTGTAATTTTTTGGGCACATTGGGGATGGTACTTGGTGATATGCTTGTAAATGTCAAAAATTAAATTATATAGCCATTACTTTAAGTTATTTTTCATGTATTTATTATTATTATATGCCTATTTATCATTCCTTTATGATATTCCTCATGTTCTTATTGATATCACTCAAGTTCACATTTAATCTCCTTCACTTCTTTTACATAGTCAGTCGTCTACTCACCCTTTTCTTTGATGTATGTATCCATGTTATGAGATGCAGCAATTGTAAAAATTATTGACTTTTCAAGAATATTTTTAGTAGGATTAAAATAATTTTATATATATTTATGTACTATGTTCCTTTGTTTGAACACAGTAGACAGTAAATAACCACTATTTTTAAAATGTAATGAGAAGTTTTGTAATAAAAAGGTCAGATGAAATAGCTGGTATCACAGGATTGTATAGTTATTTGTGGAAATTAAGATATGAAAACATTAATAATAACCCTAAATAAGATATTAAATATAGTAAATCGTCTTGATATTTTGGTAAAATATTAATTAAGTGGTTTTCAAACAAATAGATCCCTGTCTGGATATGAATAAGTGGATGTCCATCTGGAATATATGTATCAAGGGTTAGAACCCAAGAAAAAAGATTTTAGCTAGACTCAAACAAGAATTGGTGCACAATAATGGTCCTTACTGCACTCATATTTTGAAACCCCCAATGGATATTTTTTGTTCATCACAATCCGGTTATGAATCATTATGAAACAATTTTAGTGAAATTTAATTACAGTTAAAAAATAATATATTTAAACATGAATATTTATGATATAAAAATCCTTTATATTTAAAATATTTTTAAATGAAACAAGTTTCTCACTAAGGATTCATTCTATTATAAAGTGACAGGCAATTGGAGGAACTACCCAAATGGTGACCACATTAGACCATGAACTGACATCCCTCTAATGGTAGCTAGAATGGAAACGTTAATGAGAATGATAAACCAACTGACTCATGTTATGGGAAGTAAATGGAATCAAGCTGAGAGACATATTTCACCACAAAGGGAACAAATTCATGTTGAGTCCTCCATTTTTCAATGAATACCACCCTTAATGGATCAACCGACTCATTGACTACTGAACAGTGGATCAGCTCAATCAAAATGATCTTTTATGTGCTCCGCTGTTCAGAATAAGAGAAGGTCACCATATCTATTTAATTCTTAGAGGGAGAAGTTGATCAGTTTTGGGAACTGATTAAAAACATGAGGTCAATAATGGAGTTTAATTCTATGGAGTAGGAAGAGCTTATAGGGATCATATTCCATAAGTATTTACCTCATCTTATGAGAAAAAAATGGAGAAGTAATTTCTCGATTTGAAGAAGAATGAGAATGAATCTGTTGGAAGATAACATATGAAATTCACCTGGAATTCAGGTTACACCTTTATATTTTTCAAGGATCCAAATGTTAAGGTTGGTAGATTATTTATTTGTCTAATTCCTCACCTACAGAAGAATCTAGCACACTAAGACAATGATAGCTATGATAAGATTATGCAGAGTTCACTAAAAGTTGAATAGGAATTTGATGAGATGCAGTGGTATCATAAATCCAATAAAAATAAGAGATTAATGGAGCCAAGCTTAGGGAGAATATTTTATAAAGTAAGGTAATCTAAGTAACTAAAACATCCCATGCATAATAAGTGCCAGAAGAAGCATTCTGGGAATGACCTAATTAGGAGCAGGAACTGCTACAAGTGTGGAAGGGGTATCCATATCATGAAGAATTGTCATAGTGTGGTAGAGCCTCAACTTACAAATATTATTTAAAAAGTAACGATGGTTCATGACCTATCTAAAGTCCAATACATGATGTGTGGACAGCTTGGTCACTTTTCCAATCACTTTCCAAATATGAGGGACGTAGATGGGAATCACCATCTGCCGCAACAAAGGACAAGGGAGGAAGTTTGTTCTTTTTCTATCTTGACATCTAATGTTGAAGCTCCAAATGATGTGGGTGAAGGTACTCTTCTGATACAATCAATTATAGCATGTATATTTTCTTATTCTAGTTATATTCCTTCCTTTATTTCCTTCATTTTTAAAAGGAATTTAGAATCAACCCATGAATTTCTAAAAGTATAATTATCAGTCAAGAATCATGGTGGGATTATCTAAGAATAAACTATATTTGGAAACTCTAGTATTTACTTTATTGAGAAACATATTATCTAAAATCTAATTGTCATTCCCATTTTCGATTTCGACATTATACTAGGTATGGACAGGCTCTCAAAATATAATTCTAAGACCGAATTCTGAACCAAATAAATCATAGTAGTCTTGAATGGAAAAACTATAGTTATCTTCCAAGGAATGATATGCCAACCTGATTTTTGTCTATATGAACCTCATATAGCCTTCCTTATGGAGTTGATCAATGAAGAATAAGATGTAAATGAGGTTATAAAGATAGAAAATGTCCCCATCATCGAAGAATACATTGATCTATTTCCTGAAGAGTAACTCAGACCTCCCCCTGAAAGGGAGGTTGAGTTCTCCATTTAACTCGTACTTAGATCTCATCCAATATCAAAGACCCTATATAAGATGAAAGATATAGAGATGGAAGAGTGAAAGAAACAACTCCATGATCATTTGGAGAAGGGTTTTATATGAATGAGTGTGTCTCTTTAGGGAGCACCCATTCACTTTTTGAAGAAGAATGGTGGATCAATGATGCTATTCACTAATTAAATAGAATATAATGGGTTCATAGTAGAGAATAAATACCCTCTTCTAAGAATTGATGACGTATTTGACCAACTTTATGGGGATTAATTATTTTCAAATATTGATATTTGATCCCATTATTATCAATTGAGGGTGAAGAAAAAATATATTCTATAATCCGCATTCCGATAATGATATTAGAATTATGTGTTTGTTGTTACGCCCTTTAGAATGTCTAATGCACCATTTATTTTTATGTATTTGATGAATATAATCATAAATATCTACCTTGATAACATTGAGGTAGATTTTACTGAAGATATTCTAATATATTCCAAATTTCCAGAGGATCATTACGATCATCTAAGTGTTATTTTAAAAAAAACTATAGAAGGAGAGGCTTTTTTAGAAGGTTCAGAAAAAGATAATTTTGGTTAAAATAATTCCTTTCTTGAGGATCATTATAACAAATTAATGAATCAAAATTGACCCTTCTAATGAAAATTTTATAGATCAGTGGCATCATCCTACAAAAATAAATTAAATTTTTAGTTTCCATGGATTAACGGGATATTAGAGTAGGTTTTTGAAAAAAGTTTTAAATATTTATAATCCCTTAAACAAGGTAACTCGAAATGTGTTCATGTTAATCTTGACAATGGAGTGTTATGAATGTTTCCAAGAGCTAAGTAAGAGATTATTTACTGCACCTGTGTTAACTCTACCCTCAATTGGAGAAGGATTCGTTATTTTTAGTGATGTATATAAGAAATGTATTTCGTGTTCCCTTATGGAAAATAAAAAATTCATTGGTTTTTTATCTCGATTGTTTATGAATAATGAGTAGAACTATCATACGCATGGTCTTGATCTAGCGGGAGTTGTTTTTTCTCTGAGGATATGGATACACAATATTTATGGGGGGAGATGAGATATATACACAGAACATCAATGTTTGAAGTATATTTTCACCTAAAATGAATTGAACATAGTAGAGGGGAGATGGTTGAAACATCATAAAGACTAGTATTTTACATTCATTATCATACCTGAATAGAAAAGAATGCCATTGATTCATTAAGATCGAAATACATTTTTGTTCTGTCTATTATGAGAATACAAATGGATCCACTGATCTAAGACCTAGTGAAAATTGACATGGTAATTATAAGGGAAGAGACATCATCAAACCCATCCCAAATTATTTTTCATCCATCATTAATAGATAATATCATGAAGGATCATAATGAATATCCTTTGTTATATAATAAGCTTGATTATGTGAATGATGGGATGTTTCCGGAGAAAAATATTGATCAAGAAGGTATACTAAAAGTTTGTACAAGTCTTTGTCTTCCATCTATTCCAGAAAAAAAAAGAGATTATTGATGAAGCTCATAGCTATAATTTCTTTATACATCATGGAATCATGAAAATGTATAGAGATCTTCCTTACCATTATTTGTGGGATAATATGAAAAATTATATTGCTGACTGATCTAAAAGGTTAATAGTATGTCAGAAAATGAAGGTAGAGTCACGACTTCCTAAATGTGTTTTACAACAACTACCCATACAAGCCTGGAAGTGGGACAATATCACTATGGAATTATTTATTGGTCTCATGAGAACATCCAAAGGAATGAATTTTATATGGGTTATAGTGGACCGTCACACCATGACTGTCTATTTTATCTCTATTCTGGAAGATTTCTCTATGGATCAACTTGCCAGGATTTATGTGAGGGGAGTGGAACGGCCGCATGGTGTTCCACTTTTATCATATCAGGTCATCATCCAAGGATCAGATCAAAATTTTATAGAAGACTTCAACATGCTCTGTGTACCTAATTGAGTTTCACTATGGCCTATCACCCCTAAACTGATGGCCAATCTGAATTTTCTATTCAAATACTCAAAAACCTACTGAGAACATGATCAATGGGATTTAAGGGTAGTTGGGATCAACATATCCCATTTCATTAGTTCTCTTATAACAATAGTTTCCACTTGGGAATTAACATGTAACCCTATAAGTCTCTATATGGGAAGGAATGTATAAATCCAACTAGTTGGACTGAAGATTGTGAGAGAAAGCTTCTTGGTCCTGATCTTATATATGAGATGACTGAAAAAGTTCATGCCATGCAGTAACGCATTAAAGATACTCAGAGTTAGCAAAAAAGCTATTTAGACATCTATCGAAGGGACTTTGAGTTTGATGTTGGTGAAAAAGTATTTCTTAACACTTCCACGTGGAAGAGATTCATGATGTTAGGGAAGAAAGGGAAGCTCATCCCTATGTACATTGGCCCCTATGAAATCATTGATCGTGTAAGATAAATGACCTATCATATTTCACTTCTTCTATATCTATCACATGTTCATGATTTATTATTCGTATCACTTTGGAGGAAGTACATACATTACCCATCACATGTAAAAAATATTTAGATGGTACAATTTGAACATGAACTCTCTTCTGAAGAGTAGCTGGTGGAGATCATGGATCTTAGAGACAAGGTTCAATGCCACAAGACTACCCACCATGTTAATGTGTTGTGGATGAACCAAAAATATGATGAATCCACATGAGAACCAGAGGATTCTATGATGCAGATGTACCCACACCTTTTCTATTATAAGGGTAATAGTTGAAATTTTGGTGATGAAATTTCTTAAGGGGGGAAGAATGTAATGACCCAAACTATTGAATAATATTTTGTTTCTTAAAAATGTATGTACTAATATGCCATAATAAATAAAAAATGTAAAAGTATAAATGAAATGTGACCATTGGGTTTTGATCGTTATATGACTATTGGTCAATATGTATATCGGAAAAAATAATAAATCGTAATGATATATTTTTTGTTTAAAATATTAATAATAATTCATAATTAATACATAACAAATGGTTGATGGCCTAATCTAGTAGACTCGTGTTGTACGAAGACCATATATAAGAGCTTGGGAAGGAGGTAGAACCAACAGTATTTGCTTTGGACCAAGCCCAAGCTGAGCTTTATTTTGTTAAGCTTGCATGTAATCACATTTGGGAGATGTTCAAGATGATAGAAATTACTAATCAGGTAATATTGTGAGATCTACACCAAGATTTAATCTCAATTAAACTTTATTATTAGGTCTTATTTATGTGTTATAATGGGATATGTAACTAGTCTTTTGTTACTTTGTGTAATCATTTTTTATAAATAATATTTTTATATCTTATTATATAAGAATTTTTTAATATCAAATGTAAAAAAATATAGGATGAATTTTTAGAAGATTGATAGTATGGATGAATATTAAAAAAAGTTGTATTTTAAAATATTTTTTATACCATAAATATATAATAATATGAAATTATTTTCAAAAAATTGTCATATATGTCTCTGATCATTATGACATTTACAGTCTAATAAGATCATCTTAATTTTTTGTGAATTCTAAATTATGAATAGTAATATTAACATTATGAATAGTAATATGACCAATGGAATAGTATCATAACATAATTAAGTATAAATATAATTTAGTCATCTTGAATGGTAATGTGATGTTATTGTATAAGTAAATAAATGTTTTAGAAAATATTAGTTAAGTATTAATATTTTATCTGGTAAATAGTTAATTAAAAAAAATTAAATACGATATTTTGAAAACTATTTTCATAAACTGGAGTTCATTTTTTAATTAAAACATCAATTTTAGTTTAGGGTGAATTTATGAGATTTTTATAAAATGTTTTGTTTTTTAGTGAAAATTAAAAATAGAGTTTTGTGTTTCGGTGTGTTTACAGAAATCATTAATGATGCAATAATGATGTAATAATGATGGTAGACTCGTGAGGAAGAAAATATTTTATGAGGAATCAAATGTGTCCAACACCATGGGAAAATACCATGGGAAAACCATGGTTTTTCAAATGAAAAAAATGAGGTATCCCATGGGAATTAAAAACATATTCCCTCACTTTTTGTATAAATATCAAGCCATTAGTTCAATAATTTCATTCCAATTTAATCCTAAAAAAATATTTAGTCTTTTTAACACACATTTATTCCAACCAAGGTTACATTTTTCCCCCAAAAGTTCCAACCATTGTGCTTTTAATGTTACCGTTCAAGGTAAATGAACCTTCAACCCTCTTCTTTTAGTTGAGACTTATTTTTTGTTATGTCTTTGAATTTCCATTTTATCATGTTGGGGATTGTTTATATGTATCATTATTTATGTCAATTTTATTTCCAAATTATTTATTACCCTTTTATCTATCATAAAGTTATTTTATAAAATTTTGAGTGACGTCGTTAGGATACCGAATTTTCATAAAGGAACTCGCAATGTATCTTTTTTTCTTTCAAATTATATTTTATGTGGTATGTATGAAAAATTCCCATACCATGTTCTTATCTAGATGTTATTTTGTAATTATAAAATATTATTTCTCCCTTATGAATTGTTGAAATATTTCCCATCTCTTTTAAATGTTTTTTAAAACCATGTTGCATACCCGTTATGCTGTATAATTTTCGACTAAAAATCTCTCTTTTTCTCATGAAATTGTCTTATTTTATTTATGTCAATACCCCAAAATATTTATTTTATAGGGGTATTTATAATTACATAAAAATTATATATATTTTATTCATTATTGTAAATACATAAAAACATCATTCCCATTATGTCAGATATAAATGACATAATGAACATGTATTTAAGAAATTTTTAAAAAGGTCACAATTTAGATATGAAACCCATTTATTTAATTCGATTTGCGTTTTTAAAAAAATTGACAATGATTTATCTAGATCAAATTAAAATAAATAATTATTAAGTGTTCACCCAGATAGTTCTCCAATGAATTGGGTAAATAAATTAACCACTAGAGATGACATGTTTTATGATACCTTGGGGAATAAGCTTGGAATTTTAATGACACCAAGGGGATGGACCACAGTGATATTCATATGAATGTATAAATTAAATTATGTAGAACCATTTTCATGTTATATTTAATGATAATATTATTTTTATATGAATATTTATCTTGCCTTTATGATATTCCCCATGTTCTTATTGACATCTCTCAAGTTCACATGTAATCTTTTTCAATTGTATTCTTTACTAGGTCTTATACACAACCATTCCTTTGATGTATGTTTCCAAGTTATGAGATGGAAAAATTTTAATTAGGATTTAAATTTTCAAGAAACCATTCATGGGTATTAAAATAATTTTATATTTTTTCATGTATTATATTCCTTTTTTCTAAGACACTTGACATTAAAGTTTCCCTGTTTGTAAAACGTAATGAAATGTTATGTAACAAAAATAAGGGATTCTATATTCATGTAGTGTTGATAATTGTGAGATACATATATTAGGGGACCTGAATATTGTTTTGGTGTATTAGGATGGAAATTATTTATTTTTCATACACATACTCATATCAGAATTCTGACATTATTGGTAAAAAACCCCACAAGTGACAGAGTATTCTATATAGGTTGAAATTATGTAAGCTTGGAATTTAAACAAAGCCTATATATCTTTGATTATAATTTATTAATAGAATATTTCTATTAAAAAATATATTGATCCACATATAAGGATGGGGAAATATTTTGAAGATAATAGTGAAGGTGACACATATAGATCTCAGAATATATATTTCCCTAAAGTAAAAGATTCATGAATATCTTGTTTTTTCCAACGAACTAATGTGATATGTGACATAGTATATAATAATTTTATATTAATAATAAAACATATAGTATATAAATGATATTAATCAATAATAAATGTGTAAAAATAGGTTTAATAATAATTTATGTTTTAAAATTGAATTTTTCCAAAAAATTCAGTTTAGCTATATATATTGTATTTTTATTTAAAATAAATACTTTTAATTTTTATATTTGAATTAAAAAACAGAATTTTGGGATTAAAATTTTCAATTTTTTCTTAAAATATTTATTTTTATTTTCAAAAATAATTTATTTTCATCTTAATAGTAAAAGTTAATATAATTTTCTATAAATCGTATCTTTTATGACATTATATTAATAGAATAATGAACTATATGTATATAAAAACCTTCAAAATTAATATATGTACATATTTAATAAATAATATATATAATTTATATCTTGTATGTTTAATTTATAAAACACATGTTCAATATTATAGGAAGCAAAATTTTTATGTCACATTAAAAATGATTTAATGTGCTTACATTAAAAATAATATTTTTCCACTTATAAAATTAAATATAAAAAATGGATTTATTATTGGGGATCAAAATCTACCTATTTTTTTGTGAAATTAAATTTCATTTTTGAGAAATAAATGATATTATAAGGAGTAATGTACATGATCATGATAATGGAGAAAATTGATACTAAAATAATTGTTTTATTAAAGTACTCTAATTTTTATCTGGAAAATTAAATTAATAAATTTTAAAAAATTAATCAGATGTTATTATTAATCCAATAAATAATAATAATACAAGATTTTTAAATGTAATTAAATTAAAAATAATATTAAGAACACATAAATATTAAATCATTAATTGTCAACAAAAAAACATTCAATATATAATTTATTAATTTATAAGATAAATTTAACTCAGGTAGAATTATAATTACATTAAATTGAGATTAAATTTCATTTCATTGAATCCCAATTTTTTTAATTAATTTTTTATGATATTATGGAAACATATGTTATATGAGTATAATCTAATTACCCTGCTAATAACGTAAAAAGGATAAATTTAAAATATTTGTTTAAATGACATAAAATTTTTTAGAAATGTGTAGAAATAAATTATTGAAGAATTTTTTCCCTTATATCAATGCACAATGAATTATGTCTCTTTTTAAACAATAAAAATTTCAATAGTGTTATTCCATTATTGAAAATAATGGGAGTTCACAAAGTACCCCTTTTTTAAATTTATAATCATGAATAACTCGAACCCGCTCAAAGGTACACATCACCTATGAAATTTTATTCAACCCATTAATTGTTATACTCCACTATATTTCACATTTATGATATTAACCCCCTTTTCAATATATAAAATCCTAATCCTATAATATCTAAGTATAATTTCGATAAAATGCTCAATTTATCCAAGTGTGTAACACATAATAATTAACCATTTCATAATATTATTTCCATTCCAAACATATCTTAAATGTAATAATTATAAATAATTTGACCCAATTGTCCTAGTGATATTTTTAACTATATTTCATTTTCACTAGTTAAAAGTGATCACATCCCATAGGTTTTAATATTTATTATTATTTGAAAATTTGATACACACTTGAATCTCAAATTATATTCTAATGAATAAAATAAATCATAGTTAAAGTAAATATTATTTATACTTTAAATAATTCAAATAATTCTTCTTAATATATTGGGGAATGGGGACGAACTAGGGGAAGATCATATAAAAAGTAGCAGTGACATACTATGGCTGATATCATGAGTAAGGCCTAATCGATGTAGAATGGTAAATAACTGAAAGCACCATACCTTAAATCAGTAACTGGAGAATGATGTATAATTTGTGAGTAGTGAATGGTGATCAAATAATTCTATAATGAAAAGAGAATTAAACTTAACCATTATTATCAGAACATTATAAATGATAACATGGACACCAATATCTAATCGCATGATGTTATAATTCATAATTCCAGACATGTAAACATATCATAGAGGATCATTCAAGTAAAATAATAATAAATGGGTATGTACTCATCCAAATACCCAAACTAGTTTTCATCGTGAGACCTAATAATGCATTAGGTGGTAATAGGCAGCCCTTCTAGTTAGTTACTACTATCAATTCATTTATCATATTAAAGATGAGAATAATTTTCTCATTAATAATTTACTTAATCATTCATATTTAAACACTATAATTCAAAATCTAAATATTTACCTATTAAAACTAATCATAGACCATCAAGATTATTAATAGTTATGGTATCATCACAACATATCCCTAGATAAGTATAATAAAAAATAAATTTATTGTTGTAGTCGAATTACAATACCATAAACATATAATTAAATAATTAAAATTTCCAATACCATTAAAAGAATAATTTCAAAAATATTTGGTAAATAATTATCTTTGAAACGAACCATATAACATTTGACGGATGGTTAAATGAACCGAGGGATAATAATGTGGGGAAATTACATTAATGTATTATAATATAAAATAATTCTTTTCAAACATTGGTTTATAAATTCAAAATTATCTTTATTCATAAAAAAATCGAATATTCATTCTAAACCATTTGGTAAAATCCACGTATGGATAAAAGTATATTTTTTAATTCACAATAAAATATTAAAAACATTTTATAGAAAATTTTATGGAAAATATATATGTGGAAGATAAAATATTCTTAGTCGAGTATAAAAACAAATAGGGTTTTCCATAAAAAATGACTTCAGTATCAAGAGAATATAAAAATTGTAAAAAAAATGTAATTTCTATAAATTACAATAGGGGGTGAGATTATATCACATTTATCATTGAAGGATCATTTAATCCCCCAAATTTAAACTTTCATATAGATAATCATGAATAACGATGATATTGTGTGATAAATCAATACCACTTTGGTATCTTTTGAATAACAATCATCATGAAATAAGTAAATTCAAATTAAATAATAAATATAATTAATATAATGATATTCAGGATATAATATATCAATATTTTTTATATTAAATTTCATAACAAATGTATTTTTTATAATAATATATATGTCCCAAAGAAAAAAATTTGAGATGAAGAATGTAAGAACCTGGTTCTTATTCTTGAGGTACGAGTTTCTTCATTTCTATTTTCCTTAAGTGTCTTTGAGAATATAAGGAAAATGGGGAAAATCAATTTTTTGTGCGTACACACCATGTACTTTTCCACATGCCGTTTACTTTGGCCTTGTGGGATTAGCACACAGGTTGTGTAGCCATGTGTACGATGAATGATGTAAAACAGACTACACGTCGTTTAGTGGGTCTGTACACGTCGGGTAGTCAGTCGGTAGGGAAATAGTAAGGCGATGAAGGTAGCCTCCAGCTAAGCGATAGTACACACTATGTACTCAGGTATTACATGCCATGTACTCATGTCGACTAATGAATAGTGTCACGATGGAATGAAGCTTCTGTAGGAATAGTTAAAAAATTGAAAGTACATGCCGTGTACTCAATAGTACACACTTTGTAGTTTGTTTTTCGCATAAAACGGGGAGAATCCTCTCATATTCACAGAGAAGGATTAGAAATGGAGGAGATCATGGGAGAGATGGCCGGAGATTGGAGGACCTCCGGACGGCACACTAGGAACCCGTTTTCTACACCATCAATCTCCTTGGAACTGCGCAGGTTCGTTCTTGCTACTCTTTGCATGGTTCCTTACAATTATTCCTCTAAATGAAGTTATTTGATTTTTAACAAGGTTATGTTCACCTCAGATATATGCCATTCTTGGGCGATTCGAGGAGCGTCATTCGCGTATACCGATCAGGGGCGATCGAGGTAAGTGGTCTGGTGTTTAAATTTCCAACCATTATGCATTTGTGTGTACATTTGTTCTACGAACCCATGTTAGGGTATCATTTGGATGAGGCCTTGACTATTTTTAATACCTAGAATTGTATAGGTGATTAAATTTAATAATAAATTGTTGTTTGAGATCACTGCTTGGATCCAGGACCACCCCAGGGGTGCGTTCCTCTGTTTAGCCGTTTGGCCAGGTTACTCGAGGGTATAACGTAAAATAATAATGCTTTAAATTGACATGAAATGAAATTTATATAATTTATTTCTTATCTATTACGCTCGGCCCGGTTACTTGCGCCTGAGGGAAGTGTTCTATTTATCCTAGGGGCAGTGTTATATTTTTCTTGAGGGATGTGTTTTAATTCACCTGAGGGAAACTTCTTTCGTCACTGAGGGAAGTAGATTCTGTGCATGAGGGAGACACTTCGTACGCCTGAGGGCAATATCTGTTATGCCTTTAAGAAATTACCTATGCATTTGATTCTGATTGCCTAAGGGTAAGGTTTTTCATGTTTGGGGACACTGACTATTTACTTAGAACAATTCACTATAGTGATTTCCTTATACTGAATGATTAAATGAATATTAAAATGGCAATATAAATGGTAAATTTAGTTACTTTTTAGTACTGCTTATTTGTTTCATTTTACTACTACACACACTATTGCACATTTACACTGACATTTGGGCACGGGCCTTTGTTTGGTGCCTATTGGGATTCATTTCTCACACCCGGTTTGGGGTTATGCCTTTAACCCCAAAAAGATTACATTTCTATAGGTATGGATAAGGGAAAAGGTCCCCATACAGGTACTTGATGGTTGCAAAGGAGTAGGGGAGCATGGGACCGAGCATAGGCTCACGATGCTGTCAGCTATTCTGTTTTGTTCTACTATACCTGTACATTCTATTGTATTGAACTTTACTATTGTGTAACATGTTCTAGCCGTTTTCTTAGAACTAGAGACATGTTGCACCATTATCTATATAACTGTTGGTTGTCTTTTCTACTGTTGTTCATTTTAAATGTGTATGGTTTATTGCTTCCGCTGTTGTTGTATGCTATTTATCTTTTCAGCTGTGCTACACTTTGACAAATGTGGTCATAGTTTCCCCACTATTAGACCTAGGCCCTTGCTGGTAGTCGAAAGCCTCGGGCGTTTGGGAAAATGTTCTTGAGTTCGTGTGACCAACCGTGTCTGGGGAACCTATTGAGTTGCTTCCCGATCCAGGACATTACAATGTGGTATCAGAGGCATTTATTTTCTTTGACTTACTGTTTGGAGCCTTAGTCTGGGATAGGATGAAAACGGCAGTTGGTAATTAGTTGTTCCTGGGAGTAGCTAACCCATGTATAAGGAAAAGATAGTCTACCTTGTATTTTTGCAATTATTCTGATTTTCCAAATTTGACAGTTGATTTGATTTTCACTGTTGGGTGACACACTTGTGATTGTGCTATTTGTATTTTATCCTTGGGTTCTATTTAGTTGCAACCCGATGAGATGAGGGTATGCCATCTCATGCATCATTTCAGAACATGCTAGAAATTAGATGCCATGAATAGTTCCATGTCATGTAGGTGCATTATAAATTGCATGATGTTGTGATAGTTATTGTGCTAGAAAAAAGTATGCTCTTGTGAGGGATTCTTTGATAAATACCTGCTATGTGATAGGGTATTTTTGTGTGAGCCTATTGATATTATAGATGGAAAACTTTGATTTTTGTGGAGTTTGGGCCCTCAATGACCAAAAATTGGTGGATCATTGACTTGTTACTTCAGTATAACATGTGTAATATTCCAAACATTGATTCATGGGGAGTATGAGCCCTCATGGATCATAATTTGGAACATATGTGTGGTTTTACAGTATTTAATGGGTTCCAGAGTAGTTTCAGAGGCTTACTGTCCGAAAAACCCAGTATACATGTCGTGTAGTTCCTCGGACACATGTTGTGTGTTCTTCTATTCGAAAAGAATAGAATACTTTTTGAGTACACGCCGTGTAGTCACTTACCGTGTCATAGACTATGTGGGTGGGGACACAGGGTATTGAAAGGCTTGGGGAAAACACGAAGTGTACCAGATGTACACGCCATGTTGTGTTGACCCAGATTCCACTCATGTAACTAAATACACGGACAGAGGAGACCTTGGGACATACACACCGTGTCCACCTTGTAACACAACATGTAGTCTGACATGGGGACCCAGCCATGTAGCTAACAAACACGAGTTGGTGTTACCTATTATTGAACACGCTGTGTACCTGAGGGACACGCCGTTTAGTCCTTACCGGTATGAGACCATGTGGACTTAGTCATGGGGCTGCGGAATGGGGTCTTGTACACGCCGTGTGCAGGTGTAACACGCCATGTGGTTTCATCCGAGTAGTCAGCCGTGTCACGAAAGACATGGGTAGTTGGAAATTAAACCATACATGCCATGTAGACAAAATACACACCGATTAGTCTTGTTAAAAAGGAGATGTGTAGCCAAGCCATGTAGAAGGACCTGGGAAGGGGGAAGAAAAGTCAAGTACACACCGTGTAGTTAATATACTTATCGTGTAGCCTTGTTTTTCCAATATTGAAATGCCTTCTTCCTCCTGTCCCACTTTTTTTGGTCCCCTCATTTTTTAGTCCTTAATAAACATAAAATCTAATGCATGTCCTTGACATTATAGAGTCATGCCACCGAGACGACCACACGTTGATCACCAAGAGAGTAGCAACGATTATACTCCAGATATGGTAATCCATGGGCTAGCTGTGGATCTTCCAGCAGAGCCAGATGTAGCACCAGCCATTATACCAGACACATGCACAGATGCACAGTTCCGTGAAGGATTTATGCGGTTCATTCAGACCTTTTGGGGAGCACCGATGGCTGCCACATCTATGGAAAGGCTAACTGGTATCTTCCAACAGCAGCATCTGCCTATGTTTTCATGGGATGTCAGACCACAGGCTGTAAAGTCTTGGCTAGGGTCTATGCAGACTATTTTCGAGCACATTGAGATGCCTCCAGGGCGGAGGGTCAAGCTCGCGACTTATATGCAATGTGATTCCACCAAGAGGTGGTGGGATTTTACCACTTAGTCTGATCAACATAGAGACATGGTGTGGGATTATTTTCAGGCAGTAATCGATGACATCTTACTTCCTGAGACACTGAGGGCAGATCGAGCTCAAGTGTTCAAGAACCTACAGCAGGGCTCTATGTCAGAGATGGATTATTCTGCTCGTTTCACCGAGCTTCAGTGTTTTTTCACTCATTCGGGTGGGGGATGAGACATTGAGGTAGAGACTCTTTGAGTATGGTATTATATTTGACATCCAAGAACTGGTGAATGTTTTCAGGTTACCTACAGTACATGAAATTGTGAACTAGGTGCTGATTATAGAGATGAACCTTTGGGAGGCTAGTGGTGTGGTCCAGGGTGGTTCGAAAAATAAAATTGGTACTATTTCTACCAGGAAGAAGAAGAGACAGATGGACTTATCTCATGGTGGCAACACTAGCCAAAAGAATGTTTCAGGTGGTCAATTTATGTGATACAAGTATGGTAAAGAGGGGCACAAGAGACCGCAGAGGCCACATAACCCAGTGGAGTGCCGAGCTTGTGGAATTATGGGACATCTACAATTCTTTTGTAGGGAGTTTCTACCAGTGGATAGTGAGAGGGGTTCTGTATAGACTCCACGAGCAGGAGCAAGACCAACAGCTTCTTACCAATCAGGAAACTGGAATACGTCAGGGTGTGCAGGCTGAGATGGTGGTCGTGGCTGAGGTAGCAAGACACCAAGATCCCAAAGGCAGTAGGGTGGGACAGCTTAGGGTAGCCAGGCTGTGTCATAGGGTTGTGGCACTAGGCGGGTATATGCAGTGAAACAGACCCAACAAGAGTAGGATCCCAAACCTTCTACTTTTAGAGGTACTATTCAAGTAACTTCTATTTTATCTTTAATTCTTTTTGATACGGGTGCTACATATAGCTTTATATCTTTACCAGTTGTGGAGTTCCTTGGGCCTTGTGTTTCTTCTTCTTCTGATTTTATGACGCTAGACACTTTGTTGGGGACTAGAATGGCTGGTGTTCGTCAGAGTAGTGAGTACCCCTAGATGTTGGTGGGTGTCACTTTCTATGGGACCTCTATTCCTTGGAGATGATGAGCTATGATTTCATTCTCAGGATGGACTGGTTGGTTCAATTTTTAGTCATTGTAGTCTTCTATCATTGTTGGGTGCAATTCACGTCACTAGAGGGCAGAGAGATTCTATATAAGGGCGAGTGGGATGTTCAGGTGAGTCGAGCAGGACTAGAGCATCGTGGGTGAGGTGGATTCCCAACCCAGAATGAGAATTTATATCTATATGATCAGGGGGCATGTCAGCAATATTTCCCTCTAGTGGTTGATCGTTTCAGGTATGACTTCCTGGACAATGTTGTAGGTCTACCTCTAGAGCGTGAGGTGTATTTCTCTATTGATCTTCTGCGAGGAGCGGCACCGGTGTCGATTACTCCTTATAGGATGGCTACACCTGAGTTACATCAGCTCAATAGATAATTAGAGGAGTTACAGTCAAAGGGTTTTATCCGACCCAGTACTTCTCTTTGGGGTTCTCTGGTCCTTTTAGAAAAGAAGTGAGATGATAACCTTAGACTCTATGTGGATTATCAGAAGATGAACCAGTTAACAGTCAAGAACCGATATCCCTTACCAAGTATTGATGATCTTTTTGATCAACTTCTAGGTGCACAAGTGTTCTTTAAGATTGAATTGAGATCCGGATATCATCATTTGCCCATTGGACCATCTGATACATTGCTTATAGCCTTTAAGAGTATGTATTGTCTATATGAGTACTTGGTTATGCCATTTGGACACACGAACGTGCAAGTAGTTTTCATGGCTCTGATGAATCGAGTTTTCCATATTTATCTAGATTCTTTTGTCGTAGTATTCATTGAGGATATCTTAGTGTAGTCTAACACTTGACACGACCATGCCACCCATCTTGAGATCATGCTGAGTACACTGAGAGAGCATCATATATATGCGAATCTCTCAAAGTGCCACTTTTGGATGGACCAGATTCACTTCCTGGGTCATGTCATCTTAGAGGAAGGAGTTGTATTAGACCCAGAGAAGGTGAGAGAAGTAGTTTCTTGGGAGTATCCTAAGAATGTTTCTGATATATAGAGTTTCTTGGGGTTGTCTGGTTACTACAGTCATTTTATACAGGACTTATCCTACTTAGCAGTGTCGTTGACTTGTTTGACTAAGAAGGGTGTGTTGTTCATTTGGACAGAAGCTTGTGAGATAGCCTTCTAGGAGCATAAGGGAATGTTGAAATCAACACCAATTATGATACTTACAGAGTATGGAAAGAGCTATACAGTTTACTGTGATGCATTAGGTATTGAGTTTGGAGCTGTGTTGATGAAGGGAGATCAAGTAGTTCTGTATGGGTCCCGGTAGTTGAGGCCACATGAGAGGAATTACCCGACGCATGACCTCGAGTTGGCTGTTTTTGTTCATGAGTTATGTTGTTGGATACATTATCTCTTGGGAGAGAATTCTGTGGTTTTCACCAACCACAAAAGTCTCACGTATATCTTTACATAGCATGACTTGAATCTGAGGCAGCAATGGTGGGTCAAATACCATCATTCCATAGATTTTGAGCTTGCCTATACACCTAGTAAGGGTAATGTAGTTGCTGATTCACTGAGTAGGAAGAATTAGATACATGAATTTCATGAGGCTAGTGGTGAATGGTAGCTTATGACTTTGTTCTCTGAGATGAATTTGGAGTTGCACGATAGATAGAGGAAAACCTATCTTTCATATTTATCTGTGACTTCTACCCTCATGGATAGAGTGAGGATGAGACAACTATCTCATTCAGAAGGCCTAGTTCTACTAGAGTCGGTGGAAAGTGAGGAAACTCCTTCTGGTTGGATGATAGGCGATGATGATATACTGTGATTCCATGGATGAGTGTGAGTTCCAGGGGATATACACGAGGAGATGATACAGGAGTTTCATGATTCAGCTTGGACAGTTCATCCTGGAGTTACCAAAATGTACCATGACATGACACGTCAGTATTGGTTTTCAGGTATGAAGAGGGAAGTAGCTGGTTTGGTTACATGATGTTCCACCTGTCAGCAGGTGAAGGCGGAGCATCAGAGGCCAGCCGGGTTGTTACAACAGTTACCCATCCCGGAGTGGAAATGGTTTGATGTCGCAATGGACTTTGGGACTGGGTTTCAGAGGTCACCTTGAGGCAATGATGCTATGTGGGTTGTTGTGGACAAACTCACAAAGGTAGCTCACTTTTTTCAAATCAAGGAGACCTTCAATGTCGACGAACTCGTGATGTTGTATATCCGAGAGATCATACTTCTTCATGCGGTCCCTCGTTCTATTTTTTCTGATAGGGACGCCCGTTTTATGTCTTTTTTTTGGCAGATTTTTTAGAGGGCACTGGGAACACAGGTGCTTCTGAGCACAGCTTACCACCCTAAGACCGATGGTCAGTCAGAGTGTACAATACTGGTGCTAGAGGATAGGATGCGTGCATGGTCCTAGACTTTGAGCGCTCTTGGGAGAAGCATATACCCCTAGTCGAGTTTGCTTAAAATAATAGTTTTTAGGAAACTATTGAGATGAATCCTTATGATGCTTTATATAGTAGGTCATGCCGGTCACCATTGTGCTGGATAAAGACAAGTGAGGCAGCTTTACTGGGACCACATCTCATGCAAGAGACTTATGAATAGGTCCAGTTGATTCAGAAGTGGATTGCTACCGTACAGTCTCGTCAGAAATCTTATCCTGATCTATGTGAACAACCCTTGGAGTTTGTGGTCTGGGATCAGGTTTTCTTGCATGTTTCACTGAGGTTGGGACCGAGGCAGATCGGGAGACATGGTAAAATTTCACCGATGTATGTGGGGCCATTTGAGATTCTGGAGAGAGTCGGGCCAGTTGCCTATCGGTTGCAGTTACCACAGAGGTACCGGGCCATGCACGACGTCTTCCATATATTTCAGTTGCGACTTTATCATTCAGACCTGTCTCACATATTTCATCAAGAAGAGGTTGATATTCCAATAGATGAGACCTTTTAGGAGCAACCAATTTGTATCATGGATAGGAACACGAAGGTTCTCCAAGGCCGGTTAGTTCCTCTCGTATGGGTGTTATAGTAGCATGGCCGAGTGTAGGACGAAACCTGGGAGCCGGAGACCGACGTACGTGATCAGTGGCCAGAATTGTTCTAAGCTTTATCTTCACCACCCATGGAAGGGAAATTCGGGTATGAATTTCTTTAAGGGGGGATGTTTTTAAGAACTCGGTTCTTATTCATGACGTATAGGTTTCTTCCTTTCTCTTTTCATTAATATTTTTTGATAAAATAAGGGAAATGGGGAAAATTACTTTTTGGTGGGTACACATAGTGTACGTTTCCACACACCATGTTCTTTGTCCATGTGGGATGAGTACACAGTGTCTGTAGCCATGTGGGCGATGAAAGGTGTAAAAACCAACTACACGCCATGTAGTGGGTGTGTACACGTCATGTAATCAGTCAGCAGGAAAATAGTAAGGCGATAAAGGTAGCCTCTAGCTGAGCGAAAATACACACCGTGTACTCAGGTATTATACACAGTGTACTCCTGTCAACTGATGAACAGTGTCACGTGGAAGGAATCCATCATAGGAACAGTTAAAAAATGGAAATTACACACTGTGTACTCAATAGTACACACCATGTGGGCTATTTTTTTGGCTTAAAATGGGCATTAGCCTCCCCTATTCGTAGAGAAGTCTTAGAACTGGAGGATAGCTTGGGAGAGATGGGTGATGATTGGAGGACCTCCCGACCGCACACCGAGAACCCGTTTTCTACACCATTAATCTCCTTGGAACCTCACAGGTGCATTCTTCCTCCTCCTTGCGTGGTTCTTGATAATTCTTACTCTAAAGAAAGTAATTTCAGTTTGAATGAGGTTATGTTCACATCAGATCTACACCGTTATTAGGCGATTCGAGGAGCGTCATTCAGGTATACCAATTAAGGGCGATTGAGGTAGGTGGTCTGGTGTTTAAATTTTCAACTGATTTGCATTTGTGTGTACATTTGTGCTATAAAACCATGTTGGGGTATCGTGTGGTAGATTTCATGACTGTTTTGAATACCTATAATTGTATTGGTGATTAAATGTAACAATAAACTATTTTTTGGGATCAATGCTTGGATCTAGGACCACCATGGGGGTGATTTCCTCTATTTAGCCGTTTGGCCTGGTTACTTGAGGGTATACCATAAAATTAGCATGCTTTAAATTTCCTTGAGAGGAATTTTATATAATTGATTTCTTATCTGTTGGGCTCATCCTGGTTACTTTCTCTTGAGGGTAGTGTACAATTTAGCCTGAGGGAAGTGTTCTATTTAACATGAGGGCATTGTTTTAATTCTCCTGAGGGAAACATCATTTGTGCCTGAGGGCAGTAGATTCTTTGACTAAGGGAAACACTTCGTACGCCAGAGGGAAATATATGTTATGCCTATAGGCAATTACCCGTGGGTTTGATTATGATTTCCCGAGGGTAAGGGTTTGCATGTATGAGGACACTTATTGTTTACTTAAAAAATTCACTGGGTTTATTTCCTTATACAGAATGATTAAATGAATATTAAAATGGAATATAACTGTTAATGATAGTTTCTTTTGAGTAATGCTTAGTTGTTTCATTTTACTACTACACACACTATTGCACATTTACAATGACAGATGGGCATGATCCTTTGGTGGATGCTTATTGGGATTCATTTCTCACACCCTGTTTGGGGTCATGTATTCGACCCCAAACAGATTACATTTCTGTAGGTATGGATAAGGGAAATGTCCCAATACAAGTACTTGATGGTTGCTGAGGGGTAGGGGTGCATGGGACCGAGCATAGGTTCAAGATGCTCCCGGCTGTTCTGTTTTGTTCTGATGTACCTGTACATTCTATTGTATTGTATTATACTATTGTGTAACATTTTCTGGATGTTTTCATAGAACAAGAGACATGTTGCACCATTATATATATAACTATTGGTTATCTTTTACTGCAATTGTTCATTTTAAATGTGTATGGTTTATTTCTTTTGCTATTTTTGTATGCTATTTATTTTTTCCATTGTGCTACACTTTGACAAATGAGGGAATAGTTTCCTAACTATCAAACCTCATCCCTCACTGCTAGTCGGCAGCCTTTGGCGTTTGGGGAAATGCACTTGAGGTCATGTGACCAACCGGGTCTGGGGCACCCGTTGAGTTGCTTCCGGATACGGGACGTTACAAAGAACCCCTATTAAGATCATATCACTGGATTGAGAATTAATTAGTGAATTAATTATGTATAATACTTTTTAATCAAACAAAATCAAATTGAAGTAATATATAATACCGAAAAAGTTAATTACAAACCTAATAATGTTTTTTAATAGTCAATTTAATAGAGGTATAACCCAATTAATTTAAATTGGGTTATGATACACCATAAAACTTGGTAATTATCACATCAAATACACATGGATGAAATTTTATGAGTTAAAACATAAAATTCCACAATGTATGAATGATTTATTATATAATATTTAAAAGGGATGTATATAAACCATATAAATGAAATTTGGTGCCTAATGATAAAAAAATTCCTTAATGGAAATTGACATAAAATATCTTAACATAGGTATTACTCATCGTATACATTTTTTTATCATAATAAAAAATATATTTTTGTAAATTAATTTATTTTATAGGAACATTTTTTGTTTTTATAAGTACTTTTAATTTTATTTCTTTCCATCTTATCTTTATTTACATAATCAATTAATTTCACATCGGACATTTTGATGATATTCGATTTATTAGGACAAACTGACTTTATTAGTTTGAATATGGTAAATTATATCATTATTAAATCATCTAATAAACAATATTCATTATATATTTATTATTTATATATATATATCAATTATACGTTTAAAATTATCACTAAAATAAGATTATGAAAATTTAACTATGTTGCAATCATGGATATGTTTAGCCATATATACACATGAATAATGTTTCCAATTTTTAATGATCATGATCAAAAGAACATAAGTATAATTTCATCATTATATAACTATATTTATACCATATTATTTCTTAAAATAAAATTACATATATCATCAATGTGTGGTGGGGATAGAAAATGAATCACATCATTTCATGGAGGAGGTAGACCACGTGTATTCACAAATGAAGTTATCATTTTTAAATGGATAAAAATTGTAAAAATAAAAATAATATATTGTATTTTCAGAATGATAAATATATCATCTATATAATATATAAACATTAAATATATCATAAAAACCACGTGTGAGAGGTGGAGAAGAAGAATTAATTACATCGATTGTTTAGGTGGTAGTCTTCTATGAACATAAACAACCATTTCATTTCCAATTTTATAGACGTGGATATTGACATAGGGTATTACGTTTACATAAAAACAACTCTTATATTTAATATATATGTGATATGATTTCCTAAAATTTTATCAATATTAGGAGGATGAAGATGAAATAACAGTAAAACATTCATTTAAATTTTATACCTCTTTTTAGACAATGCCCTTTTATTTACACTAGAATCCAACTACAATTGATATCATTACCATAATAATACCATTAAAATGTATTAATTGATGTTATGATGGGATTTTGTGTGATATTTACTAAAGAAAATGGTTCTCAAAGTGTGGATAGAAGAGGATAAGCAGTTCTCTTTTATAGGAGAGGGAAGTTAATTCTCAAAATTTCATAAATTATTAAATTGATATAAATTAATTTTCATTATAATATTGCTAAAAAATAAAAATATTATAAAATAAGATTAGTATGAGTCAAAATACTCTGATACAATAATATCTGGATTAGTTTTATTTAATTTTTTACCCATATATTTTTGTTTTTACTTCTAAATAACCCTTTTGACAATTACATGATGACAAAGTGGTCAAATATTATGGGTCGTGATTGTTTCTAAAAAAAATAATTGGAAAAAAATATTGATTGTGGTTGATATTTTCAACCATTTCCCAATTAATATTATATGGATATTATTTTTCAAATTTTAAATCTTTTAATAAAATATTGTTCATTATAAAATTTCAGTTATGTTATTTTTCAAAATATGAGAAATATTATTCTATAATATGTGTTTAAATCATGTAAAATGGTTACAAAATGACATTTATTATAATCTAAGATTTATTGGTCTCAAAATAATAACAAAATAAATTTATATAATATTAGATATCTTCTTAAATATTATCCTTTGGGTTCTATCATTGGTTAAAAAAATTTATCATTAAACATGGTAATACCCTTTTTAGTAATGAAGTGATATAACTTTATATATAAGGTGAAAATGACATTATAAATGGAAAACACATGATATTTTGAAACTTCATTATTGTCCTATTTCAGGTTTTTTAGAATTTCTAAACAATTTAATAAAAAATAAAAAATATAAATTATCATTAATGCCATTTTTTACACTATTAATTTAATTTTAAATTCAATAAAACAAGAAAAAATTTTATTTTAATTTAAAAAATTCACACCTAATTAATCTTTTATTCATATAAAAACATTTGTGGGGTATTTTAACTCACACAAATAGTATTAATTTTAGAGTTTTTCATATCATTTACTTTATTTTTCTATTGCATAAAGAGGAAGTAATTTATTTTATTAAGCCTATAATGTTATTATTTAACTCATAAAAATTAAAAATTAATTACCATAATAAAAATATCATGTATATTTAATATAAACCATGTATATTTTAATTTATCATATTTTTATCCCTATGAATTTATTTTGATATAATAAAATAATGAGAATGAAGGTGTTAGGGTTCTTTTTATGTCTTTTTTATATTATTGTTTCCAAAATTAACTAATTAAGCCATAATATGGTGAAAATTATTTACTATTGTTTGACTTTTCAGTAACAAAAAATGGAAATATTTTCTTAATTTTTACATAATGTTTCAAAATATGGAATCCATTTTTACATATTAAATTTATATATTTGGAAGAATATAATTTCATATTCATACTCAAAATACAATGAAAAACAGTTTTTCATGAAAATTTATGTTATGTATAAAAATGTCGTTATACCAAATAGCACAATAATATTAATTCCCATGAAAAATTGGATTAATAATAACATATAATAAATAATTATTCTTTTTTGACTTTTTACGATAAAATAGAAAATTTGAATTTATGCAAACACAATACAGTTTTAAATAAAAAGTATTATTTGTCACTCCTAACTAGAAAAATCAATTCATTCAAGAAAATCCCAAATATTAGCTACAAAATTATTTTGATATTATGATTTAAAAAAAGATATTATTTTTATTAAATACAATTTAAATGATTTATTTAATTTTATTCATATATTTTATCATAGAAAGTAATAAACCCCATTTTTGAATAATTTTTTTTATAAAGAATAAGTTGAATTTTCTATAAATTGATTACATATTTCCTAATAATTAGTTAATAAATTTCTTGATTTTTTATTTTATTTATAATTAATATTATGTTTAATCCTATTTATACAATATAATTCAGTGGATATGTTATAATTATCATATTAATGTAAAAATATTTTGTAGGTTTTGTAGTCATGATGTTATGTGTTGTTTAAACTTTCAATCCTAATATATATTTCTTAAAACATCAGGGAGTAATATCACCCCGATTTTTAAATGGTTTCATTGTATTTTTAGAAGGATTTCAAAAGTAAAGTGTTTGATTTTTCAAAAGACAATTGTTTAATAGCCATATCATTAAGAGGGTTAATAAATAATTCTTTTGAAAAAGAGGATATGGATTTACAACATTAATCTAAAATACCATAAAACAACTATTAAAATATGATTACCCTAGTGGGAAGTTTAAATATTGACTTGGAGAAAAAACATGTTTTTTAAAAAATTATTGAGAGGTATTGAGATCATGATTCACAATAATTTGAATGATCATGAAAAGATAAAAACCAAAAACTTGAAACCAAAGTGGCATGAAAAAGACTATTGAATCATCAGAAATTTTTATAATAGGTTGAAATTTTTATTTCCAAATAATTTTATTAGGGATTATTAATTCCATTACCATAAAGAAAAAGAACATAAGGGAATATACTTAGGTGATATGTATAATTTCATTGATTAATAAATCTCTAACACAATGTCATATTATTCTCTAAACAATGGGTAATAAAGATTAATGTTTTACTCTTGAATCATATAAAATAAAGTCTTAATGAATTGGAGAAACAAAAAAAACATAACAAGATATCCCATTTATATGTAAATATTATCTTGAGCGTATTTGGTTACCAAAAGGTAGGATAATATCAAAACAAATTCAAAAATTTATACGCAGAAATAATAAATTTATCTAAACAATTAAATAATAAGACAAATGGTTTCTAAAAAGATCATTATTTAAAAAAATAAAACTATATTCAAAAAATTTTGAGAACCCAATTATTAATTAGTATTTTATCAACAATGGTTATCTCATAAAACTCATCTAAAACATAAAAAAATGTGATGACGTTCTACTGAATTAATCCCTTATATTAATCGTAATGGAAATATATATACCTCAATATAGTAATGTGTTTTTCAAAATATCATTAATCACCTAAATATCATAAAATTTTAGAAATATTTGATCATTCAATATGTTTCAAAAAATTAACATTAGATTATCAATGAAATAATTGGTTTAAAATATAGTTTTATACATATTAAGACATCACAAAGTCTTATAGTATTCATTGATCCCTTACCAACATTAAATTGTGGATTCAAGCCCCCCCACTCTTACCATATTTGATATGTTGTCTCTCATATTTTGGGTTGTACTTTTTCTAAAAATTTATTAATATAATTCTTATAAATATCACAAAAATAAGATGAACTTTATCAAAAATAACATTAATAAGAAAATTAATTTTTAACCACTATGGTTTTCTATAAATATTATCAAATAATGTTGATTAATTGTTAATAAAATTTAATCAATGATCAAATTAACCTGAAATGTTATCAATAAAATTAAATATTAGTCAAATAAATATTAATTCATTATAACCCAAAAAAAATTATCAATAAAAAATATAATGAAATAAAGGATTGTACTATTAGAAATAACTACCAAAATATCCTTAATATTTTTGATCTTCCATCACAAAAAACTATAAAAGTGGTATAATTTCCTTAAAAAATATGATCAACCTTATAGTTATTAATATTATATTATTTAATTTTATCCAATATCACTATGTAATGCCATTTTTTCAAAAGATTCCACTATTTAATTCAAAATAACTATTAATATTGAAAATTTGAATTAACCCAAGAATATCCTCTTTGACTTTAATACCAGGTGCACAGTAAGGGTAAAATTACTATGCAACATATTTATTGGTGAGATATACTCAACCATGTGTTTTGGGGTTATTTCCCCCTGATTCATATTTGTCATAATCTACTCCAAATGTAGTATCGAGATATTGATTCATTTATAGGAAACACATAAAATCTATACCATAACAAAATTTTAGGATTTTATTCTATACTTATAATTATCCATAAAGTCATTCATATAGTTATGTTCCCTAATTTATGTTTTCCTAAATCTTGTTCACATGATTTAAATAAAAATATTTGGATTCCTACTATAAATACACCAGCACAAGTAACCTAAATCTAGTATTTACATTATTACCTTGACACTAGATATAAGAGATCACATCTAACATAACCAATTAGTCTATTATTCTTGTTAAACTAGATAAAAAATAAAATTTAACATTAAATTTGAAAATGTAATATTTAACAGAGTGAAACTAAATATTTTACTTCCTTGATCTCATTCAAATATTTCATCTTCATATATGAGGGAATGGAAATAGAATAAAAGTGATATCAAATGACCAATAAGGGTTATATAAAATGGGGGATATCATTATTAAATAATTAATAACCAATGGAAAATGTACCTAACTAAAAAAACATTCCATTTAATTAAGAACATAAGCATCAAGAGTAATATAGAAGGACTGAATGATGACCAAATAATGAAATATTCAAATGAACATGGAACTTATCCATATCTATAAAAACTATTCATATAATCACATGGATATCAATTATTAATATCATAATTATGGAATACATAATTCTAGAGATTTTAAATATATCTTTTAGATTTCATGCTAGGACATCTTATATAAATGTGTAACGACTATGAAAAATATCCAAAAAGTTTGTATGATGAGCCATATTGATGTGCTGAGGTGATAAAACATTAACTTATCATTACTAATGAAGACAAATAAATTAATCATATCATATGGGGAAATGATAATTCAATATATAATCAGTATAAACATTATTATTGAAAATAAACACCCTAAATTTTAACATTTCCCTTGTAAAAATTATCATGAACCATCCAGAGAATGAATAATGTTGATATTATTATAAATTATTCTAATTTATTTATATGAAAAATATATTAATATTGTCACTTATTAATAAAAATTCCATAAAAAATTTCACAAAAATCATACTTACTAAAAAAAAATCACTATGAAATAACTTTTTAAAAACTAAAAATTTAAAAAATATAAAGAAATAATTATTCCTAAAATAAATGATTAAAAATTGTAAAATATGATTCAAAACATCTAGAAGTCATGATGGTTTTGAATTATGTTCATATTGAAAACATTAAAAACATTCCTTTCAAACATTTGTACGAGGATTTAAAAAGTAAACTGTTTCAAAAATGACCTGAATATTGCCTTTTAAGAATTTTTTAAAATTAATAAAAAGGATAAAAGTTACATTGAAAAATAATAGTAATATATTAAAAGAATTATATAATTTTTTTTGTAAAAAATATAGACATATTAGATAAATGAATTCTGATCTTGTTGAAAAAACAAAGACAATTTTCAATAAAAACAAGTTTCTATAAATTTTTTACACAAAGAATACAAAAGGAAATGCAATTTTTTAATTTATTTCAATTACTAAAGGATAATAAAATATATCATGTTTAAGATATAAAGATCAAATAAATCCCCCATCAATGAATTTTACATAAAAAATATTGAATAATAAAGGGATTGTGAAATGAATCCTTACCATATTAGTAACTTTTGAATCATAACCCCCATGAAATAATTGACTTAAAATTAAATATTAATTACCATGAATTAAAATATGTTAATGGTATATCCTATCATAGGTGTGGTATAAGAAAATTATTAAATAATATCAGTGTAAGAAAATCATATATCCCAAAGAGGAAAATTTGAGATGAAGGACCATAAAAAAATATTTTTTAATTGATGTGAAAATAAATAATTGATTTCATTATGTTTAAAAAATTTATATACATAATAAAATATATATAATACATAATAAAATATGAGTTCATTTCACACATAATCATGGAACATAATATTTATTAGATTATATGTGTAACCTAATGAATTGAAATAGAATTAAGAAACCCATTACAACGTGGTAAGATTTATTTCAAATCCACCTGGTAGAAATGATTTCAATTACTAAATAAAATACCATGATGTAGTAAGCGTTCAGGATATAACATGTAAAATGGATTTATATACACCATATAAAATAAATTAATTAAAAAACATTAAAATATTCCATAATTAATTGAATGTGAGATGAAAAACCTTACCTCAGGCCCGACTTGTAACATATGTTCTTTATCTTCAGGAACAATAATTTTATGTTATTTATTTGATTTCATAATAAAATTTTCAATTTTTATTAATATTTTTATTTTATTTATTATCATGTTTTATTTATTTACATAACATCACGTCATAAATTTTGATGATATTCATTCCAAATGTCTATAATTACTTTGGCTGACTGACTATGGTAAAATTGTTCATTATTAAATCATATATAGAGTAATAAACATAAATTAATTTTCATATATATATATATATTATAATTATAAAACCAACCATGAAATATTTTTATGAAAAATAAACTATATTTTGTTGAGTCAATAAGGTTTTCTTTATGACTTTTTCATTCCTTCTTGTTTTGAAAATCACAAACACCTTATCTTTAAGAAAATTACTTTTATAAGGAAAAATTGCTTTTATAAGGAACATTGATTTTGTAAGAAAAATCACCCTAATCAAATTTTAATTCATATATTTATTAAGTATAAGATTCAGATTCATTTTTGTTTACTCGGAATTGTTTGAAACTTTGATATAAAGTATTCTATTTTAGGATCCGAATTCTGGATAAGAACTGTAATAAAGTTTCACTCCGAAATCCAGATGAGAACTGCGATAAAGTTTCATTCCAAACTCCGGATACGAACACTGATTATGTTCTACTTCAGATTCAGGATACCAATCCTTATGAAGTTCGACAATGAATTCTCATTACGAATTCTGATGATGAATTCTCATTACGAATTCTGATGAGGAATTATCATTACGAATTCTGATGAGGAATTTTCATTACGAATTATGATGATGAATTCTCATTAAGAATTCTGATGATGAATTCTCATTACGAATTCTGATGACTAATTCTCATTACGAATCCTGATGATGAATTCTCATTACGAATTTTTTATGACGAATTCTCATTCCAAATTCTCATTCCTAATTCACCTATTAAACAGAATCTGATCATCTTTGTTTTATACACTCCATATTTGTTTAGACTCCGAAATTTTATTTTGTTTATACTCTGAACATTCATTCCGAACTTTTGAGTTATATTTTAAACGGTGTCATACATTCTGTTACACTTGTTTTGTTATAAAAATATGTCATCTATTCTGTTATAAACTAACCGTTGCCTAAGTGACACGTGTATAGGTCCCTCCGATTTTTAAGGAAAATATGACCATTTAGAAGGAGGCCGACCTTACCTATAAATAAGAGCTCATTTGAAAGAGCTCGAAAGACAATGAAGTTGATCAATCTAGAGACCACACGCTGCTAAAGTGAATTCTAGTGAGAGAAAGATTTTCATTCCTTGTGCGTACTGAACTGCTCGTTCATTTTTTACTTCGTGCGACTCCGAATGTTGGTGATTACATTCGAGGACTTCCGGGGATAGGAAGACAGAGGTGCCGACTACCTTGACGTTCGACGGATTCTTTGCTGAGGAAGACAAAGGTTGCCAACTACCTTGAAGTTTAGGGCTTGCGGGGATAGCAAGACAGAGACTCTGATCTTCATATCGAGGGCTTACCCTGGTGTGGGTATGACAGACTTGCTTGAAAGTATAAATCAAGGGACCTTTATCCAAGGTTGTTGGATACCCTTATCTTTGGGTTAAAAGACTTATATCTTGTTACTTGTAGTTTTACTACTTGTTTATTTCCGCTGCATTTTGTATTATTTGGAAAGTATAACTTTCTTATACTTCCTTACTTCTACTCTGTTTCATTTAGATTCTATACGCTTTACGGTAGAATCTCATATTGTAATCATTTGTTAAGTTTCGATTTCCGGAACCATATTTCAGGAACCTATTTTCAGAATCTCTATCCAAGTTTTCATTTGGTGTTAGAGGTGTTGTGAATTTTCTTAGTTTAATTTTGTTAAACTTATCCCTTTCCTTTACTTAAGGAAAACACAGTTATTCATAACTAACATTAATGGTTCCAAAGGAATTTTTAAAGTGTACAATTCACCCCCCCTCTTGTATATTGAGCATCTACATCATTATTTCGATCCTACAATTGGTATCAGTGGAGGTATCTGAAATACTTGTACTCACGTATAAGTTTTTCCTTGCTCACTTTCCCATTCCGAAATTTCCCATTTCGAACATTCTCATTCCGAACATTGTGATTACGAATTTTTTTTACTAACAAGTTTGTGTGAAAAATGGTTATTTTAAGTATGTAAGGAGTTAATGTTGGTTCTATTGATAATAAAAATCCTACAAGACCACAAATATTTGATGGTAATGATTATGAGTACTGGAGAGATCGAATGAAGACTTTTGTTATCAATACTGGAGTAGAAAACTTTGTTATGCTTACTGGTGATTATAAAATTCTTGATAAGGAAGTAAGAACTTTCACTAACCAAGAAAAGCAAGAGTATCAACTCAATTATAATGTATGCAATACCTTACTTTGTTCAATGACCAGAAATATATATAGCCAAATTTCTTCTTGTGAAGCAGCTAATTGTATCTGGAAGAAGTTAGAGGTTACACACTTTGGAACTTCTAAAGTGATTGAGACTAGGAGAGCTGTGCTTAGAGCTGAATATCATGACAACAATTTTCCTTATGGAGAACCAATATGTAAAGTTCAACAGAGATTTATGACTATCGTCAATAGCCTACAGTCTATGGGAGAAAAATTGTTAGATGATGAAGCACTTTTGGATAAGATAATTGATATTATGCCTAATTAGTGGGAATCCAAAAGAAACTACTATAGATGAGAATAGGAAGGTCACTCAAATTTCTCTTGATGAGTTATTTGGAACTCTTCTTCAACATGAAACAAGAATGAAGAGAGATGCTGACAACATCAAAAAGAAAAATGGAAATAGTACTGTTGATTTTACAACAACATCAAATCATATGAAAGCTAAGACTCCTGAGAGAGTAACCAGATCCAAGTCTAAGAAGATATTTGTTCAATTAGATTCAAGTGAAAGTGAAATCTCTGAAAATGAATTAAAAAATCTTGCTCGAAGGATGAACAAGATAGCTGGCCAGAGAAATTTCCAATCCAAGTATTAGAAAAAGGACAGGAAATATAGTAAAGATGGAAAAGTCACTTGTTATGAATGTAAGAGAGCTGGAAAAATTATACCAGATTTCCCTATGCTCGAAAAGAAAGAAAGGAAAGAAAGTCATTCAGACAAGAACAAAAGGCATTATTATAAAGCCAAAGCAAATAAAGTTTTGAAAGCTAATGATATCTGGAGTTCCATTTGTGGGGATTCTTCAGATGAATCTTCTGATTACGAATCTTTAGGACAGAAGAATCTTGGAATTATAGCCAGATTACCTATTGAAAATAATTGTTTTATGGCTAAGGTACAAAATGCTGAATCATTGACCAATTTTTCTTTAAATTCTAATGATAGTAAGTATTATAACTCTTCTGATGATGAATCCTCTTCTGATGAATAAAATACTTTACCTACTTATGAAGAAGTCTCTAGGTTTGCTGAAATTCATGAAATTGATAATTCCAAACTCAATAAGAAACATGATAAGGAAAACTCTAGGAATTCTATTCTTACAAAAGAGATATCAGATTTTTCTAAAGATCTTGATAGGAAAAATACTGATTTTGAAAGTATTTCAAAAAATACTTGAGGAAGTAAGTTCTGAGACGAACAATCATTCTAAAGAATTAGAAAATGCAATTTCTAAGAAAAATGTTTTCGAGCCTAGCTCTAGTTCTAAAACTAATTATTTTGAGGATAAAAACTTGTTTATAAAACTCATGTCTGAAATTTTTTCCTTAAAGAAGTGTTTATCATACTTTACCCATGGTAAGGAAAATTTTGATAAAATGTATTCCCAAATACGACCTCTAAGAAATAAATCCATATTTGGTTATACCCATGCAAAACCAATTTTCTGTAACAATATTTTGTTCCTCAAAGTGTCCCATTTAGTACCATGTGTCAATGTGGTCGTCAATGGGCAATGAATTGTTCCCTAAACAAAATTGAATCCTTAGGATTTCACAAAGCTTACTTTTCTAAGAAGATGTGGGTTCCTAAAATTTTGTTATCTGGTAATCTCAGATCTAAACAATTTTGGATTCCGAAAGTCTAATTCTCTTCTTGATTTCAAGAAAATAAAGAGAGTACCAGGAACAATACATGGTACATGGATAGTGGATGTTCCTGGCACATGACTGGTAACAAAATTTATTTTGAAAAGATTATCAAAACGAAAGGAGGAAAGGTAACTTTCAGAGATAATGCTAACGGTGAGATTGTTGGTATTGGTAATATTGTTCATTTAGGTAAAACTTTGATTTCAAATGTTCTTTTTGTTAAGGGTCTTAACCACAAAAAAATTAGCATAAGTCAGTTTTGTGATAATGGTTACCTTGTAAATTTTAGTAATGATAAGTGCTTAGTTCAAAATTCAAAGGAAGAATTTATTCTCTTATCCAATAGGCAAGAGAATGTTAACACCTTGAACCTAGAATACCTCAGGAGTCAAGATTTTCCTTGCCTATGTGCAATGGAAGATCATTCCTGGTTATGGCATAGAAGACTAGGTCACTATAACCTTAGAAACCTATGTAAACTCTCTAAGAAGAAACTAGTTAAGGATATACCCGAGCTTAGATTTGATTCTTCTAAATATTGTGATCCTTGCCAATATGGCAAGAAACATAAATCTAGTTTTAAATCAATCGGTGAAGTCTCGACAAACGATGCATTACAGTTAGTGCACATGGATCTTTTCGGTCCAACACAAACTGGAAGTATTGGAGGAAAATACTATGTGTTTGTTTTCAAACTATTCGGAACTAAAATTCTGGAATGGAATTTCCGGAACTAAAATTTTCCAGAATGGTTATTTTCGTATAGAAAACTTCTGGAATGGATATTTTTGTATATAAAAATTCTGGAATGGAAATTTTCGTATTGAAAACTTCCAGAATGGAAAATTTCGTACTGATATTTTCATAACGGAATTTTTGTACCGAATCTTTCATAATGAGTTTTTCTTTTTCAAATTTTGTAATTTTCGTACTGAGTTTTCCGTACTGAGTTTGTTTTTCATAATGAGTTTTGCGAACGTTATCTTTTCGTAGTAAAGATTTTTTTTCGTAGTTTTCTTAAGAATGTTACCAATTACGAATAATCCTCTTAAGCCAATCCGAATGGTATTATTTTCTTACTCATGTTTTCATAGTAATAATTTACTTGCTGGCATTTTCTTATATTTTGTTTTCAGATTATAATTTTCTTAATTCATTGTATTAATAAAACCTCAAAAGATAGGATTCATGTTTTCATGAGAATTGGTTTTCGACCGTCAGATCTGATCTCATCTTGTCACAACCGTTCGATCAACCATGGAAGATGAACCATTTTCTCGTTTCCTATATAAAGGGGACCCCAAGTAGTTGTCCCACATCATTTTTCAAGCTCCAGTGTCTCTAAGCTCTACCTCTCTATTTTAAGAAAGTTCTTAACTTCAGCTTTCTCCGTTCCGAACTTCTTAGAAGTCTTCAAAACCGATTGTATGTGGAATTAGCTTCTCAAGAAATGTCATCCTCCAAGCCAATTTCACAATGGTTAGTTTACAAAGAAAGGCTGGTTCATCCGGATTTCGTCAACAACTATGATTCTCTTATTTCGAATAACATAAAGCTGAACGGATGGGAAGATATTGATGTGTCCAAACCGGGGAATCAAGATGATGTTTTTTCGGAGTTACTTTTTTAATTCTATGAAGCGGTTTCCTTCTTTAAGGAAGATAATAGGGAGAAGTTTTCTTTTAAGTCTTATGGAATGACTTATAAGATTTCTTATACCAAGGTAGCCAGCATGGTAGGGCTGACCTATGAAGGAGAAGCCGAGTTCGTATCTCACGTATTTCCAGATTCTAAAGGAAGCTTCAACAAGGAAAAAGCTTTGAAAAATCTCGTACTGTCAGACGACTAGGCTCCGATGATTTCAAGTTTGCCTACAAATTTCCGGATTCTAGAGTTGTGGGTACAAGGTCTTATCGTACCAAGGAATGGTGATAAAGACAGTCTGAAGAAGAGTGAAATCTATATCTTAGATTTTCTGATAAATCTAAGGAAGTTTAACTTCATGAGGCACATTCTTATAACTATTGAGAATGTTAAGAAAGGAAATCTCAGAGCCCAAATCGTAATGTACCCAGCAATTTTATCTAAGTTGATAGTTCGGTGCCTTGAGTCTTTCAAGGAAGTTTGCAAGACTAAGCCAAGGGTTTGAAAAATTTTGTTGGTGAGTGATGATACTCTTAAGAGGATGGACGTGGCTTTCAACAAGGAGACTGGTGAGTTCTTCGATTTTCCAGGTCAAGAAGAAGTGGTTCCGAAGGTTGCTGAACCAGAATCATCTATTCCAGTAAAGAAAAGAAAGTAGAATGAAGTTGGAGCTAAATAGAGGATCCTAAATCTAATGAAGTTGAATCTGCACCTCCAAAACCGAAGAAGAAGAAAGTCTATCCTGATGAGGTAGTTACGAAGTGGAGAGCAGATAAAGAGAAAAGGAATGAAGGGGATCCGCAGTTCAGATTGGATTCTGCGAAAGATATGGCTTTGAAGGAAAGGACAGAAGATGAATTGGTAAAACTCGCAAAAGAAAAGAATCTAAAGAAGATGATGACAGAAGCTGAGGCAGTTCAAGCTTTGTTAAAATTTAATGAGATGGTTTCCAGAAGCATTCCAGTTCCGATAACTTTCTCCTTGGAATCTCTACCTGAGACTCTAGGAAGAAACCTTGATTTTCCGGAAGAGATTATAGCTGAGCCTGTTGAGAAAGTAGAGCAGATTGAGCAAGTGGAAGAAGAAGAAGTTGTTGCTCAAGGATGTGGTGAAACCGAAGATGTTTTGAAAGAAGTAGAAGATTATAAGGGGTCACCTTCGGATCATCTGTCACTCCAAACCTCAGAGGATGAATCCTCTAAGTTAGTAACTCCAGAGTAGGATAATAATGAAGAAGATGTTGTTCAAAAAGTTTTTAATGATGTTATTAAAGTATCTAATAGCGAGCAAGAAAACTCTAGAACAAGAATCCATTCCGAAAAAGGACAAGGGAAAGCATCTTCTTGTTGATACTATGAAATTAGTGGCAAGCAAGAAAAGAGAATTTGGTGATTCGTCTAAATGGAAGTTGGAGCTTATTGAGGAAGAAAATTCTCCAAGAAAAAACTCGTTTTTGGAGTCATCCTAGTTGGGGCATGACTTTGTTGTTCAATCATTGAGGAAGATGGTTGGTTCCATTCCAACCATCTCGACTATAGATTCAAGATGCCAGATGCTCCAACATGATCTGAATCAGAAATCAGATTCTGTATCCATGGTTATGGATAATTATTTCGAGATAGAAGTTGAATTAAAATCTTTTCTTGTTAGCTATGAATCCCAAAAAAGATCTTGCAGGAGGATGACTAGTTGGTCGAGGAAGACTGTGGAAGAGATGAGGCTCTTTGTTGAATTCCAAGACAATGTGAAGGATTCCTTTGAGACCGAAGACAAAAAGCTAAAAGATATTTCATCATCCTTTGATGAAAAGTTTTCAGCTGAGAAAAATTCCCAGAATCAAGAAGTCAGAGATCTGAATGGGAAGCTGAATTCGGTTGCTCAAAACTGGAAATATGGAAGGGATCATCAGATTCAGTTTGATGAAAAGTTCTTAAATCAAGAACAATTATCGACGGCTTAGGAAAAAAAGATTCAGGCTCATGAAGAAAAAGTTAAAGCCCAGTAAGAAAATATTGAAGCTCAATATGCAAGAATAGTGGTCTTAGAGAAGCAAGCTGAAGAAGACCATAAAGACCTAATGAAGATCAAGACTATTCTTAAGGGGCTCATTTCGAAGGAAAAAGATCCAAAATAGTTAAATCTGATCTTTTTGTTGTATATTTCATTCTTTAAAATTAATGAAAATATTAGTTGCTCGTCTTTTGTTATTATTACTAATTTTTCAGGTACTTTGTTATTTTTTCCATTCCCTCGAATTCATTTTGAAAATCACAAAGGGGGAGAAGGAAAAGATCCTTAAGGAAAAAGAACTATAATTAGAGATTATCTATGGGGGAGTTTTTCATTAAAGAAGACATTCTTATTTGTAATGAAATGTCACCCCGAAAATCTAAAATATGATCCTTAGGGTTTCAAAGCCTAAGGGGGAGTTAGTCGTATTCATCAATATCCTTAAAGAAAAGGGAGATAAGCCTTAATGTTTTTCTTTCTTCTTAGAATTTCTTTTTCATAAGGATCATTGTGCTTTCCAAAAAGGGGGAGATTGTTGATTCAATAAGGTTTTCCTTTTGACTTTTTCATTCCTTCTTGTTTTGAAAGTCACAAACACCTTATCTTTACGAAAATTGCTTTTATAAGGAAAAATTGATTTTATGAGGAAGATTTCTTTTGTAAGAAAAATCACCCTTATCACATTTTCATTCATATATTTCTAAAGTATAAGATTCGGATTCATTTCTGTTTTCTCAGAATTGTTTGAAACTTTTATATAAAGTATTCTGTTTTAGGATCCGAATTATGGATAAGAACTTAATAAAGTTTCACTCTGAAATCCAGATGAGAACTATGATAAAGTTTCATTCCGAACTCCGGATACAAACTCTGATTAAGTTCTACTCCATATTCAGGATACGAATCCTTATGAAGTTTGACAACGAATTCTCATTACGAATTCTGATGAGGAATTCTCATTACGAATTCTGATGAGGAATTCTCATTACGAATTCTGATTAGGAATTCTCATTACGAATTCTGATGATGAATTCTCATTACCAATTCTGATGATTAATTCTCATTATGAATTCTGATGACGAATTCTCATTACGAATCCTAATGATGAATTCTCATTACAAATTCTGATGATGAATTCTCATTCCGAATTCTCATTCCGAATTCACCTATTAAACAGAATCTGATCATCTTTGTTTTATACACTCCATATTAGTTTAGACTCTGAAAAATTATTTTTCTTTACACTCCGAACTTTCATTCCGAACTTTTGAGTTATATTTTAAACGGTGTCGTACATTCTGTTACACTTGTTTTGTTATAAAACGATGTCATCTATTCTATTATAAACTAACTGTTGGCTAAGTGACATGTGTACAGGTCCCTCCGATTTTTAAGGAAAATATGACCGTTGGGAAGGAGGCCGACCTTACCTATAAATAGGATCTCATTTGAAAGAGCTCAAAAGACAATGAAGTTGATCAATCTAGAGACCACACGCTACTAAGTTGATTTCTATAGAGAGAAATCTTTTCATGCCTTGTGCATACTGAACCGCTCATTCAGTTTTTGCTTCGTGCAACTCCAAATGTTGGTGATTGCATTTGAGGACTTCTGGGGATAGGAAGACAGAGGTTCCGACTACCTTGAAGTTTGAGGGCTTCCTTGCTGAGGAAGACAGAGGTTGCCAACTACCTTGAAGTTGAGGGCTTGCGGGGATAGCAAGACAGAGACTCCGATCTTCATATCGAGGGCTTACCCTGGTGTGGGTAAGACAAACTTGCTTGAAAGTGTAAATCAAGGGACCTTTATCCAAGGTTGGTGGATACCCTTCTCTTTGGGTTAAAAGACCTATATCTTGTTACTTGTAGTTTTACTACTTGTTTATTTCCGTTGCATTTTTTATTATTAGGAAAGTATAACTTTCTTATACTTCCTTAATTGTACTCCGTTTCATTTAGATTCTATATGTTTTAAGGTAGAATCTCATATTGTAATATTTTTTTAAGTTTCAATTTCCGGAACCATATTTCTAGAACCTATTTTCGGAATCTCTTTCCAAGTTTTCATTTGGTGTTAGAGGTGTTGTTAATTTTCTTAGTTTAACTTTGTTAAACTTAGCCCTTTCCATTACTTAAGGAAAACACAATTATTCATAACTAACTTTAAAGGTTCCAAAGGAATTTTTATTGTGTACAATTCACTCCCCCCCTCTTGTATATTGAGCATCTACATCATTATTTCAATCCTACATATTACACTCATGTATACAGTATGTACTGCGTATACATGAGTAACAATTACAATTTTCAATGATCATGATAAGAAGAATGTAAGTATTAATTTATATTTCTTTAATGATCATTATACATGATTATATAATTAAATAAACTTATAGATATCATCATTCTAATTTGGTGATGGCAAGTAAATCAAATATCTTTATGGATGCGGTAGTCCACATGTACATACGAATGGAGTTATCACTTTTCTATAGATAGAATGATAAGCACTTAGATGATATAATATCTCATAAGATTGATGAATATTCCATGAATATCATATATAATCATTAAATACATAATTTTAACCATAATTTAGTGGCAGTGATGGAAAAAAATTGCATTGTTTCATGAGGCGGGAGTCTGTCATATAAATGAACAATGGTTTTATTTCCCATTAATTGCCAGAGGATAGTTATACAAGGAATTAAATTATTCTAACAATATCTTAGTAAATTTAACGTAATATTTCTATTATTTAATTATGTTTTAATAATATTTTATCATAATAGAAGAATAAATAAAACTAAAATTTTTTCTTAGAAGATGTACCACTTCTTCGAACAACCTCATTTTATATACACCTTAATGCCTCAAAAGTGGATATTCTTCCCAAAATAAGACATGTAAAATGATGGACATGATATTATGAAGTAATTTTACTATATATTTTCGATGAATATGGTTCTTGAATTTTGTATATGAGATGAAAATTTGGTACCTTTTATAATATTGGGAAGGACATTCTTATAATTTAAAAAATTATTAATTTTATATAAATTATTTTTTTTGTTCAGTGGATCCAAATTGATAAAATCATAATAATAGATTAGTATTATTCTTAATAATACCATCTAATAAAATTTGGAAAATTTTAGTTGATGTTTTATCATCTATATTTTTATTAACTCCCCATTAACCCCTTTGAAAAATATCAGGATAACAATATTTTTTACCATTTATGTGTCAGGACTGTTACTATAAAATGACAGTAGGACCATTAATAGACCATGGTTGATATTTTATACCATATAAAATTATCTTGGATAATGATAATGTTTTTATTAATTTTAAATCATTTAATTAAAATAATATTTTAAAGAACCATTTATTTCATTTTTTGAAATACAAAAAATATTGTAATATAATATTTTTTATACTCATATAAAATTAATAAATAATTAAAATTATTCTAAGAAAAGAATTAAATTTTCATAATATAATCACCACATCAAATCTAGATAGGTTTTGATATGATTTGAAACCATATTTTTATGAAAGACCATGGTTGATCAATTCTAGATTTAATTATAATATTTCCTTTTCGAGTATTAAAGGGTTATAACATTACATATAAGTAGACATTGATAAAATATATTTAATAGAAAATATAATTAATTTTTTTTACATATTTCATATAATAATAATTTTAAAACAACATAAAAAAATTGAATTCCAATTTCAGCAGTTCAAAAATATCTATAATATTTTTTATATTCATAATTCAATGTCTACATTAATTTACAAAAATAATATTACATTTAGAGTTTTTAATTTATTTTTGTAATTTTTGCATAAGAGTTGTGTCAGCATTATATAATAATTTAATGTAATTATATAATAAAATAATCTAAAATTAAATTACCATTATAAAAAATTCATTTCTATTTAAAATAACACTTCTATGTTTTATTATATACTCTTTTTATCCGATGTCCAAAATTTAGATGTAATAAAATAAAGAAAATGATATTTTTTACTTTTCATTACCTTAAATAATAAAAAGTTCCAAATCAATGAAATATGGTACAAAGTTTCAATATTTTAAAAACATGGAGGTAAATGGCTGATATACACTTATCTAATTGGATAAATTGAAATGTAAGTATCATTTATAGTTTTTTTCATATTATGTTTGACATTTATAACAGGATTTACCCTTACTTTGGTATTAATTATTTTCTTTGTTTAATATTAAAAATTAACTCAAATAAAAATATAATATTTACCAAATTTAAAGATCTTGATTTGAAATATTAAAATTATTTTTCATTATTTATTTTTTATAGTCTGTTGAAATTAATATATGACTAAAATGTAAAACGCAATGAAAAATTTCTCTTTAAAAAAACTTATTTCCATGTATACAAATTTTTTTTACAAATTAAAAAATTAAATTGATTCTAATAAACTAAATTATATTATTAATAATATTGGATAACTTATTTTACTTTTAAATATTCTTTAAATAAAACAATTTTTTATTATCAAAAAATATAAATTTCAATAAAAAAATATTTTTCAATATTCAATTGTAAATCAGTCCATTCCAAAAAATATAAGAAATTCATCCTAAACTAATTTGGATACACTAATTAAAAAAATTATATTAGTTTAATTAAATCCAAATTCAATTATTTACTTAAGTTAATTACTATATTTTTTCATAAAAATAAATGTAATTTTAATTGATAGAAACATTCATCTGAAGAATAAAATTACCTTGCTAATAATTGGGTTCATATTTATGAAGAACAAAAAAAATTAATTTATGTTTGTTATGAATAAAATTAATATAAAATAATTTTTTAAATACTTTCCTTATCATATAATTAAATGGAAAGGTTATGATGGTCATATGTAAATACTAATATTTTTATAGTTGTTTAATCTCAGTGTTGCGTGACATATGCACTGTCAAATATAATGTTATTATTTCAAAATAATTGTGTATTATAGCTATATAATTACCTTAGTATTATTATTATAATAAATTTTTATTATATTTAGTAATATCTAATATTTATTAATTTTTATCCACTTATAGAAACAGAAGAACATTGATCATCCGTTTGTACGAACTACCTCCTCAAGAGATAAATCTATACCATTTTCACCATTTCCTCAATTTTATGACTGTAATGATGAAATTTAATTATAAATTTGAAATATGTAATATAAATATCCTTATTATGAGTAAAATTGTAATGCAATTTCACTCCCACTTATTCATACGGATGTGGAAGCATAACCATGCGTTGTTCGAACAACTGCCTCTATGATGTAACCAATATCATTTGTCATATAGTTTCATTTTTACATAGCTAAATATCATAAAATATTATTCAAAAATAAGAAAAAAATAAAAAATATAATTATTATGTAATAGTTATATTATACACTCTACTAACCATACTCACTCACTAAGACATATTGAGTTCATTTTTGGCTCGTGTGAATAACAGGTATAAACTATGATATAAAAATCAATCATATAAGAAACGATATCTTAAATAATACAATTATTATAATTAAGTAAGAGGATAATGTTTGTTTTATGGTTCATTTATTGTTATATTATATTTTTTACTTATTAAAACTTTTTATCTTCCACCAAAAATTGAGATATTTTTATTGATAAAAGGTCCAAGATCGAAAGTTCATGGGGGCCTAAAATAACGAATTCCAAGAACATATCCCTAGGAGAGGATAAAAAATTATATGGGGGGGATCTAGGGGAGGTAAAATGGAACAAGAGCTATCCAGGACTATCTAGGAGGCCAAGAAGTTATCCACCTTGTTGTTATCCCACCATGTATGTGACATCTCCATGTGGGTGCACCGTAGGATATTGTATTTGTGGACGAGATAAGAGATCTCCCATGGGGTGATGATTTAATTGCGGATGTCCTTATATATTTTAATAGAGTTTGTATCCATCAAATCCATTGGTATTCCACGAGACTAGAAAATATCAATCTCATGAACATGGGTGTAGATTCTGATGTGAGGGAGTATCCATATCAGCAGAAACCACTAAAGGCCAACAGAAAAAACCTTTTTATATTCGAAACACCCCCACCCTACATAACACTATCCCAAAACTATCCTTCATATTCAATATATATACCCTTAGAAAGGGGATTCTATTTCACATAGTTTCTATATAGTATAGGCATTTATAGAATCCTTCCATTCCAAACGAGGGTGCAGATGGATGGAGAGTATTCCCATGGTTGGTGAAGAATGCCAAGATCATCCACAATGTACCTTTCCCATATCCCCATAGCCATTCATGATCTCACTGTAAACTCGTTCCTCTCCTTCTATTGGGCATTCCAAAATTTCGAACATCTAATAGAAATAATAATCCACGAGTATTCCATTCATGGGGATTGTCTTACTTTCCATGAAACCCTAAGTGAAAGAAGTCATCACCAATAATAACCTAGAAAAATGTCCCCATAAAAAATTTAGAAACACTTATAGACCACTAAGGCCCACTCTCCAGTGAGAAAAATTGGAATAAGATTCTTCATGTGGTACATAACAGCATTTTCATTTAGAGACAATTTGTATTTATAAGTTATCATCTGCAATCACCAAAATTACTTAAATAAACTAACAGTGATTACACATTCCTAAACATATTTAAAACACATAAATAATGTTACCATAGGATTATAAATAAATATAAAAATTTTATTCCATTTTATTAAAATTATAAATATGGTATCAATGAATGGGTGTGAAAGATGACATTATAAATCATGAACAAAAAAATTAATAGTACTAACACCTGATGGTAAAAATAACCTATAACTAACATATATATTAACAATAAATTATCATAAATGAATTATATAAGATTAATATATATGATTTAGGTTATTAATTAAAATACTAAGATAATTAGTTTTATTATAAGATAGTTTAGAACATATTTGACTAAGAGGGTGAATAAGAAAATGGGTTCTTTATCTCAAATTTAATTTCTTGAGACATATTTATTATTTTATGGAATGATATATTCACTATAGTATGGCCACTTCACAACTAATTCATTTTAAAATAGTTATTTAATTCATGGAGTTTAAAGGTCTATACAATTTTCCCTTTAAAATGTCCTTTAATTAAGGAGATATCAAAGTTTAAAGAGTTTTATATTAACTCCAATCCCTTTATTGAGATAAAATGATTATTTATAGATGAATTTATTACATTATTAGTTTTTTCCAACATAAGATATTAATTTATGGTAATTTATTTTCATTTATAGGAAATCTTTTACTTTTAATTCACATATTTCCCTATTATTAATTACTTGCCCATATAAATTATTTCATCATTAAGAACAATTCATAATATAATTAATAATTTTTTTTCATCCTTTTCAACATTTTAATTAACACAAATATTATCCTTTATATTTGGAAACTAGATTACGTATTACCTCATGAGAACATAAAATTATCATTATCATTTTTCCAAAAATAAATTTTTATATCTATTTATAAAATGCGGGATATCGATAATGATAATTAATTATATTAAAAATTCCTTATATCCTTTGAAAATAAAATTTTTTATCTTGTACTTCACCTTTAATTTTCATAACCATTATATATTTTATGTATATATTTTTTAGGTTAATTTTAAAATAAATATTTAAAACATATCATTTTATCTTTTTAAAGTTAACTTTTGAACATGATTTATAGCTTCTTCTTTTACGATGGTGCAGCAAAATTTTTCAAAAAACAATTTCATAGTTTTGCTTCCATTTTCCACTTAGCCTAAATATAAATTTATTTCCTTGGAAATTTCATTTAATTAATTACCAACAATATTCTATTTTATAAATCTAGGGGACTAAACCCTTGGGAATCCATTAATGACATTATCATTCGTAGTTATTGAATATTTAATATTTTTTATCTAATGTCTTTCCTTTATGAAAAATCTATATAACATTCCATTTATTTAAGGTAGATCACATAGATAATATAAATTATTTTAATGGGAAATTTATTTAGTATACCAAATAATCTATATCTGTATTTTTTCAATACTATATACTTTTTATCATTATTAAATACTATTTAAATAGAATTTTTCAGAAAATCATTGGAGACACATTTACTTTTCATTGGATTATAAGTTCAGGATTAATGATGTAATTATAATGATAATAACCTTTTGATATAATTTTAAAATGATATAATGAAATTTTCTATCTATGGGTCCTTTATGATAAAGTGATTAACTGATATAACATGTCACATGTATGTTTGGATAAATGACAGGTGGGGTCATATATCATCCTCCAATGCAATGGTCAATGTTTTATATATAATTATACATTTGTATGTAGGAAAATTTAAGTAGTATCACAAATTTAATTGTATGGGTTTGACTCGTGAAGGTGAAATTTTCATAAGCAATTGTCTTTTTCATAGTTTTTCTCTTATTCTAGTAACTATGTATTTATCTTATGGATAATGTTGGCTGATTTATAATTACACACTCACTTGATAAATTTATTATCTTATTCCATTTCATTTGAAATGATACATGTTTTATGATATATTATTTAGTGAGTATGATTTTATTATATAACATTAGTATACCCATAAACTCATATAATGGTCACTTTTTATCTTTGATTGTTATCACTTGCATTTATCCAAACTTATCATCTGAACTCACCTCTTTCTTGCAATTCAACTTTACTATTATTTTATTAAAACTAATAAATATGATATGTCTATATGAGTATGTCTTTTGGAGAATTTATGGAATATTTTTAAGACCTGTTACGGATTAAGAGGATTCTTACATTATTGAAATCATATTTATTAGTTGAAAATTATATGATGGTTTTTCATTATTTTATCCAAATTGTCTAAAAATATGAACCTAAAAGACCATGGAAATGTATCATAGTGAAATATTTTTTTTTAATTTATGTAGTTTAAATGAAAACATTAATAGCGAATCATAGTTAGTATCATAGTAGGAATTAGAAATCTTTATTGATTAGGAAGTTTTTTAAGGATAATTTAATAGTTTTTAAGGGTTTGGGATAAGATATTTTTTGTGAAAATAAATAGGAAAAATAAATGGGATAAGAAAATGTACGTGATAACATCCCAATGTTTTGATAATGTAGATATTATTGGGTTCCCCTTCAAGTAAATTATTTTTTAGATAAAAGAATATGGATGTTAATCCAATGTGTATCCACCATGTTGGAATAACCGGGAAATATGATGTTCGAGTAACAACTCAATCATCACTCTGGTGCAAGATGAGTGGGCCTTAGACTACCCACATGACTAGAGACTCTCAGTAGATACAATATGGTTAAGAAAATTATCCACATAAAATATAATAAATGATATACTATGTTATGACATTAGTTTTTGGAATATTATAGAACCCAACCTAACATAACCATGATTAGACTAGTACTGATTTAAGTTGAACTGAAAAACTTGTGTAATAATTTTGAAAATTAATATATTTTGAAGTTGTATTTGGAATTTAATTATCTTAACATGGTTTTCTTATGTTTTTTTATCACCAATGATTTACCCGTATTTTATTTAGTAATTAAGAATCCAAATAGCACCATACTAACTTTTTATTCCATGGGTAATAACCATATTTTGTAAAATGATCAACCGAATATAATAATAACAGAAGTGAGAAAATGTGTAATTATGTCAAAAAATATTTTAAGAATCCTTATTAACATAGTTAACATAGATGAATTACAAAATAAACCAAATAATATAAGGATGTGGTCTCAGGGGTGATATGGTGAAAAAGATGATAAAAGAGTGAATGTTCAATTTTCAACATGTAAAATATGTCAGCAGAAGTACAATGAAAAATGTCTCAAGGGTACATAGATATGTTTTATATGTGCAATATGAGGTTATATTTCCATTAATTTAAGAGTGAATTATAATAGATAATTTAAAATTTAAAAATATTTTGAAATTTTTCATCCAAATATACCACAAATAATTTTCTATCATAAATTTCATAAACTTTGACATTATCCAATTCATTTCCAAAATTTAAGGGATAACAAGGATTATATTCACAGACAATTACCAAGACATGCAAAATCTAATAAAACCAAAAAATGCAGTTTGGTTCCAAAAATAATATTATATGATGACTATTGATCACCCACTAATTAATTACGAGTCTTTTGTTCATATCATATATAATATAATCATCTGTACGTAGACATTTCACTCAAACCATAAAACCTCCATCCCAAGGAATAGATTTTAAATTATTAATAAAACCTTATAGAGGTATGAATATTTTATCAAAATCATATAACTCCACTATAAATTTTTATATATGAATATTTTTTTTATAAAATACTATTATATATTCCATTGTTAAATTTTAAGTGATTTTAGGCATGAATTACATCTCTATAAAATGATAATTTCCATGACAGGAAATTAAAATAAAAATATCAATCCATTATAAAATATTAGTTAAATTATTACTATAGACACCATTAAAATCTAATATCATTTTATTTGTAAATTTAGTAAAATTGTTAAATAAAAACAAATATTAACTACATTCATATTATAGTGGAAATCATATGTTACCTTGTTTTTCCTCAAATGGAAAGGCCTGTATTTTTGGGAAGATATACCATGAGACATTATTATCACTATTTAAATTTAATTATTAATAGTTAGTTAGTTATAGTAACTATTTTAAAGATGTAATTTATTTAAAGGCAAAAGAATGTAACAACGTCGGAATTTATAATAAAATCCTCCCTTAAAAAACATTGTATCAATAGATTAATCCATAAAAAATACCAAACGAAAATAATCCAAACTATATTAGACAATGAAATTATTAAAAAAATGAATCTGAAATTATATAAATATATTTTAATCAATTTTAAATCCACACAAAATAGGCTTAATAACACTTAAACTTTTAAAAAGTCCTTTTTTCCAAAAAAAAATGAGGTTTTCCATTAGATATGGTATTTTAATTTCAAATATAAATTTATAAATTCGAGATTATTAATTTTGAAAATATAACACCATTTTTGATTAATAATTTCAGTAAAATATTTGGATTAATTTCAATTATTTTTTAAAAATGATTTTTAAGTGAATAGTGAAAATATCTATTTTTCTAATAATTTTAACTTTTTTGAAATTATCTTATCAAAGGAATGAATTCAATGATTATAAAAAAATATTTAAATAAATTATATTTACTTAATAAAAATATAAATACTTCAAAATTACTTTGATGGATTTATTAAACAAATCTTTAAAATATTTTGAACTCGGGTAATATTTGACACTAAACACGACCTTTATACACTTTCATTAAAATTTAGAATTTCCATTATTATAAATTTAATAAATCAAAAATGGATTTAATATTTGAAATAAAAATATTCATATAATTTCATATGTTCAATTTAATTTATTTGAACAAAAATTTGATTACTAAGATTAAATTACATGACCAAATTAATTTTGAAAGTGTTATTTCTAAAAAAATGTTTTATTAATGAATTATAATTTTTATCTAATAAATTAAATTGAAATATTTTTAATAATGAATGAAATATTATTTTTAAAAAAAACTATATTTATTTTGAAATTCCCAAATATTTTGAAATTTATTTATATTAAATGGATATTAAATTTATGTTAATAAGAACTATATCTTGAAATAGTTTGTATTTTATATGTTTAGTAAAACCAAACATACATGGGTGAAAACTAGTTAAACCTATCAAAACAAAAAACAAAAAAGTAAAATGATTTGTGTAAAAAACATAAACATGTTTAAAAAATGTCTCAAAATACATATTTTAAGGTTTTCTAGTACTCATATATCCCAATACTCTATTATTTTTCCTTTTTTAACATTTTACTTTAAATAATATCATTCTATTATTGAAATGTAATGGGTGTTCCAAAAAGATTATATTTTTCACTTTTAAATTGGATTCTATTACTCTATCTTAAAGATACACATATCCCTATAAAAATACTTATAATTCTAACCAATTTTCCTCCCCTATATTTCAATTGCACTACCGAAATCCTCTAGTCACTATAATTTTTCATAATCACATCATTTCAATAAATACATTCAATAAATTGTCAAATGTCCCCAAGTGAAAAATACATAGTATTTAAATGGTTTTTCATATTTTCCCCTTAAAAACCTATCATAAATTTATTAATATGATAAAAAAGTTATTATTATTATAATGATGTTTTTTTATATAATGTGAAAAAAATTATTTATCAGTTTCCATACTCTTAGATAAACAAAATAACATTGATTGTATGTTTGTGCAGACTAAAACCTCCCTGAAACAATATATTCAATTATCACCACTGAAACCATTCAGTAAATATTTAATTAAATAAAAAATGTTAAATATATAATAATATTATTAATATTAATACAAAAATTATAATACATATTTATTCCCTCTCATTCGTAGTGAAGTGAAAATGTTAAACATGCCTTGTCCAGACTACCTGCTACATGAAGTGACATACCACATTTTTCAACTAGATACATTATTATTTATTAAAATATTTTTAATTGATATTCACAAAATTAAAATAATTATATTATATTATTAACCTTCTATTATAGTTCTATTATAATCTTTATTAACCGTTATCAATAATCTAGATATACTGTGTCCCTCTATCGGTGTGTCGAATCACGTACATAAATGACACTGTAAAACAATATCATGATTAAATATTGGAACTTAAATAATAAAATTATATGAATTTAATAGTAAAATAATTATTCTATTTGCTATATAATTTTCATATTAACTATTAAACTTATAATTAAAATATCACTTTAATCAAAAAAATTATTAAAATAAGACAACATTATTTACAATTTCATGAAACCTAACTTGGTCATAGAAGAGATTACATAAGATAATTATAAATTAAAAAAATTTATATATCCTAGAAAATTATGTTAACTATGAATTATGGATTTTGTATCATGTAATGTGTATTCCAAATGACATAAAAAAGAATTCTTGGAACAATTAAATTCACAACCACCTAATAGTAAAAATAAGAAATAAATAAATAATATATTTATAATATATGATCATAAAATATATATACTAAAGTTATTTTAATTAAATAATATAATTATATATAATTTGTAGATAGTTATTTCTATTCTACTATATGTTAGAGAGAATTTAGGAATGCGGGGAAAGAAGGTAAGGTGTTTTTTTAACAGATATAATTTCCCAATACATATTTCTTATTGTAGACTATGATATCTTCAATATGGGGTGATTATTTATTAATAAATTTATTTTATCATATTTGTTTATTTCAGGGTGTTTGAAGATCTATATCAAGTTCTCTATTAACTGTTCTTTAATTCTAACGATACCAAAGATGATAGGGTTTTTTATTAACTCAAATCACATTATAGAATCATAAGGATCCGTATTGAAATTATTTCTTATAATATTAGTTTATTAAATTAAACTATTTTATATAATGGTACTTCCTTTTCTCCAAATAAAATGTTCCACTATTTATTCAAATACTCATCCTCAATGAAAATATTCCCTATACAATTTATATAATTATTAGGAATAACCCACATCCTCATTAGTGGTTGTTTTCTCCATTATTGATATATTCCATTCCACCAATGTTCTTCTTTGTATTTGGAAACCCAATTACTTATTATCGCATGAGACTTTATATTTCCCTTAAACTATTTTAAAGAATTTTTCTTCTTTTAATAATGCATGTTATAGATAATGGTATTTCAAAATATCAAAAAGGTTTACTATCTTGTTATGGTAAATTGTTTTGTCATCTTATCCACATATAATTTTAATAACATTTACACATTTTCAAGGATCAATATTATATGTTTCCTTTTAAAATTTAATATTTTTTATGTTACCACTTCACCTTTTTAAAAATAATGTTCAAATGTGATCTATATCTTCTTATATTTCGATAATGTCAAAAATGTTTTCTAAGATCCATTTTATGGCTTCCATTCCTTTTTTCTATTTTTATAAAAATATGTTATTCCAATTTCCATTTATGATTTTTCATCCAATAAATTGCATGTATGATAACACTATATTTAGTTTCCTTCATGGAATGTTATTCTTATATATTCAATTCATCAATAGATTGGGAAAATTATTAACTAAATCAAATATTTTTTATCCATATAGTATAAATACCAATTTTTCAATTAAATTTATTGAATAAAATTTACCTAGAAAGATACTAAATATACTAGGATACTGATTTATTTCACATTTGTTTGCAATTTTATTATTATTAATTAAATGATGAATGATTTTATATATGAATTAATTTGAAAATGATATGAAACAAATATTATTTACAATGTTCTTTATTATATAATGGATGATGGATTTCAAGAGTTTCCCATAAATATTGATGAATGATGGGTGGGTTCGTATATTTCCCTCAGTGCTTTTTTTAAAATATTATATCTTCTAATATGTATATATATGGGATTAATAAAATTGTCTCATAAAAATCAGGGAATGTGTTAGAATTTTTAAGGTGATTTTTATTATGTGATATTTTTTCCATAATCCTATGATTATATGTATGACTATGGTATTGTGTCATGAATCAAAATTAATTACTCATTAATCAATACTTTCTTGATTCATACCACAATTTATACCATATTTTGTGCCATAAATAACTACTAATTAACTATTCATTAACTATTATGATTCACATATTTGTCATTATTATACACATATTATAATCTTACACTCCCTTATGAGATATTATTATTATCCCCTATGTTTACTAATTTTTCACATATGATCTCACTATATGATCAAAAGTGTTAGTGATTACAACAAAAGAGGGGTGGATTATATTTTACAAAATAAAACTAATAATATTTAGAACATCCCTATATAGGTTAATCTGAAAATTTTATTATAATTATAAAATTTATATAGATTATAAAATTTTATAACAAAGTAAACTTCTATTCACTAATTCAAATCAGAATAAAGATACATGGAAGTAATGTGATGAAAATGAATATACATAAGATAAAATTTACATAAAAACATTTTAAAATATTTTTACACATTATCCATAAGTGTACAGTAAGAAAAAAAACTCTTACTTTGGGTTTCCTTGGTTTTCACCAAACCGTATGGTATGTCTTTTTTACAATAATATATCCCTTTATTCTAAAATACTATCACTAAAATTACTCACTCTGTAATATCTAAAACACCACTTTCTTTCTCTCCCCAGATTCCCTCAGTCAGAAGGATGGACATACAATTACGAGAACAAAAATTATTAATTAATATAAAAAATATCCACTCAAGGAAAAGTAACTGAAAATATTAAGGTGAAGAATTTTAAATTTAATATTATAAAAAAATCATCATTGAAATTTTATATTTTCTTAGTTGTCAAATTTCCCTCATCATTGAATTATTCATATATTTAAAAATAATTCCCATGGGTTATATCGGAAAATATTGGAGGTAGTTGCAATAATCTTGAAAAAACTACTTCATTAATTAAATATAATTTGTTCAGTATTTTTTTAGATTCTTGAAAATTTATCTACCAATATAGTGTATTTAGATTCCTTATGGTGGGAATATAAATTATTTATCTACATAAATTAAATTTTTTTATCTATGGGATTTGATAAATGTTCATCCATAAATCATCAATACCTCCTTCTGATGAAGACTATATGATGGTCTTGATATAATATCTTTTGATTAACATGGTAATAATTTTACATCTAGGATTTAACACATATTCACCCAATAAAATAATTAATCATCTATCTGATGTATCAAAACATGTATTTCGGATTATAGAATATAATTTCATCAGATAAATGGTGTTTCTCTTGTCTGGATAACATAGTTTTCTACCCAAACATACATAGAAAAATGAAATTATAAATGTTATTAAAAGATAAACATTCAAGGAAATTTATTGTGATTTTATAAAATAATATTTTAAAGTGTTCAATGATTTTAATTATACTCAACAATATCCCCTTTTTAAAAAAACCTGAAAACAACATTCGAAGGAGAAGAACATAAATATTGAATAATGTACAATATCAGTCACATATAATTTTCAATTTTTTGTACTTTTTCATAAATTCATTATCTTTGTTTTAATAATATATAGTTTCACTCAATAATATTTTTAAATTAACTATAAATTAATAAAACCTTTATCACCCTTTTATTTTAAAAAATATGTATTTATAGGTTGAAGAAATTACACCCAAAATATTAATGTAAGAGATTAAACATGAAATAAAATATATATAATTATCCAAAAATTTATCAAATTGAATCAACCATTAGTAATATAAATTCATTTAAAAAAAATATATAAAATCATTAACATAACATTGAACTAGAGTAATTATGAATGATCTTTAACTGTACAAAAAAATATCATTATTTACATCAATGGAATGTTATGACCTTATTTATTTTTTTCTTCACATAATATTAATATTTCCTTATATCTTCTATAATGGGTTTCAACATTTTTAAATCATCTTTAAGAACACGAATATTAGTATTTTCATTTTTATATCTCAAATAGCATCTTTTAGGGATAAAAATATATAACTTACACTCTAATTTTATAATATGATGGCTATAGTTTTATTCCTATTTAAGTAGTGTTCCTCTAGATGATGAATTTTTCTACATTAAACTTGATTAACTTCTTGAGCAATCTTATATTTCATTGTCATATAAAATTCATCTATTATCTCTTCAATATTCATTACTTTTTTTTAAAACTCATAATCTTGATTCATAAAAAAAAATTTAGATTATAAAAATATTTATTTTTAACACATCATGTTTTTCTAAATATAAATATAAATGCATGGAAATTTTTTTTAAATATATATATATTTAATTATCCTTTAAAAACAAAACTTTTCTACTTCTGTGTTTTGAATTTCAAGAAACTGTCATATACAATTGTGTTCAGTGTGTTATTTAAAGTCTATTGAAACCAACTTGTTTTTTGGTGAATAGTGACATACACTTACGAATAGTGATATGTCCCAAATTAATTGAAAATTTTATTATTATTTTATTTTATTAATTCTTTAAGATAATAGAATATAGGTTAATTTTTCTTTGTGATATAGAAGTTGTTACAGAATTAGAATTGTTACTTTTTGAATTAAGATTGATTTTATTTAAAAATTAAATTAATAATATTTAGAAATTTATTTTAAAAAAATGGACTTCATTTTATAGTTCTATGATTCAATAAATGGTTAGGGTGAATTTTCGGAAATTTTCTCAAACAATTGATTTTTTGGTGAATAGTAAAAAACACAGTTTTTAGTTTTCATGTGTTAATGACATCATTAATTGTATAATAATGATGTCATAAATCTTGTATACTTGTGTATATTTAACAAATATTTGAGGTTTCCCAAGTGGGTTATACCTTGGGAAAATACCCTGGGCAAGCCCATGGTTGTTCCAATACCACTCATGAGGTGTCCCTGGACAATTATTAAAATAATCCCTCACTTTTCCTATAAATACCAACTCTTCCCTTCATTGAATTCATTAAAAATTCTCCCTCAATGAATCTCTAGCCTCTTTAACTTCATAGTAGTCCTCCCAATGTTTCTTAAAGCCCCCATGGTCCCAACCATCATGTTTTAAGGGTTACTCTAAAAGGTAAGAAAATTCTCAAATTCAATCTTTTTTCCTTTCAAGATCTCTTTTATGTTGTATAACATTCATGTTTCCATACCATGTTCTTACTTTATTATTATTCTTGATCTAATATATATTATTATTTATTTATATATGGGAGACCCTTGTCCCCTCTCTTTTTAATATTTTTTAAAACCATGTTGCGTAGCCGTCATGCTGCCGAATTTTTGTAAGCAATTTTCCCATTATATTTTTTATTTTGAGTTCTTTCCTTATCAATTCTTCATATATCCTTACCCAAGAGGCATGAAATATCCATAAAAAATTTATATTTTATGTGTTATCATTTTTATGTAAAATTACTAATCATTATTCTTCTTCTCTCCCTCTCATCTCCCACTTATTTAAAGAATAAAAACATTGTCCATTTGTGTCAAATTATTGACAATGTGGACGATGTGATTTCAATATCCATTAATTATTTCAATCCTGGTCATTAAACCATTTATATTTTTGAACCAGGTTATAATATATGTTTTATCACTCACCCATTGTTCGAGAATTATTTTGTACTCATGGTTCTAATTTATAAGACAAAATAGGGTTGTTATAATCAAATAGCCACTAAAATAAACTAAACAAACATCATTAATGTTCTATCTTATGAATCAGCCTCATGTAATAATTAAAAATTATAAATGGAATAATTTATGTTACTGGATATATTAAAATACGACTCCATTACAATTCTGTAGTTTCACTTCCAATCGACAAGAATGTCCACCATAAACCAATCATAGAAATCATGTAAAGAATTCAACCAAAAACAGTGAAAGGGGTAAAATACTAACAATTAAGGGTGAAATGATGTAATGAAATGATCATATAGTATGTTATAATCATGAATTTTTTCCTTAAAATATTAATAACACTCTTTTAACCATTATATAGTATGTTTAAACAAGTTTGAAGTAAGACAAACCCGAGGTAAAGGAATTCTTATCACGATTTCCATTCTTTGGGTTAACCTTTTACTTAATTATTTATGTGCTTTTTATATTGTTTGTGTGATGGGTTATATTTATATTATGTTTCATTATGTGTATTTAAAGTAGATATACATACTCCATCCACTCTATTAAGTCTCTCTTCAATTGTATGATATTTATAAGAGGCTTTTCTTTAAAAATCCTATTTTAAAATTCGGTTTTACAAAATTCCAAAGAAATTTTTTTATGGAATCACTTGTATTGTTTTATTATGTTTTGGTTCATGGGAATTATTTATGATGAAGGGTGGGACCTATATTCCCCTCCATTGAATTAGGTTTGAGTAAGTTGGAGGTCGTCCGTATGGTTACTCGAAGTGTGACTGCGATGGTTACACAAAGTAAGGTAGCCGTGAGGGTTACAAATTATAAGGAAGCTAGGAATGGTTACAAGATTATGTAAGTAATTCCCCAAGATACCTTTATGATTATATTTATGTTCTCATTTTTAGTTTGTATCTTTTTTATATCTCATATTACACAATGTAAGTATATATGGGTTACAAGAATGTCTTTTGAAAATGCTTTCATATGTTATGAGTGTTCATAGACTAATGTGAATTTTCCTTCTTTTCCATCCCTTACTGAGCTTTTGTGCTCATCCGAAGTTTCTAAATGATTTTTTATAGGTTAATGGATGTCTAATAAAAGGAAGTAAGACACGTTAAATGTTGAATAATTGTTAAGGAGTCTTGTTTTATGTATTAATTTTTTATATTTTGAAAAAAATGGAAACTGTCTTTATGGTGTCCACTTTGTGTTAATGTGTAATGTCCGGAATTGTACTATCCTAATTCTCTAATAATTTAAACATGAAAATATATTCACTGTAAAAGGAAGTGTTTTCTTGGATAAATTCATGATTATGTATGTAATAAGGTCAGGTCCTTATAGTTGGTATCAGATGATGGTTTAGATATCTTTTGGAGTTAGGGTGATGTTAATAGAATAACATAAATGATTTTCACTCTATGATTAATTTTAAATGTTATAGCATTTAAAGATTACCATGTTGATTTATCTAAGACATGCTTGTCCAAAATGGTTGTTCGTAGAAGGAACAGGGGATGCTGAAGAGGATAGACATCGACATAATGACATCTTTCCAGAACTACAGCCCAGAATGTTAGGGATTGGAACTGATCAGTTTGTAACATTAATGGGTCAGCTAACGCAGGCAATAAATGGTGGTGGCATCCATGCAAGAGAACCAATAGAGGTACCACAACAGAATATGACAGTAGTGGAACATATTATGAGACAACATCCTCTTGCATTCAATGGATCTTCTGACCCAATAGTAGATAAAGGATGGATCAAAGCCCTTTAAAAGATATTTGATGTTATTGGATGTTTATAAAATCAAAAGGTAGGTCTTTCCATTTATCATTTTGAAGGGGAAGCTAATCAGTGTTCGTCAATGTTAAGGAATATCTGGGGTTAAGATTATTTTGGTGCCTTAGAGTGGGATGAATTTAAAAGTATTTTCCTTCAAAAATATTTTCCTAAGGTGGTGCGACATAGAATAGAGAAGCAATTCCATGAATGGATAGTGAAGGAGGAATATTCAGTGGCTGTATATGAAGATAACTTCACCCAACTTGTGAGGTATACACCAAATCTTATTCTGGATCCTGATAGAAAAATCAACCTCTTTTAATCAGGACTGATGAAAAGGTATCAAAGGGCGTTGGCCTCCTGTCAATTCAAAAGATATGAAAAACATGTCCAATGTGATGAGAGGGTAGAGATGGATTTTTCTAATGATCATGTTCATTTTGGAAACAAAGAGAAGAAGTGTTCTAGTTGCCAAGAAATGGGTAATAATCAACCAAATAAATCTGATGGTAAGAAAATCCAATTTCCAGTTTTTGAAAATTGAGGAAAGAAACACCCTGGGGAATGTCTTTGAAAAACTGGGAAGTGTTTTAAAAGTGGTATGTTTGGCCATATGGCATGAAATTGTAATGAAAATTATCTTAAGAATAATATTGATAAGAAAATTGTAAATTGTTTTAAATATGGTAAAATGGGTCATTATGAAAATGTCGGCCTAAAGAGTGATCTGAATGATGCAAAGAAGCCAGACTACAAGCAGAAATGTGTAGTGAGATCCATTGCGATTACATCAGTAGATGTTGGGCCATCCAAAAAAGTTGTATTCGGTACTTTTTTTGTTCACTTAGATTTTGTTAATGTTTTTTTCATACGGGGTCTACACATTCCTTCATCTATGAAAAAAATTCTGGTAAATTGGAAATATCACCTCAACAAATGAGACCTGAACTTGTTGTTAAAACACCGAGAGGGAATTTTATAGAAAATAGGAATTATAAGAATCATTTTATTGTGTTCCGTGGATAGTGTTTCCCTGCAAACCTTGTTGTTTTACCCCTAGTCAAGTTTGATGTAATTTTGGGGATAGACTGGCTTTCTGATTATCATGATAAGATTGATTGTAGAGCTAAAGAAGTTGTTTTGCAGAAAGAGTTTTAGTTTTTATATAAGAATGAACGCAAACAATTGATAACATATATGGAAGTTCAGAAACTATCGAAATATGGAAATGAAAGTTATCGTGCCCATATTATTGAAAACAAGGGAACTATTCAAATTAATTATGTGCTAGTGGTAAATGAACACCTTCATGTTTTTCTTGATGAGTTACCCGGTGTCATACCTAATCGAGAAGTCGAATTCACAATTGACTTATTTCTTGACGCTCAGCCAATTTCGAAACCCCCATATCATATGGCTCCAATTGAACTTCTTGAATTGAAAATTTAGGTATAGTATTTTCTTGAAAAAGGCTTCATTCATCCTAGCACTTAACCATGGGGAGACCCTATTTTGTTTGTTAAAAAGAAATATGGTTCCATGAGAATTGTAATTGATTATAGAGATTTTAATAACATCACTATTAAAAATAATTATCCTTTGTCTCATATTGATGACTTGTTTGATTAGCAACATGGAGCTCAGTACACATCCAAGATTGAATTGAGATTCTGACACCGTCAACTGAAGGTGAAGGAAGTTGACATCCTGAAAACAGCCTTTCGTACTAGATATGGGAATTATGAATTTGATGTTATGCCATTTGGCTTAACTAATTCACCTTATGTATTCATTAATCTTATTAATAGAGTATTTCATGAGTTCTTATATATTTTTGTGGTTGTATATATTGATGAAAATATGGTTTTTTATAAAAATAAAGATGAACATGAAAAACATTTAAGGGTTGTTTTACAAACATTAAAAGAAAAGAAACTATATGGAAAATTAAGAAAGTGTGATTTTTGGTTGTAACAGATTTCTTTTCTTGGGAACATTGTAAATAAGGATGGAATAACAATTGATCCTTCCAAAACAAAAGTAGATGATGAATGGCCAAGACCCAAAAATTTTACACAGATTCGTAGTTTTCTGGGCTTAGTAAGTTATTACCGACGGTTTGATAAGAACTTTGCACGGTTATGTAGCCCAATAACTATGTTAACACAGAAAGAGGTTAAATTTGTTTAGACAGAATAATTTGATGTTTGTTTTCAAGAACTAATTATGAGATTGGTGAATGCTTCAGTTTTTTCCTTAACTTCCCAAAATAGTGAGTTTGTCATCTATAGTGATGATTCTTTGAATGGACTTGGTTGTGTTTTCATGCAGAATTATCAGGTAATTACCTATTCTTTGAGACATATTAAACCTCATGAGCTAAATTATCCCACACATGATTTGGAATTGGTATCTGTGGTTTTTGTTTTGAAAATATGGAGGCATCATCTATACTGAACCAAATTCCAAATATGTACTGACCATAAAAGTCTAAAGTATATATTCACTCAGAAGGAATTAGACATGAGGCAGAGAAGATTGGTAGAACTGATAAAGCATTATGACTACATGATCATTTATCATCCTAGAAAAGAAAAAAATGTATCTTATTCCTTAAGTCGGAAACATCATGTATCATTAAGCATGGTACATTTAGAACATGATCCCTTGATTAATGATTTGATTAATTTTTTCATAGAAGTTGTTGGTGCAGGGAATAGATCTATTTTGTTTTAGGTTTCATTGTAGTCTTCATTGTTAGATAGAATTAAGAAAGCGCAGAAGAAAGACAGTGAGCTACAGAAAAATGTAGAATTGGTTAAAATGGATATGTTTCCAGAATTTAATCTTGATAAAGAATGTGTTTTAAGATTTGAAAAAAGGTTGTGTGTGCCTTTTCATTCCTAGTTGAAGAAGGAATTGTTTTGGGAAGCTCATAGTTCTCCATTTTCTGTTCGTCCTGGTAGTACTAAGATGTACAGAGACCTTCGGGAGTATTATTGGTGGGATGGAATGAAAAGAGATATTGTTGATTTTTCCATGAGATGTTTGACATGTAAATCGGTTAATGAAATGTGACAATTACTTAAGGGGATGATTCAGCCTTTTCCAGTTCCAGAGTGGAAATGGGAGAATGTATAAATGGAAATTTGTGTGGGGCTACCAAAGACTTCTCATGGTAACAATGTGATTTGGGTTATTGTTGATCAGCTGACAAAATCTGAACATTTTCTTTCTATTCATGATTCAATGTATTTGGATAAGATTTCTAGATTTTACCTAAAGGAGATTTTTAGGTTACATGGATTCCCTCTTACTATAGTTTCTGACTGAGATCTCAGGTTCACTTATAACTTTTGGATGGGATTTCAGAAGTCATTGGGAACAAAGTTAAATTTCAGTACATCTTTTCATCCTAAATGATATGGAAACTCAGAACGAACGATTCAAACATTGGAGGATATGCTTCGAGCTTGTTCAATAGACAATCAGGGATGTTGGGATAAAAATCATTATTTAGTTGAGTTTTCTTATAATAAAATTTTTCATTCTAGTATTCAGATGGAACATTTTGAGGCCTTGTATGGGAAGCGGTATTGGACTCCAACATTTTGGGATGAAGTCGGTGAAAGAAAGTTGAGGGGGCAAGAATTAGTTGAAGAAGTGGCTGAGAAAGTGAGGATGATCCAGTTTCACATGAGGACAACTCAAAGAAGGCAGAAAAGTTATGCAGATAACAGAAGGAAAGACTTTTATTTTGAGGTAGGTGACCATGATTACCTTAAAATATCTCCTTGGAAAACTATGATGTGTTTCGGTAAAAAAGAGAAGCTAAATCTACGATTTATCAGTCCATTTTAAATCTTGGAAAAATTTGGAACAGTTGCATATAACGTAGCTCTTCCTCCAAGTTTGATTCAAGTACACAATATTTATCATGTTTCGATGTTGAGAACATATGTGCCAGATTCATCACATGTCTTGATCCCGGAAGTAGTTCAGCTAGAAGAGAACCAATCATATGAAGAGAAACTGGTTCAGATTCTTGATCGATGAGAACAGGTATTTAGAAATAAGGTTCTCCACCAGGTAAAGTTTTTGGGGAGAAACCACAAGGGTGAAGAAGCAACATGGGAGTCTGAAAATACTATGAGGGAAAAATACCCTCAATTATTTAATAAGTAAATAAAATTGCGAGGACACAATTTCAAGAAGGTGGGGATAATGTAACACCCCATGTTTTTCTAAAAATAAATATAAATTCATGGAACTTTTTTTAAAAGAGATATTTTTAATTATCCTTTAAAACAAAACTTTTCTACATCTACATTTTGAATTTCAATAAACTGCCATCTACAAATATGTTCAGTATGATATTTGGAGTCTATTGGAACCAACTTTTTTTAGTGAATAGTAACATACCCTTATGAATATTAATATGAATAGTAATATGACCCTAATGAATAGTAAATTTTATTATTATTTTATTTTATTAAGGATTTAACATAATAGCATCTAGGTTAATTTTTCTTTATGATATAGAAGTAGTTACAGAATTAGAATTGTTAATTTTTGAATTAGGTATGATTTTATTTACAAATTAAATTAATAATATTTAGAAAATTATTTTCAAAAAAATGACTTCATTTTTGAATTCTATTCGTCAATAAGTCGTTAGGGTGAATTTTGGGAATTTTTCTAAAACAATTTATTTTTCGTTGAATAGTAGAAAATACAGTTTTTAGTATCATTGTGTTAATGACATCATTAATGATATAATAAATATGTCATAAATCTGGTCGACTTGTGTATAATTAAAAAATATGTGAGGTGTCCCAAGTGGCTTATACCATGGGAAAATACCATGGGCAAGCCCATGGTTTTTCCAATACCACTCATGAGGTGTCCCTTGAAAATTATTAAAATAATCCCTCACTTTTACTATAAATACCGAATCTTCCCTTCATTTAATTCATTCCCAATTCACCCTAAACGAAGATCTAGCCTCCTTACCTTCATAGTAGTCCTTCCATGGTTTCTTCAAGCCCCAAGGTCCCAACGATAATGTTCTAAGGATTACTCTACAAGGTAATAAAATTCTCAATTTCATTCTTTTTTCCTTTCAAGAATTGTTTTATGTGGTATAACATTCAAGTTTCAAAAAAATGTTATTATTTTCTTCTTATTTATGATCTAATATATATTATGATTCATTTCAGTATGGGTGAACCTTCTCCCCTCTCTTTTTATTATTTTCTAAAACAATTTTGCGTAGCTATTAGGCTGTCGGATTTTTTTAAGCGATTTCACAATTATTCTTTAATTTTGAGTTCTTTCCTTATTCATTATAAATATATCCTTACCCAAGAGGCATTAAATCTCCAAAAATTATGTATATTCCATATGTTTTATTGTTTATGAAAAAATTTCTAATCATTATTCTTCTCCTCTCCATCTCTTCTCCCACTTATTTAAAGAATAAAAACATTGTCTGTTTGTGTCGAATTATCGACATCATGGATAATGTTATTTTAATTTCCATTAATTATTTCATGTATGGTCATGAAACAATTTATATGATTGAAAGAAGTTATATTATATGTTTTATGACTCACCCATGGTTCTGTAATTCTTTTGTACTCATGGTTCTAATTTATATGACAAAACAGGGTTGTTATTATCAAATAACCACTAAAATGAACTAAATGAACATCATTAATGTTTTAACTTATAAATCTTCTTCATGTAAGAATTAAAAATGATAAATGGAATAATTTATTTTACTGGATAAATTTAAATACTAATCTATTCCAATTCTAGATTTTCACTTTCAATCGATAAGAATTTCCACCATGAACCAATCATAGAAATCATGTGAAGAATTCAATGAAAAACAGTGCAAGGGGAAAAATACTAACAATTAAGGGTGAAATGATGTTATGAAATGATCATATAATATGTTATAAACATTAACATGTTTCTGTAAAATATTAATAACACTCTTTTAACCATTATACAGGAGGTTTAAACAATTTGTAAGTAAGACAAAACCGAGGTAAGGGAATTCTTATAACAATTTCAATTCTTTGGGTTAACCATCTACTTCATTATTTATGTGCTTTTTAAATTGTTTGTGTGATGGGTTATGTTTATATTATGTTTCATTAGGTGTATTTAAAGTATATATACATACTCTATCCACTATATTAAGTCTCTCTTCAATTGTATGATATTTATAAGAGGCTTTTCTTTAAAAATCTTCTTTAAAGGTTCAGTTCTACGAAATTACAAAGAAATGTTTTTAGGGAATCATTCATATTGTTTGATTATGATTTGGTTCATGGGAAATATTTATGATGAAGAGTGGGAACTATATTTCTCTCCAATGGATTGGGTATGAGTAAGTTGGAGGTCGGCCGTATGGTTACTCCATGTGTGACAGCGATGGTTACACAATGTATGGTAGTCGTGAGAGTTACAAATTATAAGGTAGCCAAGAATGGTTACAAGATTATATTAGTAATTCCCCAAGATACCTTTATGATTATATTTGTGTTATCATGTTTTGTGTGGATCCTGTGTAAACACCATATTACATAGAGTATGTATATATGGGTGAAAATAATGTCTTTTGAAAATGCTTTCATACATTATGAGTATTCATGGACTAATGTGATTTTTCCTTATTTTCCATCCCTTACTGAGATTTTGTGCTCATCCCATGTTTTTAAATGATTTTTGACATTTTTATGGATGTGTAATACAAGGATGGAAGACACATTAAATGTTTAAGAATTTTCAAGGATTCTTGTGTTATGTTTTAATGTTTTATATTTTCAAAAAAATGGAAACTATATTTATGGTATCCACTCTATAATAATGTGTAATGTCATGAAATGTACTGTCCTAATTCTCTAAATCTTTAATCTTGATAAGATATTCAATGTAAAAGGACGTGTTTTCTTTACTAAATTCATAATTATGTATGTAATAAGGTCATGTCCTTATATTAGTGGTCTTGGAGTATTTATTACTAATTATTCTTCTAATATCTTAGACTAATTTGGTTGATACTCAAATATCCTCTTATAGATCATAAAACATCTGATCTCTATCATTTTTCATTACACAGGATATAAGATCGTTCATATTCATCCTATCAAGTTTGTTACATCATTTGAAATATTTTAGTTTAGTTCCATTCTGAATGAAAATCTCAATGATATTTTCACTCAATTTAAATTTTTTTAACAAGTTTATTTTCTCCTGAAAAAGAATTCAAATAGTTTGAATATCAAGAAAATAATAAAAATTCCATCCAACCATTGAATTACCTCATTGTGGAAATTAATCTTCATTTATATCTTATTTAGGATATTATTGGTAGGGTAATTTGTATAATTGGAATAAATAAATTTTAGAGAATACCCTCAGGTCTAAAATGATATTGATTTTTTTAAACATCATTATAATCTAAAAATTCCATAAAATAAATACCATCACTGCCATATTTTTATGATAGTGTTTCCCATGGCTGATCATTGTAATGTTTTTATTTTTTTCCTTTTGATGATTCTTCTTCATTAGTATTTTTTAATGAAACTTGTTTCATACATTTCATAGATAAATAATATGGGGAGGATTCTGATAACTCATTATTTTCTAAATTCTCTTTTATCTCTTCCACAATTTGATACTTCTTATTCAACCGAGAATTGGATTGATGAAGTGTTAAATATTTGGGAATGGGATATTGTCATGTTCTATCATTTTATTCCTCAAAATTATCTTGAGATTAAATAAACTACCATACTTATTATCCATAACATTTTATTCAATTGAAAACTAATATTTTGTCTATAAAAATTTCAAGAAAAAATAATATTCTTGATGAACAGAAATAGTAACCATTTTCATTATTAAAGAATCATTTTTGGATATAATTTCACATAATTTTTTGATAAAATCTTTAGAAATAATCAGTTACATTTCTTTTTCATCTTTTATATTATTCATTTCTTCCCAAAGAAGTTCTTGATAATATATTTTGTTTAGCTCTACGTCTACATCCATAACCAATATAATGGATAGATGATATTGATTTTTCTATTCGTTAGTTTTCATAAATCTTAAAAAAGAATTATCAGAATTTGTATTTGGATTCTTCTTCAGAAAATATATATATTCATTAACGTTTTTTCTCACATCCAAATTTTCTTTGTGTTCTGAAACATTAATATTGGATAGTTATTTTTCAAATGTTCCAAAAAAAATATTTTTAGAGGATTCATAGACCAGTTTCATCATATTTATCATCTCCTCTCAAAAAATATAAATCTTCCATCTCACAACAGTTTCTATAAAATAGATTTTTTTTGTAATCCATAAAATTTAGCATAATAATTTTGACAAATTCTAGATAATGAAAAATCATAAATTTTATTTCCCCATCCCCTATATCCATAATATAATTTATCACAGACTTCACAAAAATAATCTTTCTCATGTTGTAAAAAAATCTAGGACAAATAAATGTGTCATTTCCAACATGTGTGGTCTCTATTTCTAGGAATGATAAAACATTTAACCCAAATCGATACAATTCTATTTTTTGAAATAATTTTAAATCCAATTTTTACATTTTCATAATGCTAAAAACAATACTTTTCAAATTTTAACATTTCAAAATTACCATGATTTTCAAGAAACATATACATTATTGACTTATATTCTCTTTAAAATGTAATTTTAAATAAATTAGTAATTCCATTAATATTAAATTGTTAAAAATTACCAAGAATTATAGATGATATAAAATAAATACCATACACTTCATTAAATTCTAAATTGGTGTAGAAATATTTCACTAGCTTTGTGTAGTTGATATGGAATTCTTTATTTTTATGTAAATAAAAATCCACAACCATAGAAAACAATAAACAATTTCTATGAGGAATCATAAATCTCAAACCATGAAAATTTTATTCCCCCTTACATGATTAAAATCCTCTTTTATATATCACTAATATAAGAAATTCATCATAAATAAGATAACTCAAGGTTCGAAAAAAACTATAGAAGATCAGATATGGAGAAAACTAAGGTAGGAGATGTCTTTTAATAATAATGATGGTGTGAAAGGAGTTATGGCCCCTAAAACTATATATATATAACTTTGGAGAAAGACAATTATTCGTCCTCAAATTTAATGAATTAGAAAAATACCATAATTTTGAACAAGGGATCATATAAAACCTCTAAATATTAAATTAAAATATTCAAAATTTATATTTTTTATTAAAATTGAAATATATTTTATCAACCAGTCATTCAGTATGATGGAGAAATAAATACTATAAAACATATGTCATGTGTTAATTCAAGAAAATATACAAAAAAATATAGATATAATAAAATATCTAGAATTTAATTTTAAGAGATCATTTTTTAAACATTATGTTAACATCTTATTTGAAAATATAAATTTCTTTGATATAGAAAAAAGTATAAAAAAAATTTCGAAAAAAAATTATCCAAAGATATTTTTAAAAAATAATTTCTCTAATAACGTTTAACAAATAATCATCTAAAGAAGGATAACAAAAAAATTTATAAAATTTTTTATGTAGGAATTATTTCATAAAAACACATCAAAAAAATTTACAAAAAAAAATTAGTATAAAAAATTTCTATTTTTAAAAACAGATCACAGAGAATAATTATTAGAAAAAATATATAATATCTAGTTTTTGAAATACATTTCTATATGGAAATTGTTTAAATAATAATAATAAAATAATAATCATTTTTATTGAACATTCCATTCTTTACTTTATGAAAACTAAATCTATCAGAATTATAGTGTTTTTAATATGATCGACAAGTTGTTCATGGATTCTGATAAATAGTAAAATTTTATCTCTTTTCAATGGGTTACACCAAAGTAAATAGTGTATTATTTATATTTTCTTACATAATTAATTATGTATTTGGTTCTTACTTTAATTTATGGAACATTTTTATCACACCAAATGGGATTTTTATAAAAAATCATACCAAAATATGTAAGTGTGTGTTTCCTTGCAAACACATGAGCACCGTAAATTCCAGTTGGGATGTATTGATATTCAGCAATGGAAAGTGATACTATGTATTTTTTCATAATATACCATGAAACTAAATATTCTACTAAAAATAAAAATTTCCAAATGTACTTTTTCTATCCATTTTACATCTAGAAAAATTATAATTTGAAAAAAAAATTGTTAAATCAAAATCACTTTAGGATGTATAAAAGAAACCAGGATCCATAGTTCCCTTAATGCAATGAAAATTCCAATTTACATTCTCAATATGGGATATTTTTTGATACACTTGATATATTACACATAATCATGAAGAAATATTAAATCACAGCAATTGGATGAGTTTTATATTAAACTATTCTGCTTTCCTCTAAAATAATTTTGACCAAATGAGTTCCTAGATTAATTAATATAAATAGGTTTTGCAGCCCCTAAAGGAGTAAAACAATTTATCATTGTCAAATTCAAACTTTTTATGTTGATATTTTATATAATTTTTTGTGAAATTAAATTACCTTCTATTATTTGAAATCTATAACCAATGAAATGTTTATTCACCCATCACACACTTTTCAAAATTAGGAATCACAAGATTCTCAACGAAATAATTATGAGCTTTTTTGAATGAAACAAATATAATATCATAAACATAAATTTGAAAATTTATGGTACCATATTAATCATTTTTATGTAACGTACCAGATCCGGGTGTTGCCTAAAGGTGACCTGTATTCGATTGGCCACATGGACCGAAGAAAATTTTCCAAAATACTAGAGGCTACCAAATAGTAGTGAGGTTCTAGGGTTTGATAGTAGGGAAACTATTCCTTCACTAGAATAGTATACATAGAAGAATAAAACTAGTAAAAAATATTGGAAAGAGTAATTCAATACAAAAATAGTAAATAGAAAAAAACGGATATTATTAAAACCACTAGAACATATATAAATGTTGCATGACACATGTATCGTGGGGAAGAATTAAAAGAATTCAAAATTATAGAAATACATTATAGAAACCAAAGTATATAAATTCAGTAAACTCCAATAACATCACAAGCCTGATCTTGGTCTCATGCTCTCCAGATCCAATGACAATCAAGTACCTGATGAAGAAGTGAGCTTTCCCTTATCTATACCTTAAATCATATAATCTATTTGTGTCCAAAATCATTACCAAAAAAGGGTGTGAGATGAATCCAAATATGTATCCACCAAAATATATGTTCCTAACTATCAGGGAAATATATATAACAGTTATTTATCAGAAATGAAGTAATAAACTAGAAATTACTCAAAAGTAAAAATAATAGTACCATTTTCAAGTACATTCGTTGACATTTATTATTCATCATTTGAATCATGCAATCATAGGATCTAACACACTATTTATTTATAAATTTTTTGTAGTAAAAAATAAATGTCACAGAGGATAATCAAAATAATCAAGTAAGACGGTGTTTGAGCATGTGCTTTTACTTGGATGACTCTTCACAACAATTCTATCAATCATAAAAACCCTTCTCAACAAGATCCCATTGTGTAAACACTTTTTTTTGACACAACACCAATTCCATAAATAAAATCCCTTAGGAAATATCTCATGGTCTAACCCCTTTGGTATAACATAGCACTAATCATTTAAAAATGACAGCCTCAGAATCTCTCATAGTCAATAACCCTTGGTCAATATAGTATAAAAAATCATAAACAACCACATAGGAAGCTATCACAATGAATACCCCTTCATTCAATATCTATAATAACACTTTCATGGTCCTGTGTAAATAAACCTAGAAACCGCCACATTGTTTTGGGTGCAAGGCTCTCACAGTCTATCGGAAAAACATTGCGCATATCATATCAAAGCAACTCATGTAATATTTACAAACTAAATGGATAAAAATTCTCAAATAAAACAACATGCATTTTATATAATCAATAAACTCCATCCTAATCAACCAGGGAATGGAAAAATGGCACACCTATTAGGCATTCCAGACCAGATGGTCGTAAACAGTCAAACAAGAGAAAACACACCACCGGGGTTCCTGTAAACAAGCTATATAATCTTCTTCCTTTACAAAAACCCTTCATAAAACAATCAAACAATTACAGGTAATAAAAATGGTTAAACTCCAAAACAAACAATACCTCAATCTTGTTTATATGTAAATTTTAGCATTTATAATCTAATTATAAATAAGGAAAGGCCCAAACCACCTATGATGATGTTGTACAATCAATAAACTTGATCGTCGACCCTTGAACCAACATAGTTATTTTTGATCAAAAAATAGGGAAAAATTACAATTATTAATAACATATAAGAGAGGAAGAATAATGATGAAAGTAAACAAGGTATTCGAGAACACACTGGTGGGATTCCAATGCACCTGACAACGTCTCAATCGGAGGTTTGACGGACAATCGGGAGGGGTTAGAAGTTCTTCAGTCATTCTGTCACTGTACTATACAAAACAAGGGGAGAAGAAGGTGTGTCCAAAGATGAGAGGCAACCCTACTCTGATTTCGCAAATAAAAATTAAACTACGCAGCAAGTTCATTAATGGTATATTCCATTTAGTAGCCTTAACTGTCCCTTACCTTATGCGGTCTGCAAGGTCACCTACACGACCTTGAAAATGGTCATTACACGGCTAGTACGTGGCTGTATGTGATACCTTAGTATAAGGAGTGTACTCATAAGTATGTAGTGTGTACTTATAAAATCGTCATTTCTTCCTCTTTTCTCCAAAACAACCTAAAAACAAGTTCCATACATAAAATAAAGATCCAGGTTCATACAAACATTCCTCTTAAAGCAATTCATCCCTAAATTTCCCATCCAAGGGTGGTAAAGAAAAATCAGCAAATAACTCAGGACAATGTGATCATACATCATCGTCCCTCTCCAAACTCTCATCCTTTACTCACCCATCATGCCATTGCACTATTTCTAGAGGAACAGACCGACCACAAATAACCTTCATGTTGCGATCCACAGTCTTAATAGGGTGCTCCTCAAAGGATTCATCCACCTGCAACTAAACCTCCTTATTTTTATAAATGTGAGACATATCTACAAAGTAAGGTCCTAGATGAGAAACATGAAATATGTCATGCATAATTTGGTACCTCTAATGTAACTGCATCAGATAGGAAACTAGCCCTACTCCCTCCAAAACCTCAAATGGCATGACGTATCTCTGCGAAAGCATCCCCTACATCCTAATACTCATGTGTCTTAACCTGTATGTGACACATAATAGAGCCTTATCTCCAACCTAAAACTCCAAAGGTCATCTCCATCGATCAACATAATATTTTTTACGAGACATTGCAGTAGCCGTCCTATTCTAAATCAGATCCTCTTGCTCAATAGTAACCTGGACAAGAGAATGGCCTAGAAAAGATGCCTCTCCAGCCTCCAGCCAACATTGGGGTGATCTTCAGGGCATACCGTACCAATCCTCATAAGGTTCCATCAGAATCATCAACCGAAAACTGTTATTGCAGGAAAACTATACTAGGTTTGTGTGTGTCTCCTAAGAGACCATGAAATCTAGGACGCATGTTTGAAGCATGTCCTCCAAAACATGAATCTTGTTCTTGGACAGACCATCTGTCTAGTGGCCGTAAGCTATATTCTGAAGTACATGTGTACCTAAAGCCCTCTCTAGTCCCAAATAAGAATGAGAAATATACAGATCCTCCCTATTTGAAATGATAGAGAATAGAACCCCTTGAAAATATACTATCTCTTCTATGTACACCATTCCATGATCATTAACACTGAAGGTTTCCTTAATTAGAAGGAAATGTGAAACCATTGTGAATCTGTTGATAACAACCAAAAAAACATCATTCCCTCAAGGAGAACTCATCAAAACCATCAAAAAATATATCATGACATCATTCCACTTCCACTTGGGAATGGGTAACTCATGAAAAATTCATATCGGTTGTTGATGCTCAGTCTTCATCTAATGACTGTTGGGACATCCCATCACAATACTAACAACAATCCTATTCATACCAGGCCACAAATACTAAGGATGTAAATCTTGAAACATTTCTGTTAAACCAGGATGAACTGACTATACTAAGGCATGGAAATCTCACAACATATCCTCACGTATGTTTGCTGGCACCCATACTCAACCTTGAAAATCCCAAACCTCATCCTCACCTACTATCCACCCAGGAGTAGGGTCCTCACCTGAGACACTCTCTTTTAGGACTAGGCCTTCGGAATCAAGTATCCACCTTATTCGTAATCGATCGAGAATAATATAGTTAAAAGCTATATTAGAAATACAACTCTACCATGTCTATTTTGAACCTCCAAATTCTTCTCAGAGAACATAGAAATATATTTCTACTCAATGTTGGCCTTTTGAAATGCCTGTATCTGAGTCCCCCTACTCAACGCATCTACCACTTCATTACCTTTCCATAGTGTGTAGGCAATCACAAAGTAAAAATACTGAAGGTAATCAACCACATTTTCTATCTAAAAATAATCTCTCACCGAGTAAATATATACCTAAGGCTATTTGGATCATTGAATACAAAAATATTCTCTCCCGAAAGATAATTTCTACCACAGCGTTAAACATGAAAAACTGCACCCAACTTGAGATTATGTGTCGGGAAGTTCCTCTCGTGGAGCCTCAATTGTCGAGACCCATATGCAAGGAATACTTCCGCTGCATAAGAATCTATCCTTTCCTGATAAACTGATGTTTCATAGTAAATGGTGCACCTCTTGACCAACTCCATCAAAACCAGTATCAGTGCTGAACTCAATCTTCTTTTCAGATTCTAAAAGGATGAATCACAAGAATCTATCCATAGCTATATTTCACCCTTCTTAGTCTCTCCTGTTATTTATTCTACTAAGAATGAAATGACCAATATAAAATATCTTTAGTAATAAGACAACTCCAAAAAAAGAGGTACCTCATAGATTCTCTTAGGTTGAACCTTAGAAACTCTCTCTCTCACTGTCTTTTGGGCTAATGATACTCCGGTATCTAAGATAACATGACCCTGGAAGTGAATCAGGTCCATCCCAAAGTGGATTTTTTAGAGCTTATCCTATAAATGATGCTCTCTAAGTGTAGTCAATATGATCTCAAGATGGGTGGCATGGCCATGTAAAGTTTGATATTATACGAACATATAATCCATGATGACTACCATAATAGAATCCATGTTAGGATGGAATAACTAGTTAATCCGTTCCATGAAAATATCTAGAACATTCATGAGATTTAACGACATAACCAAATACTCATTTAGAACATACCAACTCCAAAAGGCAGTAAGAGGTATATCTGATAGTCTAACATGAAAATAATGATAAACAGATCTTAATAAAATCTTTGAGAAAACCTAGACTCCTCATAGATGATCAAAGATATCATAAATCCTCAGAAATGAATATAGGTTCTTGATTATAAACTAGTTCACCTTCTAATAATGCTCACACAGTCTAATGGTACTGTCTGCTTTCTTCTCCAAAAAGACCAGAGAACCCTAATGAGAAGTGTTAGATCGTATGAAACCCTCCACCTAAAACTCATCAAACTGCTTGATGAGGTCCCCTAACTCTTGTGTAGCCATCCTATAAGGAGTAAAGGATAGTGGTTCCACTTCTGATGCAATATCGATAGAGATATCAAGCTCCCTCTCCAGTGGTAAACCTAAAAATTCATCAATAATGGAATCTCTATGATGATCAACCACTAGAGGAAAGTCCATATATGTAGTCCATGTTGAGTCAATAAGGTTTTACTTATGACTTTTCCATTCCTTATTGTTTTGAAAATCACAAACACATTATACTTCATCAAATATATATTTTACTTCTATAAGGAAAATTTCCTTTCCAAAGGAATTTACCCCTACCATATTTTCATTGCTCATATCAATATTTTTCTTATGAATAAAAATCGGATTCATATCTAAAACCTCAGAATCATATAATATGTAGATGTAAAGAATTCTGTTTTAGGTTCTGAATTTTGGATATGAACTCTAATGAAGTTCCATTCTGAATTTTGGACACGAACTCTAATGAAGTTCCATTCCGAATTATGGATACAAACTCTAATGAAGTTCCATTCCAAATTCTGTATAAGAAATCTAATTTAGTTCCATTCTGAATTCGGGATACAAACTCTAATGATGTTCCACTCCAAATTCTTGATATAAACTCTCATAAAGTTCCACTCCGAATTATGGATCAGAACTATCATAATGTTCCACTCCGAATTTTGGATACAAACTCTCAGAAAGTTCCACTCCGAATTCTGTATACGAACTCTCACAAAGTATAACTCTGAATTATGGATACAGACTCTAATGAGTTCGACTCCAAACTCCTACAAGTTTGACTCCGAACTTTGTAAGTTCATATTATGAATTCTAGTGAAACTAGAGTCTGAATTTACTTATAAATTTAGACTTCGGATTTCTACAAAATTCAGGTTCTGAATTCCTATAAATCAAAATCGGAATATCTCATTATTATAAACTCCTCATTCCATTTTGGTTAGACTTCGAACTTTTTTTTCATAAATTATGAAAATCAGTTTGGTTATACTTACACTTGTTTCATTACAAAAATATGTCGTTCTATTAGTTATTAACTAACCGTTGGTTGAGTGACACATATACAGGTCCCTCCAAAATTAAAGGAATAATATGACTATAGGATGAGGGATCCTACCGTTGGAGCTTCACCTATAAATAGAAGTTCATTTGAATGAGATCGTGAAATAACATTGACACATCTTTGAGATTTATGCTTACATTCCGATGAAGTGATTTCTAGAGAGAGAGAGGATCTTATCAACTCTAAAAGATTCCTGCAGAATGTTTGAATAGCTTGTTCAAACTTTTCATAGTGCAGACTTTCTTCGTGTGACATTGATTTTTGCTTATTACAATGGAGGGTTTTTGAGGATTGGAAGATAGAGGTTCCAACACCTTGAAGTTGAGGGCTTCCTTGCTGAGGAAGACAGAGGTTTCGACTACCTGATAGTTGAGGGCATGCGGGGATTGTAAGACAGACTCCGATCTTTGTATCGAGGGATTACCCTGGTGTGGGTAAGACATACTTACTTGAAAGTATAAATCAAGTGACCTTTAACTAAGGTTGTTGGATCCCCTTATCTTTCTGTTAAAAGAGTTATTGTTTGATTACTTGTAGTTTTACTACTTTTTTGCTGCATTTTTTTATTACTAAGGAAAGTATAACTTTCTTATACTTCCTTACTTGTACTCTGAATTAGTTAAATTCTATACGCTTTAAGGTAGAATCTTAATCTTTCTAACTTTTGGTATGTTTCATTTCAAAAATCAGTTTTTTCGAATCTAGAATTTTTATAGTACTCGTAGAGGTCTTGTGAATTATCCTGTTTAACCTTGATAAACATAACCATCCTAAAAATTTCCTTAAGGAATTTTAAATGTTACAATTCACCCCCCCCCCTCTTGTATCTGAGAATCTCATTCTTATTCAATCCTACGTTTGGTATATCAGAGTATATCATACTCCGAGTTCTAATATCCTATCAATTGGTATAAGAGGAGGTAAAATCATACCATTTACCAATCTAACACTTGGTAATAGAAAATTTTTTCCATCTGAATTAATCTCATGATTAAATTCAGAAGGGAATTCATGGAATTGATATTTCGGATTCATATTTCCAGGTTCATACTTTTCAGAATCTATTTTTTTTGGAATCATAGTTCGGATTCATTTTTTTCTCAGAGATACAATTTTTTTTGCATAGAATACTTTCTTTGATTACAAAATTTTACTTATAACAAGTTTGTGTGCCAAAGTTTTTCTTAAGGATGGAAGGTTTAAATGTTGGTTCTATCGACAACTTAAATCCTACCAGACCACCTATCTTTGATGGAAATGATTTTGAATATTGGAGATATTGTATGTAGAATTTCATTATCAATACTGGGGTAGATAACATTTTCATGATTAATGGTGGATACAAAATTCTTGATAAGGAAGTTAGTGCTTTTACTAATCAAGAAAAGCATGATTACCAACTCAACTATAAGGTACACAATACTTTACTTTGTTCAATGACTAGGAACATATATAACCAAATTTATTCTTGTGAAATAGCTATCTGTATATGGAAGAAACGTGAAGTTTCAAATTTTGGTACATCCAAAGTCATAGAGACATGAAGCGCTAGGTTGAGAGCTGAGTACCATGGGATTAATTTTCCTTATGGAGAACCTATAAGCAAAGTACAACAATGGTTTATGACTGTTGTGAATAGATTACAATCAATGGTAGATAATGGTTTGGATGATGAATATCTTATGGATAAGATTATAGATATCATTCCAAATGAGTGGGAATCAAAGAGGACTGTTATCGATGAAAAAAGGAATGTTACTCAAATTTCGTTAGATGAACTATTTTGAACTCTTCTTCAACATGAGACTAGAATGAAGAGTGATGCTAACAACATTAAGAAGAATAATGGGAATGGTAGTGTTTCTTTTACTACAAATTCAAATCACATGAAAGATAAGACCCCTGAAAGAGGTAATAGATCCCAGTCTAATAAGGTTATTATCCAATCAAAATCTATTGAGAGTGAAGTCTCAGAAAATGAGTTAGCTAATCTTGCTTAGAGGATGAACAAGATAGCTGGACAAAGAAATTTCCATCCAATTATAAGAAGAAGAAAAGAAAGATAAGAAGGATTCAGAGGTCACATGCTATGAATGCAAGAGAGCCGGACACATAAGTCCTGATTGCCCTATGCTAAAAAGAAAAGAGAGGAAAGAGAGGCATTCTGAAAGGAATATAAACAAGTATTACAAGTATAAAGATAATAATGTTCTGAAAGCCAATGACACCTGGAGTGTAAATGGTGGAGACTCTTTAGATGAATCTTCTAGATAGAAGAATATTGGTCCTATATCCAGTCTACCTATTGGAAGTTATTGCTTTAGGGCTAAGGTACATAGTGCTGAATCATTGACCAATGATTATTTAAATGCTAATGATAGTAAATATTATAACTCTTCTGATGAATAAAATACATTACCAACCTATGAAGATGTTTCAAGGTTTTCTGAACTTCTTGAGATTGAGAACTAAAAACTCATGAAAAATAATGATAAAGAAAACTCTAGGAATACTATTCTTATTAAAGAAATATCAGATCTATCTAGAGATCATGATAATAAATACTCTGATTTTGAAAGTATTTCAAAAAATCTTGACGAAGTAAGTTATGAGAAGAATAATCTTTCTAAAGAACTAGAAAATTTAATTTCTAAGAAAGATGTTTTTGATCCTAGATCTAGTTCCAAATCACATGTTTTTGAAGACAAGAACCTTGTTATAAAACTCAAATCCGAAATATTTTCCTCGAGGAAGTGTTTTTAATAATTTACCCTAGTTAAAGAAAGTTTTTATAAAATTTATTCACAAATCCGACCTCGAAGGAATACTTCAGGTTTTGGTTACAAAAGTTCAAAACTGATTTTTAGTAAAAACTACTTTGTACCTCAAAGTGCCCCATTTTTCACAAAGTGTCAATGTGGTGGTCACTGGGAAAAGAATTGTTCATTAAACAAAACCCAATCTTAAGGATTCCATAAGGCTTATTTTTCAAATAAAATGTGGGTACCCAAAATTTTTCTTTCAAAAAATTCAGGATCCAAGCATGTTTGGATTTTGGAAACCTAATATTTTTCTTATTTTCAAGAAAATATGGAAAGTACCAACATCAATACATGGTACATGGATAGTGGATGTTCCAACCATATGACTGGTAATAAAAGATATTTTGAAATGATTATCAAGACAAAAGGAGGAAAAGTAACATTCAGAGATAATGCTCACGGTGAAATTATTGGTATAAGAAACATCTTTTTTCTTGGAAAAACATTGATTTCAAACGCTTTGTGTGTTAATGGTATTAAGAACAATATCATCAGCATAAGTCAATTCTGTGATGAAGGATACCTTGTGTATTTTAGGATTGATAAATTCTTAGTACACAATTACAAGGAAGAGTTTATTCTTTCTACCAATAGGCAAGATATTGTTCACACACTCACAGATTATGGATTTAGTTTTACTAAGACTCAAATTTTTTGTGATAACACAAGTGCCATTTCCCTCAGTAAAAACCATTCACATCACTCCCAATAAAAACACATAGATATTAGTCATCGCTTTCTTAGGGATCACACACAGAAAAGAGATATCATTCTTCAATTTATCAGAATGCAAGATCAACATCCTGAAATTTTCAAAAAAGAATTACCCTCCAATAGATTTGAATACATTAAGTAGAAGATAGGAATGATAACTGTGAGGTAATATTCCTTTATTAACATCTTCTTGAATCCATCTCTTTACAGAATTAAAATCCTTTTCATAAGGGGGTACATTTTTTATAAGCCTTTCAAAAAAATTCGTAATAAATCTTTCAAAAATTTTCATTATGAGTCTTTCAAAATTTTCATTATGAGTCTTTCAAAATTTTTCATAATGAGTCTTTCATAATTTTTTGTAATGAGTCTTTAAAGAATTTTCGTAATAAGCCTTTCAAAATATTTCGTAAAGAAGTTTTCCTATTTGAAATTTCCATAATGATGTTTTTGTACTGGGAATTTTGTTAATGAATTTTTCGTACTGGAAATTTTCGTAATGATGTTTTTGTATTGGAAATTTTGTTAACGATGTTTTCGTACTAGAAATTTTTGTAATGAAGTTTTTGTACTGGAAATTTTTGTAATGAAGTTTTTGTACTAGAAATTTTCGTAATGAAGTTTTCTTACTGGAAATTTTCGTAATGATGTTTTCGTACAGAAAATTTACATAATGATAATTTTCGTAATGAGAATTTTCGTAATGGGAATTTTCATACTCATATTTTTCGTAGTGAGTTTTTCATAACGAGTTTTTCATTGTCAAACTTTCTTCAAGAAGAATATATCCTATTATTAATAAACTTCCAAGCCAATCCAAAATGTATGAATTCTTTAAATAAGTTTTCATAATGATTTTTTAGTTGCTGGTATGTTTATTTTCTTATAAAATTTCTTGGATTTGCTTCATTAATACTAATTTTTTTTAAAAACCTTAAAAGATTGGACTTAAGATTTTCTTATGGGAATGATTTCAACTATCAGATCAGATCAGAGAATTTGTCAACCGTTAGATTGTTTTTGGAAGTTCAATGGTTAGATCCATCGCCTATATAATGGGCACCCCCATTTGTGTCCCGCATCATTTTCAATCTCTCACGTGCTGAAACTCTACCTCACTTCTTAAAGGTCGTTCGAAATCGTTCAGTGCTCCTCCATTCTGAATGTCTGTAGAAGCCACCTCCCAAGATATGTCTTCTATGAAGCCAATATCAAAATGGATAGTCTATAGGGAAAGGATGTTCCATTCAAACGTTTTCAGTGAGTATAATTCATCAATATGAAAGAATATCAAACTCAATGGTTGGGATGATTTTTGTGTATCCAAACCAGGGAATCATGATGCTGTTTATATAGATTTTCTTGTAGAGTTCTCTGAGTCTGTTTCCTTCTATGAAGAATATGGCAAAGAAAAGTTTTCTTTCAAGCCTTATGGTAATACTCAAATGCTTTATTACACCAAGGCTGTATGCTTGGTGGGGCTCTCATATGATGGTGAAGCATAATTTTGCTCACATAAGTTACCAGATGTGCAAGTACATTTTATCAAAGTGAAAGAAATGGAATGCCTTAGACTTAAAGATGATATAGACACCTAATATTTCTCATATTTTCACCAGAAACCATATTTTTTAGTGTCGGTTCAATGGTTTTTCGTTCTGAGAAGAAGAGATAAGGATATCCAAAATAAAAGTTGTATTTACATCTTGGATTTCTTGGTAAATCTAAGAACGATCAATCTGATGAGGAAAGTTATTATTACAATTCAGGACATCAAGAATGGGTTTTTGAATGCTCAAATTATTATGTATCCTACTCTTATCTCTAAGATTATTATTTGGTGTCTTGATTCGTTCAAGGTTTCTTGCACTTCCAAGCCGAGAATTTGTAAGATGATTCTGATAATTGATGATACATTAAAGAGGATGAAAGCTGGTTTTTCAAAAGAATTAAGGTGAGATTTACTATCTACCAAAGGATGCTGCAGAAGTTGTTCCAGAAAAAGTAGAGAAAGAAGAACCATATAATAAGGCAGGGATGAAGAGGAATCTTAAGGAAGTGGTGGCTAAAGATAGTACCCCTGAAGCTAAGGAAAACCAATCCGAACCTCCCAAGTTTAAGAAATAGAAAGAATATCTAGATGAGGTGGCTAATAAATGGAGGGAAGATAATGAGAGAAGGAAAGAAGGGGATCCACAGTTCGGATTGGTCCCTGTTGAGGCTAAGGACTTAAGAGAAACAATTACTAATGAGCTGGAGAGGAAAGAAAAGGAGAAGAAGATGAAGAAGAAAATGGCTAAATCTGAAGTAGTAAAATCTCTTTTGAAATCTATAGAAATAGCTTCTGAGAAGATTCCCGTATCGGAAACTTTTGTTTTTCAATCATTACCGGAGACCCCTGGAAAAAATTACTTCACTCCGGAAAAGTCTAAAGGGAAAGAGGTCGTTGAAGTAGAACATAAAGAAGCTGTTAAATATGTAGAAGAAGAAGTGGTTAAAAGAGAAGAAGAAGATAAATAAGTAGAAGAAGAATAAAAGTAGAGGAAAGAAGTGGTGATCTAGATGAATTGATTAAACAAGTAGAAGATTAGCAAGAGAAGGAAAACCTATCAGAAAAAATACCACTCTGAACATCTTTGGCCGAGTCCTCAAATCTAGTCACTTCAGGAAAGGATGTTGAGGAAGAAGGTAAGGAAGATAAAGAAAAGGAAGAAGAAAATGAAATTGAATCATCTGAGGAAGTAAGCTATGAGATGAAATATATTGTAGAAGAAGCAGAGATGGAGAAACCAGATGAAGATAAGATTGTTCAAGTATCTGAAAGTGAGGAAGAATCTCTTGATGAGGCAGTTCTGAAAGCTGATAAGGGGAAGCAAGTTCTTATGGACACCCCAACAAAAGATATCATTAGGAAGAAAGAAGTTGGTGGTTCTTCTAGAAGAAACCTGGTGGAAATTGAAGAAGAACAGTCCCCAAGCAATGTGTCTGATTTTGAATCATCATCACTGGGTAATGATTTTGTTGTTGAATCATTGAAGAAATTGGTGGACACAATTCCTATCCTTCCCACCACAGACTCTAGTTTCCAAATGGTACAAAAAAGCCTAAATCAGAAATCAGAATCCATATCCATGGTGATGGACAAGTGTGTGAAGATTGAGTTTGATCATAGAAACATTCTTATCAATTATGATGTTCAGAGAAAATCTTGCAGAAAAATCACTCTATGGTAAAAGAATGTTGATGATGACTTGGCTGAGTTTGATCATTTTCAGAATTATGTAAAAGATTTTTTTGATACAGAGGATACAAAAATAAAAGATCATCAGGATAAGGTGATCCCTGAAAAAAATTCTCAAAATCAATAGGTGAGGGATCTGAATGGTATGCTTAACACAATTTCTCAAAACTGGAAAGGGGAAAAAGATCATCGGATTGAGATTGAAGTGAATCTTGTAAAGCCGGATGAAATTATTAAGACATAGGCAGAGGTACTGAACGCCCATGATAAAAGGATAAAATCTTTGGAGAAGCAATCTGAGGAGGACCAAAAAGACTTGAAGAGGCTGAAAACCCTGTTGAAGAAGTTAATCCCCAAGGAAAAGGAAGATAAATTGAACAATCCGATTTTTTGTTGTTATGTATTTCCTTGTAAAAATTATTTCAACTCTAATTAAATATTTGGTTGCTTGTATCTTTTGTTGTTATGTACTAATGTTTCAGGTACATTATTTCTTTTCCATTTCCTCAATTCTTTTTGAAAATCACAAATGGGGAGAAGGAAAAAGAACTACTCAAAATATGGAGAAGGAAAAATCTAAAATGGAGAAGAAATTTTTCTAAGTTAAGAACTATCCTTAAGTAAGGAGAAGTTTCTTATAATGATGTTTTTCATTCCCATGATAATGAAAACTCCATTCCAGAATTCCAGAATACAATCCTTAGAGTTCCTAATCCTAAGGGGGAGTTAGTTGTATTCATCATCATCTATGAAAAAAGTGAGATAAGTTTTAATTTGAAAGTCCAAAGAAATTTTTTTTAAGTCCTTATATTTCTTTTTCAAAAGGTTGTTTGTGCTTTCCGAAAAGGGGGAGATTTTTGAGTCAATAAGGTTTTCCTTATAACTTTTCCATTCCTTCTTGTTTTGAAAATCACAAACACCTTATACTTAAGCAAATCTATATTTTACTTCTATAAGGAAAATTTCCTTTCCAAAGTAATTTACCCGTACCATATTTTCATTGATCATATCAATATTTTTCTTAAGTATAAAAATCAGATTAATATCTAAAACCTCAGAATCATATAATACATAGATATGAAGAATTCTGTTTTAGGTTTCGAATTCTAGATATGAACTCTAGTTATGTTCCATTACGAATTATGTATTGTAAATATAATGAAGTTCCATTCCGAATTCTGGATACGAACTCCAATGAAGTTCCATTCTGAATTCTGGATACAAACTCTAATGATGTTCCATTCTGAATTCTTGATAAGAAATCTAATGAAGTTCCACTCTGAATTCTGGATACAAACTCTCATAAAGTTCCACTACGAATTCTGGATATAAACTCTCATAAAGTTCCACTCCGAATTCTGGATACAAACTCTCATAATGTTCCACTCCAAATTCTAGATATGAACTCTCACAAAGTTCAAATCTGAATTATAGATACGAACTCTAATGAGTTCGACTCCGAACTCCAACTAGTTCGACTCCAAACTTCTACGAGTTCAACTCCGAACTCTGTATGTTCAGATTCGGAATTATTGTGAAACCAGACTCTGAATTTCCATAGATATTTGGACTCTGGATTTCTATAGAATTCAGGTTCTGAATTCCAATAAAACAGAATCAGAATATCTCTTTATTATAAACTCCAAATTCCATTTTGGTTAGACTCTGAACTTTTGTTTGCTTACATTCCAAACATTAGTTTGGATATACATACACTTGTTTCATTACAAAATGATGTCATGCTTTCAGTTATTAACTAACCATTGGTTGAGTGACATGTATATAGGTCCCTCCATAATTCAAGGAAAAATATGACTGTTGGAGGAGGGAGTCGACCGTTGGAGCTTCGCCTATAAATAGGATCTAATTTGAACGAGCTCAAGACACAACTTTGATACATCTTTGAGAGCTATTCTTACATGATGTTGGAGTGATTTCTAGAGATATAGGATCTTACCCACTCTCAAATCTTCATGCATAAATTTTGAATAGCTAGTTCAAACATGGCCTTATGCAGGCTTGCTTCGTGAGACTCCGATATTTGTGTATTACAATCGAGGGCTTCTGGGGATAGGAAGATAGATGTTCCAACACCTTGAAGTTGAGGGATTCCTTACTGAGGAAGACAGAGGTTGTGACTACATAATAGTTGAGGGTTTGGGGGGATAGAAAGACAGACTCCAATATTTGTATCGAGGGCCAACCCTGGTGTGGGTAAGGTAGACTTGCATCAAAGTATAAATCAAGAGACCTTTATCCAAGGTTGTTGGATACCCTTCTCTTTGGGTTAAAAGATTTATTGTTTGATTACATGTAGTTTTACTACTTGTTTTTACGATGCTTTTTGTATTTATAAAGATAGTATAACTTTCTTATTCTTCCTTACTTGTACTCTCATTTAGTTAGATTCAATACGCTTTAAGGTAGAATCTTAAATTTTTTAACTTTTGTTAAGTTTCATTTCTAGAATCACATTTCTGGAATTTAGAATGTTTTTAGTACTCATAGAAGTCTTGTGAATTATCTCATTTAACCTGTTAAACATAACCATCCTAAAAATTTCCTTAAGGAATTTTAAAAGGTATAATTCACCCCCTCTTGTATCTGAGAATCGCATTCTTATTCGATCCTACATTTGGTATATCAGAGTATATCATACTCAGAGTTATACCATCCTAACAGTGCCCTGGTCATCCAGATATATACTAGCAATTTGGTCTATAATTCCTCCAAACCCATAAGTCTTGGGTCTAGATCTACCCGCATGGGAATCCCATTCGCCCATATTTAGAAAAGATATTCCCTCTGGTGATGTGAAACTCACCCTACAGTGATAACAGACAAAAAATGCATAAATGGAGACCGACCAGTCCATCCAAATAATGACATCCAATCCTGTAATATCTATGACATTGAGGGCCCATAAAAGTGACACCCACCATGCTCAAGAGATCACTCATTGCACTGACATGCACCAGCCATCCAAATCCCCAACAGATTGCCTAATGTAATAACTTAATCATATGTAAAGATACAAATCTCATGTATTTACACAAGGGAAAAAAATATAAAACACTGGGAATTACCTATATCAAAATGAGAATATGTTAAAACTAAGGAAACTAGAATCATACCTCTAACTATATGGCTTCTGGGATCCTTATCATAGAGGTTCTGTTCCATTGAAAATGTCTAACTTGTACTGTGACCATACAACCCTGCCTGACTACCCTGAGCCAGTCCACCCTGTTGTCTCTAAAAACCAATTCCCAGTATACTATGACTATGAGCACCTCCTCAGTCTGAACGGCCTGACTAACTCCAATTTCATAACAAATGAGTAACTAGTAGTCCTACTTCTGAATATAAAGAATAACAGATCCACTCTCCATAGCGGCTGGTGAGAATAAATGGAAAATCACTAAATATGGCCCATCTTTCCTCAAGATCGACATTGAATAGTGTCTCTCGGGCATAGAGGTATCATGTTCCCACTCTTCCATCACTCGTAACACCTCACCAGGATACATGAAGATACATCCCTAATACTGGAATCACTGGGTAAAGGCTTTCTATTATGCTTCTAGATATCAAATAGAGGAGTACCAATCTTAGATAATGAACCGCCCAAGATCATAGCTCCGAACTCCCTCATATAGGGCTCTATAATTAGCACCTGATTTACTGTAGTAGTCGCCAAAGTCATCCTGAAAACATTCACCTATGATCAGATTTCGTACCTGAGACTTTCCTCAAATCTCCAAGCCAATGTTAACTCATAACCTCCCAAAATAGGTGCGATGCATGAAATCTCAATAAAGGGATTATAATAATCCCTCACTAAAAGTGTTCCTTTTCCCATGTGCATGAACTCCCAAGCATAGTCAGTGCTCAACATCTCATGGTAAAATTAATCATAGAAGGTCCTCTATGACTCTTCCCAAGCAATATCTGGATAATGTCACTCATGTGAGATAACATACCATTGTATCTTGGAATAATCATGTAGCATGTACATCACAATCTTCACCCTCCTATTTGGAGGAGTCTCCAGATGCTCAACGATAGAAAGAATGTCCTCTAACCATTAATATGTAGACTTTAGGCCTTTATCCTTTGAAAAGATGGATGATTCTGCTACTGGAACACCCACGTCAACTCTCCAATATCTGGGGTAGGATGTGGTGATCCCTTAAAAGGATGCATCATCCTCATAAAGGTTTCAAAGAACTATGAATCAGAACCAATGTTTGGTAAAATATATGGTTCCAAGATGGAAATGATAGTAGGATCAACTTGTAGTCCCTGATCTACCATTTCAAATTTCTAATCTTTTCCATATACCTAGAATAAAACCAGAGGACTTCATGGTGGAATGACTCTATAAGGTCAAGCCCACACCTTAGTTCATCATTATCAAGGAAAAATACTCATAATTGAAAGAAAATAACGGGAGAAAGAAATCATCCATGTTGCAAAAAAGAAGGTTAAATGGCATTTAGAATCACTACATAGTGTGTTCCCTTAAGCCTTGATATGGGTGTGTACCTCTACCAATATAGGTCACGTAACATCCCATACACATGGTGTGTTCCACCTACGATACGGTGTGTACCTGAATATTCCCTCCTACCCAAATTCTTCTACATGACTAGAACTACAAGGTTCTCTCCTAGTGTCACACTACATGGCGTTTTAACCCTAGACATTACATGTTCACCCTAGACATAGATTGTAATACGTAAGTTCCACCCACATGTTTCGTTAGCGACATGGGAGGATACACAGTCTTTTAAAGCACAATGTGTACTTCTAGTACCCGGTGTGTTCTTCCAAACATTTATCAACCATGTCTCTCTATTCATATAGTCAGTCACATGGTCAACGCTTCAAGGCATGTACATACGGTACACAGTGTGTAATTAAGAAATGTTTGTTTCCTCTAGAATAGGAGAACACATGGTGTTTGTTCATAACATCACACGTCGTGTTGTTTGGGTTTCCAGATAGTATGTTTCTGAAACTTCTCAAGAATCCACATAATCATAAATTTTTTTCCAAGACATGCCATGTTCTGATCTGTGAGATCCCATACTCCCTGTGAATAATTGTTTAGCATCATTATTCATGTCATATCATAAAATAATTTAATTAATTTTCAAACAAGATCCACCAAATTATGATCCAAGTGGGCCCATAATGCCTTAGGGACCAAAGCATGGCGTCTATCCAAATGAAAAATAATATATTCCAATAACCTATAAAAATAGCAGGTATCCCTATCATCACTTCTATTAAAACATCATGTATATCGAGAAAAACATATATCACAATGACATTAAATTAGTAATTCAAAATAAATGGAATGAAAAGAATGAATGACATGTGATCTCTATCAAGTGCCTATATGATGCATATGATGTAATACCCTCATATCAACTTGTTGTAAATGAAATAGAACCACAAGTATAAATATCATGAAAGCACAAAACAAGTGAATCACCCAACGGTGAAATCATATAAACTGTAACAATTACAGATCCAAAAAAAAATCAATATTCAAGGTAACAAGGATTTTCCCAATACACAAGTCATATAATCTTTGGCACAAATTATTACTAACAACCTATTTCTTCCTATCATAGTCTATAAGATCTAAATAGTGAGGAAAAGCAGAAAATCCCCACTCTGATACCACTTTGTAACATCTCGGATCCGGGTGCCGCCAAAAGGTTCCCCGTATGTAGTTGGCCAAATTTCCTCAAATGTATTTCCCCAAATTCCAGTGGATGCCGACTAGCAGTGAGGGACTAGGGTGCGATATTGTGGAAACAATTCCCTCATTGGTACAGTACACATAGTGGGAGACAAATATTAAAAAATAATGGGACACTAGTACCATACAATAGCAGTAAATAGCGGAAGACTTATAGCAATAAAACATCGGAAGAATATATAAATGTTTAATGTCACATGTATCTGGGGAATTAATCCAAACAAGTAAAAATTATGGAAATACAATACAAAAACCAAAGTACAAAAATTAGTAAACACCAATATCATCTCAATCCTAAGCTTGTTCCTATGCTCTTCAGTTCCGACAACAATCATGTACTTGATGAAGAAGGGTGATTTCCCTTAGCTATGACTACAATCATATAATCTACATGGGTCTAAAAGCATGACCCCAATATGGTGAGAGATTAATACTTTTAGGAAGAAAAAAAAATATAAGTTCCAAACTGTATGTGAATATATATATATATAGTTGGTAATTTGTAGAAATGAAGTAATAAACATTAAAATACTCCAAAGTAAACAATCCTACCATTTTAAATTACATTCATTTAAATTTATTATTAATTATTTGAATCATTTAATATCATGATCTAGTATTTTATATATATCCCCCTATGTGATATTATCAACTATATGTCTCAGAATAACATTTATACAATCAAGTAATCCAGTCTAAGCTTTTCTTTTGATTAGAAGACTTGTCACAGTCATTAAATATATCATATAAAAACCTCTGGGAAATCTCTCACAATATAAACCCTTTGGGTTAACATTACACAAGTTCATTAAATAACGACCCTTGGGGAAGCAATCATGGTTTAACCCCTTTTGAATAACATAGGACTAATCATTTACAAACGACCTCCAGGGGATCTATCATGATCAATAACCCTAGGTCAACATAGAATAAAAAAATCTTAAATGAACCCCTGGGAATATCTCACAGTCAATACCCCTTGGGTTAATATCGTCACTAAGTCTCTCACAGTCTTGTGTAAATGAACATGGAAACCCCCATAGTTTTCCCTAGTCCGTGGCTCTCAAAGTCCATTGGAAAAACAACATGCATATCATATAAAAGCATCACATGTAATCTATAACTACTACCTAGATAAACTTTCGCAAAGCATACCACATGCATTTCATATAATTAATAAACTCCATCCTAATCAAACATGTCATGTAATAAAAGTAATTCCTAACAAGAAAACTAGACTAAATGGCTATAAACAATCAAATAAGAGAAATTCACCCATGGGGTGTTCGTGTAAAACTAATTGAACCTTACTCCTGAGAAGCAACCCTTAATCGAAAAATCAAACCATATTAGGTAATAACCATAGTTAAACTCCATAACACACAATAACCTAAATTTTGGTATATGAAAGTCTAGAATAAATAATCTATAGATGAACAACGAAAGCCCGAAACTACCTACCTTGATGTCGTATGGTCAATACTCTTGATCATCAGCCCTTGAATTAGCATAGATTGGCATAGATCAACATAAAGGGAAAATAATCTGCACCTTTAATCAATAAAGGGAGATTAAGAATCAGGAAGTAATACTCTTGGGTATTTGATAACTCATCGGTGGGATTCCAATGCACCCGACGATGTCTTAAATGAAGGTCGGACGAAGAATCGGGAGGGGATCAAAGTTCTTCGACCGTTCTATTACTCTACTGTACAAAAAAAGTAGATAAGAAGGTGTTTTAAAAGATGATACAGGACCCCGATCTGATTTATCAAATAAAAAGAAACTACATGGGGTGTTACTTAAAGTTACATGCCATGTAGTATCCTTAACCGACCCCGACTTAAACAATCTTCGAGGTCACCTATATGGCCATGTACTCAGATATTATATGGCCATTACATGGCTGTATGCGGTACTCGGGTACATGGAATGTACTCATAATTATATGTTTTGTACTTAGAATATCTCAATTTCTTCAATTTTCTTAAAAAATATCTCCAAAACAGGATCTGTACCTGGAATGGAGAGTCGATTTCTTACATTTTAATAAATCTAGTTGTTTACAAACTTCACTTTAAAAAACTATTTTATAATAAAAAAATAGTTGATCGATCATAACTAGATAATGAGGCCCATTTATATTAAAAAAAGTTCCTTAGAAATAAAAAAAACAATATCCAAATATATTTTTTTATTCAAAAATATGTTGCTTTCTAGCATATATGTCTTCCTGTTCATATTTATTAAGGAAAGAACAAAAAAATCCATTTCAAAAATAATGAAATTTAGATATTATAAATATTATAGATGTATAATAATAGCTTCATGTCCAGATAAAACAGCATAAGTATCTTCAATGTCTATGAATTCTTGATGATTATAACCTTGTAAATCCACTTTCTCATTATATAATACTATGATTACATTTTCATAGCATTTATTTACGAAAAAATATTTTCAAAAAATTAAATTAAAAACATCTGGACATTCAACTAATGTCTAAATATGATTCTTATCAAACTCATTGTCTTCATCTTGAATTTATTTTATCTAATAATAATCACATAAATCATCATGGGGAGTCTCTGTCAAATTGTAATATAAAATACAATGTTCACATTCACTTATAAGAAATATATAATTTTAATAAGATCTCCGACATCACAGATTATTTTATCACAAGAATGATTTCTATGGATTTTCAAATGCATTGGGTTTATAAAAGTCAATTCATGAACTACATGTTGATTTTCTTCTTGATGTAAAACTTCTGAAAATAAAATTCATTTGTTCTCTCATAAGAAGAATTATCCATCATGGGATAAAAAATAGTTTTTTATATAATATTTTTAAAATGTGGATTGAGGTATTTATAAAACAAAAGTGTATTTTTCTTCAAATTTTACCTATATTATTACCATAACAATACGTCTATTTTCATAAACACCATAACCCTTAATAGTTGAAAAATAGCCTTGAAATACTCTATTATATGATTTTTAACAAATTACAAGTAAATTATATTGACTATTTAGGATGAATACATTATACCAAAAAGTAATAAAGTATTAATGTTTTTGGTTTCTTCCTATTCACAAATAATAAGTGATCTAATTATATAAAGGTCTTGGAAAAATTTGATTTATAAAATAGATGGTAGTAATAACTTATACAACCCCAAAATTATTGTCAATTGAGTATTAACTAAACATGGATATATTAACCTCCTAAATAACATTGTTTCTCTTTTCAACTACACTGTTTTTTTACATTTTCTACGAGTTGAGAATTTAGTATTATACCTTTTTAGAAACTGAAAGTGTCAAAGATAGAATTTAAAAATTATCCTCCCTAGTCACTAAAAATAGTTACCAAAGAAAAATAATCCTTATTTTTAACATAAGAAATATAATTTTGAAAAAGAAAAAAGTCTTCTTAATTTAGATCTAGAAAATAAAGAAAATTATATCTATTGTATTTATAAACTAAAACATATAAATATTATTTTATTATAATAATTATAGTTTTTGTGGGACTAAATAAGTCCAAATACACTATTCTTGAAGCTTTATATGTTTAAAATTAATAAAAATATTTAATTATTGAATTATTTTTTATTCCAAATTTACAAGGACCACATTCCTTGGATGAAATAATCTTATGATTCTTTATACCAACAATTATAACTTTTATATAAATTTTGACTAAATTTAAGACACTAAAACCAATAAACCATATGTGTAAAAAATATTGAACTTCTTCTACCATATGGAAAGATAGATCATGTATTTTAAGGATATTAAAAATATTTTTGTATATATTATATTTCATTTTAATTTTTTTTAATTTTACCACCATAACTATTAATAGTAAAATACTCATTCTTGAGTTTCACATGCTAAAATTGGTCACATATTGACCTATGCTGAAGATGTTTTGATTAAGTGCTTGTAAAATAATACATTTAAAATAATTGGTTTTCCAATATGAAGAATATTATGTATACCATAGATTTCTCCTTGAGAATTCTCAACAATAGTCATATTCCCACACTGAATCGTTATAAAATTATGAATAAATTGCATGTTTCCATTCATATTATTGTAAAGAAACACTATCCAAATACCAAATATTTTTTGGCACTCATCTTATTTTATTACAAACATAAAAACATATATTTATGGAACCCAAAAATTCTTGGGACAAGAATTGTTAGAAAATAAAATATTATGAATCCAAATCTGTCCAAAAATATTTTTGAACAATAATTATCCATTACAAAATTATTTTTCATGAAATCTAAAATATTATACATTATTTAAAATAATTTATTTTTTAAATTTTCAATACTTTGAAAATTAGGTAAAAAAGATTCACGCATTATGATGAAATTTATTTCTAAAATGGTGTTTTTCATTTGTAAAACCATTCTTCGAAATATTTTTACAAAGATTAATTTGTTTATAATTGTTATAATAAATTTCATTTATAGAATTAAATTCTAATAAAAATTTCATTACATTCAAAATATATGAATATAGATTAAAAACTAATAAATTATCTTCACAATTTTTTTAGAATTACTTTTCTCAAATTATTTAGTTAGATTTTAAATTTATATAGAAATTAGTGAAATTGTTTACCTATCTTTAGATAATTATAACTTATAATCCTTATGTTTTTTAAAAACATTACAATTTGTTTCTATTAATGTAGTGAAATTATAAATTTTCTCAAAGCCAAGTAAAATTTCCTCATCTACAGATGAAGTATATTTTACATAATTAGATGAAGATGAATTTTCATCCATAGTGTAAAGATGATTTTAATTAAATGTCCAAATCTTGTGTGGTTCTGAAAATACAGTTTCCTCAATGAATTCATTTGTATTTAAAATGTTTTGAAACGAAATGATCTTCTTTTGATCATCACTACTGATATAAAATTATTATCATAGTAACTATATTTTCAACTTGCACTTTTAGATTTATAATTTTCAGTCTTTTATTAGTATTTTGTCTAGAAATAATCAAAGAATGTTTTTCTTTCTTATCATTTATTTTCATTTTTATACAGTCACATCTAATGTGACTGATTTTCTTGAATTATAAATAAATTATCTCAGAATAAGTTTTCTTCTCATTTTTTTCTGTAGTGTTTCTATTATATCAATGATATAAATATTTCTTGAGAACTATTTTATTCATTATTTTTTTAAATATTAGCAAGTTAATTATCACTCTATTGGGATAAAAATATTTTTGTCCCAACATTTATTTTTTATTCTTAGAAGATTTATAATCCTTCTTTGTCAATAATTTTTTAATAAAAGTATTTTATGTAGAAGTAATGACTACTAAATTTTTCATATTCTATAATTTAAAAACATTCCAATCATTATTAATATCATATAAGAGAGACAGTCAGATCATCTAGATGATTATTTTCCAAGATCTTAGTATCATTAAGATTATTCCACTTAGAATCCCATTTTCAAGGAATAATCTCAATAATAATTTTGAAAAATTTTCATTATTCAGATATTTATCTCTTAGATATTCTAACTTATTTACAAATATAATAAATATATGAAGCACCTTTTATTAAGTTATATAACTATGAAATAAAATTATTGATAATAATCTTTGATAATTTCAATTCTAGTTTCAATGAATTTGATTTTCCCAATGTGAGTTACATCCATCTATTTCCAAATATTGTTCAGGATTCAAAGAAGAAATAAAGTTATATATGATAACCTTCATTGAGAATAACAAAGTGTTAATAAATTGATAGTTACATCTAAATTAGAATCAACCTTTCCCTCATTATCTGATCATGTCAACCTAAAAAAATCATCAGTTATTCCTTAAGATCCCAAAACATTTATTTTCTTCAATATTATTAAATATACTATTGTATTTTTAAAATTTTCTATACGTTAAGCCTATTGTAGTCTGTCTAATATTACCTACACATTTTATTTATTTTTATACTTATTAATCTTTGATATAATCGATTATATTTTTATTTATTAATTTAATTTTGTAGTTAAAAAATTAATATATACACATTACTAATCAATATTGATCGTTAAATTAATCTTACTTTCTATTTTTTATGTAAATTAATTTCAATAGGGGTTCAATTGAGTATTTTATTTATATGAAAATTAAATATGAAAAAAATAGTTTTATAAAACATAAATAATTTATTCATAGTTTAGGATATTCCTTTTATTGTAATGTGTCAAAATAATATTTTTGTAAAAATTAATAGTCATAAAAAACAATTATACATTAAATATAAAAAGATATCAAAGAAAAAAGTTGATAATGGTTATAAAATTAAAATATCATCTCTCCTATATAAAATAAATATAATCGATTAATACGTTATTATCCATATAATTTCATTAATTTTGAAACTAAAAATGGAAGGATGATATTTTTCACATATATAGTAAGTGGAAACACCGAGATCAAGTAGTGAGTAAGTGCCATCAAAAAGATTGAAAATTTATTATTCTAATAATTTATAATTTCTTATGTAAGGAATATAATTCTATATGGCATTTAATTGAAATGATTGGTTACTATCCCTTTTTTAAGTGAATTACAACCATTAAAAATGATTGGACATAAAATTTAAAAAATATGGATCATTATGAACAAAATATAAAATATTATTCAATCTAAATGAATTATTTTGAATTCATGAAAAATTTTATAGTTTTTCTTTTATTCTATCAAAATATTCGATTGAATTGATTGAGATCTTATTAGTTTCATATATAGGCATCAGGATCGGACCATTTGAATATGTGAAAATTGAGGTGTTTCACAATCAATAAAAATAAATTCATTAAGGTGTGATTATTATGTATAGAAAAACATAATAAATCCATCCATCATTCAAACATTTTTAAGAATAAAATAATAATTTAGAATAATAATTTATAAAATCTACCTATTATACTTCCCTATTTAACATTTCTAGACTTATTAAGGTGCCTATATTAAAGTTTTATTTTTACTTTGTAGATATTATTTCTCGATATCTTGAGAATATATTATCTTGTAGGTTGAATAAATGTTTTATGAGTCATCATTTTCTCATATTCAATAATTTATAGATATAATATTTTAGACATCGTTTTTATAAATATTTATGTACGTATTTATAGTAAGATAAATAATTTTAAATAATTGACACCACTAAAAAAATATTAATAACATAAATGTATTTTAATTATCAAAAAAAGAAGCATAAGATGAAAAATAACAAATAATTAAATAATATCACACATTTTTCTAATCATATGAAATAGTAAATAATCCCATATAATTTTAAAAAATTAATAAGATTATATTAATCAATAAATTCATACTTAATTCTCTTAAAATGAGTCATCATATACCATTATATAGGCAAAATCCAATCTAATCGTTTCCTAGTTATTATAATATTTAACAACTTTTATTGTTTCTAAAATATATTCTTATAATTTTAATATAATTTATAAATAAAGAAAATTATTTATCATATATTATTAATAATACATTAATTTTATTATATTCCACTTCTTCATCATAGTCCAATTGTAATTTTTTTATTATAACACTTCATTTCATTGGATTTGATGAATATTTCACTAATAAAAAAATTATGAATATTATTGATCAATATATCTATGGGGATAAAATGAATAGTTATTTATGTATATTCTTTAGAATTTCTGATTTATATGAAGCTATTATATTACTAAAATCAGTATAAGAAGAAAATTTCTGAATATTTTATGATGTTATTGACACTGTATTATGAAATAAAAAGTTTATTGATAAGAAAATGATGACCACATTAAGGCCCAAGTTTGTATAATGAGGAAAATGTTCATTATATTTGGTTCCTTTAAAATATTTATTATACCAATTAATCCTATAATTTTCAATAAAGGATCCATCATAGAGCATACACAATCTAGTAACTATGTCTCACAATGTGTCAGACGGGAAATATTGTCATGAATTATAAAATAATGTTATACTGGGGTAAATTGATCCCCACATCTAAATATAAATGTTTTCTTAATCCGTACTATAATTTTTTTTTAAATAATTATAAGATTTCATCAGCACATCAATTGATGATTATTTGACATATTTTGAATATGAAAGATTTAACGCAACTTTGGGAGATTCCTAGAAAACATTCCTCACCATCAATGTTTCCTGAAGGCCAACATGACCCATTTTCCTCACTCAACATAATGTCAAAATCCATTATAAATTAAATTCTAATTACAATTCCATTTATGTACATATACACTTCGTAGACATATAAAAATGGATTGATTAATAATACTACATACATATTATAGTGTTACTACCACCCACCTTCGAGGATGTATTAATTAAAATGATCCCCACATAACCTATTGTGGATATGTCCACCCATTAACCCCATAATAGGATAAAATACATGTTCCAAAAATGGTGCAACAAAATCCATCTTGGTATATACCATGAAATCATCGTCTACCAAATGATACTATAAGATTTATCTGAGGCTCCCTCATATCCAAAACACTTTTAAGGATCAAAATATAGATTCTTTTTTATAGATCACCAGTGGGAAACTAGTTTTAAAATATGTGTGACCTATTAAACTGAAAACAATATATAATATTCCTAAAAAATTGGATTGTATCATTTAATTGATTTAGTTTCCACATAGAAAACATACATGAATTTTAGGGGCCAAATGAATATTTTATTAATCCAATATATAAAAATTAGGAAAAAGAGCAATGAACATGACATGTGGTAAAAATATTCAGGATATATAGTTTTGTTGACATCAATAAAGTGAGACATCTACTCAAGTATTTAATGAAAAACTATAAATATATCATTGATTAAATTTTGGGAATATTCATGACATGTGGAAAGATCAAGGAAGGATAAAGAGCTTATGAATTCATGACAAACATGTTTATTAAAGGAATGTTTCTTGTTTTATCATTAATTTAGTTTTCATTAGTATATATTATAATGTATATATACATGTATATAATACTTCACTTGAATTCATATACCCCTTGTCAATTATTAATAATATGGAATGAGATCATTTCATTTTCTTGAGTTCCAATTATATTTTATGTAACTATGTTTCAATCGATATCATATTCTTCAGTTCTTTACATTTTTTTTAAAATTTAAATTAATATGTATATAATTTCGTTTATTTTTTGTTCTTTAATTCACTTCATCTGCTCACAAAACTATTATGTGATGTAATTGGATTAATTGGATGGTGGAGTGTTGATTATTGTTAAAATATTTATTCAAAATGTATTCCCTTCTTCTACTACCTTTAATCTATGTCTTTTGATTAATAGGTTCCTCAATTGTATATTATGAGCTCTCTGTTAGAGGATTCAGTGATTTCCCTTTTCACCACCATGTATTTAAAACGCTTTAAAACTATAAAATAATGATTTTATTATTGATCCTCAACATGATTAATAAGTAAATGTGAGAAGTGTCCATTTTTGGATTTCTAATAGCTAAATAGTAATATATGAACTCATCATTTATACAACATGAAAAGGATTTCACATAAGAATTGTATAGTTTACTTTGGAGTGAATATATTACACTTAGTAACACCCCAACTACCCCAAATTGATTATATCTGGGGGTATATCCATTACCTACACCATTAGACACATTTTAATAATATATTCATGATGTTTTCTTTGAGATTTCATTAATATTATGACTTATTATTTAATTTATTTTTTATTATTTGGAGAACATAGGCCTACCAGAGTGGTAGTAAACTTAATTAATAGAGATGTCGTATGTTCATTAGGGATACTCAATGATTTCTTAGAAATTTTATATATCATTATTTTTCTAGAATAGTTCTACATTCTCAATATTGATTAATAGAGAGTAACTACGAAGTCACTGCTCATATTAGTGATGACCTTATTTAATATTTCTCTGACAGTGATAAATATTTATAAGGAAATATCAAAATTTTATTTTGATAAAAATAATACATTTGGATATTGTCATTCAATAAAAATTTCTTTAAGAACATTATTCACTTTTAAACTCTCATATATTTAGGAACAATATGATCATGAGAAAATGAACCGGTTGAAATAAATTTAAATTTTGGGATATAAATTTATATTTAAATACATGTTCAAAAGGTTTTTAAGAATCCTATTATCACTTTCCAACTACCCATTGATTAGTTAAAATGCAATTTTCATGATATATTTAACTATTTATATTCAGATAATAAAATTTAAAGTGTTCATTTTGTACATAATAATTACATGGCCATGGAATATGAACATAGGTTGCATCCTTTTTTATTCATTCACATAATGTTGAGTTAAAACTATAATAACATGAATTTAAATATTTGTATATACTTTTTTATTATAATATATTAGTGATCATATCTAGATCCATATCATCAGACTAATAATTTAAACTCATTGATATTATAAGGATAATTTTAATATATATATGATGTATTCTTTAAAAGATACCATAACCATGTATTGAAATCTGTTCACACAGTGTTTTATGAATATGATGTTAATAATGTTAGGAAACAACAAAATAGACTAATTCAAACTATGATGGAGTTTTATAAACAATAAAATGGAAAATTGTTATTGGTATTTATCATTTACCCTATTTATGACACACAAGTTGTATGTATGAATCACACTATCCATAAGAAGTTAGATCTAACCATTATTAAAAATAAACATTTAGAATACATCAATAAGATAGTTTTATAAAATGAGAGATTTTTATTTAAATTTCAGAAATTGAACCATGTTACTAATAAATACCATTTCCCCTATCCTGCATTGACTAAATTTTAGTGAGACATTAAGGACTATCCAATTATTGATTTTGGGATAGATTTTCATGATATTTCAATGCACTAGTTACCCATAATGTCCAATGGAAAACTAATTTCATCTACCATTATTCATCATATTCATATAAAACATACTTTTTTTATTTAAAAACATTTTTATATTCCAAATAAAAATTCTAATAATTTTATATGATTTTATTAAATATTTAATTTATGTTTTTCATGAGGATTTCCTTGATTCTGGAAATTTTTTTCTTCATTTTTTATCAAACATGGTCATTTCCTTGATAACATGAATTAAAAAAAATGATTACATGCTCAATACTGAAACGTTTCATTACATGGTTTAAAAAATAAAATTCATAAGACACCTAATTTAAAAGTGTATAATTAATGTTTAAAATTAAAATATTAAAATCATATCTACTTTTCTTTACCTCTCCATTCATAAACAAGTTTTTCTTATTTTTAGGACATGTATTATTCTATAAATGTTTCATTAAATATACCAATAAATCAACTTTACCACTACCAAATTTATATAAAAAATAAAATTAGTTTTTTTTATGATTTATAAATGAAATAATTTCATGATATAAAGTGAAATACAACTTCACCACAAGAGATTAGAACTGATAATTAATGATATAATTTTAATAATTTATGTGAATTTTGTAACTATGTTTTAAATGTAACCCTTATAAATATTGTTTAATAGAAGATAAAAGTGATATATTAATCATACAAACCACTAGAATCTTCACAATGAAACTACACAAAAACTAAGATGGATGTTCATTAAATTGTTTACGATTTCGGGTGATTAAAATCATATTTTTTAAGATCAATAGTTACCAATTTTTCTTAACAATGCAACAATAATTTATATTTGGAGAAATTAATATCTAATTAAATGACTGTTTGATGTAATTTTTTTTATAAAAAATGAATTTTCATATTAATAAAAATTGGGAAACTAATATCTAATTGGAAGACCACTTTATCAGACTAACCCCATATCCAAGGTAATACATTTAAAAAAAGTGACCATAAATGATAACATTCAAGGCGAGAACCCGTTTTTATAGAAGGATAAGTAGCATGGTATGTATACATGGTTAATTATTTTATTACTACAAAAATTAATTTACTCCTCAATTCACAATAAATTATTAGATTAAAAATTGAATAAATTTTCTACATATGAGATAACTCATTTTTTTATAACCAATAGTGATTGAATAATTAGGTTTTTCCATGATTAAATTGATGTACCTTCTATACGAACATTTATTCACATATTATCTTATATTAGACAAATTTTACACGAATAAATACTTATAAAGTGTTAAAATTTGGATTGTTTTGACCAACACTCTTCCTAGATTTCCATGAAATTTATAAATAGTTTAAACAATGGATATTTATAAGATATTTCTATAAATGAAATGAAATGCATGAAAACCCATGAACTTTTAGGGGTTCATTTATTTATAGATATTAGACAATATAGGATTGATTCCCATCTGTTTTGTTTATTCTTATATATTTATTTTTGCAGATTAACATCCGATGTTAGTTGAATATAATTCCAATAAAATCACAACTTGAATATTTTTTATCATTTTCTTGAACGACCTTAATTATTAGATTTGGAAATCCAAGGGACATCAGTAATTACATTGAAATGAAATTTATCGATAGATGTGAGGAATATTTAATGATGTTATATAGTGTGAAACAATGATAACAAACTCTATACTAACCTCAGACTATTGGAATTATATTCATAACTAAAACTGATGTTAACAGTATTATTGATAATAGTACGAGACTAAATAAGAAATATTATTTCCAAATATTATAAGTAACATTATGGTGTAATAATGAAACCTATAATTCCCCATGTTTAATGATCTCCAATATGATGGTTTACTTTAAACGAAGTCACATTTCCATGGAAATTTTAGAAAAAAAACCTATCAGGAAGTGAAGAAATTAAGAATGTACTGAGAAACATTGTATACCAAATGAATCTATAAATAAAATATAATTATTATATTTGAAGGGAAGACTTTGATATTGATATACTGCTCAAAGTTGAAGCGAATTTGAAGCATGGAAAAAAGATATATAAGACAAATATTCATCAATGAAAAAATATTGTACAATAAAAATATAAATTAAAATTCATTATTTATATGATTCATTATATATTGCATGGGACTATTATTTTTAATAATCTTGTACCTTATGATGTGGTTTAAATCACGAGATAAGGAAAAAAATAACATCATTATAAATGGGGAGAGACTGGAATAGTATTATGAGATTTATCATGATGTTTTATTGGGTGAGATTAATCTCATCCGTATATTCTATAAATTAACCATCAAGATAACCCCACTCATTTTAAAATTTTAATTCAATCTATATCATTGTTTTTAAAAAATATACATAAACATTATAAACATTAAGGGTATTTTATGAAACAACTATAATGGAGAGGTATTTTATATAGTTTATGATATTTTTCATTTTGTAATTTTTTTTAATTTTATTATATTTTTACTAATTTTCTTTTTTGATAACATTAATCTCAATTGAGAACATACTTACAATTGAGATATTGTGAAACATTTGGTTATTTTCATCACATTTCCAAAAATGAGAAAATGAAATTCAAGAGGAAATATTTTTGGTGAATAACTATTTTTCATAAACACATTTTAAATTTTAACTCAATATTTCATAACCTATATACAATATAAAATTAACATATTTAGGATTCATAATGAATTTTAATTATAAAAAAAATACATGAATATGAGTAAAATTACTATATAAGATCTAATATGGAAATACACCAAAAAAATATGGTAGTGTGCATGTGTGTGTTAGTAAAATAAATTAATAAGAAAAGATAAACCTATGAGCCCTATTATCTTCCCACTTTTTTAAAAAAAATTAATTAATATTTAGGGTTTTATAAAATTTAATATGTTCCTAGTTATCAATTGGTGATGGAAGGATTCTTTATAATTATAAACACAATCGATGAAATGAAATATGATGTATAAAATTTTTTTAAAAGAAGTGTTGACATCACACTATGGTGACTTTTATTAGTTTTCAAGGAATTCAAATATAATGAATATATGAATTAGATGTTTTTTATGAAATCGGTGATTAAATATTTTTAGTTCCATCAGTTTTTTTATGTTAATATGTATAACAAAAAAAAATATTTGATGATAATAAATGGCTTCGGTTTCTTGGTGGAGTGTTAAAGAATTTTGTGGACTATTTTTCTGTTTGTTTTTATGTTATTTTTGTCAAAAGGATTCCAACCATTTCAAGTGAAGATGCTCAATTTACCTCTTATATGGGAACCTAATAATCCAAATGGGAAAAGTTCTAATAGAAGATTCATAGTAGAGAATATAATAGGTAAGGTAGGTTAATGGTTAGTTTGGAACACTGATAAGGACATATGTTTATTATGAGTTATTATAATTCAAAATTTGGGTCAAGAATATAAGAACTTGATAGAACATCATAACCCTTAGAAACCTTACTCATCTACTTGGTGTGCGACCTTAATAATCAATTAGATGCCTTCAATAACAAATTTCTATGAGGGATTTTGATCCCGTGACACAATTAAATTTTTATATGTAACTTATTTAGATTTAAAAGATGATTTTTGGACCATATTACTATTTTTTATAATGGTGAATGGATTTAATCATCAACATTTGAAAATTCAAAGGCATTCACTAGGTGAGGATATATAGGACCACTCCTGAAATCCGATTTTGCTTACAAAAATTTTGAGATACCTCATATATGACCATGATATGAGGCTAATATTGAAATGGGGATAAGGTAGTGTCAAACATCAAAGGATAAAATGATGATGATGTGAATGTGATGATCATTGATAATATTTATACCTTCATCTATGAGTAAATTCCACATTAATCAAATTGACTGTAGGATGGGTGATCACCCATGTACGATGAGATAGATGGTTAAACCATGAATAATGTGATCAACAGTGAGATAGGTATAATGGTTATTGAATTAATCTTGTTTTATTTCAAATAAATACATGAAAAAATTTATATATACCAAAAATACAACATAATTCATTATTGAATAAATATAGAATTTGAGGGAGATGTGTCGTTCTTCATGAAAGCAATAACCATGGTTTTTGAACCAACTTTATATTGGTAGATAGAAAATGAGATTGTTTTAATGATCTAAAATAATAATGAATTCATAATAACCCATAGATAAATACTGAAAAAATATTTTATCGATGAAACATAAGCTTCCATGAGGTGAATGGTGATGAACTATAGATATATTGAGATAAAATAACTCAATTTATGTGGATTCTTTATGAACCAGGGATAAATGATATAAAAATTCTGAAATATATGTTATCGTAATGTATAAAAATTGAATTAAAAATATTCTATGAATTATATGGAGATAATATAAGATGATATAATTTCTATATTTTTAATGGATAGGGAACATGATCTCCTAATCGTGGTTTTTTTAATCAAATGAGGGTGGAATAAGAAATGCATCAGCTGGGATCCATCATGAATATGTTTGTCGATGAACCACGATCATTTCATCATTAGAATGAATACATTTTAAGGAATTCATGCATTTAATTATAGTATTTTTACAACGTTGGGATTTAATAAAAATATCTGTTTTTATGCCTAGACAAATTTTATTTTTTCAAAATTCACAAATGAAAACATAAAAATGGATAAATATGTATCTAAATTAATTTCAACATCATAAATTTATGTGAACTTAAATGTTTTTAATATCCTGATTTTATTAATAATGATCAATTAATTTTTGATATAAATGATTTCTGGATAATATAATTTTGAATAAAATGAGATTAATGTTTTAAAAATATGATCGATTCCATGTAAAGTGTTCTTAAATGAAAATATTTGTTATGATAATATATAGACTAATTTATGTAGTTATAAAAATTAATTTCATGGGTTGATGTGGATATATTGATGAAGGATACTACATGATTGAGAATTGATCATTAATTAATATTTATATGAAACCAAAAAGACATGGAATAATATTGATAGATATTGATATAGGATTGATGCATTTATGAGTAAGAATGAAAAGATTTAAGAACCCACTATTCAAAAATGGTTGCATGCATATATTAATATGGAATATTACATAAATTTAATTATAATGGAATAATTGAAATGGTGATTTTTTTATGGAGGATAAATAGGACAAGATAATTATATTTGTATAGATGTCGTTATATAATTCTATGGATATATTTTTTTATGGATGTAATTATGAAGAACATATCTAATAATTTTGGATTTTTTAATACAATGGTCTTTAAATGATTTCATAAATACTCGAATGAATATGAAATATTGGTTTAAATAACTAACCATCCTTGAAATTTTTATATTTATTATATATTTTTTCATGTTTACTAATGAGGTAGTTGAAATTTAGGTATATTATCCTTTGAGTAAAATACTTTAGGTTATAATATTGGAAAAACATCCCTGCCACTAATATTATTGAAATTAATTTCTATTTTTTAAAGTTGAAAATGAATAAGGATGATTTCTATTTATAATAAAAATTAATGATAAGAATAATAATGAATAAGAGGAATAATATACAGTTGATTTGGTAATAAATTTTAACATATGAAGAAGTGTTCGATGCACCCTAGTTTATGTAAATATAGATAATAGAGGCAGTTTGGTGTGATATTTAATTTATATAAAAAATAAAATGAAAAATACATAGTGGAATATCATTTTTCTACTATAAAAATGGAATAATGTGTTGTATGTACTATTATGCAGAAAAAAATAAGTAACATGCTATGTTGAAAAGAAATAAATATAAATATGAGGTACCACTTATACAAAAATGATGTATTCATAATTGTTATTATAATACTTTACTTTTTCTCATTCCATTTATAATAATGTAATGAGATTCAATAGGGTATGGGATACAGTAGTCCAATTTTTATGATGCACACTCCACACTTTTGGAAGACAATAGTAAAAAAATCATATGGTTTTAAGAGTGGGTTGTGTGATCCCTAGATATATTTTCTCACACTAAGTACTAGCATTTCACAACTAAAGGAAAACCGTGTAAATCATTGTGGATTCTATGTCTTTGTCTCTGTATGTTAGGTTGTGTTGTGATAATGAAATAAAATAATAATAGATAATAAAAATTAACATTTACATTAACTAGTGATAAATAAATACTAAACAATGGTAAAAAGTATATATTTAATTAATATACACTACCCCCTCTCAGTGTGATAAAAATCACATCCTAGTCCCATTTTTTGGTATCAAATCCAAGTTTACATCTGATTTGAATCTATATATTTTACCTTTTCCACTATTAAAAATTTTATGTTGTTTCCAAAATTATAATGATGTTCATTTTTGGTGATGAATTATCTATTTCATATAAAAAATCTACATCATGGAGGACTATAATGAATTGTATAAATAATCATAATAACATATTTAAAGATGTTATCCCTATTATTAAAAGAATAATCAGTTACCCCATTCTAGGATGACAAATAAACCACATTCGGAAATGGTGGATAAGAATATGTGGTTTGGGGTACCACCATGTGATTGGATAGACAAGACAACACAAGAGGATTATGTATGTTAATAAAACAGGAGTTATGTGAATGAAATATTCAAAACCATGTATAATAACATTAAGGACCTAAACACATGGATATTGGAAATGCTCATTAGGAATGAAAATGAAGTAAAAAAGATAAGGAATTATTATGAAGTTACAATGAAAATTATTAATGATCAAAAGAATTATCTCAAAATGAAGTGTCTTAAATTGTATATAAAATTGGACATTATTGAATTGATTCATTTGAGGTTTTATACATACTGAATATTGGAATTACAAAAATAAGTCATTCCTTGGAGGAAATGTATGTAAAAACCCATCTATTATTATCCATTATTATCAACATCTCATCAAATGATCATTCTCATGCTCAAAGAAAATTATATTACATATTCCCTGTTGTAATAATTTTTATAAATATGTTTCTAGGGGAAACTCATGCTTAATTCCAATACTAGAACAAGTATGCATGTGAAAAATTAAATAAGAATCTACCACCATGTATATGGTGTATTTAAGAGGGCATTTAAATTAATATTCCCTAATAAGATCACAATAAGAGGATGTTATATCCAAACAAAAACATATAATAAAATCTAGGCAACAGATTCATTTAATGAAAAATTCCAGGTTTTGGGGTGTTTATGGTTTTGACATAGGTTTTTAAACATTAAATTCATTTTTGCAAATAAAACTGTGAAATATTATTCATAGTGTGAGTGTATTTAAAGGGGGATTACATAGAAAAATATAAAATATCAACAAATGATGAATCAGATTTTTTTTCCAAAAAAATATATTCAAAGCACATGGTGATTTTTGTGATGTTTTCAATGGTGGTTTCCATAATAGTGATGTATTTTCATTTAGAATGTATCTAATTTATTAAAGTATATAAGAAAATAATATAATAATGATATACTAGAATTGTAAAATACATTTAATGGTGATAAAAATATAAATACTCCTAAAATGTTTAAAAACATAGTTCACGGTTCATTATTGGTAATATACCCATGATGTTATAGATGACAGTTTCATCTAAAAGAAATGAAGAGATAAAATGGTCAGTAAAATAGTCATATGAAAACTCCAAGAAGGATTCCAATGTACTAAAATATATTTTATTAATTTGGATTGTAAATTTGGAATGTGTAATTATAATTGAGGATGAATAAGAAAAAACTACTACCAAAGGTAGAGAATAAATTCCACATCAAGAAGATGAATTTAATGGGAGGTTTAAAAGAAATACAAAACTATTTTGTTTAATAATTCATGTGTGAGAGATTCTATAATGGTATTCAAGCTGCAATAGTTTGTGTAAAAAAATATCATGTGAGAAATAATCCATTATAATAATAGTTATTGAAAAAGTTTGTGTTAACGATTTATTAGAGGATAGAATAACCATCTAACACAAAGTATTAAAAGGAATGAATGGATCCATGCTTCACAAATCACAAACAATTTTTAATAGAATATCTTAAAGTATTATTAAATTAATATCCAAGTTATAAAAATACTCTCAATATTATTATTCACATTGAGAAATAAGAATATCCACATTATTCCATTAAACATTATTTGTAATATTTTTACATAAAATATGGGGAATTGAATTTATAACATGGTATGAGGGGTAGATCTTGAGTATAAATGATCGTTTTAAATTTTTTATTGCATGGATAAAGATGTCACTACGTAAGATTGATATCTCAATTATTATTTTGGAATATATAATTAGAATATTTTTTATATGATGTTGAAGTGTGTGTATGTGTGTGTGTCTACGTTGTCATCAGAATATAATAGAGAGGATGGGGATACCATCTTAGAATAAATTTACATTTGGAATCCTAAGAGAATATGAATGATGAAATAAACTTTGTTGATGTTTTATAGGATGTATTATACCGGAATAAAGATTAAATGGGATTATTTCATTATTAAATCAACATGAAACAAAACAATTGTGTATATTTTCAAGATTTACAAAATATTAATGTTCACAAGGAGTATATCCATGGGGGAGATAGGTGAATGATGATAGTGATGCTTAAGAAATTATTATCACATAAAAACTTAATAGTTTTGGAATTATCTTGAATGAATTTCTTGGAAATGGACGTGTTTTAGAAATATTTCATCCTTGTTAATGATAATCAATCATAAAAATAAATTTTAGATAATAATTTAGATCAATGAAATATAAAAAAGATTATTTTAATATTTAAGACACCAACATTTTCTAGAGATCTCTTAGTCTTCTTTATATGTAATATTTAAATATTTTGTGGAGTGTCTCTTTTTGGGTTTTACTTTTGGGAATTTGGGGTGAAATTGAAGAATTTTGGAAGGAAGAGGTGAAGTTCATAGTTGGAACACAGTTTTCCAAAACTGTGTACCTAGTATAGAAAATAGTGTGAACAAAGAAAATAGGGATTTTCATGGTTGGAACAAGGTATTTGAACCCAAAAACCCCCATAATAGCAATGGTGCCACCACAATGAGTTGTATCGTGGTTAGGAACACTATTAGAGTAAACCATGTGCCCCTTATAATAAACCATGTATAAGGAAAATTAAACCTCCAAAAATCATTATAAATTTCTCAAAACCACTTCTTATTTCCAAAAGAACTCTATGTAAACCCTATACCAATTTGTCTCATTTTTAGGCTCAAAGAAGTAATAAATGTCCCTACAACCACCTATATTTACAAATCAAAGATCTGTTGATGGATTTACACCACTCATGATAAGAGATTCTCATCTTTTTGTGGATTCTAATCTCTCCCATATTTCATTATGGATAACAATGGTAAGGTTTTATTCAATTGGTGATGATTATTAATATAGGTTTTATGGATAATTTTATTTTGATCTTATTTAAGTACCTGGATCTTCTTTTCATGTATGGATCTTGATTTAAGGTTTTTTTTAGAAAAAATAAAGAAATGGGGTTTTTTTAAGTACATGTCATGTACATGGTTTCCATGTACAACCACTTACGGGCCGTGTAACGGCTAGTTACATGACTGTGTGTTAACCTATAAGTCTTCTTAAGTCGAGGTCTTTTTAAGGCTACTAAATGAAATGTAGTTTTAAAGAACAAGTTGTCCAGTTTTCTTCCTATTTGATATATCATATGGGGGCCACATCTCATATCTAGGACTATTTTATTATAGGTATGTTTCATATCGTTGCACAATGAAATGGACGAAGAACTTTTAACCCCTCCTAATTCTCAATATGAGCTCCATTTTAGACACTATCAGGTAAGTTAGAATTCCACCAGTGTGTTCTGAAAACCCCTAGAGAATTTTTTCCCGATTTCTTCTCTCAATAGATTTATTCATGCTTGGATGTTTTTACCATTTTGTAGATCGACACAAATATAGTCCAATTCAAGGGATGATGTTTAAGTATATCGATCCTAAAACATCATGGTTGGTGGTTTGTACCTCTCGTTGTTTGTCTTTGTATTATATATGCTAAAATATCTGCATGACCATGTTTGGGGTATTTCTTGATTTAAATTTAACCATATTAATACCTACTATGGTTGATTGATTGATAAAGGGTTTTTCCTATTGAGTATGGTTGGACACCTAGTCTAAGGGACACCCAATATGTGTTTTTCTGTTGTTTGATTTGTTATGACTATTTGGTCCAGGTTTCCTATGAGGCATACCTTGTTTTCTATGCCTTTTTTTGTTAGGATGGAGTTTTATTATATGAAATGAATGTGATATACATTGTGAATACTTATCAATGTAGTTTCTTCAGATTACATGAGCTTCTTTGATATAAAATGCTCACTATATTTTGTAATGGACTATGATAACCTTATACTAGGAAGAAAAATGGGACTTCCATATTATTTTATTTGATATGATATGCATGCTATTTATTTTCTAATGGACTATGTGAGCCTTGGACTGGGAATACTTAGGGGACATCTAGATTATTTAAATAGGACCACGAGATCCTAGGTGTAGATGATTGATCAATGTGTAAGACCGTTAGAGCTTTCCCAGAGGGTTACTGTTTGTTTAATAAGTATAGAACTTTGACCAAATGTGTTAGACCATGATAAATTTACTAGTGCTTTATTATTTATTGAATTGAAGCTATGTTGTGCTGAAGGGGTTAGACAGTGAGAGCTTCTAAGAGGGTCATTTTTGAGTATTTTAATTATTGTGATGAGTTTTCAAAACCAAAGAACAGGATTCAATTCTATCTTACTTGATTGTTTCGATAGTCTTCTAAGACATTTGTTTTGTTACATTACATTGGGATAAATATCTTAGTCTACATACAAGGGTTACATTATTCAAGTAATGAATAATAAATTCTAAATTAGTGTAATTAAAAACTATTGGACTATTTTCTTTTGAGTACTTCCTAGTTATAACTTCATTATTACATATTATCTACTATATATTTATCCACTGATAGTTAGGAATAGATATTTTGGTGGTTTCCTACTAGGATTCATTTCACACATTGTTTGGTTCTTGATTTTAGAGCCAAAAATATTATATTATTGTAGGTATAGATAATGTAAAGTGCCCTTATTTCTTTTGATCATTGTGTCATGTATTTAATAATTACATTGTGACTTATTTCAAATATTTTTTTAGATTAATATTCCTTGCATCATATATATATATATTGTGGGATCTATTGGATTCACTTCTAGTATTCACTTGTTTAGCTTTTTGTGGTATTACTACTTCTAATATTGTTTAGAATTTGTTTTTTGTTGTGTATACTCATCCAATGAGGCAACAATTTCCACATTATCTAATATTGTCTCTCACTGATAGTTTGTATCCTCTAGAATTTGGGGAACTGTGCATGAGGTTTTGTCAGCAACCGGGTTCGGGGATCCTTTTATTGGTACCCGGATCTTGGACGTTATAAATTGGTATCAAAGGTGGTTTTATTTATTGGATTGTCTTACTATTTGGAGAAATTAAAAAAGTATTTGGAGGAAATAGAGTTTGTAAATTAGTTGTTCCCGGGTGTAGCTACCTTGTGTATAAGGAAAATCTAAATTACATTGAATTGAATTGTAAATTTTGGATTTTAAACTATTATAGTTGATTTTATTTCACCATTGGGTAACAAACATTTAGTTTTCTATATTATATGAGGTTCTATTTTGTTTAAACTCGATGATATGAGGGTGTTCTATATCATGAATCACATAGGAACATTCTAGATATCACATGTCATGCATTATCATCAATCCATATAATGTACTTTACTAATTTGATGCTATTTTGATAGATATTGTGCTAAATATACATGCTGTTGTTATAGATTCTGTGATAGAATACTTTCTATTTTGAAAGGGTATTGGTACAGGTAGTATTTCATTCAATGGATACCATGCTTTTTCCCTAAGGTATTATGGGCCCACTTCTATTGGAAAGTAGTGGATCACATTTGAACCTCAATTGAATTCTACTAAGATATGATATGAATAAGGATGTAATCCTTTGATTCATGGGGAGTATGGGATCTTACGGATTGGAACCTAGAATATCATGGCCAAATTTTAGAATTTTTGGGGTTCTATAAATGTTTCTAAGTCTTATTATATAGGAAACCCAGAAAACACAGCTTGTGATGTTATGAACACACATCATGTGTTCTTCTGTTCTATAAGAAATGAATTTTCTTATGTACACACAATGTAGTTTTTGACAGTGTGGCTAACGTTGTGACTAGAGACACATGGATGATAAACACTTGGTAGAACACGTCGTGTACAAGGAGTACACAATGTGCTATACTAGATTATGTATCCAACCGTGTGACTAACAACACAGGTGGATGGAACTTTTGTTTTACATGTCTAGTCTAGAGTATGCACGTCGTGTAGTGTTACACCTAGAAAAACTGTGCAGTTATAAAATTATATAAGCACTTGGGCATGAGAGAATATTCAAGTACGTCTTGGTGTACTCTCACAAACTACATGACCATGCCCTCTATCATGAGATCATTTTGGGTATACTAAGAATTGATCGATTATCTTCTAAGCTCAGAAAATGAAACTTTTGGATGGATTATATTTACTTCATGGGTAATGTCATCTCAGAGATAGGAGTATCAGTAGACCCAAATAAGATGAGAGTTGTAGTTTCATATGAGCATATGAAGAATGTCTTTATGGTATAGAGTTTTCTAGGGCTGTATGGTTCGAATATACTATTTATTTATGAAATTTCATGCTTAGAAACAACTTTGACGGGCCAAATTAAGAAGGGTTAAAAGTACTTGTGGATAGATTCCTGTGATTCAATCTTTCTGGAGATGGAAGAAAATTTGACTTTAGCACAGACACATTTTTTTCTGGAACCAGGAAAGAGTTACATCATTTACTATGATGCATCAGGTATTGGGCTTTGAGTCATGGTTATATAAGGGAAGGAGTCATTGCATATTGGTTTTGGCATTTTAGGCCACATGAGAGGAATTACTCGATGCACGATCTTGGGTAGGCTTCGGTTTTTTATGTTATACGATGTTGGAGACATTTCTTATTGGGAGAACATTTTTTTGTACATGGACCAAAAAAGTCTCAATTATATCTTTACTCACTGAGATGTGAAATTGGGATAGCTGAGGTGGGTTTAGTACATTCAGTCTTTGATTTTGATCTTTCCTATACGCCTTAAAGGAAACGCAGTGGTTGATGCGTTGAGGAGGAGGACTCAGATACATGTAGTTCAGGAGGCCAATAGTTAGTGGTAGCTTATGGCTCTATTCTTGGAGATGCATTTGGTGATGTGAAACTAATAGGGAAGTTTTTTTATCATGTATATATTTTACCTCTACACTAATGGCCTAAGTGCGAATGAGGAAGAAATAAGATGACAAACGCCATGCCCTATTGGGGAGTTTGTCTGGAGAGGATGCTACTCTTGGGTGGACCATCGGTGAGGATGGGTTTTTTTTATTTTTGTGGCTGCATATTGGAGTCATATAACATAAAAGAGGAATTGATGTGATATTTTAACTCCTCAGTATGGGTAGTTCATCCATGTGTCTCCATGATGTATCAGGATCTACATCATTTGTAGTGGTGGCTAACTATGAATAGGGATGTAACTGTTATTGTTATGAGTTATTCCACCTATCATTAGGTGAATGTGGAGAATCAATGACTTGTAGGGCCGTTATAGTAGTTACTCATTCCCAAGTGGATGTGGAATGATGTCATGATGGATTTCAATATGGGTTTACAAAGGTCTCCTAAAAAATTTTTGATATATTATTTTTTATTGAAAGACTCACGAGGGTTTCACATTTTCTAACGATCAATGAAGACATCAGTGTTGATGATCTTGGAATGTTTTACATCTTAGAGATAGTATGTTAGCATGGGGTTACACACTATATTGTTTCAGATAGGGATTCTGGGTTTACTTCTCTTATTTGGTAGGGAATAAGAAGGGATTTGGGTACACAAGTACTTCATACTACAACATACCATCCCTCTATAGGTGGCCAGTTCCAGCTCATGATTCCGGTTTTGGAGGACATGATTCGAACATGCATCCTCGATTTCATCGGCTCTTGGGAGAGACACATACCCCTGGTAGAGTTTTACTACAATAATAGTTTTTAGGAAATGATTCATATGGAACCTTATGAGGCTTTGTATTGTAGGTCATGCTGATCACCTCTATGATGGATGGAGGAAGAAGAGGTAGCTATGATGAGACGTCATCTTGTCTCGGAGACCACTGAGCGGGTGGAGTTGATTCAGAATAGGATGACTATTGTAGATTTTCTCCAGAAATCACATTCTGATCAACATAGATGAACTTTGGATATCTTGGTTGAATATCAGGTTATTCTACGTGTCACACTAGGATTGGGAAACACAAAGATTTAGAAGAATGGTAATCTTTCACCACGATACATTGGGACATTTTATGTTTTGTAGAAATTCCTGCATGTTGGCTATCAGTTGTAGTTGTCTCAGTGGTACCTATCTATTCTTGATTTCTTTCATTTTTATCAGCTATGATGTTACATTTTAGACTCGTCTCATGTTTTCAACCCCATGAGGATGATCTGGAGGTGTATCTATCATTATAATAGAACCCTATTCCGTTTTTGGATCGTATCAGGAAGTTTCTCTATAGATGGTTTCTTCCTCTGGTACAGGTGCTATGCCTGCACAGCCGAGTTCAAGATGAGATGTGGGAGAGAGAGGCCGATGTGCGATTTCATTGGTCGAAGTTATTTTCATATTCTTCTTCACCACCCTTGGAATGGAAATTCAAGGATGAATTGCTTCCGGGGGTGATGTTCGTATGAACTCAGCTATACTTTTGGGGTATGTATCTTCATTTGAGGATGTTTTTTAGGAAAAATTAAGAAAGGGTATTTTCTGTGTATATTTCATGTACTTCAAATTTCATGTAGTGTACTTGGTTTCCATGTATATCCATGTACTAACTGGGTAATGGCCAAGTACATAGTAATGTAGTGACCTGGAAGAACGCCTAAGTCAGGGCCTAGTTCAAGATACTACATAGCATGTAGTTTTAAATAACATTCCACATAGTTTTATTTTTATTAGATATATTGGAAGGGGGTCACATCTCAAATTTGGAACCATCTTCTTCTAGTCATGTTTTATATAGGAGTTCTGTAAAATGGATGAAGAACTCTAAACCCCTTCTGATTCTCTGTTCGATCTCCAATTGAGACACCGTCAGGTGCGTTGGGGTCCCAACCATGAGTTCTCAAAACCCCGAGATCCTTTATTTTTGATTCCTTATCATGATTATGTTATTCAAGGTAGATAATTTTTCACATTTTGGTAGTTCTACACCGATTCAAGGGCTGATGTTCATGTATATCAACCGTACGACATCCAGGTAGGTGTTTTGTGTCATTCATTTTTTATCATTGTATTATATAATCTAAAAGTGTCACAAAACCTTGTTTGGATTATTTCCTTATTTGGAATTTAATTCTATTATTACCTGCAATGTTTTCTTGTTTGATACAGGGTTTTTGTTCAGGCATAAGGTTGGATACCATGTATATGGGACACCCCATTGGGATGTATCCCTTATTTGATTGGTTATGACTGATTGGTCTAGGTTTCCTATGAGGAAATCTTTGTATTCCATGCCTTGTTTTATTTTTATGGAGTTATATTATTTATAAGAAATTATTGTGATAATCATTGAAAATGTTAATCAATGTAGTAGTTTCTGATTACATAAGCTAATTTGATATAATATGCACACTATTTTTCAAATGGATTGTTAGAGCCTTGGACTTGGAATCATGTGGGGAATTTAAGATTATTTTCATTGATATGATATGACAGTTATTCATTTTCAAATGGACCATTAGGGACTTGGACCAGAATGACTGGGGAACTTCCAGATTATTTACACATGGCAGTGAGAGCCTGGGTGTATATGATTGACCATAGGGTTAGACCATGGTAGCTCTCCCAGAGTGCCACTATATATTGAATTGGTATAGACCATTGACCAAAGGGTTATGAACCTGGGAAATTTTTTAGGGGGTTGTTATTTGTTGAATTGATTCTACATGGGACCAAAGGGGTAAGATTGTGAGAGAATCTCATAGGGTCATTTGGGAAATATTGAATTATCTCGATGAGTCTTTCAAGACAAAGCACAATACTAGATTCGGTCTTACATGATTTTTTATATCATCATTTGAGATATATTATTTGTTACTTTATATTTGGGGTATAGATGTTAGGATAGTTCCTAGGGTTATATAATTCAAATAATTAATAATAAATTATAAATGAATGTAATTTAAAACTATAGCATTTTCTACTTTTGAGTAATTCCTAGTTATTACTTCATTCTTTCATATTCCTTGCAATATATATATATATTCACTGATAGTTAGGAACATATATTTTGTTTTTTGCCTACTAGGATTCCCCTCACACGCTATTTGGGTCATGATTTTGGGCCCAAATAGATTATATGATTACATGTATCGATAAGGGAAATTCCCCTTCTTTATCAGGTACATGATTGCAGCTGAAGCTAAATAGAATGGGACCAAGCTCAGTCTTGTGATGCTATTAGATTTTACTTGTGTCTTTTAATCTTTGGTTCTAGTATTTCTCTCCAACATTGTGACTTGTTTTGGATGTTTTTTGGGATACATATTCCATGGATCATATATATATATATATATTTCCTTCTTTTGGATTCAATTTTAGTCTTCTACTTTTTACATTTTTGTTGTACTGCTTCTTCTATTATTGTTTACAACTTATTTTAAATTGTGTATATTGTGCCAATGAGGGCATAGTTTCCCAATTATAACATGTTGGCCCTCATTGCTAGTCAGTGGCCTCTGGCATTTGGGGATATGCACTTGAGGTTATGTGACCAACTTGGTTTGAGGAACCCTTGGGTGGCACCCAGATACAGGATATTATATCTTGGATCTAGGTTTGGGATCCAGATCTCATTCTTCATCATCGTATTTTTTTTCCATCAATATGTTATTTTTATTTATCATCGGCCATCAAAAAACATGAGGTAGGTGGTCTAAATTCAACTCCAACTATAATGAAGTCCAATTTCATATATGTTCAATGAAATTTCTATTTTAACATTTTGAAATTGAATCTCGAATTGAATTAATTAATTATTTAATTAATTAATGGAATTGTTGAATTTATTAATTTATTATACATGTTATTTAAACTTAAAAAAAAGAATTTCGTAATTTTAATCATGATATTTTCAAATATGGGACATTAAATTGATATAAAAATGGGATTTTATAATTTTCCAATTAATGGAATTGTGGAATTCATTGATTAATTTATTGTTTAATTAGATGATTAATGAGAAAAAAATTGATATTTGGATTAAAGGTTAAGGGTTAATGAATTATATGGTTATATGTTGCCGATTGGTTTAATAGTGATTTATTCATATTAATCCATATGATAGAGATAATGAATTATGATTATTGTGATAAATTGAAAAGGATCACTTAAATGAAAATTTTTTATGAGATGATTATTGAAGTGTAACATATACATATATGGAATTCATATTTAGGCAATATTACTTATATTTGTGACATATGTGATATTGAGGTGTGGGATTGGGATTGAGGCTGAAAATACACATATGTGAAAGAGAGTGTGGGATAGGGGATGAGGCTCCAAATACCCATATGTTATTATTATTGTATGTGGGAGGGAATGGGGATCCAAATACCCATTTTTGATAGAAATTATGGGACACTAACAGAGGCTACAATTACCCATATAATAGTGAGGTGTGGGACAGGGACAGAGGATCCATTTTCCAATGGAGTGTTAGACATGAATTTTTACACCCATAATATTAACATTGGATTATTGTTCCAATTGGAAAAGTTATGAGTTGAAATTAAATGGCAAATTTTAAACATGTAATTGTACAATGTGATATCCTATGGGGATAGTTTACACTTCTAAATGGGCCTAGAGAGTTATTAATAACATGGGTGACAATGAGAATCATGAAAATTATGTAGTTATTTATAGAATAATGAAATATATTAATTGTTTAATTAATAAATTGTATATTATTCATTATACAAGTGTATTTTTTTTAAGGTGAAGCTTTGGTCAAAGACCAAAGCAAAAATTTATTGATAAACAAAAGAGAGATTACAAGAAGCGAAAAGAAGGGATTTTTTTACAATCTCTATCCAAAAGATGAAATAAATCAGGGGGGATAGAGTCCATCGAAGTCATGCATTGATGGACACCTTTGTTGGCTAGAGCATCAGCAACGGCATTTTCTTGACGATAGGCACGAGTAGCTATAAACTCGATCCCATAGAGTAAATTGAGACAGTTCAACCAGCGAGCAGTGAGCGACCAGGATAGATGAATGTTTCCAGTCCAGATGGCATTAATGATAGTGGTTGAATCAATTTCAATCCAAATCTTTCTCCAACCTTTTTGAAGAGAAAAGTCAACAGCATGAATAACTCCAAGCATTTCCGCCTCCAGAGATGAAGAGTGGCCACAACCAACAAAGAAACAACCATGACATTTCCCAGTTGAGTCCCTGAAGATAGCACCACAACTGGAAGGACTAGGGTTGCCTTTGGAAGCGCCGTCAACATTCACTTTGAGCCATCCTGGCATCGGAGATTGCCAAAAAACTTCAAAGAGGCATTTTGGCTTTGGCAAGATACCAGGAACGTGAAGATGACGGAGGATCATAAGGTCACCAACCGAGTTGTTGCAACTGTCTTTTTGAATTGAGGCTGCTTCATGAATCGCTAGGAGGATTCAGGATTTCCCTGCATTAAGATAGAGTGAGTGATTATTGTGAATAATATCATTTCTAACATACCAGAGTTTATGTAGAAGTTCTGCCACTACCGCCAGAAAAAGATTTTTAACCTGCAGAGAGGCATCATGTCTAGTACAATGCATTAAAGACAAGTAAATAGAATCAGTAATCGGTAATCTTCAATTAAAAATATCAAATATGTAATTCCAAAGGGCAGAGGCCGTCGCACAAGATAGAAAAATATGATTGGCATCCTACCTATGTTGGTTACACAGACGACATTTAGAACGAAGAGAGATGCCAAAAGTTTGGAGGCAAGTTTCCGTGGGTAATCTGTTGTGCGCAATGCGCCAAATAAGGATGAGTCTAGAAGGCTTGATGTAGGGTTTATTGAAATGATTCACCAAAGAAAAAATAGATTCAGGATCAGATAAATTATGCTTATAAAATTTTTTTGAATCCAGGATGCCATTGGGAGAAGGCTCCCAGACAAGGAAATCACCAGCAGAAGAAAAGGCATAATTTTCAATAGCTTGCAAAATGATATCTGGGAAATCCCAGTCAGAGGATTGTAAGACCTCCTTTATAGACTGTTGAGTATCATCAGGAAGAATATCCGAAGGCAACAAAGAAATCATAGGGTTACCACACCATTTACCACACCAAAAATTAATGGAAGAGTCAGCACTGACAATCCATCTAGAATTTTGCATGATTTTGTGAAAAGAGTCCCGAATGGAAGGCCAGATAGAAGAGTTAATGAAGTTAAGATTACCTTTTGACAGATTAGATAAAAATCTATGTTTTAGAAAATCAGTAGCTTTAGAAGTGGAGTTAAGGATGCGCCATGTAAGGCAGGCCTGTAAGGCGTCATTGAACAGCTTTAAATTTTTAATTCCTATTACTCCATTAGCAATGGGTTTACAACAAGTATTCCAAGGAATAGTAACAAGCTTCTTTTCAAAAATACTTCCAGACCAGATGATGTTTTTGATGTAAGTGTTAATTTTTTTAAGAGTACCGATGGGCCATTTATAGGCCATAAAGGAATGAACCATTTTAGAAACAATGGTCGATTTGACCAAACAGATTCTCCCAGCCATGGAGAGAGACTTCCCTTTCCAATTTGCTAGTTGATTTGTGATATGAGAAAGGATATTAGAAAAATAGGTAGCTTTGGGACGACCCCAAAATAGAGGAACACCCAGATAGGTGAGAGGTAAGAGATCCTCTTTGATACCCAGGTAATTAATAATACCAGATTTTCTTCTGACAGGAAAATTCTTGCCAAAATAGTTGAAAGATTTGTTCCAAGAGATAGCTTGACCAGAGACATCCTCATAGTGAGATATAGTTTTCTTGAGAGCATGAAGGCTTTTTTGGTCCCCTTTTATAAAAAGGATAATATCATCCGCATATAAGAGGTGAGTAGGGGCATTTAAGTTTCGGGCTACCTGAATAGGTTTGATCAAATTATGCTCAACATGGTAGTTTATGAGTCTGCTAAGATAATCTTCAGCAATCACAAAGAGAATGGCAGAGAGAGGGTCCCCATGTCTAACACCTTTAGTGCATTTGAAAAAGCCACGAGGAGTGCCATTAATCAGGATAGAGATATGAGCTGAGTGAAAAAGGGTCTTGATTCTACCAATGAAGGAATCATTAAAACCAAAATTTCTATGAACTTTGTAAATAAAATTCCAATCAATAGTGTCAATGGCCTTTCTAATATCCAGTTTGATGGCCACGCAACCACCTCTAGATTATTTAGTTAAAGCATTCGTGCACTCAGATATAAGACAAATGCAGTCCTGGATGGATCTTCCCTTGATAAAACCAAATTGATTCCAAGAGACGATTCTATTGCAGATAAGAGCAAGTCTATTTGCAATAATTTTTGTGATGATTTTATAGATAGTGTTAATCAAAGCTATAGGTCTAAATTGATGGATCTCAGCAGAATTCTCAACTTTAGGAATTAGAGTTACAAATTGAGCATTGATTCCATGAGGTAAAGATCCGTGAGTGAAGAAAGTCTTAACGAGTTTGCAAACATCGTTTTGAATTATATCCCAATGTTTTTGGAAAAAACAATTATTAAAACCATCCGGGCCAGGAGCACTATCAGGGTTTAGTTTAAAAACAATGTCTTTAATTTCATGATCAAGGGGAGTTATTAATAGGTACTTATTGTCACCTTCATCAACCATCAAAGTAATGATATCAGGTTTAAGGTCAACATTTCTGTTCGGACCATTTAAGATGTTATAAAAATACGTGATAACATGATCCGTAATGGCTTCTTCAGAGTCTAAGACCATGTCATTATGAATGAGCATAGAAAGCGGACGATTGGCCTTTCGAATTCTTTGAAGATTATTATAAAATTTAGTATTGCGATCACCACCAGTAAGCCATTTGGTTCTAAACATCTGTTTACGAATATTATCTTTAAAAGTAAGAACGGAATTAAGATTCGAGGAGATATTAGCTTCCACCTGAGGATCTAAGTCAAATTCAGAATATGTGTTCTGAGATTGAAAGTGACTGAGCTCATCTTCCAGATGTGAGATATCTAGATCAATTTGTAAGATTGAGTTTTTACACCAACCTTTGAGAGCCTGTTTAAGAACTTTCAGTTTATATAAGAAAGCAAAGTCATCCTTATGGTGTTTCATGGAGTTCCAAGTGTTAAAAATAAAAGTAGCACAATCAGGGTTCGAAGACCAAGCATTGTTAAATTTAAAAGGAATGATAGTTTTTCGAACGTTCGTAGTAAGAGTTACAAGGATCAGATGATGATTAGAGTTAATTCTAGGGAGAGTAACACTGGATATTTTATCCCAAGTATCAAGAGTCTTCATGTTCACAAAGGCTCTATCAAGTTTACTAGCAACGTTTTTATTGTAATGCTTTCTGTACCAGGTGTATTTGGCACCGATAAGATTAACCTCAAAGAGGTTACAATCATCAATAGTAGATTTAAACTCTCTAGAGGAAATGGGAAGATGAGAAGGACTAATTTTTTCATATGAGGTAAAAATGGTATTGAAATCTCCCAAGACAAGCCAAGAATCCTGAATGAGTTTGGCAATTTCAAGAAGTTCAAGCCATAACATTCTCCTATCCTGATACCTATTTTGGCATAAACAATAGTACAATAGATGTGCTGACAATTCCAAATGAAATCACAAGTAAACTGCTGATCAGAAGTTTTAAAAATGTTAATGTTTTTTAAAGAATTATGACAAAAAATCCACATGGAGTCAACCTGAGGACCGTTTTTACAAGATCCTAGAAAATTGTAATTAAGAGCAACAAATTTCATAAAGTTCATTTTAAAATTTACCTTAGGTTCAGCAATGGAAAAAAGGTATGGTTTATGAGTATTTAGAAACCTCCTAAGGGTAATGGTGGTGTCATTATTGGCCACCCCATGACAATTCCAGAAAATAACATTCATTGCTACTTGTGTCTAGGGTTAGAACCCTTATTTTTTTTTGGATTTAAAAGAACCCTTCTTTTTTTTGGGATCTTGTAACAATTGAGGAAGAGGATAAATGATGATGACCCTCATTAGTTTCAGAGCTTTGAGAGGAATCAGATTTCTGATTAGCATTTTGAATAGTAGCAGGGTCTGATGTACACAATGAAGCAGAAATTTCTAAAGGGTGAGATTGTTCTGCTCTATGAGTAGAGGCCTTTACAAGAATAAGAGGTAGAGGTGACCTGATTTGATTAGACTTAGAAATAACATCATGAGAAGATTGCTCATGTTGTGGGAGAGGCTCAGCCTCAATCTGGACAGATTCAAGCCCAGCAGGATGAAAATGATCAGATACAGGAGGCATGTTATGATCATGGTTCTAGTTGTTATTAGGAGAGTTAGAAATCATGCTGTTTTCTGGACATAAATCATGGTCATGAGCAGATTCAGGAGCAGACAGTGGGGTATGTGGAGAATTATGAGACAAATGAGGCATAACAGCATTATCAGCATGTATGACAGGTTTACTGACATAAATATCAACATTTCCAGCAGTAACAGAATTCAAATTATCTAGTCGTTCCTGCAGAGAATCAGAGATCTGTAAGTCAGTTGGAGGATTAGATCCCTCCTTCTGAATAGTGAGATATTCAGTGTGGAAAATCAGATTAGGATCAGGAGTTTGTGATGAGGTATGATCAACAGAACTTTCAGAAGTAACAAAAACAGACTGAGATTTAGTTATAAGAGCAGCAATACTAGAAAGGTCATATTTGACATCAGATTTGGGAGGCACAGAGTTACCAGAACCAGCAGATTTGGTTGGAGAAACTGCAGAATCATCAGGGGCACTTTTAAGATCATTAATAAGCGCAGTAGAACCTGGGTCTGCAGGGAGAACATTGTCAAGATGAATTATGCTGGAAGAAACCACATTCTCCCTGAGGGTAGATACTGAGTCACCCAGATTCCTACAAAAATCCTCCTTTAAACATGAAAAATCAGAGGAAGAAGCATTGTTAACAGCATTAGAAATAGGGGCAGTGATGCTCTTGTTAGAGCATTCTCTGTTACAGTCATCAACTAACCCTTTTGAGCCAGTGGGCTTATCCTTAATTTGAGAATATTCCTCTACCAAAACAGCCCAAGATTTACCTTCTAAGGCTGATGATGGATTGGGTTTCTGGACCCACTTATCGACGTTAGGTGGGTCAGATTTGACAGCAATATTTTTCCCTTTTTTAGTATTTTTATCCTCTTGCAAATCATTTTTATTTGAGGGATCCAATTGCTTTCTAGCAACCCTACAGCTTGCAAAATTATGGCCAATCAGTTTGCATACTTCACAGAAGGAAGGTTTATTTTCATATTCAATACTGAGTTCAACCCTGTGTTCAGGGGAATTAAAAATTACGGTGGATGGTAGAGGGCTAGCTAGGTTAATCTCCACCATAACTCTGGCATATAAACCCAGATCCCCATTTAAGGTTCTATGATCGATTTTTATAGGGGATCCAAAACAAGAAGCAATGTCATTTAAGATCTTTGGGTGCCAAAAGAACCAATTCAGCCTATGAATTCTAACCCAAACATGAGCCAAATGGTTTTTGTGAGTGTAAGGATTAAAAGCAGGGTCCCAATCTAAGATTCTAAAAAAACCAGGCTTTAGGTGTAAATTTCCAATCTTCCAAATCTGTTCAAGCTCAGATTGCGAACTAAAAAGAATGTGATAGTATCCCTTACCTAAGGGAACCATCTTCCAGCGTGAAGAGCTCCAACAATGAGCAATCCTATTCCTTAAATCAGAGATAGACCAAGGTTTATCACCTGTGTTGTAGGAAATTCGACCGAGCACCGAGTACCTGAACATTTTCTCCCTCTGTTTCAAGGCTTCTGGATCAGCATCAACCATAAAACCTCCATCGTCCAGTTTTCTGAATAAAGGTCCCTATGTTAGATGGCTGATTTGGGATGGATAATGGATGAGGTAACCAAACACGGTGCTGGGAATAACATGGTTGGGTCCTCATGCCTCTATTTTTATTTTTCTTTTGACACATGGAATATAATAGGAATGAGATATAAATATTGTTTTGGTTGGGAAATTTTAATATGGTTTTAGTCATCATTTGTTACTAGTGTTTCTGGTTTATGGTTATATCATTTTCTTATTTTTATTTATTTTTATATTTTTTACTTTGATAAATATAGTATATTATCCCATGGAATCTACATTATCCCCTCCTTAATAGTCTGAAACCTTTAGTGTATGAGGATGTGCGCTTGAGATCATGTAACCAAGAAACTCAATGAAACGATGTGAGGAACACAGGCTGGGACTTTAGAAATTTCTATAAATGGGATTTCCTTTTCATTCCACTTTCTTACTATTTGGGAATGGTATATAAGAGAATAATATGTGTCATACCATGGTTAAGATTACTTCTCTAGGACTATATAAACCATTTATGAGGGTAAAATCCAATTACCCATGGTGGTATTGTGGTTAATCATGTCTCTTGTTACAGTTGGATGTTATTTCACCATGAGTGATGCACTTTTTTTGTGATGTGACCTTTCATTATGAGATTTTATGATATTTGAATAATGGTCTGGTATGGAATGAGAGTTTAGTATATATTCATCATTATAGGTACTCAATAATTATTTTTTCTTGCCTCATTCTTAAAAATGCACAAGAAAATGTTTTTAGTGTATTTTTTTTGGAATTGACATGTTTTTTTATGCTTGTCAAAGTGAACATAAAATTGTTATTCATATGAAATTTAATGTGGTAAAACGACTCAAATAAATTTGAATAATTAGGTGTATAAAAAAAACTAAAATATGATATTTTTTTTACACTGGTTAACCATGACCAAGCGATAGGATGGTTAAGGGTAGATATTGTGCATCAGTTTTGACCTTTAGGTGGGAAATGGGGGATAAATGGTTATGTATTTATGTGAATCTCCATTTTTGTGTAAATTTTTTGAGATGTATTCTAAGATGTGTGTTTTTTATTATAGAAACATTCCTCTATAACAATTACTTTTGATTTAATTAAATGAAGACATGGGTGGAAATGAGCCTCTAGTTGTGGAACAAGATCCACCTTTGGTTCTGGTTATTATAGGGGAAGATATGTTCCATCAGAACCATTCTCATTATATACATATTATGGAACCATGAGGGGAGGAAAATTAGAATCCATTGTGATATTTATTTTTACCTTGGTATGAGTGGTTTTGGATGTGAGATTTTCTATGGTTTAGAACATGGCTATAGTTTTTTAGGATATTGGGTTGGGTGACATTGTCCAGAAAAGTGAAAATAGTAAACCTAGTGAGTTTGTGTCTTGCGAGTTTTGTTTTGGACCCTATAGTGGTCATTTTAATTGTAGTTCTGATATGTCTGGACAAGTAACCAAGGTGTGGGAACAAGATTACATGGCTACTTGGTGTGTTGGACACATTGTGTTCAGGATAGAGGTAGGATTACTATCCTGAGTAGTGAGATGTTAATGATTGACGTGTATGTATTAGAGGTAGAGTTGGAGGGCCTCTTTTTTTGGATCTATTTTATGTATTTGTTTTTTGACCTATGGAGTGATCCCTAAGAGGGGTCAGCTAGATAGAGAGAACCTTTCAATGAATATAGAATTTGTATACATTTCATTTTTTATAGTTGAACATAGAGAGTGTATCCAAGTGGGGGTTTGGACTAGAGAATTAACTGGGAATGTTAATTGATTAGGATATGTGACTTGAGTTGTGTCTATGAGTCAAAACCCATGGGAAATTGAAGGTCCCCTCAATAGAGGTTAACCTATCTTTGTAGGTTACTTAGAACATGTAGCACTAATGGTTTCTTCATAGGTGGAATCGATGCATGGTTGGTGTCATCATTTTTGAAAAAAAAATATTATTGACAACTTATTTTAATTCTAAGAGAACTTGAGTTCTTATGAATGTTTTTAAGGGTATTTTTTTAATGTGGAATCATTTTAAAACCGGATCCTGTTGTTTTTATGGTCCCCAATGAGGGAATAAATATTGAGTTTTGATAGATGAGATAAGGATAATTAATGAATGTACTGATGATTTTTATATGGATGTGACACCTACTGTGAGGGGATATCAAGGGGTAGAGCTTGTCTATAAAAATGTTTATGCTTTTGGAGAGAAATACTGAAAATACCTTGATTATTTTGAGGGTAGAGGATCAGGAGGCATGTTTGGTTGTTTGATTAGGCATTTGGGCATAGCTTTGAGGTACTTAGATTCATTGAATCTTGATTTGAGTTCAATGACTGATCACGAGACGGTGTGTGACATCAAGGGTTCTAAAGAGGACATGATGTTAGGTACATGATTGGGAGGCATGATGCTTGGTTGTTTTATGGGCCATTTGGTTTTGTATTGATGTAGATATATATTGTTTTATATTGTGTGCCTCGATATTCTTGCAGGATGAAATTTTGTGGTGGATGGTGTTAATGCCACATGAACCATTGGATCATGAATTCTTGGTTGTGATCTACGAAGTAGTGGTTATTTTGATTAACAACCCCACTTGTGTTGTGGTGGTGATATATTGAAGATATGTTGTGTAGAGACCCGAAGCTTATCGTACATGGACATTACATTACTTTTGCGGAATACTTAGTACATAACAAAAACACACACACAAGGATCGTAATAGTTTAGTGTCTTTGGAAACTCGGAACGTAATCTTCTAAACGTGGTGAAAGATCTTCAACATCTCCCATAAAGATCTTTTTTTTTACCTAAAACCTTTCTTTATATCCTGGGGAAAAGAAAACATAAAAGGGTGAGCTCAAATGCTCAGCAAGGGCAAATAAAGGAAATAAAAATCATATCATATCTTTTTGAAAATTAAAACCTGCAAAAGAGATCATAATATCTTAACATGGAATAAATCATAGAAGTGAAAATGAGATCCCCATAATCATAACATAAAACTTGAATCTTTGTGGCATGCACACATAATCATGGAAAATCATTTCTTGTTAGTCATGACTCATTGCCAAGACTATCTTAGTGGACAAAGTCCCTTTCTGAACCGAGTTCACTCCTCGTTTCAGTCCTGTATCACTGAACCGAAATAACCTTCCGTTCCAGCCATGTCTATCTCATGAGATATAAAATCATTACCCAATGCATTGGAGGGAGATATAGGTCCCACCCATCTTATAATGAATCCTTTCTTATGTGTGCCACATAATCATAAAACATACATCATCGCATAACACATGTAACAAAAATGGGATTCTTGAAACATCATGACATCATAAATCAATTCATATAAGATAAAGGAATTCATAAACATAATTCCATCACAACATAGTCAAACCAATGTAAAAATATGGATAGAAACAGAACCCTTTTTTATCTTAGATGGGAAATAATTTTGATAAAACACTTGAATTGAATTCTTGAGGAAAATATCCTTTCTTCTTCAAAAACATTTTTCCTTTCATAACATGTCATACAACTTTAAAATAAAAGAAGTTGATTAAAAATAAACTTGAAAACTTGTAAAGGAAGCTTCTTTGAAGTAATGTTTTAAAAATCCAATCATGCCGTATAAGTTAAAAAACATTCTTCGTACTTTTGTCGGAAAAGTCAAAAAGTACCTCGTACGGAAAAACGACAAAAGATTCCTTTCATATTCTTTACTAAAAACTCACCTAAGGGTAAAATTGGATTTAAACTATTTCAAGTGGATGGAAAAAATATTACATATTGAGGGAACATGGATGTGGATGATAAAATACACCCCAGTAAATACTTACGAATAAACAATCTCAGATAAAAATGAGATTGTGATATTTCCCTTACCTTAGGTCCGATTTGCTTTGTTCGTGTCTGAAGCTCCTGTATAATGGTTTAAATAATGTTATTGACTTATTCCAGAATCATACATATTGATATGAGATCATATATGGTCATATTATTAGCTTCTTGTTAGTAATATTTCATTGTTACTTGTTACTCGGGTCTTTATAACTTTTTGTTCTTATGCGTGTTTTGTCGAATAAATTCTTATTCTTATCTTTAGGTTATAGATAATTCATTTCCATAATGGTATTAGTGTAGTATATACCATATTCATTCATTCAATTCATTTATATAATCATTATGAAATGAAGATCATGTTGAACGAGTCGCATCACATCGTGGAGACGGTATTCCGTACGTACGCACGAGTGATGATATCGTTCCTATGATCGTGGAATTGTATTGGAGTATATATATATATTATTTCAGTATCAATATTACTTAATAATAATCATATATAGTTACTTATTACACCATTATACCCATCCTTGTAAGGTGATGGTGGAAAATAGATTACACCACGGCGTGGAGACGGTATTCCGTACGTCCGCACGCGCGGTGATTTCATTCTTCCGTAGGATGGATAGAAGGTGAATTAGGGTTGTTTCATATTTATAATAACATATCAGTATGTAAGTAATACTGATGTTATTACTTTATCATGAAACAACTAAAGAAGAAGAAGTTGAAGAAGAAAGAAATTGAAAAGATCGGTAATGGATATTACCTCTTATTTGGAACGCCTTTTTGAATCCTCCACTTAAGGAACTAAGATTGGTCTTTGGAGAAGACCAGGACCTCTAGGATTATTCTAGGGAAGTGGAGAAGGGAAAATGTCAGGGGTTGGCCGAGATTGAGTGCTCAAATTGGTGTGAGGAGGAGGGGGAGGAGGTGCCCTTTTATAAGGGAGGAGAGGGGCACCTTAAGAATATCTCAAAATATTATTTTATATTAAAGTCAAAATCGGTTTATAATGGTTCCAAAGGGTCTTATTTCGAAGTTAAAGTGGGGACGGGTCGAAATCCTATCAACCAATAGGATTTAGACAAGTTTAGTGTATTATTGTAACCTTATCAATTAGATTTAACTCTAAGTTAATTAATTTAACTTTTACCGTGTCTTTTTTTTTTCTTTCACTATATGGTTAATACACTTACTATAACATGCCAAACGAACCCCAAATTGTTTATTATTAATATATATGTCCTTATCTAAGTCATTTGGCCGAACCTTAGATTTTTAGGAATAAAATAACAATTAATAAATAAATATTTGATTTAAAAACTATTTTGTGTCAATTTTGACACTATTTGATATATGATTTTTGTGAAAGTCATAACAGAATTATATGTTCGAACCAAGTTGATTAAATCAATACCAATATATCATAGTAACCTAGAAAATTAGTGTAATTCATAAAAAGTCTGAAATTACATTTATTTTGGTATTTATATTATCAATTTTGTCAATATTTCATTAATAAGATAATTACTGCATCATCTTTGTGTCATAAATAAATTAAATTATTTGATGTCTAAAAATTACAAATAAAATACCATCATGTAGGAAATCGTTTTAGCTTTCTAATGAATATTTACAATCGAATTTATCTTATGTATAACCCTATATTAAAAATGATTTACTTATTAAACATTGATTTTAACTATTTTAACCCTTCTTTAAATAAATTAATAATAAATGTCCTAATCTAATCCAAGTGGGCCTAAATGGTCATATTTTATTCCTAAGTTTGTTTTTGGTCGAATTACACTTGTCCAATAGAATTAGGACATGTGTTAGGGTAATATTAATATCATATTTACCCTTAGTTACCCTATTTACTATTAACCGCGGTAAAAAAAGTAAAAAGTTACTATTCACCAAAAAATTATTTTCATCTCATTGAACCACATTTTAGTCCTTGATATTAACCGTGTCTCTCGGATTTTCGAAATTCCATTCACAGAAGCGGCAAAATTAAGTTTTATGAAAAATTCAGTTTTTTTTTAACTACCACTTAGTAGTTTCACTATTTATCAAAAATTGATGTTTTTCAGAACAATGCCAAAATTTCATCCTAAGCTATATTTCATATTCTGAATTCAAAAATGAAATCTATTTTACCAAATTCATAACATATAAGTTGCATTAATTAATTTTATAATTAAATCCCACTGTTAAAATAAATAGCGTGTTTTTAGGAAACAATATATATATCAAAAGATTGACACTTGATTATGTCTTGTTTAAATGTGAAATTACAACCAATGACCAACATTGTATTAAATTGTAAAAATATATTCTAAATATACTTTAAAACCACTCAAATTAATAATTTATCACTATTAATTATTTCGATTAAAAAAGTTGTTTTTAATTATAATTTAGTAATTTTTCACTATTCATCAGAATATGAAAGTTATCCGAAAAGTACCAAAATTTCACCTTAGGCTAAATTCGATACTCCGAATCCAAGAATGAAGTTCATTTTGAAAAATAAGATTTACAGAATTTTAAAAAGTGGTTATTACTATTCATAACGGCTAGTTTTAATAATATTTTAATAGCACATCGTTGTTTAGTGAAACTCGGTATTGCGTATTACACACGCTATTGAGGAAGGTCGCGATTGCGTGTAATGCAAGGCAAGACAAGGATGCGTGTTGTGCAATCTCCTTTTGGTGTAGCGTACAACACAAGACATTAATAAAATTAAAAAGAATATTTCTTTATAAAATCTTGGGCTGTTACATGTTGGTAGGTAGGGATTCCAAATACATTCAACTGGTTAATGTGTTTCTAGTGTGGGAGGTGACATCAGTGATGGATAAATTGGAGTGGTGTTTATCAAGGACATATTAATATAATTTAAACAAGAGAAGATCATGTCCAATACAATGAAATAATTTTTGGTATGCTATTAGTGATTTGGATTTACTCTTAAATATATAAATTTGGTTTGGTGGCATATATGGACTCTTGGATGTTACCCTTAGGAGTATGTATATGTAGACCTCGATGGTTGAAGGTACACCATCAAAATCTTATATATGTGGTTTAGGATGGACAGAAAGTCTAAGAATTCCATGAGGGACAAAATCAGATTCCTAGAATGGGTAGTGGTTGGTCTTTATATATTAACTTCTAAAAATATATAATGCCACTTACATGTTTTAGGAGTTGACATGTGTTTTATTCATGGGGTTTAGTGGTTATAATTTCTTCACAAAGCAATTATAACAACACTAATAATGTGGGGAGTGATGTGTTAATTGTGGGAGTATTACCCTCATATAGGAAGGGTTTGTGGGAGTGTGGATATGATTATGAGATCGATGTTGTTGAATCGATAAGACAATAAGGGGTCGATGATGTACAGTTGGGATTCCTTGGGAAAATCTAGGTGATTCATCATTGTTCAGATTGATTAATATGATAATTATCTTCAGCATAGGGGTGGTTCTAAAATAAAATCTGATATGTTGTTTTAAAAATTTACTAGTGAGATGAGTATAGCTCTTCGATGGATTATGGATCTTTAGAATCTTTGATGGTGGAATTACATAGGCTTTCAACAATAGATATTAGTATATGCACTTAGATAAGGGTGGTTTTCTTAAATGATAATGTTTTGAGGGTTTGTGATGGAGTATCATTTCAACAGTGGGACTTGATAATTTATATAATTGTTTGGTCAAGGATGAAATGGCTCAGTTGGGTAAAAAGTAAAGGATTTGGTGAGTTATAATCCACCCAAGGATGGTGCCTAAATAAAATGTGTGTTCTGAGGTTGGAAGCAAGTAGTGGAAATATGGAATATGGTCATTGGATCATTCTTGAAGGGTATATGTGTATCTATTCAAGTAGTTCTTATGGAAACGATGGACCAAAATGTTAGATAGGGTTTTCGAGGATGTATGGGATGTGAATTTTGGGAAATTAATTGGGTTTATTGTGGATGTTCGAGTAGATTCTCTAGTTGTATTCGACAATAATGTAGGTTTTAATCACCAAAATTTAGTGGTTTAGAACTCAATAGTATAATGGGGAGGATATTTGAATTTATGGTGTGAAAAAGAGGGTTATTTGGTTTTTTTATAGAGGACCTAGACTAATGGTAGTTCTTTAGTTGTGTCTCAGATGTTTCAGTTTGAATGAGTTCATTACGCCTAAGGTTGTGGAATAGAGAAAGTTCATATGATTTACAAATTCATGTCAATAGCTCACAGTTGGAAGAAGTCTAATGATAATTAATGGTTGATGAGAACCTTGAGTGACAGATAGTTATTGTGGTTTCATTCTATTTTCTCCTTTATTGGGTGCCACAAGATTCAGAGATTGGTAATGTTCATGCCTTGGTTTGTTCGACCATATGATGTTGTGAAGGGAATCTTGCTAGAGGTATAAAAATTGGATCTTCCATGGACGTATAGTGTTATGAACTATGTTTTTCATGTGTCAAAACTTTGAAGGTATTTTCCCAACCCTTCTCATTTGATCGACATAGATCCTATATAGATAAAGACCGATACGTCCTTTTAAGATCATAAGATATGTGGTGTGGATCTCAATGAGAAATTCTTGTGGGAAGATATCATGATGATATATTGTATATTGTGGAAACATGGACGTTTCCAGGTGTATCCTTTGGAGATAAGCTGATATGTTGGCTTAGTGTCCCGATATATTTACCACAAAATCTTAGAGAAGCTTGGGAGCACAGTTTGAGTATGATCTATTATAAGGTGGGGAGACTGTGAGATCACAAAATATTATGGAGGTGCCTCATGATTTTTTACAAGTACTCTTTTACCTTACTTTTCATAATTCCATTTTTTGTTTTACTTTGGTGATTTTTAGGGTGAAATTGAATAATCTTGGATGAAATATGGGTAGTTCATAATTGGTGCAGTGTATTCCCAAACAACGAACCCAATCCCACAAATCATTTCAACCAAAAAATAGGGGATTTTCAAGGTTGCTGCACAATTCTTCAATCCTTTCCCCCTACCAGTATTAACCAAGTGATCCCCTTGGAGAAGGCACATGATTAGGGATACTGTTAGGGAAAGCTGTGTCCCCGGTATAAGAAACTGTTCCCATGGAAAATTAATCCTGAAAAATAAAATTAATTAGAATTTTAATGAACCACCATCTTTTATCCCTAGACACACTAGCTCTACCCTAATCCAGTTTATATTGTTTTTTAGTCACCTAGATAGATTCCAAGGCTCTGTAACCTGCATTCATGATGAATTAAAGATCTGATGATGCATATGAACCTCTCATCATAAGATAATATCATCTTGTGTGGTTTCGTCTCTCTCTTGGGGACTTCCATCAGTGATCATCCATAAATAAACGATAGTTAGTTGGTCTAAATTTAAGTCCTTTAATCTTGAATTCCAATTGTGTGAATGGGTTGTGAAATTTTATTTCTTATTTTTGGAAATTTAATCTTGAAATGAATAAATTGATTGATTAATTAATTTGCAGAGTTATGGAATTAATTAATTGTTTTTCAATGTGAGTTGAACTTCTTAAAATTGAATTCCTTATGTTTTATTATGCAATTGGTAAATATTTTGACATTAAATTGATTTATTAAAGGGATTGTAAAATTATTCATTTTATGGGTTTGTGGAATTTTTTAATTAATAGAATGTTGAATTTTTTTTATTTAATGGCAGTAAAATGGATATTTGGATTAACCTTTATGGGTTTCTGAATATTATGGTTAATTTTTTTTGATTTGGTTAGTAGGGATTTATTAATATTATTCTATATGATAGTGATAAATAATTTTTTTATTGTGATAAATTGAAAAGGTGCATTTGATTGAGAATGTCTGATGATATGGTTAATGATGCATAAAATGGATGTATATGAAATTTTAATTTATGTTATATTAGATATATTTGTGATATATGTGATATTTAGGTTTGTGATTTGGACTAGGCTCCCAAAACCTGTATGAGATAGTGATTGTGGGTTAGGGACTGTTGCACCGAATACCTATATGTGACTAATATTTTATAGGCTAGGTAATATGACTAAAAATAAAAATTTGTGATAGAATTTTTTCAATACAGATTATGGATTTAAATAGCCATATAAAAATGGGGTGTGGAAAAGGTATGGAGGTTCTTAATACCCATAGGGTGCGAGACATGATGTTCTATGTCCAAGAGATTAGAATAGGAGTATGGTTTTAATTGGTCATGTTGTGATTTGATATTAAATGATAATTTATAATCATGGTATTTTAGATGTGATATCCCATGGGGTAGTTTAGACTCCAGAATGGTCCAAATATGGTACTGATAATATTGATGACATCTAAGACCTAGGAAACTATATTGCTTGTTAATGAATAATGAAATGTTATAATTTTTTACATTATACAATGTAAATTATTTTTTGTACAACTACATAAAATTTTATTAACTCGATATTGTTTTAGAATCTATTGGCAGTGACCCACTAAGTTGTACTCACACCCTACTCTATCTGGTTTAATCGTACCCAAATGGATTTTATTATTGCATGACAAGATAAGGGAATAGTACCAGTGTTAGATGGCTGATTTTGGATGTAGCATGGTTTAGGGAACCATACATGGTGTTGATACTAGCTTCGAAGTGTTATTGTTCCTTTAATTTGGATTTACATTTGAATCATGGAATGCTGTTGGAATGACATATGAACTATTTCGGTTTGGATATTGTATTATGATTATAGTCATCATGTGATATTCTGGTTATTGGTTATTATGATTAATTTCTATTATAGTACTGCTTTGATAAAGATGGTATATCCTCCCTATATTATCTATATTAAACCCTTACTACTACTCAGTAGATTCTATTGTAAGGGCTTAAATTCTTGAGGTCATGTAACGGAATGTATCGGGGCACCAGTTTGTGGCACTTGGGTCCAAACATCACAAAGTGGTATCAAATGTGTTTTATTTTATTTTCTATTATCCTACTATTTGGGTATGGTATTCATTAGAATATGATGAGTAAATAATGTTCTAAGAGGTCGTTAATGGGAGTATCTAACCCATGTATGAAGGTAAAATCCATGTACCCAGGGAGGGATAGTTGTAATTGATGTGTGTTGTTATAGTTAGATGTTATTACACGATGAGTGTTTCACTTGTTGGGTGATGTGATCATTATTTCAGATATTTTTATGATTTTAATTGTGCTCCAATATAGAATTAGATTTTAGTATTAATGAATAATTATATTAATCTGAGATTTATTGTGAAATTCATAATTTTAAGGAAATCATGCTAAAATCAGTTTTGGGTATGTTTTTTAAAACATAAATGTTTTTCCTTACATGTGAAATTGAACTAAAATAGTGCCTGATATGTATTTTAATTATGTAAAATGATGAGAAAATTATGAATAATATGGTGTATAATGGAAAACTAGGAAATGAGAATGTGTTTACCCTTATTAACATTTTTAAATTTTTAGGAATGTTATGGGTAATGATATTTCTGCTATTTTGACCGTGTGAGGGAAAAGAGGGACTATTTTAATATCATGTTTTTTTGGACCATATAGGGGGTATTGGTATTATATTACTAATTTTTGTGGGAATTCATCACAGGTGTGGGACATACAATACATTGTTTATTGGTGCATTCGATATAGTTTTTTTTGAAATATGGGTTGAATTTATATCATGAGTAGCTAGATGTTGAGGTTTGTTGTGTATCGATTAGAGAGATATATAGTGGCCCTAGTAACAGAAGACAATATTTTTGGGATGAGGTTATTTATGACCTATGATGGTGACTCGTATGAGGGATCAACCATTCTGAGAGTACCTTTATATGCATATAGAATAGACTAATGTTTGGGTTTGGATAGTGGAACACAAAGAGTGTATACTAGTGTGGGATTATCCTTGAAAACAATTTGTTAATGTTAATGGTTTTAGAGATGTGTCTTAAGTTGTGGCTATGATTAAATATACTAGGGAAATCAAGGGTAGACTCAGGGGTGGTTAGTCCAAAGTTGATGGTTCTTTGGAACTTCATGAATGGGTAGTGTCCTTGGAGGTGGAATCAATGGATGGTTTATGACATCATTTTTGGTAAAAGAACATGGCAACACCTTAGTTTCATACTTAGAGAATCACTTGAGTGCTTATGGTTTTTTGTAATGGTATTTTTACAAGGAATGATCATTCACAAAACCAGGTAACGTTCTTTTGATTATGTTCAATGTAAGAATTGAAATTGATTTTGGATAGACAATATAATGGTGTTAAAATCATTGATTAATTATTTTGATATGGAAGTGAAACTCAAGGTGAGGGAAAGTCATGATGATCATATTTTCTATATAAATGGTTTGGTTATTGTAGATAATGGTTGAAAATACGTTGAGTCTAATGAGGTTGTCAGATCAAGCAGCATGGTTGGTTGTCGATTATTCATTTAGGCATAGCTTTGGGGTTTTTTGTTTCAGGGAATATATATTTTAGTTCAATGAATGATTGTCGGAGGGTGTGTTACCTTTGAGTTTCATAAGAGGAATAGTTGTCAGGAATGTGATGGGGATGTATGAATCATTATTATGAAAGGTTCCATATGGTTTTGGATCAATCTCGATCTAGTTTTAGTTTTTCTAATGAGTATCTAGAGTCATGACGGAAGAACTTCAGATGAGGTTGGTAGTTCAACCATAGAAAGAATTGGTTCACAATTGCTTGGTAGTGACTAGTGAAGTGGTTGTTAGTTTGGTTAGCCATACCCCATGAGTTTTGGTGGCTATATATTTATGAGATATCAGTTGGGAGTGAATTTTTATAAATCCAATGGGTCAAGGTGTTTCCATAGCGGGAGTTTATATTGATGTTGGAGAAATTGTGGGTGTGATCATCGACAACTACTTTTTATACTCTTAAGTATTCATAATCATGTCTAATACCTTTACATAGTACTCAGTATTCTGGGAGAGCATTGGCTTTATGGATATCTACCTAAATGTGTTTTTGTTGGATATAGGGCCTCTTTGATGGTGTTTTGGTGAGGTGGTATATATGGTGTTGGATAGAGGGAGGTACACCACTGACTGTTGTCAAATGAGGTTCTCGAGATGGACTGGAGTTCAACTAATGTCATAGCTTCCATACTCAAAATATCAAATGGTTAGCAGTTGAAATTTCATTGTTGTTTGACAAAATGATAGATATTCTTGTAAAACATTTAGTTCTTAACTTTTGTTTAAATCATAGGCTATGGTGGTTGGAATATCATGAAAAATAAGTTAAAATTAAATTCATAAGGTGGGGAGTGATGTGTTAGTCGTGGGAGTATGACCCGTGTAATTGTTGGTTTGTAGGTGTGTGCAGCTGACTAAGATTTGGATGTTCTGACATCAGGATTCTAATAATGGATTGATGGGGTACATGTTGGTCTTCCATGGGAAAGGAAAATAGGTTATTGGATGTGGTGATTGTTAAAGCCTAATATTTTCTTTTTTTCCCAAGGGTTAGTTCGATAATAAAATATGAGGGTTTTTTTTAAATTTATTAGTGAGGGAAGTATGCCCGGTGATGTCTTGGGGATTAGTAGATACACTTATGGTGTAATTTCTCCAGAATTTTGTGATATACATAAATAATTGTGCTCAAATGGCAGTTGTGTGGACAAATGATAAGGCAATGTGGATTTGGTGATGGAGTAATGTGTTTATAGTGGGGAATGGGTGTTTCTAGAATGGCTCATGTAAGGATAGATCAACTTGGTTTGGTAAAAAGGAATGGATTTGGTGAGTTATAATCCCTTGTTTAGATGGTTATTAAATGATATGTGTGTTTGGAGGTAGAAAAAAAGATGTAGAAAGAAGTCATGTATTATGTGTTACGTGCGTGAATGGAATATGTTCGTTTATTCGGGGTGGTTCTGATGGAAATGCCAGATGGCATTGTTAGGTTTTGTTTATGAGGGTTTTTGGGAATAGAGAATTGAGAAATGTGTTATGTTTTTTGTATAAGTTTAATTTACAGTTCCAATGGAATTATACGATGATGGAGGTTCAAAACACTAAAATATAGTGTTTTTTGAACTCAAGAGTATAGTGGGGAGGATCTTAATGTTTCAGTTCTGAAAAAGGTCATTAATTGGGTTTTGTTTTATATAGGGCCTCAAACTAAATATTTTTCCCTGGTTGTGTCTCAAATTTTTTTGTATGAACGGGGTATTTCATCCTAAGGTTGTCGAATGAAGTGGGTTTACCTGATTCATAAATTTATGGTTAGGAATTAGATATTGAAGAATTATTACTCTTGTGGAAGTCGACGACCCACTTGAGTTACATAGGGTGATAGTGCGTTCCTTTGGGTTTCACCTAGATTTGGTCACCAAAGGATTTAGAGATAAGTAATGTTTGTGCCCTGGATTGCTGGACTGTTCACGGATTTAGAGAGAATCAAGCTAGGGGTATACCAATTAGCTCCATCACATTGGTATAGTGTTATGAGTTTTGTTTTTTATGTCTCACTACATCGACAATATCACCCTGACCCTTCTCATGTGATGGATTCATATGATGTTGAGCTTGAGACTGATTCATCATTTGAAGACATTCTGGAACATGTTTTGGATCATAGTGAGAATGTTTTCATGGGAAATACAATGTATATAGTTTATATATTGTGTAAATGTATCCTTGTTTAGGAGGAAAATTCAGAGAGAGATCTTATATGCACACTCAGTGGCCCGATCTTTTTACCTCGGATTATGAGAGATGATTGAATGTATGAGTTGAGGAAATCTTTTTTTAAGGTGGGGATATTATAATATCCCATCCTTATTTTGGATTTTTCTCCATCTTAGTGACAGGTACCCTTTTACCAATGTTTTTTATTGAATCATTCTTTTGTTTTCCTCTAGGTTGTTTTGTGGTGAAATTTTTGAAATTTGGATGATAGAGTGGTAGTGTGTGGTTGTCACATAGTTTTTCAAAAATTTGTACCTAGAAAATAAAACTATGGTAATTGAGATATATTCGATTTTCATGATTGGTTCACAGTTTGTAAAACCATGGGCCTTCCTAGTTGTAACAATGTGAACACATAGGAAGAGGGGTATGGTTAGTTGCATGGTTAGGGAAATATTTTCTTCTCATATAAGAAACAATTTGGGAAGAATATTAAAACACTAAAAATTCATTAAAATTTTTTAGAATCCCCATATTATTTCCTTAAACACCCTATCCTAACCCAAAACCAATTTCTATCATTTTTTAAGTCACCCGGATGAATTCTAAGCTCCTCTAACCTCTGTTGTTAATGAATTTATCATTCATTAATGGATATGCACCACTACCTATAAGATATTCTCATTCCATGTTGTTCCTAATCTCTCTAATATCTTATTCTCAATAAAAATGGGATTGTTCCCCTCTATTGGTGATGTTTCTACATATTAGATCAATGGATCATGATTATTTTGATCTTGGATCTAGATTTTGTATCAGGATCTCATTATCCATTGAGATCCTGGTTGTTCCACTTCAATTGGGGATTTCCATTTGAGATCATCTTTCAAAAAACATGATGAATAGGGTCAAAATTCAATTTCAATATTCTTGAATACAAAATTTGTGTATGTGTTTTTTAAAATTAAATTGTCATGTTTTTAAATTGAATCTTCAATTTAATAAATTAATTGATTAAATAATTTATGGAATTGTGGAATTGATTAATTGATGGTCCATGTGAGCTGAACATGGGAAAATTGATTTTGGTAATTTTGTTAATGAAATTAGTGAATAAAGGGACATTAAATTGATTAATTAATGGGATTGTGAAATTTTTCTATTTATGGTATTGTGGAAATGTTTGATTAATTGAATATTTCATTTTTTGATTAATGGGAATAAAATGTATGTTTGGATTTACATTTATGGGTTAATGAATTATATGGATAAATGTTGTTCTTTGGTTTAATAGTTATTTATCCATATTATTTCAAATGATAGAGATAATGAATTATGACTTCTGTTATAAATAGGAAAGTTGAACTTAAAGAAGAATAATTTATGAGATGGTTAATGACGCACAAGATGGATGTATATGGAATTTTTATTTCAATTATATTAGTGATATAAGATATATATGTGATATTATTGAGTGGGATAGGGAATAAAGCTCCAAATACTTAAATTAAATAGTGGACATGGATTAAGGATCAAAATACCCATATCTGATTATTATTGTATGGGAAAGGAACTTAGGATCCAACTACACATTTGTGATAGAAAGTATGCGACATGGATTGAGGCTCCAAATACACATATAATAATGAAGTGTGGGATATTAACAGAGGCTCCAAGTACCCATGGGGAGTTATACCTAATGGTCTACACCCATGATATTGGTATTGGAATATGGTTCCAATTGGCTGTGTTATGATTATAAATGAAATTATATATGATAAAAATGGTCTTTTGAAATGTTCTATCATTTGGGATAGTTCAAACTATGGTACATGATGTATAAGTTATTGATAATATGTGTGACATGAGGAACTGGGGAAACATTATAGTTAGTTAAAGAATAAGTAAATTTGATAATAGTTTACTTTAATAATTTTATTTAATTATTTATATAACTATATACACATTCGTTGAGTGGATATTGTTTTAGATGATGTTGGTAGTGACCTACTGATTTTTTTGACACCCTAATCAAGTTATCTGATTAGAACCCAAATCGATCTCATTTTTATAGGACCTAATTAGAGAAAGAGACATGTCTCAAATGGATGATTTGTGATAGAGAAAGGATTAACAAGTCATAGTGTCAAGACCCACTTGGGAGTGTCATTGTTCTATTCCATTTATTTTCATTTAACACATGGCATGTACATGGCATGAATTATCTACTGTTTTGGTTAAAATATTGTATTCTGAATTTTTTCATAATGTGATTGTGGTTATTATTGTAATTATATATATCATTTGTTTATTATTATATATTTATTATATTATTTTACTTTGATAAATTGGGTATAGTCTCCCCATGATATCTATATTAGATCATCCCTATTAGTTTCTAGCCTATGGCATACGGGGAGGCATGCCTGAGGTCATTTAATGGACCAGCACAGGGCACTGGTGTGTGGAAACTGGGTCATGACGTTTTAAAATAAGGAACATAGCTAACATAATTCCACAAATTTAAACATGAAACCTTTTAGGTAGTGTCTTTAATTAAATGAAGGAAACTGAGGTTGATATATATCTTGATAAATTGTTGCCTCAATTGATTTCTATTTATTTTCATATATTAAAAAACATTTTGAACAATCCATAAAGATAGATTATTGATTATTTCATTTCAATTGGTTTTATATTCTTATGATTATGTATATCATTTATAAATAAATAAGATCATCATGTTTTCTACACAGAGTATGGCTCACGCCGATTTAATGTAATGAGGTTTAGGAAGACATTATTAAAGTGTGAATTGATTAAAATTTTTGAAGAATTTTTAATTTTCATAACAAAGGGGAGAAAAAGTATAATTTAATGTTTAAAAAATTTGTGCGAAGTAACAAATATAATAATAAATATTGACATTTAATCTATAATTTTATTCAAAAAAATATAAAGGGGTAGTCTGTTGGGAAATCTTTTTGGTGAGTTGTATTTGCTGTTATGGAATATTAATACATTGATGAAATGTATTGGATGTTTTTTATGAAAAATTTAATTTAAAAATTATTTTTATTCAATTAATTGGAATAATATTTTAATGAATTGAAAAATAAAATAAAATTCGAAAATAAGAAAATGATTTTTACGGATTAGTTTAATATAAAAGAATTTGGTGTTTTAGTGTTCATAGTATTTTTATGACGTTTAATTGTTAAATGGGGTAAACATTTACAATTAAGGAGGATCTCATACTTGTGTTTTAGAACCTTATAAACCAATTGAGGTGCAGTTAATCCACCCTAGCTATGGTGGAGTATAGAAGTGGTAGATGTTATGCTTGGGTCGTCAGGTGTACACATAACCCCACTGGTTGATAAAAGAAAAATAACATCCACTGTGGCGGTCAAGAGAAATAGGAAATAATATATAAAACACTCCCTTAAGAACAGTACAACCCCATTGAAGGACTAGATTATGAAATTATGTATGGGACTTCAATTGAAATTTTCTATGTGTGACTGGGATACCACGACAGAACTTCTTTTTTATTAGTGATTTTATTTCATTTAAATGTGGTTGTGTAGAGGCACTTATTTATTGAAATGTCATTTTGAAGATTTCATATCAAACGTCCATCCATTTGATGTCTTTTACATGTAGGAAATTAAATTCCCTCTTCTATTATCAAACATATCTCAACCTAATGTTGAGATGACTCCTGCAAGTTCTAGAGATATGAGAGAATATTGAAACAAGGATAATGAGGCTTAATATGTCGAAGGATACAATAATGATAAAATGATTGATATGAGCGACAACACAACACATGATCAACTATGAGTAACCTCCATGTTATGTGGTATAAACACATGAATGGTGGTCAATTATGAGAGACATTCTAATTAGATCGAACATGAATAATGTGACTCTATTTAATATGGGATTCAGAGTAATTGAATCAAAATTGAGTGATGCTAACTCAAATCATGGAAAAGTGTGATCCTTATATGACATGAACTGGCTTAATTATCTAAATTTGATTGATCATGAGTGATATGATTTCAAATAATTGGAGGAAATTACCAAAGATGTTGAACTGACCAATGTGGGGAGATTAATCACGGGCTCCAAATCGATTACATGAGTCTAACTAAGCACAAGTAGAACATTGTGAATACTTGGTCGAATCTAATACATAAAAATATATATGATTTCAAAGAAAATCATAAATGATTACTTCTTAATGTTTCATATATGAATAATAAAAAGAAGGTGATTGATATTATATAATCATTAATGAAGTTAATGATGAAGAGTAATGGAGATGTTAAGATATTATAACTAAAATAGAGAATATGAAAATTAAAATGAGTTTTAAACATATATATATCATGAAATAGAGATTTTCATGATCTCTACAAATATAAATAGAAAATAATATATGAAATAACGGTTGATTATTTTTTATAGTAGAATGATATTTTATATCAATATTGAATAATTTTATCTCATAGAGGAGATTCTATGACATGAAATGAGAGATAAGGAAGACATTAATGAGATGTGATCTATCAAGTATAAATATAAATATAAACTGAGGGCCATGCATTGTTATAATGAACCCACAGGAATAAATTAAAGAATGTAATTATAGGTGTTTCTTTATAAAAGGATTTAAGCACGTATTTGAGTTTCTACACACACAAAAATTCAAATCTTGAAAAATCCCATATGAGAAATTAAAAATAGAATTCTATGTAACTATTTTAAATATTACATTGAAAATTTAAGTAAAATTCAATGTTTTATATATCATGACTTAATTTATCATTACCATATCATCATATATATAAATTTTTATAGTAAGTTAGAATAAGTATGAAGAGTATATTTATAGTTGAAAAAATTAAATTGTCTTTGGGGAAGTATTCTTAAATTAAAACATTTATTGTGAAAATCAGGATCATAATTTATATAGTTATAAATATTTATTTCAATGGGTGATCAAATTCAATGAATGAAATAAATTTTATGATCTAGCTTTATCCATGAATGAATAATTTTATTAAAACATAAATTCATGGAATTTTTTGGAAAGAAGGTGACATTGGTTATTTTTATTTTTTAGGAATAATTCCATGAATGATGTAGTAGTGATTAACAAACTAATTGACACATATTTTTATATGAAATTATAAATTAATGAAATTATTATGGATAGAATGAAATGTTTAAAATTTAATGTATGATGAAGAGGCCACTATAATTTTTCATGTCTACATGATGTTCTATATTATTATGCAAGAAATATTTTATAGAAGTTATTGTGAAGATCACATCTATGAATTCTAAATATTTCATTTTATAATTATTTATATAGTTTAAAAAATATTATTAATGAAGAATACTTATAAGATTATGTATCCATTGTTTTTGGATATTTTATATTTATATATATTCCTATAGATTGAAAGTAGTTCTGGTTGATATTTGGATGTATTATTCTCAGAGAAAAATATTTTAGGTTCCATGATTTTAGGAAGAGACCAAAAAATGATATTATTATGTTGGAAGTATATATAATCGAGTTAAAAAGATGAATAATAAAAATTTATGTGTCTATTTTACTGAGTATTATAAAAAAATTGGGAAGATGAAGATCAAAAAAATGAAAGAGTTATTCATACAATTCTTCAGATGAAGAAGGGTTTTGTGCACCCAAGTTCCCATAGAAAAAAATGAATTGAGGCCAATATTTTTCATTTTTGTTTAAATAGGAAGGATGTGGAAGAAGAAGTAAAAACATATAAATTTTATATTGTGATGAAAGAAGATGTTATTTTATGCATAAAAATACAAGATTTTACTTACTACTTTGAATGGAAAGAAGTAAAATAGTGTGAAAAAACATTTAAAATTAGGTGGTATTCTACATAACAATTAAAAACAATTATTATTTCCCCTAAAATACATTATAATGTTAAAATATACCTAGGTATAAGATACAACAAATTGGTCTGAAAAATGAACCCTCTACACTATTAGGAGACAACACTGTAATGCTTACATGGCTTTACTATTGTGTTTTATTTCCATGGGTTTTATCAATTCACAATAACTACAAGCCCTTAAAATAGGAATGATTGACCCTATAAATTATTTCAAATCTTTTTTTATTGTGTTTCATTTTGTTTTGAGAATGAATAAATGTAATAATAGAGAAAAAAATTTTATACTCACTTTATCTAGAGATTCAGTTAAATTGAAAAGTAGTAAAAATTATAAATTGACCTAAAATTCACGAACATTGATTCACCCATTCTCAGTGTGGTACATATCTCAAATTAGTTCATTTAAGTAGTAAAAGAGGTGGATTCACCCCCATATCATGGATTTTCATTTCTCAAAATAGTCCGATTAATTGGTAATAATTCTTTATACGCCACTAATATGGTTTTGAAATATTTTATGTTGTTATATTTTAAATATTTGAGGTTCATTTCGAGTTATTTATTGTTTACATTTTTTATGAAAAATTATATATATCAATTCATAATTATATTTATCCAAATATTATAACGGACTCAAAAAATGTAGGTAATAACATATTAACAATGTTATTCCACATAAAAAAAAGAAAAATTTCACTACTATAAATATGAAATAAACGATAGAAAAAAATTGGTGAATAGAAGGTTGTTCATTTACAACTAAGGTATTGGAAAACCTTCCTCCAAAATATGATAAATGAATTTAATGATCACGTGGTAGGTGAATGTTCGGGGAAAACGATAACTAATAAGCAGAACCATGTGACGGTAATCATATTCCAATATAGGTTTTTGTTGATGAATTAAAAGATATTTTGTATTATTATATATAATAAATAGATTCATTTATTTTCCGTAATTTTAAAATTAAAAAATAAGGGATGACTCAACTACAAAGTGAATAAGATAACATGTCTTTAGAATTAATGAAAAGATCTCTAACATTTACAAATAAATATAAATAAGTAAATGTAAAAAAATGAATAATGATCTTGAAGCCATATACTGGAATGTTAAATTTGATTTGGGAATTAAAATCTGAGAAAATTATGATTCCACTAATTTTTTTAATATAAAATCAATCCCTTATATGAAAAATTGAAATATTAGTTTTAATTACATGAATTCACAAATAGATGTTATGTCCAAGAATATTTAGGAGTTTCAAACTTTGTTCCAAGAAAAGTATATAGTGCATGATGATTACATTGTAATTGTGAGTAATTATTATGAAGATATAGTGGATTTCATTAAAGATCATCAGAATTATCTCAATATTATGTTTCCTACATTGAAAAGAAAACAACTCAAACTTTGAAGGAAACATTTTGATAATTCAAAAATAAAAATGGAATTGTTTTTACAACCTGTAATTTTAAGAGGGACTATGATTTTAAAATACCTTATGTATAGATAAATTCAATACATCATAAACTATCTATTCTCAAGTATGATCAAATATGTATATTCCATTTATAGCATATTGTATTGAGTTTTGTGCCTTTGTTTTCATGAAATAGTTTGGTTCGAAAAAATGGACATAGTTTTGGATTATTTAATGTGAATAATATTATACAACCCTATATATGGTGGATAGAATTAGATATATGAATTTTTATTCCCTAATAACATCACAATAAGTGGTGATGAAATTTAAAAAACCGCATACTATAGAATCTAGATAGTTATTATTATTAATTAAAAGATCAATGTTTTCGGAACTTTTGAGGTACTAAAATATATTTGGGAAATATGAAATGAATTTTTGGTATAATCTACTAAATTTAAAATCATAGAGGAAGCCTATTTCTAAGTTTCTCAATAAATATAATAATAAAAATCCATAGATTATGAACAGAAATTTTTTTTCAGTAAACATATTCAAAGAACAATATGTTTTTTATAATTTTTATAGTGATGGTGGTTATAATAGTTGTTAATTATCTTATCATAGTGTATAAAATGTTATAATGAATATAATATCAAAAGTTAATAATGATGTTCTATCCCTAGAAAATATGTTTATGGGAGATTCAAATATAAATACTCTAAAGAATATTACAAAAATAGAAAATAGATAATATTTGGGATATAAACCCACCAAATTAAAGAAGGATGTGTCATTTAAAAAGACTAATTATATGGAATTAACTTAAATTATTCCATGTTGAGACTCTAAGAAATATACTAATATTCCTTAAAATAGTAGTTTGGCTATAAAATATTGAATGAGAAACGTAGGTAGTGTATTTACAATAAAAAAATAGTGGAAAAAGAGAAAAATAAATTCCACAAGAATAACATGAATTTCATGGGAGTCTATTAACAAATGGAATCTCTTGGGTTTAAAAATTAATGTGTGAGAGACTAAATAGAGTTGGAAGTATTATAGAATAATTTTTTAAAATATTTCCTGTAGAAGAAGAAGACATGAAAATATAGATTATGTCATAATGTTGTGTGTAATATTTAATGGAAAATGAAAGATAAACCTTCTCACACAAATAATTATAAGATATATATTAAACCATGATTCCTCAAACAAGAATAATTATAATTATTATATGTGAAGGTATAAATATACATGGTGAATTTTTAGAGGCTTCATATCCAGGACGGTTAGATGTAGGTGTTCTAAGTTGTCATTATCTCAATATTAAACATTTGATAATTTATTTATTATATAGATCAACCATATTAAGATCATGGTTATTTCCAACTTTAGGGGGAGTTAAGTGATTATTAGAAAAGAATCTACCAAAAATATGATCACATATTAATAAAATATCAATGGAATATTCTTGAAGTGATTTCATTTTCCATGTATTATTCTCTAAATATCACATCTTTGGTAACATTAATAACTCATAAAAATAAAGACTATATATTAATTTAAATTAATGAAATATAATTGGATGTTTTTAAGAATATCTATTGTCTAAATAATTCCATATATTTTTACATGAATTATTTTAAAATATTTGTTGATGATAATGGAGGAAATTTATGTTAATATATCTGATGAGAAATATATATCCCGGTTTATTTCTATTTTTTTCTTTATATAATGATCATTTTGAGTAGTCCATAAGGGGACGTAAGGGGAAGGCGATGGGAAGGGGACGTCGATGGGAAAAACAATTTGGGCAACAGGGGAGGAAAGGATGTACATCTGTAGAAGATTTTTAGAGTATGAAGCCCGAATCCCTCCAATTCACAGGTATCGGGGTTCAGATACATGCAAAGGAGGTCAGAAACTATGGTTTGTGTAGTTTCCACCATGAAGCAGTTGTTTCGTAAAGCATCTATCTCAAAGAGGTCTCCACAATGTTTTTGTTCCACGAAGCACCTTCCACGAAGTTTTTTTTTCTGTTGGGAGTTCGTCAAGTGCCCGCCGTGAAGTGTCCACTGTGATGTGTATGACTCACTAAGTTCTTCCACGAATCCTCAATCATGTTGCACAGACACGAAGATCCTTCTGTGTTTGAGTTTATAAATGAAGGATGGTGGGTTCCACGATGTGTGAACTCCAGGTTTGACCATCCCTGGGATTTAGACGATCACGAAGACACCCTTTGGTGTCGGTTCGTGCAGATTGGACTGCAGAAGGAGGTTGTGAAGAGGGCTTATGGTCCAATGTCTCCCTTTGTGGATCATGCATTAAATCAAGTGTAGTTGGACTTGGTCGGGCCTAGTTTATAGGGCCTATGGGGTTCAACAGGGAGACGGTCTGTAATGAGAAGTGAAAAATAAATTCATTAGGTTTTATTCTTTGGATGCGAAATTTTTGAATCAATGGAAAAGGTTGTCCCTGAAGGACAAAGAGAAGTCAGAGATCAAGGACTGGAGACACGAAAACACACTCATGGATAAACGTATGTATCTACTAGTCGTGGGAATGTTCGTTGAAAATATCACACTAAATCATGGGTCTCTCAAAAACACTCTACATAGAATTTGGAAACATGAAGCTGGAGTGGCTATTCGAGAAGTGGGGATCAATCACTTCAGTTTTGAGTTCTTAAACAAGAGAGATATTGATAAAATCCTTCGAGGCTGACCATGGTCCATTGATAATAAACTCCTCCTTATGAAAGAATACATGGGGTGAAAATATCCAGCGCATTAACTTCTCCTGCTCCCCCTTCTCTATATAAATTAATGGAATACATTTCCATGCAAGAAAGAAATGTGTTATGCGAGAAATAGGGGAAATTTTAGGCCATTTTGTTGATTGGAATTGCTCAGATCTGATTTAATGGGGCCCCGACAATTGGATCAAGGCGAAAATTGAAGTGTATGAGCTCCTGATGAGGGGTATGTTCCTGAAATCGAAGATGCCAACACCTGGATTTCATGCGAGTTCTAGAATCTCCTAATATTATTCTTCTTTTGTGGCCTTCTTGGTCAATTGGAAAGAACAGGTACCACAAAACAAAAGAGTGAATCAGGTAACATCATCCTACAATATGACCCTTGGGTCCCTGCAAAAATGAATAAATATGCCTTCATCCCAGAGATGAGAAAACAAAAGGACCGTGACTGTCTCATGTTGGAACATACCAGTCGGATGGAAAACATATTTGAAAAGGTAATTATGCTTGGACCACCATATTTACCAAGAGATGGTTCTCCCACTCAGAGAGAAGCATGAGTTTTTCCAAACCCTCTTAAGGATAATGCCCTAACATCTACAATGTTGGAGATGAAATAAAAAGAACCACCGGCACATTTCTCAAAGCCAAAGAAGATGCACATCGAACCACTTGATTTGGACCCTGGTCCACAAATGACCGAATCAGGAACCCTAAAAATGGGGGCCCATGGAACGACAAGAACTCCATTACTGGGCCCAATTACCTATCGCATGTGGAAAAGGGTGCATCACGGAGAAAGTGACGGTCATATGGAAGACCCCAAACTCGGGGTTATGAAATGACAAAACAAAATAGGGAAATCAGTGGGGAATCCCCCAAAAAGATGGAAAATGATGAGTGTAGAAACACGTTTAGTGGAATTAGAGGCGGCGATGGGTGAGACACAGCCCCGCCTAGACCAATGATTGTTTTATACTGAAACTGTCGTGGGCTTGGAAACCCATGAATGGTTCACATTCTTCAGCACAATTGCACCCAAAGTTTTCCCGATATGTTTTTCTTGTCTGAAACCATACTGGAAAACAAGGACACTAATGGAATTGCTCTGAAATACGGCTTCCAAGGCTGCTTCCCAGTTTCCAGACAAGGCCACATTGGGGGACTCTGTCTCCTTTGGGAGGAAAATATCGACATCAACATTTTTTTCCTTCTCCTCACACCATGTGGCAGCAACTATTGAGATGGACCATCACCCACCGTGGACCTTTGTCGGATTCTATGGCTGGTAATCTAATAATGATATCGTGAAGTCAAGGGAAATTCAAGACAAGATACGACATGACCTACCAATCCCTATTATTTAATAAGGGGACATCAATGAGATAATTTTCCATAAGGAAGAAAGGGGAAAGATCATCTGACCCTCAGCTTTGATGTCAAATTTCAAGGATGCGGTCGCTAGGGAGGACTTGGTCGATCTGGGGTATGTAGGTAATCCTTTCACATGGTTCTACGATAATACAGAAGGAACCCGCATCACTGAGCATCTTGATAGATTCTTGTGCTCAACTGATTGGATTAATCTTTTCAGCATGTTCCATATCAGCCACATGATGCTCAACTATTCAGACCACTCTCCTATATTTATTGATTGCACACAAGGTGAATACAACATACAATTCAACAAACCCTTCATCTTTGAGAGTTTCTGGTCTAAAGACCAGGAATGCAAAGAGGTTATCCGATCAATATGGAAAGGTACTCATAAAGATGTTATTTTCAATCTCCAACATGTTGCATCCAATCTGAGTTCGTGGAGAAACAAAAATTTCTACCACCCAGATTGGCACTGTGGTTTCCTCGAAAAGAGACTACCCAACCTTCTTAAGCAACCCTCATCCAAATGAAATCCCTCTAAGATTGGTGATACGTGAATAGAACTGGACATGGCCCTACACGTTGAGGAAAGCTTCTTGGATATGTGGGCGCGGGACACTCACATTAAATAAGGGGATGCCAATACCCAGTATTTTCACCAGAAAGCATTAGCCAGGCATCGGAAAAATTCTATCACTAGCATCTCACAACCCGATGGAAGCAATGTTTCTGACACAATTGGAATCCATGAGGCCTTGACATGATATTTCCAGAAACTCTTCTCTCCATGAACCTCCTTCATATCTGCGGAGGTGGAAGATTGAATCATACATGTGATCACTGATGAGATCAATAGGAAGCTTACCCAAGATGTGATAGATGATGATATATTCTTGGCTTTGAAACATATTCATACCACTAAGGCCCTAGGACTGGATGGGTTCCACACCCTATTTTTTAAAAAATAATGGAATATAATTGGTCCCGACATTTTCAAAATGATAACAAATATCTAGTCTGGGAGTACTAGCATTTCCGCCATCAATTAAATGGTCCTCATCCTCATTCCCAAGATCACGAAACCATTGGTGATCCCTAATTTTAGACCTATTAGTCTCTACAATGTCACATACAAGATCTTCTCAAAGATCCTTGTCAATCAACTGTGACCTTGGATTACTGATATTATAAGTGAAAGCTATAGTGCTTTCATGGCCATGAGACTGATCACTAATAATGCTATTGTAGCTCACGAAGTGTTCCATCCTATGAAATCACGCTTCACCCTGAAAAGTGGATCCATGGCCAGGAAACTGGATATGACTAAGGCCTACGATAAAGTGGAATGGTATATCCTCAGAGTCGTGATGCTGAAAATGGGATTTTTCACTAAATGGAGAGATCTGGTCATGAATTCCATCTCAACCATCTCCTTCAGAATCAAGGTCAATGGGGAGCTTACCAGAGGATTCACCACATTCCGAGGCCTACGCCAGGGAGACCCCCTCTCCACTTTTCTTTTGATTTTGGTGGATAATGTTTTTCTCACCTTATTTCTAGGGATGAATCATTTAATTCTACTCATGGGGCTAAGGTCTGTTGTGCTATCCCACCAGTGCCACACTACTTTTTTTGTCGACGACTGCCACCTTTTCACCAGAGAAACAATTAATGAATGCAGGGTGATCAGCCAAGCGATCCACCAGTACGAGAGGGCGTCTAGTCAGTCAATCAATCATGGAAAATCTGAAATCTCATTCAGTGCAAGGGTGACCCTTTCAAATAGAGATGAAAAATGATCATATGCAGGAATCCATTTGGTTGAAAAACACTAGAAGTATCTTGAGATACCCTTGGTGATAGGCCGGTCAAAAAAAATAAATATCTGCATCTCTGGTGGACAGGATTGAGAAAAATACAATGATGGACCCCAAAAAGAATTTCTAAAGCTGACAAAGAGTCCCTCATTAAATATGTCATATAGTCTATCCCCAACTATTTTATGTCCATGTTTATTCCCCCGAAGGCCATTGTCAACCAGATCCATTAAGGCACTTCCAACATCTATTGGGGAAGAACGATGGAAGGAATAGACCCCACTTGATGGCCTGGGAGAAACTCTACAAACATAAAATAGAAGAAGGAATGGGTTTTCTGAACCTTCTTCTTTTCAATGACGCACTGGTGTCCAATCATGGATAGTGCCTTATTAACCGCCCATCATCCTTCTGTGTGCAGGTTCTTCATGCCAAGTACTTTCCCCACATGGACTTCCTTGTTTCCTCTTTTGGTCCTCGCCCTTGCTTCCTATAGAGAAGCTTTTGAGGGGCTCGTAATCTCCTGAAAAAAGGGATAGGATGAAGGATTGGGACTGGATCATTTGTCAAAATCTGGACCGATCCATGGATGATCGATAAGGAAGGCATGCAGGTTACATCCCCCGCCCAACCATGTTTTTAAGACGCCACTGTCAGCTGCCTCTTTTCTAACTAGGGACCGGGGTGGTTCCTGGAAAATATCCATGAATGGTTTAATGAAAGAGACCAAAGAATTATACTGAGCATTCCTTGGGTTTCAGACGTAGGTCCAGACCATCTCTTCTGGATCTATGAAATTTCATGCGAGTATACGGTGAGATCCAGGTATAGATTTTCTCTTGGAAACCACCCAGTCGGCTGGGTGGAGGGACCATGTAAATCGTTTTGGATTCTCAACATCTCCCCAAAAATACGCCAATTTTGGTGGAAGGTGTGCATGGGAACCCTCCCAACCATGATACTTCTATATTACCGACATATGTCTAGTGCCGTTTTTTCCATTTCCACCCATATATTCTAGAAACCCCTTTGCACGCCATCATTCCCTGCTCGGGAGCAAGGGAAATTTGGAATAAATGGGGTCTAGCTCCAGGCGCTCCATTGGGTCATTTGGGTCCGGCGTAACGACACTATTTTTCATCACATTAATAAACCTCACAATTTCTAGATTGAATGGGCCACATCATATATTTATGGATGGAAAGACCACAATGGAAATCATACGCCAGGTGTTAAACCCTCCTTTCCATCTCATTAGAATCCTCCAACGGAAGGGATTCTTAAGATTAATGTGGATGCTTCTCTCCCCAAGGATAAGTTTATTTCCCTTGGTCTCCTAGCCCGAAACCATATGGGGAAACTAATTGCGGAAAAATACGAGAAACATCATTCATGCTTGGGACCTGCAGTAGCTGAGGCAAGTTCCATCATTGCTGGTATGAATCTCGATATGGACCAGGGTTGGGTTGATATCAACATTGATTCTAACTGTCTCACCGCAATCGATGTTATAAATCATCCCGACGGCGGACTCCATTCATTTGGAATCATCATCATGAGAATTCTCTCACTTTTCCAATGCTTTTCATTGGGAACCTTCTCCTTCACTAAAAGAGAATGAAATAATGAGGCCCCTAAACTGGAGGCCTCAGGCCCATTCGATGCCAACCAGCTCTGGCAGGAAAATTTTCCTTCATGGCTTTGCACTTGTACGCCTGCAGACCTTCATCATTAATGATATATGTATTTATTCAAAAAAATGTATTGACATATCATTTAGACTATATTTCTAATAAATAAAAGGGGTGTTTGTTGAGACAACATTATGGTGAGTTAAATTGTTTTTCATGGAATGTCAAAATAATGAAGAAGTGGGTTATAATTTTTTCTCTGCGAAAGTTTGATTAAATATTAATGTTTAATAAATATTTTATTGTTGACTATTTTAAATAATAGAAAATTATAAAAATATTTGTAGATAAGATAAACGAATTGGGGGCTTGGGGGAAAATTAAGGCATAGATTTTTTAATTTTTCAATTTTTTTGATGTGGTTTTATTAAAAAATTCATTCTAAAACAACCAATAAAGGATCCAGACCAGCCTCTTATGTGGGACCCAAATTAACCACATGGTATCTAGTTCGACTAGGCTATCCTGGGTGGATAATTGAAGAATAAGGGCTAGTATATTGATAGACTCATGCATGTATAAGTGCATAGGTTGATAGTGCGTTATTATCATATAATATTAGGGTCATGCTTAGGGGGCCAGGTGAGAGAATGAAATCCCATTTATGAATAAATAAGACTCCAAGGTAATGACCATAGTTATTTTTTAGAGGAATTCCATGAAAAAAATTAGGTCGGTTTGTAATGTCGCGACACTGTTCATTTTTTGTACATGTTGTGCTCATATTTAAATTTGGTTATATGGAACCACTTATTGATTTAAATTAATTCCTGAGGTAGTCATTATTGATCTCTATCAATTTAAAAGTTTAATTTAGGTGAGTTTTTAGAGTACCACTCCAATAATCTATCCACCTTTACCATAAATATTGTATACCTCATGTGATATCATGAGACGCAAGTGAATCATGAAACCAGCATGATTTAGTACAATTGTTTAAATGATACTATAAAGAATATATGCTTGAGATTATCTAGTATACTATGTACCATCAATTTGGACTAAACAAAAATTATGTGGATCAACTGAAATAAGAGAGGTTATCCATTAGGGGAATAGAATATGGATAAAATATGAAAAATGTGATCAATCGTTGGATGGGAAACACAATAGTTAAATAAACCATGTATGATTCCCACTGACTGCATGAAAAATGTTCAAATTTAAAGAGGTGAACCATTCACATGAATTAATGTGGACTGACTATGAGTGATATGTGACCAAGATCATTAATTCGATTAACATTGAAGGTGAATTTACCACGCATTTGGAGATGGAACATAAGATACAAAAAAATATAATGAATTGAAAATACAATTTAAAGAAGAATGAATATGGTATGTTGAATATGATACATAGAAAGAGATAATATTTTGAATGTTATCATACATATTGAATCTGGTAATGATCAATATAAGAAAATTAATATAGGAGTTCATTGATGTAGAATGAACTTGTGTGAAGTTAATTATGGTTAAATGGGGGAATTTGAAATAGTACATCTCCAATGAAGTCCATTAAAAGTGAACTAAGATTGAATGGTATATACTTAACACTGTTAAGATCATTTTGATCTTTTTAAATGGATGCAGAAAATTATTTCTAAAATAAAGGGACATGAAGTTTGATGACATAGTACTTATTTTATTGAAGGATGTAGAATATGATCTCATGAAAGAGATTCTATGAGCATAATGAGGGAGAAAGAAAAAACATTATGAGTTATTTATCATGTATAATATTGTATATTAATTTAAATTCATTCATTAATAGAATAAATCCACATGAAATATTTCAATCATGCAATTATTGGTGTTTTCCATGTAAGGATTGAAGCATGTATAAAACATTTATGTATGAAAATTTTTATTAGTGTAAATTCATGTATTAGAACATACAAATGGATATTTAAGTTTCTATGTTAAATTTCACATTAAATATTTAATAGAACATCAAACATTTGTATATCATGATTCCATTGATTCTTATCCTTCAATTTGATATTTTAATGATGTCTAAAATATTGAAGAAGAAAGAAAGAGAAGTTGATGTTCAAAAAAGAAACAAGATTCAAAGTGATTTATTATTAATTGAAATTATTTATTCTTATTATATATATAATAATTAATAAATTCATAATTATGTGTTTAAGATGATATGTTAAATACAAGAATGGATGATATTATTTGACCATGAATTATAAATTATTTTATATTTTTAGTAATATTTTAATTCGTGTAATATTATTAAAATAATGTGATACATGTTCAATTGATTTATAAGGCAGAATTCCATGATTGAAGTTAACTTGATTCCCTACATCATGGATGAATATATAAACATAATATCTCAAATTCCTGAAGTTAATGTGGTTTGATGGAAATGATAAAGTTTTGAAGGAGTATGAAGAGGTCATGATAATTATCTATGTCTTAATGTAGTTGTATATAGTTGGGAAATTGGTTTTTATATATGTTAATGTGTATACTAGATTTAGAAATTTTGGATATTTTAATTAAGAATTTATATGTACTATTTTGTAAATTCTTGAATTACAAATAAATTTAATATCAAGAAACCGATATTTGTCGAAGTTATTATATTTATACATATTTATTTACTTAAAAACAAGGATCTATTGAAGATCAAAGCTATAATTATCAATAAAAAATCATATGGGTTCTAAGTTAACAAGAATATTTCTCTGACAATGTTATTGTTTTTAAAAATTAATGTTTTTTAAAGTTGATGATAAGAAAAAGAACCTATCCACTTTATGATTGAATGAGGAATTGAAAATGAAGAGGGAATAAGAGAATAAATAAGTTGACGTGTTGGTCATGTTGTTCATCAAAAAAGAAGAGTTCAATTCATCCAAGTTGAAATACAAGAATTTAAGAGATGTAGATATTTTTATTTCAGTTGGAATGGGAAATAATAGTTAAAAGAAGTAGTAACCTGTCAATCTCCCATTTTGAAGAAGGTATATAAGGTTTTATTCTATGTTTTTAATAAAAATAAAATAAGTGGCTTTATACTATGTAAATGGTGATGAAAAAGAAAGAGGTGGTATATCAACGATAACATAGTATTCTTCTTCAATGTTACAATCCCTTTGACCCTATAATTGTTTTTACAGGTACATAATGTACCTATTCATGGGATTCACCCAAAAATAGTGTGGGATTCACACTATTCACATTATGGAGACAATAATATAATAGATGTATGGTTTTACTATTGGTTTGTGTGATCCTAGTTTTTACCAGCTCACATCAATGGAAACCCTTTAAAATTTTGTGGTGAACCTGGTAAACTTATTTTTCTATTCTATGTGTGATTTTATATGTAATGTGAGAAATAATGAATGTATTAATATTGACCAATGGTACCGATTCACTTTCAGTAATGAAAAAATTGTAAATTGAAAGGATTCAAAAGTATTAATTTTATTACAAGTCACTAGAATTGATTCACACTTCCTAGTGTTTTTCATAACCCAAACCTATACATTAATTTTTTATAAGAACCTAGTTCAACTCATATATGAATATCAATATTTGAATGTATTCTCTTTTGAATATTTTAAGTTCATTCAAAATTGAAAATCATGTGATTTTTTTGTAAAACTTTTTATTAATGATGAAATTTATATATCCACCAAAACAATGATGAATAGTATAAATAAACTGATCAATATATTTCTGGGGTTATCCAAAATAGAAAAATGGTTATTTCCCCATTATAGAATGATAATGAATATAGATTTAGATAATGCTGACAATAATAAGTTGTTCACTGAACCACCAAGGTATTGGATAGCACTTATACCATAATAACATCACGGAAGTCAAAAGAACATGAGTTATGTGAAGGGTATTGTGAAACTTTTACAGTACAAGAAGAATGAATTGAATTTTATCATATGACAGTAGGTGTTTTTCTAAATGAATCAAAACATATTTTTTATTATTCTATACAAAAAAAAGATTCTTTAATTTATGCCATTTTTGAAATTCTAAATGAATGTATTCCTTAATTTGAATATTAGTATAATAAAACATTTAAATCATTAATATAATGATCCTTCAATTTCATAATGATTGTTAATAAGTTAATGAAATGATTAAATTTTTAAGGATCTTGAAGGTAGATGGTCAAAATTTAGAAAATACTTGTTATGTAAAATATGATAAAATGTTGATACCAATGATGAATTTGAGAATATGTTCCATGTTTGGGGGGAAATTTTTTAAAAAAAAATTATTGATTACATGAATGAAAAATAGAAAATTAGATCCATGAAGATTAAGGAGCTTGTAATTATTTACAAGAAAAAGTAAAATCTCATGACCATGAAGATGTAATGATTTGGATATATTATAGAGATATGGTAACAATAATTGAAAATAGAATAATTTTTTCAATATTATGTGTATTATAATGAAAATAAAATTATTCAATCATGAAATTACACATGTTGTGACTTCATAATGAAAGAATCAACAATATAATATGGATGTTCATTCTAAATAGGGTTGTAATATTAAAAGACCTTTATTAATCAATATTATGATATCTAAATCATCCATGGATAATTTTCAAGCTTCCTCAAAGAGGATGGTACCATCAATACCCTATTGAAATGGGTTTTCTAAATATGATTTAATGGATAATTCTGGTCTCGAAACAAAATTTTACAAATTTAGATAAGGAGAAAATATAAGGAGACTATAACTATTTATATATTTGATAGAATAAGATTTCATAATTTTAATTCCCTAAGAAGAACCCAAATTTTTTTGGAGAGATTCATAAAAACAACGTGTTGTAAAATCTGGACACAAAGAATGTTTAGAGAAAAAATTAAGGACTGTGGGTTTTTTTTAGTGTTGCAATAGCTTTCATCATTATGAAATGTATTTTTATTACTATATATTAAATTAAAAAGGAAAAATTGAATCCTATTTCTTGGGGGATCAACCGATATAATTGGAAACATCTATATATGATCAAAATAATTAGTTCTTCTATAAAAAGATTAAACAACTTAAATATTTCTATAATGTTTTCAGTATTGGTGGTCATAATACTGGTACATTATCATCTAAAAATGAATTAAATGTATGAAATAATAGAATACCACTATATATGAATGAATATCCAACATTATATATATTTTTTCCGAGGTATCTAATATAAATACACCCAATTTAATTACATATAAGTGTTATGGATTATTCTTGGGTAATATAACTGGGAATATTAAGAAGAGTGTTTCATCTAAGGACTGATGAGATAAAAGGAACTCATAAGTTTACATGTCGAAACTCCATGAATCTTGATAATGAAAAAAATTATAAATTAGTAATTTATAAAGAAAATTTGGAAAGAAAAAGAAAGATAAAGGAATAAAAACCCAATCATCCTTATTGTTGTTTCTAAAGTTCAAGATGATCCATCTTATTCACTTAACAATTCAATGTTTTATTTTTACATAAAATTCATGTAATCAATGGAGAAGCATGGTATTAAGGAGATAACATGAGTAGGATTGAGGGTTATTAATTTTAGAGACCCAAGATTAAAAATTCACATCTATTATTGATGACCCAATTGGAATTCTGGAAAATATTATTAAATAATGTTCTTTTATGATGTTGAGGGGTGTTTACATTCAACATTGGAGTAAAAAGATGAAAAATATACCATCATGGAATAATTTAACAATTGTTTTCCTAAAAAATATAATTATGAAATCATCCTTGGACATGTTTGTTGGGTTTTAAAATATATATATAAAAATGAGGAATATTCATTTTGGTTTTATCTCAACATGGATCATTAAATATTTTTTCATTTTAAGAGATTGACAGTCCCAATGATCAAAATGAGTGTCTCATTCAGTGGGATACTTGTAATTTATTATTAAGAATAGTCTAGAATTATAATACCCTTAAAATCAAATTATTCATGAATATTATTGAAGGAATGTATTTTGTAATGTATGTTTTTCTAATTCCATCATCATTGGGAATGAGAATAAAACCAAAAATGAAGGGTGATATTAATTAAAATTACTACATAAAGGTGGATGTTTCTTTGAAGGACTAGTGAAATATAAATTCCTAATGTTTTTACGTGAATGGTTTTAACCTATTCATTGAAGTGGATGTAAGAATTTTTTGTTCATATATCTCATGAAACATTTTCCAAACTTTATTTTTATTAATTAAAATAGATTGAATATCATTTTGAACTACCAATGAAGATATTTTTTATTTTATTTCATTTAAATTGGTACCATTTTAATTTTATTATAGAAAAATTTTATATCTAAATCAAACCCCCTTACATTATGCACAAATCATCATGCACATAAACATATAGTATAATAGTTGATGAAAACATTATTATATTATTGATTGATTCCACTTTAAAAAGAATTTTAAATTTATCATCAATAAATGGGAGAGAAATTGATATTTATTTTAAATAATAATGGGTAGATAAGGAATTAATGGGTGATAGAATAATGAAATATCATTAAGAAGGTAATTCTATCAAATACAAAGGAGGACCATGTTAAGTTCACATTGTGATGAGTTGTATTCATTTTAAAAGAGTGTGAATATGTAAAAGGAGTGGATTAAATGATTTATTTATTTATAAAAGTGATTTAATATTTTAATTTGCATCCAATTTTTGGGAGTATAATTTTAAAATAAGAGAAAAATAAGATAAGTGTTAAATAAAAGAGAAAGTATTCGATGTCTTGGTGTAAAATTAAAAAATTTAGTGTCTTGTTTAAATTTTCTCAAGAGGTATTAATAAAAAGGGTCCAACAACTAATTTTAAATGGAAAATTTCAACAACATTATTGGGAACCAAATAAACCACACATGATCTAGTCCAACGAGGATAGATATAGTGAAGCGTACAAGAGGAATGACTTGTTCATGGATTAGATGGAGTATGCATAGGAACCCATGATAAAAAGGGTTTTTAACATAAATGTTGGGTTTTAGTTGTAACATTATAATAGAGATAATGGGATCCCATCTATACTTGACCAATCTAATGAGGGAATGGAATGTTTTTAAGTGATTGTATTCCATCAAAAAATTTGTGTGGTGTTTTGATCTTGTGAAAATATTTATTTTTTACATCTTTCACTCTCTAATTTAATTAAGAAAGAACTGATGTATTTATTTAGTAAAATTATGTCACAAGAAGTTATTCTTCATCCTCTTCTCATTTTATATCTGTTTAAATTTTGGGATTTATATTCTGTATCATGTGATCAAAATGTTCCCGATAAAATTTCAAGATATCTAAAAAGATATCTTTATATGCTAGAGAATGATTCAATAAATATGATGATGTTTCCCATGTCTAACTGTAAAATAAATGACACATGCCTGGCAAGGTCAACATACATAATATGGATGACCATAAGTAACCTCTATGGTAATTTTATTAACCACAAGAATGGTGGTCATCTATGAGAGGCATCGTAGATGAATTAACCGTGAGTAATATAATCAACTATGAGATGGAAATCATAATAGAGGAATCAATCATGAATGATTCCATCTAACCAAATTAAAAAATAAAATTGTTCAGCAAAGTTCATTGAAAACATGAATAAATTTTGACTGACTATGATTGATATGTGTAAGAACACCTGAATGAAATGAAAACCATAGGTGAACCAAACATACAAGAGGAAATCAATTGTAATATCTAAATTCACCACCTATGTTCAACCTATTGCATATAGAACATAGAGAAAAGGTGTTTAAACTATGATAAATTAAAAGTGATAAGTTTTTATGTTTATCATAAATATAAAATTAATAATTCCCCATAGATGAAGAATAATATGTGAGTTTATTGATACACTATGAACATTCCTGATGTGAATGATAAATATTAGTAGAGAAGTTGACATATTATAACACAAATGATGTTCATTATAATTGAACTAAGATTAAATAATTTTTACATCAGGATATATTGATTATCATGGTCACTATAAATGGAATTTGAATATATAGAGTGAAATTTAGTGGAATTATGATCAATTATAGAATTCCTATGATTTATAAAAGTTAATTAAGATGATATCAAGTAGGAGATTATATGCCTCTAAATAGGAGGAAGGAAGAAACACAAGAGTTGTGACTTATTATTCATATATCTAGAAATAAACCTTGATCCACATTCCATGAAAATGAAGCCACATGTAGGAATTCATGCATGTAATTATATGTGTCACACCACATAGGGATTGACACATATACGGGAGTTTCTATATAAAAAAGTTTAAAGAAGTGAAAATTCATGTATGGGAACGTACATATATAGATACACATAACAATTTTAATGTTAATAATTCATAGTGATGATAATTTAAATCAATTGTATAATATAACTTTTTGGTTAAAATCCATAAATTTACAATATAAATTATTTATATTCATTCAAAGATGTAAGAATAAGATATCAAAGTTAGAACAAATAAGTTTATGTTATGTGAAGTGTTTTTATATTCTAATATTATTAGAGATAATTAGTATCATATTTTAGGAATTAATAAATATGTTTTCCATGGGTTGATGTGAATACAAAAATAAAGAAAATTTTATATTGATTATTTTTCAAGATGAATATTTATATTCATACATAAATTCCATGAATATTATGGAGTGAAGGTGATACATGATCAATTGATTTATGAGAAATAATTCCATGATTGTACAATCCGTGATTCACAACTTCATTTATTTATATATTAATATGAAATATAAAATTTACTAAAATAATGTGAAAAGATGAAAATGATGATGATTCAAAGGAAGATAATGAGTCCAACATAATATTACATTTTATATACAGTTATACAAATTTATGGAACTCTTTTCTTAGATAAATTATTTAGAAATCCAAATCCAATAATTATAGATAATAAAATTCAATATTATTTATGTTGTTTAATAAATACTAGAAAGACAAGTAAATAGAAGATATTTTCATTGATGTAGTTGGAAATTATTATTTTTATAAATATTATTTTTGGTTGAAGGATTGTATCCTTAAAATTAAACATGATTATTCACAGTGAAAAATATCATTAGTATAAATATATTAATAAGATTCCTTAACCATATATTATTCTATTTTTTTTAATTCAATTTTAAAGTAAATTAAAAGAAGAAATTGTTTTTTTTTATTATATTTTGCTTGTAAAATAGAATAGGGAATATTAATAAGAAGAAATATATGATTTGGTTGTAAAGATCATTAGAAGAAGATTTCTGTGAACCCCAGTACACACATGAGAAGAGAAGAGAGGTATATTATTGTGTATTTCAATTTTAACAATAAATTAGAGGAAGAAAATATATTAAAATGTTAGTTCTATAATATATGTAAGGAATAAAAGGTTATATACAGTATTGTGTGAATATAAAAAAGAAGTTATTTTCTATTTTACAAGTGAATACGAAGAAGGATGATGTAGAAAATTTCCAACAAGGTAATATTATAAAATATTTTCATAAAATATTATTTCGTATATAATTTATTGTAATGGTATGGAATGATCTTTCATGTGGGATTCACTAAATTATCACCTTTGATGCACACACTAAACTTCTAGGAGGTAGTAGTATAATAATCATATGTTTTTACTAGTGTGTAGTGGGATCTTATATTTTATCTTTTCAGAATAATAACTATCCTCTATATTTTGAAGGTAAACCTTTTAAATTTTAGTGCATATTATGTGTGTGTGTGTGTGTTTTGGGTTGTGTTATTTGAAACAACTCAGATTAACCTCCCATATTGTTGTGGTTTATATCCCAACTATGTCCCTTAAATAAGTATAATGGAAGTGTAAAATTTGGAATCTGAGGAGGATCTCATGAAAATTGGATCTTGGGTGGTACTTTGGGTTGATAATTTAGTTAATCTAATATTTTTCATTTAACCTTAAATATCTCAAGTCATAAACATGATATGAAGTGTTGCCTATATGAATATTGTTGAAATTTGATTAATTTTGGACAATTTATTATTCAAGTGTGTGGTAATGTCCTCCATGAAGATTATTTAGCACATCTATTTAATAATATATTCAATATATCTCATTAAATATTTTTTTCATAATCCGTTGGTAATATTTTATATATAATGATTCATTTCATTCGAGCTGTAGAACATTTATTTAACCCGTCCAAATTTGAATATTATTGATAAATGAATATATGTGGATGAAATAATATATTATTTATGAATAATCCCATATTTTACTAATAAATATGAAGAAGTTTTATAGATTTAAGAAGAAAATGAACGATGTTTAAAATATGATGTGTATATTGAGATTATGTTTAGAAATGAATAATTCATTGGAAAGGCAACCTTGACTGCCTCAGGGGCCCTGACTGAGTTAAGGAGGAAACATATCCTCATTCTAGTTTACTTGATACTATGTAGTATACTAGTAGATTATTTAATTTTCACTCAAGAATCCATTATTTATTGAATGAAGTGTTCAATTGGTTCCTCACAATTCATTATAAGGCCAATGTTGTCTCACATTGAAACTTCATGGTATTCGAAGGACAATAGATCCATGTTTCAATTCCTAAAAGTACATTAGAACACAAACATATTACCACATTCATCAATAATATACTATGTCTTCCCATCAATAGATGATGCATAAAATTATAGTGGTTATTCCATCTTCAACACAACATGGTGGAAGCACTTTTGATTCCTTCCTCTCAATGTTGTCTCACAAAGGTCAACATAACCCGTATTCATCAGTCAACCTATATTCAGGAGAAAATTAATGATTCAAAATTAATGTAGTGATCACTTTTTTATTACTATCTATATTGTGGAATCCTTCGTTTTATAAACATGATATTATAATTATATGACAATAAAACACGGGTAACCACCTGAGGATATGACTGAGATAGAATGACCCAAATCACCTCTTGTGGAAAATTCCACCATCAAATTAAACATTATGAAACAAAAAATGTATTTAATTTTCTCCAAAATTAATCATGGGAAATATAGCCTTATAATATATTCACAACATGTTGGAACAGTTGAGGAAAACCAAAGATATGTTCGAGCTAAGGTACTTTTAAGGATAAAAATGAATACATTATTATAGATCACCTGTAGGATACCTAATTTGATTAAGAATATTCTTGTTAACCCAAATAAAATATATTATGATCCAAAACACTCAAAAGTAGTGTAATTATTCACTAACATACATTTATATGGATGGATAACACATAGAGCTCATGGATGAAGTGTTAATATGAATGGAATATTTTTTCATCCCTTCTAACTAAATCTGAAAATGTTATAACCAACTAATTTTGCAGAACATGATCAATGGGATAGTGAATTATGTTTATTCTATGGAAGTTCATCCTTACCTTATTAATTCATGGATATAACATACATGCCACATGGAACTATTCTAGGGATTCATGACAACACATCGATGATCCAAAAATGTAGAGTAGATTATAAATTCAGGGTGAAACTCTTCCTTCTGATTTTTTTATAGGATTTAGTTTTACTATAATTTAGTTATTCCACATTATATTCAAGATATCTATGTTTTTGATCTTTCAAATGGAGAAATAAAATCCTTATTAGTAATTTATCCACTATATGGAGAGCCTTGTATTTTCATGAGTTCTAATTACACATTTAATTCCAATATTTCTTATAATATACTTCCTAACAATGCTACGATTGGTTTTTTGTGATTATAATATATATGTATGTCATTTAGTTTTCATATAATGGTTTTGGGTTGGAAAATAATTTATTTATCATCTTTAAAAAAGTAATTTACATCATGGTAAATGGATAAATCCAAAAAATAAGTATGAATGAATCGTTATATTTATAACTGAGGGGATCTCTACATATAAAATTCAAAATTATTCTAAACCTAAAAACTATGTAATATTTCTTCTTCTTTTTGATGTATATGGTAGACACTATTACTTTATATTCATTACATTGAATAATCAATACTATAATTTATCTATAAGTATTCATATGTTCTACATGAACCTTGAAATATCACCATTATAATTATATGAATTATCAATAAGAAATTGAGATAGTCCTTTTATTCACCATTGATTGCAACAACTATTTTTTTGGTATTTAAATAATTCTATATTTTTCTCTTATTATTTAAATTGTAGAGGTGGATCGACTATTTTCCTTTAAAAGAGAGTTCTTAAGTTATTCTTTAATTGTCTTTGAGCAAAGTTTCTTTCGAGAATGTGTCATACACAAAATTTTTTAACCTTTTAAAATGATTTAAATTATAATAATAAATAACCAATAATTAGGAAAGTTAAATTTATCTGACTATTGATTCTACGTAAAGCCATTTTTAAATGATAATAATAATTTTAATATTACTATATTCTGATGAAATTTAAAAAACTCATAGATTTATATATATTAATTATATTAGTCCCTCTATTGAACCATTCAAGCTTCCTCGATATTATCAAAATTGAAAAATAAAAATTTATTTACATGGATTAATTTCATTATATTATTCATTAAATAAATATATAGATATAATATTCACTTAACTGTTTAATATATAATTTTTATTATTAATCTTGTAACTAAATATTTTTTTAAAATAAATATGTATTTATTACCTTATGAAAAATAAAAAATATATAATTAAATATTATATTATATAGCTCATAAATAATAATTATTTAATATTCAACTAAAATATATTATAAACAAAACTAAATATCAATTAAATTTATGATACAAACATAAAATAATAATATATTATTCCATATATTTTCAATTGTATTTTTTTATAATAATAAATTGAAATAGAATTTCCCTGTGATTTTAGATACACTATTTGTGTGGTCCTCACAGACTCATTCTCTTTAGCATAGGTAAAATTTGAAATTTTGAAATATTAGTTTCCACTCACGCATTGAAAAACCAATAGAGAACTGTGTTAATATTTTAATGAAAACAACCAGCTATGAATGATTACTGTGTATTAAAATCCATTTATCACAATATGTAATCAAAAAGTTCGATACATTTTTCATAAAAATATATTATTGTTATTTATTTATTTGAATATGTAAAGTGAATTTTTTAGTGAACAACCACGACCATGGATTTAATTGAATTGTTATATTTCAATCAAAGGGAAATGATACCATCTTCTATTAAATCTTAATGTAAAAACCCATTAAATGTTTTTAAATTAATTTCATCACTTATGATGCATCCAACGAATGATTCTCTTCCTAAGATTATGCCATCAAATATTTTGATCATACATCAGATTATCTGATTCAATATGTACATTAATTATAATCCAATGTCTATGTACCAATATAGACATAAATACAAAAGAATATAATCATACACATATAGTATGGGGAATTCTTATTGGCATACATTACCACATGACCTTCCATGGAAATTACCATTTTTGCACATTGTGATAGGAAGAAAAAAATTATTACGATCCCCCAACACGTAATAATTAACGTATATCCTGTCACATAGACATAATCCATACTATAGAATATATGTTTCAAAACATTGTCACAAATATTAAACATTCTCATTATAGTGTAGAACAATTATAAACCTTCTATTTTAATGATACTATATTGAAATTATCCAAATAATTTTTCACATCATAACACACAACATGTGATAATGTATTCATTAATATTATAATATTTAAATATTCTCATTATTATATTTGTAATGTCAATTTGTTTTAGGTTACTAACTCTAACACTTCTTTTGTTGTTCATTCATTCTTTACCAAATCTCAATATACTTTATATAGCATGGAATATGAGTTGTTGAGTTATGTATTTATTAATATTAGGTAATTCTTGTAATATTTGTTACCATCCTTAGTTACTTTTAATCAATATCTCTTGGCTGGGATTTTCATTAATTGTTAATGTTAAATTATCTATTTGAGGTTTGGGCAGTTGATATTTTCTCCCCGATGAAAAAATAGAGGATTAATAAAAACAAATTTGGCACTAGTGTTATACCTCACCAAAACTAAAAGCATTCTATGAAAATTACAAAAATATTGAAGTACCATTAACAATTAATAGGAGTGAAAGTCATCAATATGTGATCTATGATAGCATTTTAGTAGCACTCTGACTCTCTGATCAATAACTATTCCACATATTCATAGATTATATAAGAATTATATTTACTAATTTATAGATAATTTAAACAAAAATATACCCCTATTAATACTAAACATTGAATTGAATTTGATATTTCACCCTTCATTGGAGAGAATCTTTGTTTTCCATTGTACTATATTTTTCATTGACTTTATTCACACTCATATATCCTCTATGTGGACACTTAAATAACTTTATATTACATATTATCTCAACATCCCTCCCCCGTTTTAATGTCCAAAAAAATAAGCGTATTAAAGGTTTATATTTTTTATATATCCTCTTATATATAAAATAAATATAAATTATAATATTTTTTGTACCCATAATTTCATCAAGTTCATCTAGTTATTTGATAAATTATATATTTATACAATAGATATACAAAATTATATATATATATATATATATACATAAAAACTAATATAATATATGATATACATACATTTATATACAAAAGATAAAATAAAAATTAAAAAAGGTAATTTGTTTCCAATACATATAATTCAAGACGTGAAAATATCTGAAAGATTTTCTTGATCATTTCATATACCTTTTTTATTTTTTGGAAAAATTTTAACATAATTAAAGAAGTTTCAATTAATTTACATGTCAATCAAGATTATAAATAATATTTGATTGATCTGATAAATTTTTTCACCACATTAATTTATTATCTTATCTGATCTGAGAGTCTTACTTGATATTCTATAACACAATGTATATAATTTAACATTATACTCTGACATCATTTATAAGTATAAATAATATTTTTGTCAATAATTTTCATGAAATTTTTTATCTACGATATTTGGTCTTAGTTTTAGGTGTATAAACCTCTTGCATTCATTCCATAAGGTTTGTTTAACAATGTTCAGTTATAAAAGAATTGTTTTCTCTATTAGTGGTGAAAATGTTTATTTATAAGTAATATAATGAAAAGATAATTTTTTAGAGGATGAAATTAGGTCTCTCTATTTTTTGGGGATAAAACTCATATATAGTTTTTTGTATAATAGTTTTACAATTACTCTATAATAGTGTGGATTGATCTCTAATGGATGAGGTTAAATAATTATATGTTAAATGTGTTGCTTATAAATCATCATTATGGTTCAAAGAGTCTTTAATGATAATACTCTTTGATATTTTCTCATTTCTAATTTATTAATTTTCTAATATAAATAATGAAAGGATTATTGGTTAATTAAAATGTTGTTGGGTTGGATAAATAAATAATTTATATTTGGAGATTTATAATTTGTTAATGAATCTTTTTAGCTGGCATTACATATCATTGAGATATAGGATCTCTTATAGAGAGTGAATGTGTACCTTAACCATAGTATAATTATTTTTTCATGATTTGAACTTTGGATTTATCTAACATCCTTTCTCTACATCATTACTCGTGATCATTTATAGTTGTTTTTTAAAATATTATTATTGTTTTTGAATACACATATCTATAGTTATTTTAGGAATTTATGTTTTAGTGGAATTTTTATTAATTTATGAAGATAGTGGATGAGTATTTGACTTCAATATTGAAAACTATATCCTCTATATTTATTCAATTATTTGAATTATTTTCAAAATATTCTTTTACAACATTTTTCCATTTCAATAATTTTTACATTAACTTTTATTTTGACGTATTTGAAAAAATATTTCAAATTAGTAATTGGAGTTGACAATCCTAAATCATATGAAATAATACCTTCCTAGTAAGCATCCCCAATTTATAAAATAAATTTTTATTCATTTTTAAAAGATTTTTTAAAGTCATTTGAAAAGGTTCATGGGGAAAACATAGCATCTACTTCTTTGAATGAATCATAGTATTTTATATATATATATATATATAAATAATTATTTTTTTCTTTTTTCTTTTTCCATCATTAAATGGAAAATAATTCTTAGTAGTTTCCCTCCAAGATAGAAAAGTGATATAGAAAATAAAATTCAAATGGAGCTGATGATTAAATGATTCAAAATTATAACATATAGAAATATCCAATAATATAATATTTGTTGATGCATCACCTCAATTTACTCCCATATAATTACTAATATCTAAAATATTATCATTTATATTAGACTATATTAGGTGAAAAATTCTTTTATATTTACTATATCATCACCTCATTTTCAATTAATAATAGGATTTTTTATCCTATAGTATATGATCTATGTATTAAGTGTCAAGTTTAAAATTTTAATTAATTTATTTGAATTAGAAATAATATTTCATTGATTTTAAATTATATGAAAGTGATTTCCTTTTGATAGGGGAATAATAAATAATAATAATTTTTTCTATCAATGGAACCCAATAGACATGTTTAACAAATTAGATGAAAACAAAAATAATTTCCACTACATAGATAAGCTGATAAAATTTATTCTTCCATTTTTAAATATCAAATTGTTTTATAAATCAATTTTAACAACCCTATATATTATTAAATGGATTTTACATTAAAAAATAAATATTTTTCCACCCTTGAAATGGAATATTTGATTTCAAGTAAATGGGATAGGTATTCTACTAATCTATGTTAATATATTTTCCAATTATAATTTTTGTTCATAGAATTTTTAAATTATTGTTCAAATTGAGTAAATTTTTTTAAAAAGGAAAGTAAGATTTAAGTGAGATACATATATGAGATTTAATTTCAAATAATTATTATCTTAAGATGAATAAATAGTAGACCTTGGTTGAGGTGGGTTCCCTATAAGGACTTGGCCTTCAACATTATCCATTTCTTCCATAATAAAAATGGTTTTAATAAATCATAAAATAGTTTAATGAAAAATCTTCACAACCTTCACCTTGTATTATTTTTTCTCTTACCTAGATTTGAAACCTTTGAAAACATTTCAAAATTGTGGATGAGAAAAAAATATCGGCAAGAGGAGTAAAAAATGAATGAAACTATTAGTCCATGAATACTCATAAACATGGTAAACTATTTTCACAATGATATTCTTCTCACTGTTAAAGTATTATATACATTCTTCGTGAAAACATGACATTTGAATAAAACATAGATAAAATAAATAAACAATTTATGTGACATGGGTATTTAAATACGTAATATTTTACCCCTTATATCTACCATGTGATATGTAACCATCATAAATACCTTACAATATAACACCCAAAGCTACCTTATGATGTTAGCCTCACAAATACCATATGGTGTAACCATCATGGTAAATTTAGAATAATAATTATGATCAAATTCCAACATAAACATACCCAATTCATTAGAGGGAGATATAAATCCAATCCTTCCTTATAAAAAATACCTAATAACCAAAAAATAATCATAAAAAATAATAATTTCATTATAAAATCATTACCTTTGAATTTTTTAGAATATATATTTAAATTAATTTCTTTTAATGAAAAGTATCTTACATGGGATTTAAATTCCTTCAAATCATTCCAAACCTCTTATATAATTGCCTAAATAGTGTTATTAATTTATTAATGAATATTATTATTATTTATATTACATTATATGATCTTTTTATAACATATTTCTACTGATTTATTACTAATATTTAATTATTTCCATTTATCCGGCTATAATTATTTCATGGTTTGCATTGTTTGTTCATTCTGGATTTTCTTGTAGAATGGATGAAAAATTCCTTTAGAGGGAATAAGATTTATAAATTTTTTCCAAAAATTTCAAATTATACCTGATATTGTTTTTTCTGATATGATTAAGATTCATTAGATAAAATAATTATGAAATTGATGAAATTTATTTTTTCAGTTTTTACGACCATCACGAGATCATATAAATTTATTTTATATCACATTTATATTTTTATTATAGAAAATTATTAAACTTTTTATATGTACAAAAAATCATATTTGAAAATAGTTATTGTTTTATGACTATCCATTTAAGTGGTTAAAGAAAATTAAAACACATCATCCACGATGACAGTAAATCAAAACAACACTGAAAATGTTTTCATTTTTAAAGAAAAATTGGATAATATGGGAGGATTAATGATGGATATTACATTAAAAAAATAAAATTATAGTATGTGTAAAAAATGTATTTATCATATCACTTTCATGAGGGTAGGTAAGGAGATAATATCAAAATAAAATGAATTAAAAATAAAATAAAATAAAATAAAAGATGATTTTAGCTCTTGAATTCTTCTCCTTGAGAACCACCTTAAGGAACATATATTTGGACATTTGGTGTGACTAGAAACTATTATACATAGGGAAGAGTCTTTTTATAGTACTTGGTTATAAATTAAACAATCTAAACGGATTTGAATATATAAGGAGAAGAGCTGGTGTGAGTTTGTATTCATAGTGGAGGAGAGGGGTTTTTTAGTTATTATATTCATTTGTTAATTATTTTGGATCAATAATTTGAATAGTTTAAAACATATTATTAAATATATTAAAAAAATTAAGGAGAGTTTTATATTATGGTCTTACATAATCCATACATCATCTATGACTCAATAATTCATGTATTTGTAAAATATCATAAATTACTATATTTCACTATTCAAAAAAATTTCAACTATTTTATATAAATAATAAAAAATTAGTCCAACCATTTTTTAATATTAAGAATTTTTAAAGTAAATCAATTTTATGAAAATAATTTTCAATATCTGATAAATTCAGGTTTTAATAAAAATTATCATTTTTTCAAAAAATACAGATTTTAAAATCATAACTAATTTTATTACATTTTGAAAAATATTAAGATCTCAAAAATTTATTATATTATCATAAGGAAAATAATAATAATTTATGAATTTATCTTATGATGATAATAATTATTTTAAATATTTATATTTTTTATAAAATTTAAAAAAAATATGTATCACGAAAAATACTAAAACATAATTTTCCATTTCCATAAAAATTTATTTAATTATTCCATGATATAAATATTTCATATTTTCACTTATAAGTTTCACAAAATTAATTTATTAATTCATTAGGGAGATTAGTATACAGTTTTTATAGATAATTTATTTTATATAAATACCACATATTTCATTATGCATTATAATTAATTTAACCTTTTAATTTCTGAATGAAAACAAATATTTTTATATACCTGTTTTGTTACATTATCCCCCCTTTTATTGGAATATGAATCATTACAATTTACATTCACTGATTAGACAAATGAGTGTACCATTCAATCATTTCATTTTTAGATTCCCATTTTTCTTCTTCGACCATGTGGGTTCTACAAAAAAAAACCCGGTGAATTATCTTATTTCGTAACTCTTTCTCTCTACGATCAAGAATATGAAAAAAAATTCTCATAAGAAATATTTTCTTCTAGATAAACCACTATCAAGGCTAAATACATGAGAAAAATCTAGAGCATAATTTCTCAACATAATAACAAGAAAGTATTGTGTACACCAGATAAATTCAATGGAAAGGTTACTTTTTAGGTTACTCATCCAACATAATCTATAATTTCAAAAGGAAAAATGAACCATGGATACTGATTTCCTTTCATACCAAAATGCATAACACTTTTCCAACGAGTTTTTTAAGGAATCCATTATCACCTACCTCAAAAAAATTACTCCCCCCTATTATCTGCATAAATATTCAGACAACTTCGAATTATCCCCATGTCTTGTTGGATCATGTTCAAATTCACATCTACCTACACTACTAGTTTTTTTCCCATAAAATTACATTACCCAAATCCATCCCAAAATGCTAGATTTTTACCCCACACTCATTATATAATTCGTCAAAATGGAAAATATGTATACAATAATTAAAACTATTGTTATAAAAAAATCATCTAATGAAAGAAGATGATCCCAAATTCCCCGGGGGTCCATTGGAAAAGCTCAGAGCACATCCTCAAATGTATGAATTTTTCACTCAGTCTATCCATCATATTTAGGATGAAAGGTTACAATAAAATTAATTTAGTTCCCAATGAATTTGGAAATACCTTCCAAAAGTACGAAGTAAACATGTGTTCATGGTTCGATATAATGGAGAGAGAAACTATAAGTATTAAAACTATCTATTGGATTTAATGTCAAGAATGATTATCTAAGGCCAAAATATCTCTTAAAGAAATAAAATGTGGAAATTTAGTCAGTCGATCAACGATAAAACAAATCATATTTTTAACTCAATATTATTTTATTATTCCCACCACAAAGTCCACAAATATATTTTCTTATCTCCACTATGATATAGGAAATGGATAAATCATCCCCTTTGGTTTTTTTCACTCTTCTTTAAGCTACTGAAAAGTCAAACTTTTCATGGTAAAATCATAAATATCACTTTTCATTCCATCCAACTAGTAAAATCCCAAATGATTATGTACATCTGAGTGCTTCCATGATAAACTAAAAATAGGGAACCATGAGATTCACTTAATAATTCATTCCACAGTTGAGAATCACACTACACCCATAATATATTTCTAAATAAAAAGACAAAATTATTATCTGTATTGAATTTGGAAAACTTAACTTCCTCAAAAAATTATACCTTTTTTGTTACTCACAGTCATCCTTCTGTGGTTGATTAATTATTTATGAAAGAGATGATTGCACTAATACCTGAAACAAAACAAGGGGATTTCCTAAACTAAAAATATCGAAGAAAAAATTCATAAAATTATAAACTAAGGGGTCATGTTCAAAAAATAACATGGTTAATAATGCATGATGTTTTCAACTAAAGGAATCATTCACTTTGTTTTCTTTCCTAGGATGGTAATTGATTTTTCAATCATAATCCTTTATTAGTTCCATCCATATTCACTACAAAATGTTTAATTATTTAAGAGTAAATACATACATAAAAATTTTATGGAAATTGTATATTTCATATTTAACTTTATATTAAGGATGCCTTCCAATTTTTAAAGTGAAAACCAAAACATTTAATTACATATCATGTGTGGTATAATTAAACTTTTGAGGGTTTATTTTCTATGAAGAAAAATCAATTACCTGATCATTCTACATGAAAAAAAACCATGTCCACTCAATGAAGCATCACTGTAGATAAAAAAATAAAAAATTTTGGAAGGCTATTCTAAAAATAATGAATTCACCAATATTATTTTCATTTCTTGAAAACAAACATCACAATATTCTATCCAAATAAATTTAACCATGTTCTGTGTCCAATTGATTAGAAAAAAAAAAGAAATCGTGGAATGTTTTTAACAAAAACCATTAGTAATAGCCTATAAAACAATAAAATTATGAATATTAGTATTATTTTTATGTAATTTCCATTCATCAACTAGTATTTTTGGAGTGATCAACTATTATGGAATCTGTATTTACAATGATCCTACGAAAAGAAATCTATTGCAACCGCAAATCAGTTTTTTAAATTTCACATAAAAATTCTTTTTATTGATATTTTGTTGGAAAATACTTAATTGTTTTCCCGATCTTCATAACTTTTTCAAAAAAAATACTTGAAAAAAACATGTCCCAATATTTTTGGAATTATATATATATATATAAGATCCATAAATATATATGGGTCATTGGTCAAACCAAAAGGCATAACAAAAAATAATAATTTCTCAATATAGTTTGGAATTATATTTTTAAAATTTCATCATCCTTTACCATTATCTAAAGGTACTAGATCTCAATTCATTATTGAAAAAATACTAAGCTCCCTAGAGATGGTCATACAAGTTACTAATATGAGGAAATTAAATCTTATTCATAACAATAATTCTTTTCAAAGCTATATATTCAATTAAATTTATCATGGAACCATATTGTGACTTAATAAAAAAAATTATATCACCCTATGGTGATGTTATATGATAAATGAATCCATTATCAAGAAACTACTATACCTAGTTTTTCAATTGAATAAGTTATTATTGATCTATAAGATAAGGGATTTTTGAAATACTCTTGGCATTAGGAACAAAGTCAATGGAAAATTCAACCTCCTGATTAGGTATAACATATGTAAACTCTTCAAGAAAAAATCCATGTATTCATTTACCACTAAAACAACATTAATTTCAACAGCTCCACTATTTTCAAAAATATGTGCAATATAACCTTAATTTAAATATTTTAACAATTTCTCAGCTTCGTGATATGTTATTAATAGTATGGGTTCCTTATTGTATGAAAAAATATCTTTTTGAAAAAAACGTTGTCAATTCAATAATAAATCTTATCATGATAAAAAAATCCATTCCAACTCTAGATGAACATCAAACCCCAAAAATGTAAAAACAACATGATTTTCAAGTAATTTCATTCCACAAAAAAGAATATAAAGACTCTTATAATGCCATTTTACATTAATATATCTCCCCTAATATTTTATCCATATGTTATAATTTCATATATGGAGGTGAAACCTTCAATTTACACTAAATTCTCTCATAAATGAAGGGATGTGTTGCTGTCATATCAAACAAGACTTTAGAAAAAATATGACTGAACAAAAAATGAACCTGATACCACTTTATTGGATATATAAACATCTGATGAAGTTGTTGCAAAGGATTTCAATACACCTTTATTAATAATCTTACAGAATTCCATAAATCTTATATTTTTTGGGAATGTATTCACATAATTCTCTTTATCAACACATTTGAAACAAATTATAGTTTTCTTATCAGAATCATACATTCCAACTCGATGGTGTTTTTCAAAATAATATCAAGCGATGTTTACAAATATATCACATCAAAAAAACCTCCCAAAATTGTGATTATATTACATTGGGTGATTTTAGGAAAATTCCCACACACTAGGGACAATAATTTCTTACATTCCGATTTATATAATTAAATATTACCAATTATATTACATCTTGACCTTTTCTTCTTAATTGTTTTTAAAAAAACACCAGATCATAAAAAAATCCATTTCTACTCTCTGAGAACATCAAAAAAGTTTCTCATAACTTTTGAATTAATGGGTTCCAATTCCATTCAATACACTGGCTTCATTCATGAGTAAAAAAGATTGATTTCACTATCATGATCCCAAATATAATATCTATCATACCATTCCAATCGGGTGAATCTTTCTCCCTACCCAAGCAATGAACATTTCTATTTTTTTAATTCATTGAATTTCATTTCCATCCTAGCAATAAATACTTTAGGTTTTAATTTTTATGGAAAAAATTCATAAATTCTTCCACTTATAGGGCAACAGTCTCCTAATTTCCCTAATATTATTAACTATTGGGATCCACTGGTTATATTAAACTTCAATGTATTAAATATAATGACTAAATTTTTTATTATCTAAAAACCACATGACATAAAATATCTTTTTAATGGAATTAATCCATCCTGTAAACACCACTAGGTTAGAATATTCACAAAAACTAGGAGGGTGTTTCCTTATATAATGTTCTACTATCATAATGTCCTATTATGGAAGATCGGGTGGTTCTATTGAATAGATGACACCAAAAATTATAGTCTAAGTCAACATAGATAATACTATAGCAAACATTTTGGTTCTAATTCCCACCATTCCATATTGTGGATTCAGAAAGATAACATCTTATTTCTGCCTTCCCACTTTATGTTCCATGTTTCTTCTACAGAAACACATTATGAACAAACATAACTTTTATAATGAAACATGGTAATAAATAAATACTATATCATTAAAACATAACTTTAACGTATGAATAAATTTTATTGTTCTATTAAAATTATCCCAAACCCAAAACTAATATTCACCAATATCTGATACCAAATATATGGACCCATCCTTATACATTGCTTTATCAAACATATTCTTTTATATTTATCTTTGTTACATTCCCAATGATCATTTTTTATAGATTTTTCTATAATTAGTGAATAATTCATAGATATCAAACAAAAATCATATAATGTCAGTACTACTAAAATAGTATATATTTCTTTCATAATGAAATTTGGTTTAATAAAATATGAAATATTATCATGAAAAATATTCACAACATTCATCTTTTCTTTTTATTTTTTGTTACCCATCAATAAAATCTATAGAAAATCATTTTAAAACCTAGGATGAGCACAAAAATCTCATAAAGGGGGATAAAAAAGAAAGAAATAAAATTTTATTCAGTGAATACATATAAACATATGTAATCATTTTAAAAAAAATACTTCTTGCACATAATGTATCGTATAATAACATTGTAAAAACATTAGATTTCTATAGGACATTTAAAAAATAAATTAACCATTTAGGTGATAAGGGGTATATAGTTCCTAAAAATTTATTAATACCTCATATTTTCTTAGAATAATATATTTCCACTTATTTATTAATAATATTTATTTATTTCAATTATTTCTGGTGCATTTTTTCATGAATCCATAGTTTGTTTGTTATGTATTTTCTTATCGAATGGAAGTAAAATTATACAAGATAGAGATGTGGTATTAATATGATACCATAATTTTAAATTATAAAATATATCATTTTTTATGTTCTGATAAGAAGAAGATCCATTATATAAAAAATTAAATATAATTAGTTAATTTATTTTGGTGGTTTTTATGGCCATCATAATCCTATATCATTTTATTTAATTTCTTGTTTATATATTGGTTTTAGAACATTATATAACTTTTTATATGTATAATAAAATAATATTGAAAAATAATAATGGTTCAATGACCATCCTAGATGGTTGTAAAAGAAAAAGAAAACACATCATCCATGATGATGGTAAATCGACACATCGCGGACAATGTTTTCATTTCTTTATGAATAAGAGGAGAAGAGGAGAGTTTTATTGATGTATATTCCAGTAAAATAATAAAATAATAGTATATGTATTATAATGGAGTTATAAGGTCACATGGATGATTTTATGTGAGGATATAATTTAAAAAAAAATAGAAAAGAAACCAAAATAAAATGAAAGATGATTTTAACTCTTGAATTATTCTCCTTGAGAACATCCTTAGAGAACATAGATTTGGACTTTTGGTGAGACCATCAAATTTTTATGTGGTTAAGAATATTTGGAAGGTAATTTGGCAGAAATTAAAACATGATATAAGTTTTATTTGGTGTGTTGAGAAGAGGTGGTCAGGAGTGGTATTTATAGGGGTGTAAATGCGTGTTTTTTTATTATTTTATTAATTAGTTTATTATTTTGTCTCGTGACTGTGAATAGTTTGAATAAGAAAACTAAATATATTAAAATAATTAAGGAATGTTTGAGATTATATTCTTACATCAACAATAAATCATCTATTACTCAATAATTCATATATTTTTCAATGACCGAAAATTACAATATTTTACTATTTACAAAAAAATTATTTATTTTAGAAAAATACAAAAAAATCACCCTAAAATTTTTAAAAAATAATTAATTTCCCATAAAATATCCTATAATCATAAGAAAAAAATATTAATTTTTTAATATAGATTATGAAGAGAAATATTCATTAAAATAATTAAAATAATTATAAAATTATATATATATAAATTTATATTTTTCAAAAATACCAACAACTAATTTATCATTTTCAAAACTATTTTTTACTTATTATATGATATCAATACATCATATTTTAACTTATAACATACATATATTTTATTTATAATTTCATAGGTGAATTTAATATTTTATTTTTATAGATTCGTTAATTTTTTTCTAAATACCAATCATTTAATTATACATTTATTATGAATTTAAATATTTATTTCTATAATAAAAAAATATTATTTTATAAGTACATGGGTTGTTACATTAACTTTACAAGGGAAGTGATAAAATACTAGAATTCTCCTCAATCTTCAAATTAATATTGGATCAATGATTATATTATATCTCTATATTTGGGGAAATATTTGATTTTTTATGAATTTTACTAACAGTTTATTACATCTAATATTCAGAAGTAAATATAATAAAATTTAGTTCCCATAATGGTTAAAAATAATTTTATTTAAATATATTTACCATTATAGTATCCTTTCAAAATAATTATCATTATTTTCATATAATAAATTAAAATGATTCCATTTTTATATCCTTCTAAAAAGGTTAAATATTGTTTTTTTAACTAGATGAAAAGTATCATTTAAATTTCATCATTCTAAAAATATATTTGATAAAATAGAACTTCTTAAAAGTTAATTTATTTGTTAATATTTCAATCATATGATAACTTTTTCAAACAATAACACTCCCCAACTGTAGTTTTACATTTATTTTATTATTTTCATAATGTTATATCATTTGTTTAAGGTCTCAGTAGAGTTTCTAGTGAATTGTTTTTTGGTCTGGTGTTCTGGGTGTTTTTTTTCCTACGTATAGTCTATGTTCATGGGTTGGGGGGTCGAATATATATAATTTGGAGGGAATTTCCTTTGTAGTTTAACTCTTTCTAGAATGGTTCACTTTATATGAAATTTTAACAGTTTGGTTCAAACCATGTGAGACCTAGGAGAAACTGACTGGATTAAGTATGGAGTTTTGGACATGGAGAACGGTTTGTGAAAAATTAAGATATACCATGTGGGATTTTTAAATTGATGATCTATAATTTAAATGATCAAAATCACATTGTTGGTGCATTATTTCAAAAACTGTATGGCTTAACTGCGGTGGGTGTCCCTCTTGTCTAGTGGGTTGCACAAAATTGAAACATGATTTGGAAAACTGTATGACTTCCATAAATATTAAAAAAGTTTAGTTTCCAATTATACCCTCTTTTTTTATATTGAACTAAATAATTTTCTCTCCCATATGACCTAATTCCATAATGTGAGTATCCAACCTTCCCTCCATTGGATTTCCAATGAACATGTGTGCCTTTTCAAGGTCATATATTTATTTTCATTACTTTCTGGGTATATTTTCTCCACTTCCACATCTTCTTTATTGGTTTTATGGTCTCTCTTCCCTTGGTTCTCTGTTAGAAGAACCCTAAGGTGATGTTTTTCTAATGTTGGTTGATTTATTTGGTTCTATGGTGTTATGGATGTCTCATGGGGCATTTTATTCCCCTCTTAGAATTTTGATGCATCTACATAACATAATTAATGGTGTTTTTATCCATATCTTTTAAGAAATTTTTTTTGTTTCTTAAGAATTTATTTAATGATTTTAATATTATATAATATTTATTTTTGTGTGTTGGTGTGACTTTTTTTTGGAATTTTAATGTTTCAAATTTGATGAAAATTGTTTTCATATGGATTTCGTTAATTATATTCATGAAATCTCTTCGATAAAATTATTTTTGGTATTTAAAGTTTAAATTGGGTTCCAAGAATTGTATTTTGACCTGGTTATTCTTTTTTATTTTGATTTTTCTTATGAGATGAATTTTGTGTCTGGGATTTGGTGAAATTCATGGTTTGATGATTATGTGGGGACTCCAATGTTGGGTTGTAAGGCTCTTTTTGATTTTTAAAATGATACCTTTGGTGTTTTGTTTCTTCACATGGTTGTTCCATTAGATGTGGTCATATCAATATGCTCATAGGGTAACAAATGGATAGACACACAAATAATAATGGATTTCTTTTAAAAAAACACCATGAACATTTAATTTTAAAAGAACATATCCCTTATCCTTCATTATTTTCCAAAACCCTCCTCTATATAAATGATTCTTCAAACACTCCTATGTGTTTTAAAGAGTGTATTTATTTCAAAACGATATAATAATGTTGTTCTGAAGTGTTTCATAGATCTTGTAATGTTTGGAATCTTGAAGTGTGTGTTGTTTTCTAAATTATATAATTTCACATTTGGAAACCTTATAAAATTTGATATATTTTCATCATAGTTTTTGAAATGATATTAGATGTGGTTTATAAGTGGACTAGATTTGGAAATCTAAAAGGAACTATTGTAAATTTGAGATATTTATGGAAAATTTATTTCATATAATGTGATGTGTAGGCCCAGTTTGTAATATGGATAATGTGTTGTTTGATGTCTACTTCTATGGTTGACCTTTAGAGGAGACGGTCATCACATAATGTGTGTCAGCATTTGGGAAAAGAAATCATAGTTGTTGTTGGATTTTCATTTGAGCCACATGAATGAAAACACACCCATTCACCATATTCTATTATCATGTGATTCATGGGAATCATGTAGGGGGTCGAATGATGGTTTAATATCAACCTTGATTATGAGGGGTTTTTACCCCCTTGTTTTGCAAAGTGGCTAGGTGAGACATGCCGAAAAATTAGATAGATTAGAGAGGCTAGATGATTATATTAAACACACATTATTAGGTGAGCCCGAACAGAGTACGTCCAGGGAATAATTCTAGGTATTTTTATGAAATTCCCCTGATTTCTACCTTTATGTTCAACATTATTTAGTTCCATTAGATTATCATTATAGTTTGATTTTTCCATATAGTTTAATTTCCATTATCATTAGTATATCCCTCTTTGTATTCCTTTTATTATTATTATATTTATTTATGTTTCATATATAGGATTTCTTAAAATGGGAATTTGTTTTTAAATGTGTAAAGTGGTGTGTGTGTTAATTTAGAATAGAACAGTTTGATTGATACATTAAAATACATAAACCCCAATTTTTATAAATGTATTTGAAACAAGTTTGTGTCAGATATTTTTTGAAATGAAATGCATGTATTTTTTGGTGCTTACCTATAGATCTATTTATGATCACACCCTACTTGTGCCATTATGTTTCAAATGACCTATGTTTTTTGTAGAATATTGTTTCTCTATTTGAAATCTATAGAGTGAGAATGTTTTGAGGAATATGGTGACCAAGAGGAAACAAGGAGGTCGTGTTGGGTTTCGGTTTTGTGGTGATTTTTTAGCCTTCAGTTTTTTAGTTTCAATTTTATTGGAATCTATTTATGTATTTATCAAAAATCCGTTTTTTTTGGAGTTCTCAGTTTTGGTTATTTGATCCTATATTGTTTTTTGATAAATCATTCCGATTGTAATGAATTTTATTCCTGATGTTAGTCGCCATCCTAGGAGGATCCTTAATGCCTCTCAAAAATTTTCATGGTACATTTGGGGTTTCAGGTCATATGGAAGCTCATCCTAGTTCATGAAACAATAGTAATAGAGAAACCCTTCTCTATTTTGGGACCTCATATAGTTGATTATTAGGATAGTTTTAACATGGAATTAAGCTATGATAATGAAACCATGAACCATTTTTCTTCCTGATCCTTGAGATTAAATGGGTATTCTTGGACTTGATTCTTTTCCATCAGTTTTTTCATATTGGTAAGGAAAATGGATGTGGTTTGGCGCTACAAAATGGAATTACATGGATTAGAGACCCAAGTTTCTGTGGGTTCAAATCACAAGGTATTACTAGTGATTGATTTTTTCTTAGGGAAATGTTCACTAAATCAAGTGAATGGGTTTTTATCATAGCTAGTTCCCTATTCAAGGTGTTCAGTGGGAGTCTTCTATTTATATGGATTTAGCTAGTGTTCAAAGTTTTTTAATGGAAATTTGGTTTTTGAAAAGAAACTTTTGAGATAGAAATAATTTTTTGGGATTTGTTAATTCCATTAAGGTGCGGGAGTGGTGGGTTTTTGTTTTGAAAATTGTTTTGGTACTGGGAAGGAGGATTTGGGGGAGAAGTTGGTTTGAAAGTGGTGAAAATAGTGGTTTTAAAAAACGAATTTGGATTGGTTTTGAGATGGTTCTCTAAAGAAAAAATTATTTCTACCTTGGGGTTTTATTTTATATTGAATTTTGTTTGGTTTTTATTTCAGTGTTGTGTGTTCTTTATTCTCACAGTATGTCACCTAGAGTACTCTTAGCAGTTTCTAGAATGTTTTGTCTAATAGTTGGCTATTTCCAGATTCCTATTACAGTGGTGGGATTTATTTCTCTTTTCTTATTACCAATTTTTTGATGTTATCAAGGTTAGTTTGAGGTAGTTGAATGGATTAAGGGGGTTGATAGTGTTTTCCGGTCTTTGGGAACTCCTCTGTCTATCAGACTATGTGTTTTTTTAGCTCATTTGATGATATGGATTTGAATCAATGGAAATTGATAATCCTAATGTAATTATATGATATGATGTCTTGGGAAGTGCTTATAACATCTTTAACATGATGCTTTGTAATTTAGGATGTGAAGGTATGGAAAGTGGTTTATTTTTTGAGTGTTACTAATGGACAGTAGTTACTAATCGTTAATATTGATCTCTTCAAGGATTTAGTTTCTTTTTTTATAGGGGTGGAATCGTAGGATCAGTTGAAAGCTCCCCTATTTTTTGGGTGTTTATCTAAAGATCAAGGATTGTGTCCTTATATCGGATAATGATTGGTTTGAGTTGTTGGTGGAAGATGATTTTTTGGATGAGTTGTTTTATGTAGTGAATTCTATGGTGTATGATGAACTGGTTTCACTAAGTGCTCATGAAGGATCCCCATAAAGAGAGTAGTGTATACCAATGGAACCCAACTATGAGAAATGTTTTTTTTTCAATTCTGGATTTTTAATCATCACATTTTTCAATCGTGTTCTTCTAGTGTGGTAATTAAAAGCATTCAAATCCTTCCCCACATAATCCTCTAATGTATTATCATTGGTATAGTTGTTTGGTTCATATGGAGAAGTTTTGTAAGAATCGTGGTCAGGGTAGGATGACTCGGATAGATGAGGTGAACTCTTGGTCATGGGGGGGGGAATGATTCAAGACATCATGGCTCCATCCATAGGATTTACAGTAAATATCTTAACAGATTAATGAATCAACAAGGGTATAGGTAATTTTAATTGAACTCTTTCAACTAATGTTAGATTGGTAGTGGTTTAATATTACCTATTAATCTATTCATTGTATCCTTATACTTGTCTTATTTATTTCTCAGAGTCTCATTCTTATTCAAATATAATAATTTTTATGTTGAGTTTCATGGATTCATTTTCATGTAGTTTGGGTAGTTTATCCTTGTGGATGTGGAAATTTAAAATATTTGGATGATTTGGATTGTGTTTGGTTTTTCCTTATGTTCATTTTAGATATGTTCATTACTTGCGGAAAGGATAATCCTTGCATTTATTTTCATTTTTGTTTGAGTTTATTTTTTGGATTTCCTCAGGGCCATTTGGTTTGGGTTGGGAGTTCCCATGTTGGGATGTTGTGTCGGTAGATTCAATACTGGTTATGAAAACGGGTTCTTGTTTTGGGGAAAATCCTACACCATTTCCTTGGTTATCTTCATTGTGGATCCTCTTAGTTATGTTCTGGTGTGAATATTAATATATAATGGGTCACACCAATGTTAATATTTCAATTTTCCATGATATTATTTCAATTTTAGTTTTGGAAATCATTTAGCTCGGTATCATTCTGGGGGTAAAAATGTTTTACTGTTAGGAGAATTTCCATAACGGGAAAATAAATTTTTTTCTTTATTTTATTATTTTCTTAATGTTGGATCATTTTGTTAAGGTTTGAGTTGATTTCATAGGGAATATTTTATAGTTTTGGGGTTTTTAGGTTTCTTTTTGGTATTTTAATTTTTTTTTACTTGGTTAGGGGGGTATAAGAGTAGGATTTTAATGATGAGCTCCATTCATATTTAATTTCATCATTGTATAATTTTTTTCATGGCCAATTCACATGTTGGGAAAAACCGTGAGAGTCCAATGAGAAACTGTGTGGCTATGGGATAGAGTCTGGGACACGGAGCACGACTTGATAATGGTTCGGAGAAAATGTGCATCAAGAAAGAGTGGAGTATCTACAATCTGACAGATCCAAAACACATGGTTTGTGTACTGTTTCAAAAACAATGTATCCAAACTATGTAGAGTATCCCTCTTATCTAGTTGGTTGTGAATTGTTTGCACATAGTTTGGTAAACTACACACCAAAACCAAGAGACATTCTAGCATCATTAAAAGGTTTAGTTTTAAATTATACCCCTCTTATGTTTTGTCCACAACATAGGATTTCCCACTCCTATTCAACTTAGGCACATTGTGGGAGATCCCAAACTTCCCTCCCATGGTTTTCCTTCCACCATTGGTTCTCCCTCAATGATGTGATGTCTGTTTTCTGGGTTTATTAGTCAATTTTATCCAATTCATCATCTTTTTTCTTAGTTCCTAAATTTATCTGGCTTTCTTTCTCTGTTGGATGATCCTTAGGGTGTGATTAGTATGATATTTATATATTTATATGGTTTTAGGGTTTCTATATTGTCACAAGGGGTGTCTTCATCACCCATTCGATGTTTCATCCCATCAACACACCATTGAGGTAGGTGTTTTAAAACATTTCCATTATAGAACATTCTTTTTATGCTTGATATATTCATTAATTCATTTAAAATTATAAAATCCTTTTTTTGGTGTGTTATTAGGACATGTTTTTGGAGTTAATTATTGGAAATTCAATGAAAATGATTTTAAATTGGATTACCTTTGTTGTACATTTATTTATATGCATGAAAAATGATTGATAAAATTTTATTATGTATTCAAATCGGAAATTAGTTTTTGTGAATTTTTTCCCCATGTTATATTTTGATAGTATGTTTTTCCAAGCGAAATAAATTTAGTGTTTGTGTTTTGGTGACATTCATGGTTTTGGGCTTATATGTAGACTCTTAGGAAAGGTTTTGAGGCTCCTTGGGATTATGAAAATGAAACCTTCATTATTTTGTGGCATCCCATGGGTGGTAAATTGGATGTGGATATATCCATCTGTTCATGATTTCTACGCATGGATAGGCACACAAACAATAATGGATTTATTAAAAAATGATTCCTTTAAACTCTAGATTTTAATAGAACCTCTCCCTTATCACTTTGTATTTTCCTTAACCCTTATCCATCCCAATGATTCTTCAAAACCACCTTTGTGTTCTAAATATTTTATTTGTTTGAAAAGTATTCAAAATGTGGTTTTAAATGTGTTCCCCAAAGCATGGCTCATTTTTCATCTTGAAGTGTGTCTTGTTTTCTAAATGATATAAAGGCTCATTTGGAACCCTTATTGAATGAGGAATATTTTCATCTCAGTTGAAGAAATAATATTTGAAATGTTTCAGAAATGGATTTTATTTGGAAATGGTAAAGGGATAATTGGTAACTTATATTTTAGGTTTAATTTTTTTTCAAACTAATGTGACATATAGGCTTTATTGTCACATTGGATGATGTTTTTTGTGATGGGAACATCTATAGTGGACCCTATGAGAAAAGGTTCATCACATAACTACTGTTTTTTTCTAGGTGTGGATGATCATGTTGGGTTATTGGTTTGATTCACATGTGTGAGGACCTCCTAATTCACTATGTTCTATTATCTCAGGATTAATGGGTGTTACCTAGAGGTTCTACCAACCCTGATTAGACCAGTTAGTATCCCCTGGGTTTCTGGAGAGGATTGGTGGGGGTGTGCCACTAGATTTTCTTGTTTAGATAGGATTGTTTTTTATTAAATATGAAGAATTGGGATAAAATTAATGATGAGTTTGAGCTGAGTATGTCTAAGGATTTTTTCTTGAGATGTCTAGAAAATTCCCGTGATTTCTACGTTTATCTTATATATTATTATGTTTCATTTATTTATCTCCATATTTATATTTTCCCTACTTGTTTTATTTAGTTTATGTTTAACATATCCCTATTTTTACACCTTTCTTGGATTCTTTTCAGGATTCTTGTTTCATAACTAGGTTTTCATAAAATGATTTTTTATGAAAAATGGAAGGTGGTGTGTGTGTTTCTTAAAAAAGGATATTTTCTGTTAGATAATTTAAAATAGTGAAACCTCAATTTTTATAAATTTATTTCAAAACCGTGTTTGTGTGATATTTATGTAAATAAAATGCATATATTTTTTGGTGAATACATAATGAGTTATTAATCCCCACACTGTATTTTTGAAACTCAGTGTCGGTAGATTAGAGTTGTTATATAGGTTCCAGTTCTGGACTAGTTTCTTATATACTGGTATTAGTTTTTTTTATTGGTGAGAAATAGATAAGATAGAGATCAAATTGTGATTTTTTTTTTGTTTTTTATTGTATAGATTTCTGTTTTTCCATTTGATGTCGAAATGAATTTGGTTTATAAATTTATTAAAATATACCTTCTTTTTTCATATTGTGTGATTTGTTTTGGTTATTTAATCCTAGTTAGTTTTGGGATAAATAGATCCCATTCTGATATTTTGGATTCCCAATACAAGACATAAGCTCAGGAGGATCATGGACACCTCTCAAGCCATGTAGAGAGTCATGTCAGGTGTCAGGTCAGATGGAGTCTCGGTTTGGGTCATGACAAAAAATCTATAGAGATTTCTCTTTTTAATGTGTGATCATAATGTATATGATATAGAATATCAATTTCGTTTTCTCATGGGTGTTGTTTTGGATTTTTAACAAGTGAAACAGTGATAGTTTTATAAAATATTAATGAGGAACGTTAATAAATTCATTAGAATTCAATAATGTACATTTTTTCTATAATACACAGACATAAAAACTTCCAACTAATACATATTGAACTTCAATAGTGTATAATGCAATTAATTTTTTATTTTTTTCTACACTAATAAGAAAAATACACTTTTAAAAAATTATATATTTCATAATTACTCTGTTAATCTATTTTTTATCCTCAAGACTAGTCACTTGAAAAACATTTGATATTAATATATGATCCTAAATGATAAAAGAAAAGAATATCAGAAGATACTTTTCAATATAATGATTTTTTTTAATATTAAATTCAATTATTTTTTTCAAAATGATCTGACAAGAAAATTAAAAAATATTTAATGGTAAACTAGTTAAGAAATATAGTAAATTAATGATTACATATTTTTACATATTCTAATATATATTTTTATTTACTTCATGTCTATCTAAAATAGATAATTTAATTATTTTAGTACTAGTAAACTCAACCTTTTAAAGATAAAAATTTATATAAATATATTTTTTTGTTATTTTTTAATATAATTAAAATATTATCAAACATCCAGTTTTTTTGGAGGTAACTCTGGTATACAGACAAATATACATGAAAAGCAATAAGTATATGAAAAACCTTCAAACAATTCATATATTTAAATATGGGTCAAATTTTAATTTATGTTCCCAAATATTTGTATTTGGATCTTTCCTAGTATCTTCCACCCCATAGAAAAACATATGGTGAAAAACATACATATTCTCATATAGAGATATCCTTAATATTTCATACTACAAATAAATTGAAACATCTTGTTATTGGATACACATGAATTCTTACTCTATGAACATCTATATTAAATAAATATTATATTTATTCACAATTTATTCTTTAACTTTAGATATAGACACATTAATGCTAGAATCCATATTTCATTATTAATTATATAAATTTTGAAAACAATCAAAATATTTTAGCATTATCAAACAAAAAATTAATGGTTTTCTTATTTATTTGTCTAACAATAATCTACTAATTAAAGGAATAATACATACACTTAATATATTTCTATCTTGGATTCAATGAGAAGAAAAAATCATTAATGTTATTTTTTAATTTTTACCCAATGCTAATTAGAAACTAATATATTTATTTAATTATATATATTTATTATATCCAATTTTTTTATCAGAATTACACTATTATGTTGTTATTCTTATTTAGGGGGTATCATAACAAGTTTATAAGTGACTTTCTCTCAAGAGGCATAACAATTTGATATTAAACATTAGCTATTCTTAAATTATGTCCATTATATTATGTTTTTATCTCTATTTACTTATCACTAAATACATTTAGATAAAAAATTCCCCCGTATAATGTTTATATTAGGAAGATAGACATATAACATATTTATTTTTCGAAATTAAAAATTAAACATATTTTTAAAATTATATTAATCTATCTAGGTCACTTAATTGAGTTATGATCAATAATATTTCCTCCAAATAACCAAAATCTATTGTCTATATTGGAGGTGTAGCGCTTTCCTTTAAATTAGACAAATAAGACATTATTATTCAATAATAAATGTTTGGATAAAAATACACATCCATTTTCTCTTATGTTTTAATATTAGACAGACAATATGGGGTTTCCCTACATTATTAACCACACCCATCGCATTCCGTAAGGTCTTAGGTGGAATATTTATAACAACAGTGGGAGGACTGGTGAATCAATTTACCCTAAAAACTAATATTTCAAAATTGGAATTCTAATGTTGAATAAATAATGGAATTGATGATGAAAAACATGTAGTTATAATAGAAAATATATAGTGATAAATAATTCACACACCACAATATTTTTATTAAATCTCCCTCAATATTTGTTTTCAAGTGGATAACCACTCATGTTCAATGGTTGGGACAACACTACTCACTAACATATTTTATCATCAACATGGAATTGATGAATTGAAAGATAAGGTTGGGTTAAAATAAATTTACAATAAAAAAAATATTTCAATCAATCTTATTAAATCCCTCTTAAGTACCACTAATGAGGGATTATTTCTCACCATAATTAATCTTCTAAAACTAATAAAAAATACCATCAGAACTCTATTTTGAATATTGGGTAAAATATTACATTATTTTTTCATATTTTTTTATGAAACAAAATTAATAAAATTTTATAAAACCAATGTGTGTTAGCTGTTTTCTACGGTGTGTCATCTATATTAAATTATAGATTCAAAAACTATTTCTATATATCTCTTATCTATAGTCAATTTTGGTGATTTCTTCCTCATTCCATGACTATATATTTGAATTTCCTCATGACATGGTGAACTAAAACACTACATAGTTTCCACATGAAAACATCTATTAGCCTCTAATAAAAATTTGGATTGACAAAATAGTAATTTCCTTGAGAAAAAAAATGTGATGGTCAAACCATTTCAATTTAATATCCTTGTGTTGGTAAAGTATCTCCACCCTATAAAAATATAAAACCACGACCAGCACAAGCATGGTAATTTTGACTAATAAACATGATGTAGTAGAGAATAATATTACATTATTTATATTCAGGTGGTTTTTTCCAGACCTATTGAGAATGATAAGAACTATCATGGTCTATTCTGTTCAACTCATCTGAAAATAATTCCAAATATAGATATAACGATATATTTTTGTGGGAAACATTATTTTTTCTGTCTCTCATTTCATTTTGTTCTATATTTTGAAACTTAATCACCTTTATATGGTCATTCATACATAATGAATCATATTGAAAGTAAATATACCATGGAATCCCAAGTGAAACAAATGAATGGTTATCTAAAGGAACTATTGTGAGAAAATTCCCAATGTTATAATAATCTAAATACCACACCATTCTATATAATGATTCCTTCAATCAGTTATATAATCCTAGATATAGAGTTATTAATATGTCAATGTAATGATAAATTCCATTTTAACCATGAATTAATTGATGACTTTTCATCTCCCCCATTTTCTCAACAATTATTGAATTATATTCAATATCCCAAATAGTCAAGGGGTAATCATTCCAATTTTAATTGATCTCTAACATAATAAGAATATATGTGACCTGTTCTTCCACATTAAAAACATAAGAACAAATAACCATCATAGAAAGAATCATAGAATTTACTTAATAAACTATTGTAAATATAAATATTTAATTAAAATTAATTTTAAAAAAATCTAAAAAAGAAAAAAAATTAAACCAATGAAAAAAAACTCTTCATTGCAACATGAATCATAATAAACATTATAATTTATAATTTAATTACTCAATTATGTTGTTATTAAAACATATAAAAAGGTTATTAGGATAAAGTAACCCAAATTACAATATCTTCATAGTTAATATCCAATTCAAAATCTAGTAACCAGTGATGAGTTAATATCAAGGAACATTATAAAATCAATGAATCTCTCCTCCCTTAGTTGTATAATTAAACATCATAATAAAACCAAATAAGATCATGATATGTCTCTAATGTTTCCATTTATAAACTGAATTTTTTATAATATGGTAAATGGTCAATATTTGTTGTATAAGTATGAATGTAATGATAAAGTGATGTTTTCTTATTAATTGGAAAATTGAAGTTGAAGAAATATATTGTAATATTAATGAAAATGTGAAAATGAATTTTAGGATGAATTTTCTTATTGAAAAATAGGTTTCACAGTTATGTTAATTTAACAGAAAAATAAAATGTGAAAGACTTAACCCTTATGATTATATAGTCATAAGTTATGTCAAAGACAAGTGATGAAGCATGTATTATAATTTCTAAAAAATATAGAGAATATATAATAAAATGATAAAGGTTGTATATAGTGAAACTATTTTTTAAAAGCTTGTATGTTTTTGTTAAAAATATAACAACATGTTCCTGATTAATTAGAGTTAGCTGCAGTTGTATAAAATCGATCATTATATTATCTACTATTTTTTGTTTTTAAAATGAATAGGGAAACAACCTTTAATGAATTTTTATTAACGCTTAGTTAAAGCCTATATATTGGACAAGTATCCATCTTATTATCATAATACTATGTTTCCCAAGAATAATATAGGTAAAATTTATTCATAATCTTTAAACAAGACACCATTAATGGTTCAGATAGACATTGTATATGATATTTGAAACTACTGGCCATACGATTAGTATAGATTCCTTGTAAGGCTAGGTTATCCTAAGTATAAGGTTTATATATTTCTATATAAGGATCATACATGTCTTAATGAGGTTTATTTATCATTTTATGTATGGTAAAATGAGACTTCATAAGGTACAATGAGTAGTGTATGGTTTGACACTAAGACAAATATTAAAAATTGTTATGTTTGAAAATGAAGATTACATAATTATATATTTTAGATAAAAAATGGCATGATTATATGAAATTAATGTAAGCCTAAATCACATAATTATCATGATTTCAAGCTAGCTATATTTTTAATTGTCTCAATTATCAAAAAAATATTTAAATATAATATGTTTTTTTGATAGAAAGTGAAAAAATATAACCAATTAAGTGATCCACATGAAAAAAATAACTTACTACATATGATTATTTGTGGAATACATAGGTATATATTTTTATAAGTATTTTATGGTGACTGAAGGAGTAATATCTAAAGTTTTCTGGTTAAATCCACATGAATATAAATTGGTATTTTTGGAAATATTCCTAAGAGGATGTTGGAGAATAATACATGTTGATTGATTGATGATTGTTTTCAAAAAGATCAAGTGTAATAAAAATGGAAATATCTTCATAGTGATTTCAGTTGGGAGGCTTGATAAATCCTGAAATATACATTATTATATACTATAATTCAATGATATTTAATTTAGTTTTCTATACAGAAGATATTGTTTAGAATAAAAGTTATTTATTATAAGGATAGTAATTTAGTACATATAAAGTGTATTAGAACCCCATTGGGAAGGAGAAGGGGTAGATGATAGAACCAGAACACATGATGAAGTAAATCAATAATAAACAAAGAATATCAATAAACTTATTTACATCAATGAAAACTATGATGGAAGAAAATGATACATTTTAATGTTGAAGTTGGTGAGAATATGAGAAATAGGAATACCTCATGATACATATTGTATTCCACCATCAATATCATGGGTGAAAAGTCTAGAGAACCTTTAAATGATGGGGATTTCAGTATTTCAAGGACACTTAAGCAAATACATTGTTTCACCCGAAGGAAGAGGGAGTTGGAGACCAGCTAAAAGGAGTGTGGAGAACAACATTGACACTACTGGGATCTACTACATAAAAATAGTTGGGAAACTGTGGAAAGAGAATTTTTTTGGGGGATGTATTTGAATGGAGGGAGTAAATATAAAGTACTCATTGAGGGGTGTATACTGAATCATGGAGGACTGGAAACCATGGATTATTAATGAACAATATTTTCAAAATAATGTTTCTATGAGTATGCATATTGGGTTATTATCAATAAATGAGATTTTGGAACTTATCTCAAACCTGGTAATGAGTCAGAAATTAAAAAAGAACCATTTAATTCATTATGTCATATAAATTTAAATTAAAACATTAATCAACTACGGTATTGATAAACAAGGATATTTTATTGAGGATTTAAATGACCATTGAGGTTGAGGTATTTTAAGAATTCATAAAAAAGTAAAATTAATCACTAATTTACCACTCCCAATATAGGTGACCATACCAGATATAGAAACATCAATTGGAATTTGATAATATCTATGTAGCCTAAAAATTATAAATGGAGAAATATATAGAATCCCAATCCATTCAGCAATATAGGAGTATAGATTTTTTAATTATATAGTTTTCATGGATGGAAGAACTAGATGATTCCTCATTTTCATTCAAAAGGAATTGAGGTAAGTGATGTTATCATAGTGGGATTTACTCCACATGGAATATATTTTAACATTAATTATATATAAAAGATTCATTTTCTAGTGGATAGGAATGCTATAAATATCATCCAAATATATCGATCTGAAAATTCCAACACCAAATTAATGACATAAAACAACCAATGAGGTATGGGAGTGGTTGGAAAATATGTATGAATGTAATGTGAATATTAAGGAAACCATACATCAATCTTAGAGAGTGCATTTTAAGTACAATATAATGGCTAGATACGAGCATATAGATGAATATTTTACCATTTATATTGATATTATTATCTATATTAGAGGGCTCTAAGATAATATTGAATATTCTATTCTTGTAATGAAACTTAATAGAAATATCGTAGTTATATCTATCTTTAAGATTTCCAACCTTTAGGATATTGAAGATATATCACTTGATGAGATACATAATAACCACCATGAGTATGAAATGAATAATTCAACACTATTAAAAAATTATAGGATATTATTCAATTAAAATAAAAAATAATAAAATTTTGTGGAAATGAAGAATGAATCATATTTATATGTAAAATTTCTCAAAAAATTTAAGTATCCATGAATTAAATTGACTTTATCACCTATAAAATAAAAAAGTGGGAAGTGAAAATATATAGGTATTATTCCTGTTAAATTTGTCACTTTTGAGTAAAATGGATTTTTGTAATTATCTTCCCAAATAAATAATCATTAAGAAGAATTGATGAAGATGAAGAGTACATATCTAGAAGAAAACTATCATGAACCATTATAAGTAAGAATAGTTATTTTGGAAAGTCCATAAGAATTATAATGAGTTATGATAAAATTAATTAATAATTAACTAGGACTGAGTCATAATATGATGTTATTTTATGAAAAAATACCTTAAGATAAAATTATAGAAATTTTGTTTTATTTTGATTGTTGATAAAGTGGGTTCCCAGGGATAGTTGGGGAGTCCCAATGAGATTTTAAATATAGTATATTGATAATGTTCAAATGAAATTGAATGTATTCTCTATAGTGACACACCAGAACACACCCCGTACTAGATTTTTTTGTTATGGGATTATGGAAAACTAAAAAAATGAATAATCTATATCCAAGAGGTAATGAAGTGATCAATACCAGCAGTGGAATTCATACAGAGATCAATTTTTTAAGACATGTTTCTGTGGTCACTATTTCTAATGAGGATTATTTAGACACATGAAATGATATTTCTCATCTACAATGTAGAAAAATTTGTCAAAGTAAACTGATTGTTGACATAAGATGTATCTCAATGTATCATCAAATGACATAAAATGAAATATCATTTTTAAGAACTAAAATAGTAAGTTGGTCCTTCATATTCTGAGGATGAATAATATTATCAATTGATACTGAGTAGAAGTTCAAAATATAAAAATAAAAGTGGTGATCATGATGTGGTCGAGGAGATTTACCATTAAGAATAAAATTATTTTGGTGTATGGATCATTAAAATTTGATGTACATCCCATACGATAGGTAATAAAGAACTTATTATATCCATAAAATATGGTAGGTAAGGTTTTATCCTATTTTTAAATGAAGAAGGCCAAAATAATATTGTTTTGAAAAAATAAATAATTTAGGGAAATAAATGAGACATTATGAGTCTTAATTGTTGACGGTCATAGTCACAACATTTATATTTTATGTCTAACTATGTGAAAAGGGGAATGATATAATATTTATTAAGATTTTGTGTGTCATCAAAGGATGAGATTCTTTAATCATTCTACATGGAAAAAGAACAAAGGGTGATATCAACCTTGTGAGTCGTGAATAATATATGTTCTTTTTTATCCAATGAGCTAGATAATAGGTTCTATAATTAATGACTTATCCATAAATTCCAACCATCCATAGAAAATATGGTCAAATTTCATGCAACTATAGTTCTCCCAATGCTATCATTTGATCATACTCTTACATGAAATTCTTGTCAATAAGGAATGGTCATCAAAATTATATACAAGGAAAAAACAGATAAAGTCAACCATAGTGCTTGAAATGGTGGATTAATATGTATGTGGGATCATTTAACTAAGATCCATTGATGGTAAGTGTTATTAAATTCTTTTCATTATTTATTTCAGTATGATGGAATGTGTATTTTTCATTTCCCATAATTTCTATGTGTTTGGTTTCATAAAATTATATCGATGGGAATATGAAGGAATGCTTGAATAGTAATGTTTGGAGTTTTCTAATAATAATAGAAATCAATTAAAAAATATTCATATGGAAGACTATATCAAGAAACATAGGTTAAGGCATCAAGTGACATAATTAATAAATCCTTAACAAATTGGAGTTGTAGACAGAAGAATTTGGATCATAAACTACATGGCCAGAAAAAGATTATTGAAAATGACCTACTAGATAATTTTAGAAATAAACAATCTTTACATAAGTATATATATATATATATATAATAGGGTTATTTTATACCAATGTAAAAAATTAATTCATATGATTTGGGGTAAGGAACGAACCCAACATTGAAATAGTTCAAAATATATGGGAGTAAATGTTTTATTCTCAAAAAGGAAATGAAATTTGAATCAGGATTAGATAAGGGGATATTTAAAAGATATTCTATAGAATTCAATGAATATAAATTTTTCAACAACAGTATTAAAATGGTTGTCGAAATAAATTTTGTCACTATATTTAAGAATACAAAGAATCTTCAATAACACAACAACTACTTTCCTGATGAAAGTGATGAGGAGGTAAGAACCATAGGGGGAGTTGAAGTGTAAAATAATAATCCAGAAGATGATATTTATGGTGAATAATAAGAATTATAATATATATATATATATGCACAAAATCAAGAGATTTGAGTTAAAAATGACAGGAAAAACATCATTGGTCATCTAGAAGCTCCAGTTCAAACTAGAAGAATAAAGTCATTACAGTAGGCATATTGTCTATCTTAGATAGATCCTAACTCATTTGATGAAGAAGATAGATAAGAGAAATAGGTTTTGACTATGAATGAAGAGATTGACCAAATAGAAAAAAATCATATATGGGATATTATTTAGAGACCAATAGATAAAAATGTTATCTAGGATAAATAGTTTATTCACACAAGATGAATGAATTTGGTGGAGTGATTAAAAAAAGAATGATTAGAGTGAAAATTTTCTTCTTGAATAGAGGGTATTGATGTTGAAGTAAAAACATTCACCTATTTCGAAGATAGAGACAATTATATTATTCTTTTCCATTTTATTTCAATGAATTCTCAATGTTTTCCAGATGGAAATCAAGTAATAATTTTCAAATAGGGCTCTGGAAGAATAATTGTATGTCAAACAACCATATGACCTTTTCATTCATATAGATTCTAACATAATTTTTTTATGCATAATGTTATATATGGGTTGAAGAAAGATACAAGAGTGTGTTATTCAATGCTTGATCAATTTTTAAAGAAACGTAGTTCTCAGTATCATAGAGTTCATTACAATCCATACATCAATAATGGTAATGATCAAATGATGATGGTGCTAATGTATTTTGATTAAATTATTATTTTGTGGATTACATGTAGTTAAATGAATTTTTTATGTAAATTTTATGTAAAGTGAGTTTGAAATGTCAATAATTAGTGAACTGATGTTTTTAGATGGTTTATATGTGACACAAGGAAAGAATGACTCATTCATTTTTCGATATGAATATGCCAAGGAGGATTTGAGAATATTTTTAATGGATAATTATATGGATATGGTGAATCTGGTTGGTACAAAAATGAAACTATCAAGGAATTATGATGTAAATTCTTTTCATGCAACAAAATATAAAAAAATAATTTCAAGTTTATTCTACATGACAATAATAAGACATGATATTGTTTTTTCCACATACCAAGTGGCATAGTAACAAATAAATATCAAGGAAATCACATACAATCAATATATATAATAATTCTAAATATCAAGGGCATGATGGTTTTTTCTATAATGATAAATATTTTCATGAGTTATTTTGGTGTATATATGTAGATTCCACTACTCCAAAAAATCCTTTAACAGCGCTAGAATATCATATTATTAGTGAGAAAAATATGAAAAATTTGACCAGAGTTAAAATATTGAATCATTTATCAGTGCTAAAAACTGCTATTAAATTCCCCCTTTAATAATTCTTAAAAAATCAGTGTTAAAAGGGTCCTTTAACAGCATAATTTTTTAGCATTGTTAAAGGTCCATTTTCATAGTTTTTTTAGTGCTCATAAAATCATCATTATTAAAGTGGGTAAAACAATTAGACATCCATGAGCCTCCAAACCATTTATTAGTGCTTCCATGACCCCTTTAATAGAACACCACCCTCCCTTTATAATTTCATTTCACTACCTTCCCCCCTTATCAATGGGTTGTGAATGTCAGGCCTCATGCACACCTACCTAGATTTGACACCTACACCACTCCTTTGAAGATGGAATTCCTTTACCACTACACCATGTTGTATTACTATTTTGGTAATGATATATTTATATATATATATATATATATATTTACATATATTGATATAATTATTATTAAATACATTTATACAATATGTGGGCGTGTGTGATAAATATACTTATATTTATTTAAATATATAATATATTATATTCATTTACATATAATATAATATAGTATAAATATATTTGATAATATAAATAAATATTAAATAAATAAATAAATATTTTATATTATATATAAAAATAAATAATAAATAATAAATAATAAATGAATAAATAATAAATTTTGGATAAATAAATATTAATTAATTAATAATTAATAATAAATTTATGAAAATTTATTTAATTAATAATTCTAAAATAATTAATAAATTAATAATAAACAAATAATCAAACACTAAAACGATTAAAAACTCTAAAACCATAAAAACACTGAAATGACCATAATATCTAATATGTGATTCCTTCTTTATCTATACAACAAGTCCAATTGAGGAGCATGAATCCAGATTCAATATAATATGTTGTACGGACTGAACAAACACCTATATCGAAAGTTATAATCATTTTGATTTTTAAGGCATTAAGGTCGGTGACTAAAAAATCTTTTTCAGAGGTGTTTGGTCATTTCTGTTGGGAAAATAGGGACATTTCTCAAAGATCTAGTCCCAAACCTATAATTTTTATAGCCCAACATAGACTATGATTTTATATGTGGTAGAGCCCAAACAAAAACCTTGACCAAAATTTATGGTCATTTAAAGTCCGAGTAACGTTTTTAATTTATTTTCGATCTCTTATTAATTTTTAATTTTATTTATACTGATATTAGTATGAAATGACAATTACTTTGTAGTAAAAAGAACCTTGATTAGTTGAAAATATTTTTTAATTATTTTAAAATACAATTTCACTAAATAACTTATATATTAAGTCTTAATGCATATTTACCTTATCTAAAACATATTTTAAAATATATATAATATATTTATATAATTATAAATATATTTATATATTATTTTTAAAGAAATAAATTTTTCATTGGAAGGAAACTTTTATCAGTGCTTGTAAAAACCACTGATAAAATTCCCCCTTTAACATCACTTTTTTAGTGCTAACAAAGGTGAAATTTAACATCATTTTTAGCTATCATTTTTAATGCCCTAGAACTGGATAAATCATAGTTTTTATTAGTGTTCGGATGGTCCATTAGATGATAGAAAATCAACATCAGGTAGTTCATTCAATCTTATGGTATTTATTATTTATTTCGAAAAAGAATGAATATTGGGTTAAATTGAACACTGCCAAAGGTGGATATAATATGGATACTCAAGAATGCACCCAGATGTTATGGATATATTATAATCCTGATGACATGAGAGTTAATGTGATATCTCTGGTCCCAATCCATTACTATAATTTATATTCAATAAATCTGTACAAAAAATTAGTCTATCACTCGAGGTCAAATCTGATTGAAACCAAGTATCATTTTAGTAAGGATAAGGTGGAGCAATGGAATTTGATGTTGGATTATGGGCCTAAATAACTATATATCGTATAAATTTTGAAAAAGGCCTTACCCAAAGAATCATTTTAACTTCAACGACTAGAACATCGTGTTCAGTCGACTCCCAACACTTGAAAAAATATGGATGTGTGAATATTATAACTCTTCGGAGTGCCAGTAGTGGATACTCTATAGATGAATCATCGGATTATGAATCTTATGGACAGAAGATTCTTGGCCTTTTAGCCATGCTTCCTATTGATAATTATAGATTGATGGCTAAGGTACACAATAAAAAAATTCATGACCAATGTTTCTTTCAATCCTATTGATAGTAAATATTATAACTCTTCGGATGAAGAATCCTCTTCTGATGAAGATAATACATTACCTACCTATGAAGAAGTTTCTAGGTTTGACAAAATCCTTGATAATGATAATTTAAAACTAATGAAATAATATTGATAAAGAAAATTCTAGGAATATTATTCTGACTAAGGAAATATCAGATCATTATAAATATCTTGATAAGAAAAATGATGATTTTGAAAGTATTTCCAAAAATCGTGAGGAAGTATGTTTTGAGAAGAATAAACTTTCTAAATATCTATAAAACATAATTTCTAAGAATTTTTTTTGAGCCTAACTCTAGTTCAAATGGTTTTGAAGGAAAGAACCTAGTTATGAAACACAAAACCCAAATATTCTCCTTAAGGAAGTGTTTTCAAACTTTACCCTAGGTAAGGAAACTTTTTATAAAATGAATTCACCAATTCGACCTCGAAGGAATACTTCTGGTTTTGGTTACACTAGTTATAAAATTTTTTTTAGTAATAACTACATTATTACTCAAAGTGCCCCATTTTGTACTGAATTTCAGTGTGGTGGTCACTGGGCAAGGAATTGTTCCCTAAACATAACCCAATATTTAGGATTTCAATAGGCTTATTTTTATAAGAAGATGTGGGTACCCAAAATTTTACTTTCTGAAATTTCCAGATCCATGCAAGTCTGGATTCTGAAAACCTAACTTTTTCTTATTTTTTGGGAAATAGGTAAAGTACCAATAGAAATATGTGGTACATGGATAGTGGATGTTCCCAGCATATGACTGGTAACAGAAACTATATTGAAAATATTATCAAGATGAGAGGAGGAAAAGTAACTTTTTATGGTAATGCTCAAGGAGAAATTGTTGGTATAGGTAACATTGTTCTTCATGGAAAAACATTGATTTCAAATGTTTTATTTGTTAAAGGTCTTAATAACAACCTCATGATTATAAGCCAATTATGTGATTAAGGATACCTTGTGAAATTTAGGAATGATAAGTTCTTAGTACAAAATTTCAAGGAAGAGTTTATTCTTTCTTCCCATAGGGAAGAGAATGTTTACACAGTAAATATAGAAGTCATTAAGAGCCAAGACTTACCTTGACTTAGTGCAATGGAAGATCATTCATGGTTATGGCATAGAATTCTAGGACACTGTAACCTATGTAACTTATGAACACTCTCTAAGAAAGGTTTAGTTAAGGATCTACCAAATCTTAGATTTGATTCTTAAAAAGATTTTAACCCTTGTTAATATGGAAAGAAACAGAAATCAAGTTTTAAATCGGTCGGTTATGTCTCAAAAATGGATGCACTATAGTTGGTGCACATGGATCTCTTTGGTCCAAAAAAACTGGAATCATTGGGGGAAAGTATTATGTATTTGACTTAGTTGATGATTACACTATATTTACATGGGTCTATTTTCTAGAAAAAAAAGTCTAAACCTTTATCTTATTTCAAAAGTTTTAGAGCCCAATTGAAAAATGATAAAAAACTTCCATTGAAAACTACTCATAGTTATCATGGAGGATAATTTCCAAATTCTGATTTTGAAACTTTTTTGTAGTTGAAAGGGCATTACTCATAATTTTTCAGCACCATGAACACCTCAACAAAATGGTGTTGTTGAAAGAAGAAATATAATTCTTCAAGAGATAACAAGAACCATGTTGAGTGAGTATTCTGTTGCAAAAAATTTTTGGGATGAAGCTGTAAGTACTTCTTGTAATACTATAAATCGAGTTTTGATTAGACATTTTCTTAATAAGACACCTTATGAGTTATTGAATGGTTTAAAACCTATACTTTCTTACATTAAGGTTTTTGGTTGAAATGTATTCATTCTGAATACAAAAGATATTCTTCATAAATTCTCACTAAAATCTGATGAAGGAATTTTCTTAGGCTACTCCACAACTTCTAAGGCATATAGAGTTTTCAATAAAAACATATGTACTGTTGAAGAGACAGTACATGTAAAATTTGATAAAACTGATCCTTTTTTCAAACAACCTCAACCTACATCCTCAGAAGTGTTTTCAAAAAATGATTATCAAAATATGATAAAAGGTCCTTCTAATAAGAAAAATGTCCAATAAGATACATCTGAAACATTTACCCACAAAGACATCCTACCCTATGTTGATGAGCATGTTTTACAAAACCCAAATCAGTCGTTTCTAAATGTTCATCCTAGTTATAGTATCATTGGTGATGTCAATCAACCCATAAGGACTAGATGTTCCTTAATAAATGAAGTAGAGCATCTATCATTCCTTTCCCAAATGGAACCAAAAAAGAAATGATGAATCATCAGGTGGTGATGATTGGATTAAAGCCATGCAAGATGAACTAATTGAATTCGAAAGGAATGTTTAGACCTTGGTTGAAATACCTAAAGAAACATCTGTTATTCATGTAAAATGGGTGTTCAGAAATAAGTGTGATTATAATGGAATCATAGTAATAAATAAAGCTAGATCAATTGCTAAAGGATATAATTAACAAGAAGGAATAGATTATGAAGGAACCTATGCTCTAGTATCTAGACTTGAATCTATCTGTATTTTACATGCCTTTGGAGTATTCTTAAATTATAAACATTTTCAAATGGATGTGAAATGTGCATTAATTAATGGTTATGTTCAAGATGATGTTTTTGTTAAGAAACCTCCTAGATTTGAAGATAAAAAACATCCTGATCATGTTTTTAGACTTACCAAAGCTTTGTATGGACTTAAACAAGCCCCATGATCTTGGTATGATAGACTTGCATGATTTTTTCTTCAAAATAACAATGTTAAGGGAAATGAAGATCCAACACTTTTTAGAACGAAAAATAAGAAAAATGTTTTAATTGTTCAAATTTATGTTGATGACATAATATTTGGTTCAACTCAGTAATCTTTAACTGATTCTTTTTCGGATCTAATGAAATCTGAGTTTGAAATGAGTATGAAGGTTGAGTTAACATTTTTCGCTGGTTTTCAAATTTTTCAAAAACCAGAAGGAATATATATATCCCAACATAAGTATATTAAATATCTCTTTAAAAAGTATGGATATGACAACACTAAGAGTATAAGTACTCCCATCGGTTCCTCAAACACACTTGATCATGATGAAGATGGGAAACCATTAGATCAAACATCTTTTAGAGGTATGATAGGAAGTCTACTTTACTTGACAGCTAGTTTTCCAGACTTAATGTTATCAGTATACTTATGTGCAATATAACAATCCAATCCTAAGGAACCTCATTTAAAGGCAGTGAAGATAATTTTTCCCTACTTAAAGGGAACCATGGATCTTGGACTATTTTATACTTCTGGAAATGATTTTATCTTAAAATGTTTTTAGATGCTGACTTTGGTCGATGTAGAATGGATAGAAAATGTACATATGGAACTATTCATTTCTTAGGAGAATCATTAGTTTCTTTGTCATGCAAGAAGCAACACTCAGTAGCACTATCCACTACTAAAGCTGAATATGTAGCAGCTTGAAGTTGTTGTGCTCAACTATTGTAGATGCAACACACACTCATAGACTATGTCTTGAGTTTTACTAAGACTCAAATTTTGTGTGATAACACAAGTTCCATTTCCCTTAGAAAAATCCCTACACATCACTCTTGAGAAAAGAACATAGATATTAGGAATCACTTCCTTAGGGATCACACACTAAAAGGAGATATCCTTTTTCAGTTTATCGGAACACAAGATCAACATACTGACATTTTCACAAAATCATTACCCTCCGATATATTTGAATACATTAAAAAGAAGTTAGGAATGATTACCGTAATTTAGTTTTCCTTGATTAACTATTTGTTAAACCTGTCTCCTTATAGTAATAAACTCCTTTTCATAGGAGGAGTACATTTCTTTGTGAGTTTTTCCAAAAAAATTGTAATGAGTATTTCAAACTTTTTGTAATGGAGTTTTCGTACTAGAAATTTTCCTAATGAAGTTTGTGTATTGGAAACTTTTGTAATGATGTTTTTGTCCTTGAAATTTTCGTAATGAAGTTTTCATACTGGAAATATTCATAATGATGTTTTTCTAAAGGAAATTTTTGTAATTAAGATTTCATACTAGAATTTTTCGTAATGAGAATTTTCATAATGAGAATTTTTGAAATGGGAATTTTCGTACTCAAAATTTTCATAATTGATATTTGGTACTAAATGTTTTTTAAAAATCCTTTTAGATTTTATGTTTTTTTAATGACTTTTTTCGTAGTCAAATTTTCTTCAGGAAGAATATTACCTATTACGAATAAACATCTGAGCCAATCTGAAGGTTATGACTTCTGTACTTATGTTTTTGTAGTCGGTTTTACAAGTTTGTAGTTTCTTTTTCTTTTAAAATTTCCCAGATTCATTTTTTCTTAAATTCGAATGTTTTTCATAAGACCTCAAAAGATCAGATTCATGATTTCCTTGCCGGCATGTTTTCAACTAATATATCTGATCTGAATGATTCTCAATAGTTAGATTGATTTTGGAAGATGAATGGTCACTTATATCGCTTATATAAAGGATCCCTGATGGTTCTCCCACATTGGTTGTCAAGTTCTTGCGTCTTGAAGCTCTTCCTCTCTACAAAATCCCATTTCGAATTCTTTAGAAGTACTCCGATCTGAATGTCTATAGAAGCCAACGAAATGTCTACTAAGCCGATCTCGGAGTGGCTAATATACAGGGAAAGGTTGGTGCATCCGAATTTTTTCAATAAGTATGATTCTATCATTTTCAAGAACATAAAACTCAATGGATGGGGAAGTATAGTTATTTCAAAGATAGCAGCTCAAGATGTAGTTTAACTGGATCTTCTTATATAATTCTATGAGTCTGTGTGCTTCTTTAACAAAGCTGAAGTTGAGAGGTTTTCTTTCAAAGAATTTGGAAAAAACATCAAACTCTCTTACACCGAGGTTGTTAGCTTGGTGGGATTATCATACGAAGGTTAAGACAAATATTATTCACCCATGTTTCTGGATGTCTAGGTAAGTTTCAACAAGGTGGAGGATATGGATGGCTTTGGGCTCAAAGATGAAAAAATAACAAATATTTCCAATCTATCTACCAACAACCAGATACTAAAATTATGGGTAAAATTTCCCATTGTTCCAAGAAGGGGTGATAATGATACCCTTAAAAAGAGTGATATGTACATCAAAGATTTTTTGGTAAATCTAAGGGAGGTGAACTTCATGAAGCACATCCTTATCATGATTGATAATATCAAGATTGGAAATCATAGATCTCAGATCATTATGTATCCAACATTGCTTACTAACCTGATAGTTTGGTGCTTAGAATCCTTCAAAATTCCATGCATCTCAAAGCCCAAGAATTGCAAAGTGATGCTGATTAGTGATGACACCTTAAAGAAGATGAAATTTGGTTTCTCAAAACAGACAGGTGAGTTCTATGATCTACCATTGGAGGAGGCATAAGCTGTTCCGAAAAATGTAGTGAAAGATGACCCATCCAAGATGGCCGGCAAGAAAAGGAAGTTGAAATAAGTGGAAGATGAAGGTAAAACTCCTAATTCTAAGGAAGTTGAATCCTCACCTATTAACCCTCAAAAGAAAAAAGCCTACCCAGATGAGGTGGATGCAAAATGGAGGGATGATAAGGAAAAGAGGAAAGAAGGGGAACCACAGTTTAGCTTTGACCCTGCTAAGGCTATGTCATTAAGAGAAACAGCTGTTGAAGATCATGAGAGGCAAGAAAAGGAGAAGAAGTTGAAGAAGGAAATGTCTGAGGATGAATTTGTACAATTACTTTTGAAATCCACAGAAGTAGCATCTGAAAATATTCCAGTACCAGAAACTTTCCTTGCTGAGCCATTACCTGAGACTCTGGGGAAGAATTTGTTCACTCAGGAAATATCTAAAGACAAAGAATTTGTTGAAAGATTAGAAGAAGAAGAGGAAGTAGAATAAGAAGAATAATTAGAATAAGAAAGTGGTGATTTAGATGATCTGATTAAACAAGTTGATGAATATCAAGATAAGGCAAATCCATCAGAAAAATTACCACTCCGAACATCTGAGGCGAGTCCTCAGAGCTCGTCACTCCTGGAAAGGAAGAAGGTAAAGATGAAAATAAAGATGAAGAAAAGAAATAAGAGGAAGTAAATGAATTATCTGTGTAATAATTCTATGAAAATAACATCATTGAGGAAGGATTAGAGAAGCAGAAACCTGATGAAGAAAAGATTTTACAGCTATCCGAGAGTGAACAGGAATCCCCTGATGAAGAGGTCGTTCCGAAAATCAGAAAGGGTAAGAAAGTGCTTATGGACATCCCAAAAAAAGATATCATAAGGAAGAAGGAAGTTGGAGGTTCTTCGAAGAGGAAACTTGTGGAAATAGAAGAAGAACAATCTCCAAGAAAAGTTTCAGATTCAGAATCATGTGCATTGGGACATGATTTTGTTGTTGAGTCCCTGAGAATGATGGTGGATAGAATTCTGATATTTCCTACAATAGACTCCATATGCAAGATGCTTCAGCACAACATGAATCAAATGTCAGATTCGGTATCTATGGAGATGGCTAAATGTGTGAAGATTGAGGTAGAACATAAATATTTTCTTATCAATTATGAGGTCCACAGAAAATCTTGCAGAAAAATGACTCTATGGTCAAAGAAAATCGATGAAGATTTGGCAGAGCTTGATCAATTTTAGAATTATGTAAAATATTCATTTGATACTGAGGATTCAAAGATGAATAATCTTTAGGAAAATATTACCCTTGATAGAATTCTCAGAAACAACAAGTGAGGGGTATGAATGGGAAGCTTAACTCTATTTCTCAAAGTTGGAAAAGGGAAAGAGATCTCTAGATTTAGATTGAAGAGAATATTGTAAAGCAGGATTAGGTTATTAATGCTCAGTCAGAGGCTCTAAAGGCTCAAGATGACAGGATTAAAGCCTTAGAAAATCATGTTGAGGAGTACCACAAAGAGTTAATGAAGCTAAAAATATTTCTGAAGAAGGTAATCCCCAAGGAAAAATAAGACAAATAGACCAATTTGATCTTTTTTTGTAATGTCTTTCCTTGTAAAAATCCTTTCAATCTTAATAATGACTCTAGTTTATTGTGTTTTTTACGAATGTTTCAGGTACAATATTTTTTTCCCATTCCCTCAAATTATTTTTGAAAATCACAAAGGTGGAGAAGGAAAAAGAACTCAAAAGGGTAAAAGAAGAACTATCCCAAAATATTGGGGAGTTTATTTAAGGGGGAGTTCTCATTATGATGATTTACTCATTCTGGAAATCTAGAATATGGTCCTTAGAGTTCCAAAGCCAAAGCGGGTGTTAGTCATATTCACCATTGTCCATAAACAAAGAGAGATAAGCTTTAATTTCAAAGTCTAAAATTCTTTTTCTAAGTCCTTACATTATTTTTAGTAAGGATGTTTGTGCTTTCCAAAAAAGGGGGATATTTTTGAGTCCATAAGGTTTTCCATATAACTTTTCAATTACTTTTAGTTTTGAAAATCACAATAACATTATTCAAAGGAAAATATTATTTTACCCCTTGTTTCATTTTGTTTAGGAAAATTTCCTTCCCCAAGAAATTTATCCTTACATTTTTTTCATTGTTCAATAATATTTCTTTTCTATGTGTAAAATTCGGATTGTAACTAAAAACCTCATAATCATATAATACTTAGATATGAAGCATTCTATTTAAGACTGTGAACTTCTATGAGTTCGACACTAAACTTCTACAAGTTCGACTCTGAACTTCTATGAGTTCGACACTGAACTTTTACTAGTTCAACTCTGAACTTTTACAAGTTCGACTACAAACTTCTACTAGTTTGACTCCGAACATCTATGAGTTCGACTCCGAACTTGTACTAGTTCGACTCCGAACATCTATGAGTTCGAATCCGAACTTCTACTAGTTCGACTTTGAACTTCTATGAGTTTGACTCCAAACTTCTACTAGTTCGACTCCGAACTTCTATGAGTTAGACTCCGAACTTCTACTAGTTCAAATCCGAACTTCTATGAGTTCAACTCTAAACTCTTTAAGTTCAGGTTCTAAATTCTTGTGAATCCAGACACCGAATTTCCTTGAAATTAAGACTCCGGAATTCTATCGAATTCAGGTTCTGAATACCAACAAAATAGAATCCGAATATCTCTTTATTATAAACTCCGAATTCTATTCTTAGTTAGACTACGAACTTTCATACTTTGCATACATTCCAAACATTCATTTACTTTCATTCTGAACTTCAGTTTTACTTATGATTACTCTTGTTCTAATATAAAATGATGTCGTTCCTTCAGTTATCAACTAACCATTGGTTGAGTGACACGTGTACAGGTCCCTCATAAATTCAAGGAGAAAAATGATCCTTGGAGCAGGGATCCAACTGTTGGAGCTTCACCTATAAATAAGATCTCATTTGAAAAGAAGCAAGAACACTAGAAAACATCTTTGACATTGGTTCTTACATGCTATTGAAGTGATTTATAGAGGGAGAGGCTCTTATCAACTCTCAATCATTGTGCAGAAAATTTTGAACAGATTTTTCAAACTTTTCCTTGTGCATATTTTCTTAGTGTGACTCTGATTGTTGTTTTGTACAATTGATGGATTCTGAGAATAGTAAGACAGAGGTTCCAACACCATGAAGTTAAGGGCTTCCATGCTGAGGAATATAAAGGTTCCTACTAACTGATAGTTGAGGACTTGCAGGGATAGCAAGATAGACTCCGATCATCATATCGATGGCCTATCCTGGTGTGGGTAAGACAGACATTCTTGAAAGTATAAATCAAGGGAACCTTATCCTAGTTTGTTGGATACCCCACACTTTGGGATAAAAGACTTCTTACTTGTTACTTTTTTTGTTAAATTTTTTTTTTCCGCTACATTTTGTATTGATAAGAAAATTATAACATTCTTATAATTCCTTACTTGTACTCTGATATAGTAAGATTCTATATGCTTTAAGGTAGAATCTTCATCTTTGTGAACTTTAGTTGTGTTTCATTTTCGAAATAACCATTCAGGAATTTAACAAGTGATTAGATCTTATAGAGGTCTTGTGAATTATCTTATTTAACCCTGTTAAACATAACCCTCCTAAAAATTTCCTGAAGGAATTTATTAAAGGTAAAATTCACCCCCTCTTGTATCTGAGAATCTCATTATTATTTTGATCCTATTTTTGGTATTATAGACTATTTGACACTCAGTCACATACAATACTAACATATTCATAGTGTAATTAGAGCATCGGGATCCACCATATTCTCATCAAGCCCAGGAAAAGACTAGCATCTAGGATCACCATCTGCTCCACTACTGTCCCAACGAGGATAAAAACTCTACCCAGAGCCTCCAGCTAGTCCTCAGCTACCTGGGGATCTATCTCACCTCAAAACAATAGAGTTCTCTATCACTATAACGAATGAAACACGCTCAGCCAGTGTGCACCGTCCACTAGTGGGGCTGGTTGAAACAACTTCCCAACAGGTGTTGGTGCTTTCAGTGCACCACTCGAAGGTGCTAACACAGTAAGGGGGCCCTATACTAATGCCTCATCGCTTGGTGGGCTGTCAGCTTGTACTCTCTCAAGAATCCTATTAGGCTATCTATGTGGCGACATCCTAAAATGAAACAGGTGCTCCACGGTCAATAAGTTGTACTTGGTGTGTTGACTCAAAAGAGATCAAGTAATAATTTTTTCATAACACACACAATCGGTGTTTTTATGCACTGGTTCAGAAATCAAAATTCATGGTCCTGGTGTATGGATTTGTGGTCTTCCGCACCAACACTGGAATCCACGAAGAGAAAACCACACTCAAATCACTTAACACTATTGCTCCATAGCAAATAGGAGACTCCAATTTCTCTAGTAGAATTGACTCATCAGATACCATTTTCTCCCGACCCGTCCACTGAGGACCAATACGTGACTACCCCAAGCCTGCCTCCAATAGTCTAGGGGTTGGTGAAAAGAACCGGAAAGGCATATCCCTAAAATGGGTTGGAATTTCATTTAAAACTATAAAAACACACTATCCAAGAAAACAATAAGATGTAACCATGAAATAAAACTACTTTAGTAAAAGTGTGTTCTGAAAGTAAAGGGGCTGGAATACAAGCCCAACTAAAAGATACAATACAATAGAAAATAGAAAAAAAACTCCTTAAATCATCCACCCGAGATCCTACATGAAGGTTAGGTACAAATCATCTCCACAGCTCTACACATCAACTGTCACCACCGTCCACTGCCAGGTCGTGCCTCCATGAGTTTCAATCAATGATGCTTGTCATCTGCAAAGGTCACAACAAGGTGCGAGCGAAGCCTGTGCTAGAGTGAGTATTAAAATACCCACTAGGGACCCATAGTCCCCTGAAGGTCTCTTAGATTTACACAATGGAAAAAACAAGAATGATCTCAATCAAAAATCACAAAGAAATTGACACTGCTCAAACCAGGTATAACTGAGTATTATAGTATCGATGATTAGTTATAAGTATAAATCATATTAATATGTAAAAAGGTACTACTGATAACCCAGACAAGATAGATAGGTACTAGCCTCTGGAAGACCCACACAAGATCAATAGGTTCTGATTCACAATGAATCATTGGATGATGATTCACAGAGAATCACTTGGTGCTGATTCACATAGAATCACTCCGTGTTAATTCACACTGAATTGCAAGGTACTAATTCATAACAAATCATTGGGTTTGACTCACTTATAATCATTGGGTGCTGATTTACATAGAATAACTGGGTGCTGATTCACATAGATTCATTGGGTGCTGATTCACACAGAATCACTGGATGTTGATTCACACAGAATTGCTCGTAGATGATTCATAGAGAATCACTTAGTGCTGGTTCACACAGAATTGTTATGTGACAATTCACATAGCATCGATCGGTTCTTATTCACATATAATAATTAGGTGTTGATTCATAGAGAATCGCAATTCATTTTTCACATCTCATCTCGACATAGTATTCTCACTCATAGTATGCATGTTTCTGGGAGAAACTGCTACTCAAGCCATTGGTCATATTTCAACAGGAGTGAAGTCCTGTGTTGAAGTAACCCAATTATTTGCCATGTCATATGGGTTCCAACACAATAGACAGTGCATCAACTGGACACCCGGTCTGTATGTTATAAGTCATTTTAGTGCTGAGGGCCCTATTGGATTCAGATTCAATCCAAAATGGTCATATTCCATCATTATACAAAACTCTTCTAGAGTATCTTAAAAGAACCATCTCGCTTCATAAGTCCCATCACCACAGACGGTTCATTAAACGGATGTCTGTTTTGCAAGATAAGGCCTTATAAGCATTTCAGGGCCCTATAGGGGTCTGGGTCCTATCTACCCAGGTCTGGGCCGACCCATCCAAGGCAAGGTCTGATCCTTCCAGCCCCGGCAGGGCAGGGCCGTGGTAGCTCAGCCCACTGGCTGGGTTGACCCACGTGGGGGATTCATGGTCCCCCTCTTGAACGGCTCAATGAGCCATTCAACTCTTTAAATGGAGAATCCAGGTGGCAGCGTTACGTCACCCGTGGGACCCTCAGGGAGAGGGTCCCCTGCCTTCGTCGTGGCGTTGAGCCTTGGATGGTCTCACTACGGTGTGTGACGACGTACTTCCTCCCACCTCCACATCCGACCACTAATTCAACTGTCACGGTGCCGCCCTCCTCCGCGGTCGGCTAGCGTCGACCGCCACATAAGCCACTAACACCAGTCACCGGTGTTGCACCTGTGGATCTTCCGCGAGCCACTGAGTGAGCTCTAATGGTCCATTCTTCTTTCGAGATGCACTTGCAGTCCTCTTGGGATATAACCGTCATTTATTCCCTCCCAGTTTCCACATTCCATCATGTTTAAAATAGTCCCATGAAGAATGCATCAAGAAATTAATTGGCAGAGGGTCCGAGCCTTGTTCATTTGGCCCGCTCCCTCCATGCTAACATCATAAATTGTGGGAGTAATTTATACATCACATTAAAATAATAATAAACCCCATCCCAAACATAAACCCCCAACCCTGAAGTTCGTTGGTGGCTACTGTGGATAATGGTGCTTCCTTGTTTGAGGGTAATGCAGATGAAGTAGGTTTGCGAGCATTGACGTTCGTTATCCGTCGACCTCTGGAGTGATTCTGCAACAGGCATCATCAAATCCTCTGTTCTTTATCAGTGGAAGGTGTTGCGGTAAGATTAAATGGGTTCCTCACTACCGTTTTAAAACCCCATTCCCAAGCTTCCATTAAATAGATAGGATATTCGACCATGCTGCATGACATTAATGCGGTTCATTTATGAAAATAATTTAATGTTGCAATATAGAGGTTACAAAACTAAAGGGTCAAGACATTAAATGGCTTCACAAGTCATCATTCCCACCACTTCCACTCAATTGTTATAGTAGAGAAATAAAATAACATCGTCAATTTATTTTATTATTTTTTTAAAGTCCAAATTTTATCATTTATTACCGACCTACTATGGTCGATGTGAAGCTTCCCTTATGTTAATCCTGGCACTGTGGATTCAACGATGACCTCATATTTTTAATCCAAGTACGGGTTCAAAATATATAAAATTATTCCCATTCATTTACAGAATATACCTAAAAAATATCAAAAAACTGTTCCAAGCACACCGGGCCTCAGAATAATATGCTGTCAATTTTTAAAGACTCATATTAAACAAAAATAATTAAAAAAAATACATGTAATTTCTGGGTATTTACATTTAACATAGTTGATATAACTTTTATTCATTACAAAACATTTAAATATCAGGTTTAATTCATATAAACACATCATGTAGTGAACAGGGGGATGAAAGAAACAAGTACACTAAATACATACAATGATCATAACATATTGCATGCCTTGAGAAATATTGAATTATCATAGAGTAATGATACTATAAAATAATAAAATAACTAAATATTTGAACAAGATATATCTCACAAAAGGGATGAAAATTTTAAAGGGGTAATTATAAAAAATGATAAATGTAGGATAATATTAATAAAAAATTCGATATAATGGGCTACAAGAGGTGAAATCGTGGTTTCTAAATTCAAAAAACCCCATAAATTCCCTGAGAGAGAATTACAAAAATGATAGAAAGATTTGGGATAAATCGACCAAGGCTACTGAGAATACCAGCCTAAAGAAATAGTCATATACTTTTTTAATATATTATATAACATTGAATCTATTTTATCTTATGATCCATGATATAAAACTAAAAATAGAAATTTATTGGAAGAGTGTAATCATAAAAAAAATCATCCTACTATAAGGATAAATGCGTAATAGTTGAGAAATGAAATACCACCCCAATAAAATAGAAAAACAAAGGTTGTTAATTGTATAAATTTAATGATCATTTTATTAGGTATGTAATAATTATGGATGATCAGGATTCAAAAAAACTATTATTATTAGGGAGGCTTTGGATAAAAAGCCTATAATTTTTCCTATAACATTTCATTTTCTAGATAATAGAATGAATCAATTTGTGAATAACTCAAAATAGGAGAAACATCAGGTTAAATGAATAAAAACATCAAGAATATGGAATTTCAATGTTGTAAATTTATATTGTTGTCAATACAACATAAATTGGATTTCATATAGGATATTTCGGGAAGGTGTATCAAAAATAATAATTTTATACTTTAATTGTATTAATATTCTTCTCAGATATTTTTTAAAATATATTAAAGAAAATAAAATTCCAAGAGGAAGGTTGAAATAAGACAACAATAGTCATGGTATCTCTTTTTAAAAGATAAATATAAGGGGAGGATAAGAAAATTCTTATGCTAAAGGAAAAAAATAAGTCCCACAAGGTGGATTACTATATGGGTTAAATGATATTGTTCTACAAACATCATACAATGACTTATTAGTGTTTTTGTATTATAATAAGGAACTCAAAATGGAGAGGAAAATACCCAAATATGAATCTAAGTTTATTTCTTATAATAAAATGTATAATACAAAAAACAAAGAATATTAAGAAATAATTAAACCATGTTGCTTATGTATATACTTGCCAAAACATATAGCAAAAAATGTTGCAATAACTAATCTATTTAAAAAAATTGAAGAACAAAAAAAATATGGTTGAGAGGAAACTCTCAAGCATTTTTTTCATTATTGAAGATAAATGATAACCCCTCCATATTCCCTTATTTGTTATTTGTACATATATTCTTGGAACTAAAGTTAATAAAAAAATGGGGAGTTTTTTCGTTTATGTACCTATTAGAAGACAAGAAAATATGATTTTCGGGGAGCATTACAACATTTATAAAGAAAATGAATTGAGTGAATACATTGAGTGGAATAAAATATAAGGAGAAGAATTTTAGATGTATTTTTTATAAATTGGAAATTTCAATAAATCCATTTATTATTGGAAAAAATATATTCCAACAATATTATTGAACTTTTTTGACATTATGAAACGTGTTTATATTTGGGGACTCTTGTTTAATGTGGAAATTAACAGTAAAGAGGAGTAATTTACCATGAAAATTAATTTTTTAGATCTATTTTTATAGATGAGTGTAAGATAAATTAATACTTTGTCAATAAATTACACAAACCCTAAATTGAGTTGTTTTAAATTTTTATTATATGGTGGAATTAAATATGGAAAACCATGATGTCTTTGTAAAATAAGTCCTTTTTATATGACGGATTTTCCCTTTTATAAATTAAATTAACAAACTAAATTCTCTTTTTAATTATTTTTGTGGTTCCATCCTCTATTCAACATGTAAATTATACTAGAATTGAAGTAAAAACAAAATCATAATAAAGATTCACCTAGTTAGGTGTGACCAATATATGACCTTTTTAATAATTTTAATTATTGTGATGAAAATAGATAATAACACCTATTTCATTATGTGGATTTTGGTGGTATTTAAAACAAATCCAAAAGGGGAGATTGATTTAGGTTACAATTATTGCGTTTATTTTCAATATGGTTGATGGTAAATATGTGTTAGGGTAGTATGGGACTATTTATGAATAAATTTTCTATTATGATGTGAAATGAAAGATGATTGTGTTACTACATACATTGAATAACTCTTGAGGGTGGGTTTTGGTCAATTCAATACCAACTATACCCTAGAGTTAGTGGTACCATTATTACAATGAAACTAGATAAAATAAATCACATCCAAAATGATAAAATAGTTTATTAGACTTGGTAAAATAGATACATACTTGATATCCCCATTACATTGCACAAAATAAAATCCACAAAGAGGTTTCATTAAGAACTCGACTACTTCCCGTTTCATAACACTAGATATCAATCATGAAACACTACTTTATATCCTGGGAATATAAAATATAAGAAAGGGTTGAGTTCTGAAACTCATTAAGTGTATGATTATACTGTAATATATCATTAATTAATAAAAATAATAAATATATCAATGTAAATAACTAAAACATGTCCCAATTAAAAAATAACATGAGTATAATAAGAAATGATTAAATGATGATCAAATAAATAAATATAAATAATCACATGGGATTAAAACGTATCCATTGATATTCTAACTAATTAATTGATAACATAGAAATCCATAATTATTCTCATGATGAGTGAATACATAATTCTTGACATTATAAACATTCTATGAAGACCTTTCACAAGTAAATTTCAATATACAGGGAAAACACCATTTAATTTGGCCAACTATGTTTCTCATTATACCCATCGATGTATTAAGGGGATATGTAATTTTGAGTACCAAACATCTATTATTAAGTTCAATTAATTACTTATATCAATGTGGTGATGTAAAATCAACATAAACATTCTTACTGAGAAGTTAACATATGAAATGATAATAATTACCTCAATAAATAAATATAATCACAAGACATCCAGAGTAATATGAATTGTTTGAAAATAGTAAACTCCAAATGAAACTATTCATAAACAATCCAAAAAATGAAGTGGATTATGCTATAAAATATATCCTCAGTAGAGCATAAGTGAACTAATTTATTTTAATGATGATGAAGAGAATTTACAAAAAGTGATTATTAAAACAATCCTGAGTAAAATAATCATTCTACATTGAAATTAAACATGTTAAAAAAATCTCAAAAACATTATGATAATAATTTTAATTTAATAAATCCTTGGAACTTATTAATGAATATTTCAAATAAAGATATGATATGGTAGTTGGAAATTCTTATTTTATTTAACATATTAAAACAATGGTTCCTTTAAAATTTTATATAAATTCCCAATGTTCCTTATTTTGAAAATGAAATAAATATCTTATTCAAATAATTATGTAAAAATTCAAAAAATAAGTAGAAAATATTTAATAAATAATTTCTATATTTTTTATAATAAATTTGAAAATATTATATACAACTTTTATTTTGAATAAAATCTATTTTTTATCAAAAATAAATAATGTTTCATTTCTTTAAAAACACTCCAATAAAGTTAAGTATCAAAGAAATAAAAAAAGAAAATATTAATTTAAAATTTCATGAATAACCATATAAAATGAATATATATTGTTTTTATGATATGAATTTCAAATAATTCCCCTAATAGATATATAAGCATAATAAATCCCAGATAATGATGAGATTTTTAAATAAACTCGTACCACTTTGGTAAATTTTGAATCATAATATACATGAAATAAATTAAATTAAATTAATCATTAAATACCAATAATATAAATTAATTCAGGATAAAACATCTCAATGATCCATTATATACACCACAAAAAATAAATAAGCAGTGATATTGGCATATTTCTCACAGTAGTAAATGTGTGACGAGAAACCCATACCTCAGTTTTGGCATCCCTAAATTGTATCTAAGCCTCCTGTATAATAAATAATGTTTCATTATCAATATATTATGAATCCATAGTCATATATAACATACCATATATTCTTTACTTAAAGTATTTTATCACCCATTTATTAACAATTCGTTGTTAATATCACTGTTTGTAGTTATAAATGTTTCATTTTTCTTGTTGGTTTTGGTTGGGAAATTTCAGTCCCTTTACATTGATCATTTTTAAATAATAGGAATAATGCACAACATAATAATAATATTTATATATTTATATATTTATTATATATTTATTTTTTTGTAATCAATAAAATTTATATATAGAAAATAGATTAAAATGTTCATATAGACGGTATGTCATACAAATGCATTAACATTGTTTCCGTTTTTTCTCAACATATTTAATGAAAATAAAATTAAATATTATAATACTTTTATAGATAAATTATGATAAAATATATTTCAAATATATCAATTAAATTTAAACTTATTACCTTCCATTTAAATAGTTTGTGAGAACTGGTTCTATCACATCGTGAGGCGGTTGTCCACTATACACACGAGGGATGTTATCATATCTCCTATGGAATGGAAACTAAGAATTTATATGTGATATAATAATAATATAGGTAATGTTATTATAAAAATGTCTAAAAATTTATTTTTACCTTTTTTATTACCATCCAAATAAAATATAAATTGGAAAACAAATCAAATTGATTAACGAGACGATACTCTACCGTACACATAGAAGTGTGGTTATTATTTTACAATAGATTGGAAGGTAATAATATAAATTTTATATTATAATTAAATAATTAAATTAATTTCATAAATTTCATATAAATATTTCAATTCCATCATTATATACAACAGTGGATCATGGTGATAGAAAACTAATTATGTTTGTTTGGGAGGCAATAGTCTACCATGCACAAGATTTGATGCTTAATTTCCCATTTTATGGAAGATGAGATGGATATAGGTTATTAAATTAACATAATAAAATATAATTTTTTTTAATATAATTTTTTTTATAGTTGGAACATATTTTAAGGATGTCCATGAAGAAATAAAATGAAAATGCTTGGTTAAGGACTACAAATCCTCTTTTGAGGGCCTCTTTAGGATTATACATAAATTCAAATTATGAGGGTTTAATAATAAAAATAATTCCTCTATGATCTCGGTAGTTATTTATGTAATATATTTGGTCATTTTTTTCCAGATAAAAAGGACTCTATAAGTGTGAATATGATAGGAGATGGGTGGACATTTATAAGTGGGGGAGAGGACACACTAGGAATATATGATTATAAAAAGTTGTTACCCACATTAGTCTCACGAAAAAGGATCCAAAATAGGTAATTTTAAAATAATTTATGATATAATGGTAAAATAATGTTGTAAAATTGAATTTTAAAAATTTTTGGGTCATTTTTAACCCCTGTCTCTTTAGATTAACACCCTAGAAAACTCGTTTTAGCTCGAACCATGGTAAATAATTTTTTTATTAAATATTAATAATGAAAAAAAATTATGTTTACCGTATTAAATAACATAAATTATTATTATTTAAAATATATGAAGTATTTTACAAATTTAATTCACATAACTAGAAAAATCCAATTTAAAATTAAAATAGCAGATGCATCGAAAAAATATGTTTTCCATAGAAAATCTCACATAATATTAAAACTATTTTATAAATGAATTCAATATAAAATTGTATTCAACTACATAAATTAGATAAATATTAATAAAATTGAACTAATTTTCATTTAAACCAAACTTTAAATATAATTTATCTTTTTAAATAATTAAAACATAAATGTTGTTTTCAAAAAACTTAAGTTTTTTCACTACACATTAAAATTTTAATATTTTCTGAAAATTCTAAAAAATTCACCCAAAGATAATATTTATATCCATATTTAAAATATGAAGTTTAATATTTTATAATAATTTATATAATTGGTAAAAAGTAATTTTAATTTATTTTCCCAAAGTACGTCCAAGCTATATATTAGAAAATTGTAGTTAAAAAAACATTTTTTTATTTAAAGTATTCTAATTTCATTTATAATAAATATATGAACATTGAATTTATATTATAAATTTTAATCCATATAACTTTCATAATTTATTTATCCATATTCATACCCACCAACTTATCAGCTTGGTTATAATGGCCATGTTAAAATAATAATATTTTAAAAGATAATTTTGATTTCATTGAACCTACTATTTCATTCATCACAATTTAGAAATTAGATTGAATTTATTTAAAAACTAATGTATTTTAATATATTGGGTTATTGCATTATCTAATAATCATGGTGGTGTGTGTCATATACTCCATTGAATAAGATGTTATTATTTTAAAATTTCAAGGTGTTGTATTCTACCCCTTCAATAGAGTGTGTTCTATCAATTTATTTTTGATCTGAGTATTCTAGTGATTGATATTTGAAAAAAAAAATTATAGAAAAAATAATAATAAAAATTGTTACTAAAATAACCTCTTTATAAAAGTGAAAGGTAATTAAAATTGTCTTCTAGAATAACACACAACTAGATTTCCAAATAAGAGAACATCGCCGGGAAGTAAATATTTAGATATTATAGAAAATCATAAAAAAATAACAGAGTGATAGAGAGCATAGATTTTAAAATAATTAATTAATATTATTAAATCAAAAACCAAAAAACCATAAATATATTATGAGTTAAAAGACCATTAGTTCATCAGATACGAATGTAATAGGGTCACATATTTGTTTCAATATCCATTTCGTAGAGTTTAGATATTATTTTACTATTATGAGATAGAACACCATAAAATATACAAAAAATTTCATAGTTTTTTTTGTAACAATAAAATTACTATTCATTTATTAGTCTAGTAAATGAATTTCCAATATGATTTTTTCATGCCTGAATAACTAAAATTAACTTTTAATGGATCATAAGATCCATAATATTGTAACATGTTATTCAACTTAACATTAATGAAACCAAAAGGTTTGGTGTAAATTATCCAATATTAAAAATTAATTTATAATACCATAATATTAACTCTTAAAATTATGCAACATATATTTAATAAATGGTAAACCTTTAGAGTCATCCAAAATATGTCTAAAAAAATTCAGATTCCAAAACATTAGATGGAAGTTCTCCAAATCAATAATATATTCCCCAAAAAATATATTGTGGAACTTAATGTCACATTCAAAATAAGTAAATAACATAATCACAAAATACCATTATTAAGATATGCATGCTTCAAAAAATAAAATCCCTTATTGTCAAATATATTCCATAAATCCAAACATGAAGTAAACTATATAAAATATAACATTTACCATCAAATAACAAAATAATTTCAATGAAAAATATATTATCCCATTAATTTATATTTACCATTATTTAATTAAGATTGAGAATATATTAAGGGATATATTCCATCAATTATGTGTTTTATAAGAATATCAATTTCCCATTAATTAACATTTCTTGGTGCATTTAAACAAATGTCCTCAAATACATATAGAGAAACCATAGTAGTATAAACATTATATGTGATGAGAGTATCTTTGATAAAATAATAATACAAAATAATTATTGAATCCAAATATAAATGAATGCTGACCATTCTACATTAGTTGAATTAATAGCATAATCTTGACCTTTATCTATTAGCTTCTGTTGATGTATATTACCTTAATACTCATGTTATTCATTTGTGTACTGATCCATCTTTTTATATTTGATGCATTGAACATTGGAAACCTCTTTCTTTCCCTTTCAATTAAAATCATGATTTCTTTTCTCTCCAAATTTGTATAAAACTACCATTCTTGCCCAGAAATTATCATGTTGTTTCATTTCACAATTTTTATATGGGGGAAATCATTTTTTCCCTCATTCATTTATTATATTTTTTTTCTAACATCCACTTCTTCTCTTTCTTTGCATGAAATCCATAATACATGGATAATTGTTTCTCTTCCTTGGGATCACATGATATTATTTCCTCAAATGATGTCTATGTTTGGGTGATTATTTCGCTTATAATAGTTCGCTTTAACACATTAATGATGTAGAAAATCATTCTCCTTTGATTATGTACGTAGTCCGTAGCATGAATTTCATACCTTGTAAATATTGCTCTATACATAGAAATATTTTCATCATCATTTTATCTTATACATTGGAATTTTTTCTCTATATATACTCGTTGATAGAGAGGAAACGAAATTTACTAGAAGAGTAATATAAAATCTTTCTATTCTATGATTTTAATTTCATCTCCATCCTTTGTGTTTTCAATCAATGGCCACTATCGATCTGCATCTCTAGAGAGATGATAAACTACCACGACAACCTTACACCTTTCATTACTACCCATAAACGGAAATATATTCTCTAAGGAAGTTATCCATTCCTCGGTTACAAATGGATTCATATTCCCATTGCATAATGAAGGTTTATAATGCATGAAGTGGTCGAAATATATTTTCTAACATTGTGTCTTTGTTGGATTCTCTATACAAGGTTGTTTATTTCTCATAACCTAAGTTAGCATTCCAATATGGTTATTATTTTGAAAATTCATGCTACAGCTACAACTTCATTATTCTTTCTAGTTGAGGAATCCCTACATGGAGTCCATGAATTGATATGGTTCTCATTCCTTCCACTAGGATCCATTTCTAAAAAATGGAATGCACTGTATTATATAATAGAATTAATAACATAATTTATAATCCCAAAATTATTAATACACATAGAGTTAACTAAAAAATTTATGCATGGATAATTTCATAATCATAATCATATTTTATATTATAATGTATTAAAATAAAAATATTTTCAAATCCCTCATAATTGTTTAATGATAAAAGTTGAATTAACCAAAATATATCCCCTCGTATTATCAAACCAGGTGTGTAGTAAGGCATATTTTCGGACTAGGTAACACTCGATTGAATCCTCATTCCCCTTTTGAGGTTATTATACATAGGTATTTATATTATATAACTATATTTACTTATAATTTCTTGACTGGTATATATTGATTGGAATATAACTTAACCAATACCGTACCAATAGTTTTTTATGTTAAAATACATATAGAATTATTCTCATTACTAGTAATTGAGATAGATTCCCTAATGTATTTTTTCAATATTCAAGTTCATAGTGATTATACTAAACATTCTATCATACCAACTGTAATGACATTCGGCCCAGTAGTATAGATTCGGTGATTACATTATCACATTGGCATTAGAAACAAGAAACTAAATCCACAATGATCAAAAGGTTTAGTAGTATTTGAAAATATGATACATACATGAATTTCACAATACATTTCAAAAAACAAATTGCCAAAATTATTTTCATTGAGAATGAAAGTATTCCTCATACAATATCCCAGCACATCAATCATAAAACACATGTTAGTACCCTGGTGAAAATAAAACAAAATCAAGTGGTGGGATAAGATGATCCTAAAGGGTATGAATACAACAGAAGTAGTCTTGAATAAAATAATAATAATAAATATAGAATGTCAAATAACTGAAAAACACTCCATTTGAACAATAACTTTAGAATAATATGTCATGAATAAATAATGATCAAATAAATTCATATAAATAATTACATGATTTTGAAACATATCCCTGGATAATCATACTTATTGAATAATAAAATTGATATAAATAAATATTCCTAAGATGTGGGAATGCATAATTTCAAACATCAAAAACATATTTTCAATACTCTTCATAAGATTTTTTTAAACAATGGGTAAAACCCAATTGATTTGGACAAATATTTTGTCTCATAAGAAAATTTAATACAATGATGAGATTTTTAATACCAATCCTGAACCATCACGTAATACCTAAAATTCATTCTATATATAGAAGGTTTGAATCATAATCAACTTAAATATTAAAATTCAAAAACAAACATATTAATTGCTAATTCTTATCCAAATCAATAAACATAATCATAAACCATCCATTGTAATATGAATCGTTTTAAAATAGAATATCCATTGTTAAAATTCTCATACATCATCTTAAGAAACACCATGGATGGTATAATTACAACAAATACCATAGGAAGAATAAGTAGAATAAGAGTTTTCAACTTTATTTATACAAATTACAAAAAAGATATCATTAATAGATTTTTGAGGAAAACAACATTTTCACTTTGAAAATAAAATATTTAAAACTTAAAGTTCACAAAACATTGTGAAAATAATTTTCATTGAAAATAACATTTTAAAATCAGTGTGCAATATTTGAAATTTTGAGTGGTCATGATAGTGGGAAATTTCATTTATGTATTATATATTAAAAGAAAAAATAAATTGAAATTATCAGTAAAATCCCAATGGGAATTGATTGGAAAATGAAAAAAGGACTCATTGCATAAGTTTTTTCAATGCTAATACTAGGTTAAAAATGTATAGAATATATATTTTCTATAAATTTAAAAAAGCATTGAAAATATTTTTACAAAACACGTATTTCCATGAAAAATCATTTTTGACCAAAAAGGGAAATAATTTTTCCATTTATTAAAAATGTTTCCTCAATTATTTAATTTTCAAAAGAAATAAATAATGTACTGTTGATTTAAAATTCATGTTACAAAAATAGGAGTAGAAAAAATATTATTTTCATGATATAAACACCAAATAATTCTCACAAGTTATAATTAAACATAATCATTCTCGACTAATAATTAGATTGTGAAATAGACCCTTACCACATTGTTACCTTCTTAATCATATGCCCTATAAAATAAATAAAATAAAATATAAATAAAAATATAATAAATATAAATATATTTGTGACATAAAAAACCCAATTGGTAGTATATACACCACACAAAATAAATAAGTGATGAATATGTCATATGTCTCACGGAAGAAAATGTGAGACGAGAAACACCTACCTCAGGATTAAATTCTTTTTTAGGTTTCTAAACCTCCTATATTAGAAAAAAATGTTTTATTATACATATTTTAAAAAACATAATAATATATATCATACCATATGTTATTTAATTATGGACTTCTATCTCTTATTTATTAACAATTATTTGTAATAAATCTCTATTTAATGTGATAATTGCTTCATTTTTCATGTATGTTTTGGTTAAAAAAATTTGGTCCTTCAATTTTGATCATCGTAAAATAATATCAATAATATCAACCATGATTTTAATATAATTTATAATCAATATATATGCATTTATAGTAATGTATAAAATATAGAGATAGAAAATTTATTACATCATTCATTGAAACGGTAAGCCGTACATACACTTGAAACTTGATTCCAGTTTTATTGAAAGACTTAATTGAACAAAGGTAAATAATATATCACCTTTATTGTGTCATTATTATTTTATATAAAAAACATATATTAATTAAATTAATCTTTATTACATTATATATACATATTGAGTAAAAAATTTCTCATCACATTGTGAGGTTGTAATCTGTCATACACCCAAGAATCATTATCATATCCCCCATAAAATAGAAAATTAGAAGGTTTATTTGATATTAAAACTACAGAGGTATAATTATGATAATAATATAATATTTATTAATTTCATCTATTTATATTATAATCCAAGTAAAATATAAATGGGAAAACATAACACATCAGTTTGTGAGGCGGTAGTCCACCGTAGACACGAGCTACATTATTGTTTTCTAATGGTTTGGATGTAATTTTTTTTGGAGTTATATTATTAATTCACTAAAAATAATATGAAAATTTTGAAATGTTAATTATTTCTAATAGATAGATGCGGTGATGGAAAATGAATTACGTCAGCTTGTGAGATGGTAGCCTATCATAAACAAGATCGACAGTTTATTTTCCATTCTGAGGGAAGAGGAGATTGATATATGTTACTAAATTTATAAAATAACATATAAATATATTGGAGGTAGTTATTATATTATATTATCATATTATAACAGTATTTTAAGTAGGTAGAGGAATAAATAATATGATAATGAATGTTTAAGGACTATACATTTTATTTAGAGAGGCTCTATAGGTTTATACCTAAAGACCTATGAGGACGGATTAGTAATAAATATCAGGACTCTTGGATGTGGGGATTGATTAAATTATTATATTTGGGAAATTATTTTCCAAACAAAATTTATTTCTATGTGTGATGGGAAGAGGATAGAGTGTGTCTATTTTTAAGATGGGGAGAGGATAGACTTGAATGTTTTTAAAAGAAATAGTGATACCCATGTTTTCTACATGACATAGGGCTCAAACATTGGTCATTTAAGAAACATGTAAGTTATAAGGTTTAAATATGGGTATAAATTAGGATTTAGATAATTGTTTGGTCATTTTTAACCCCTTGGCTTTTAGTTGACCCCCAGTAAACATGTTTTAACCATAATTATGATAAATAATACTTACTATTTTCATTGTAAATTATTAAAATAAATTAAAATTAACATTATTATATAATATATATTTTTGAAATTCTAAATATGAAATAATTTTTCCCAAATTCAATTTAAAAAAGTGGTAGAATAAAATTCTAAATTAAACCCATGGGGGCATCGAAGAGACAATTTTTCAAAAGAAATACTTTCAAATGTTTAAAAAAATTATGTTAGAATTAAAATTTAAATTTATTAAAATTGAATAAATAATTTAAATATTAATATAATTGAACTAATTTTAAATTAAAATAAATTTTAAATGTAATTTTTCATTTTATATAATTTAAATGATATGGTGGTTTTCAATAAAAATAAGTATTTTCACTATTCATACAAAATTATCTTTTTAGAACATTGTCAAACAAATCACCAAATGAAAAATTTTACATGTGGATTTAAAAAATTAAGTTTATTTTTTCAAATATTTCTTTATATGTGTTAATAATTAATTTTAAATTATGTGTGAAAATCATTACAAAACTACCTTTTTGGAAAAAAAATCAGAAAACATATCATTTTCTTTCAAATTATTCTTATATTATCAAAAATTTATATAATATGAATGAATATAAATTATAAATTTGTAAAAAGTAAAATTCTATAAATATAGTTTGCTATATTCATATGCACGAACATAAGTTATACATTCTAATTGTCATGTTTATATAATAAAATTCTAATAGAGTTCTGTGTTTTATTTAAACAAGACATTGAATGAATCACAAGCTATCAAAGAGAATATATTTATTTAAAATAATTTTATCAAGAAGTATCCTGTTTTTATATTCTCATTTATTATTGGTGTTATTTTTTATATACACTACATAGCATGATTTCTCTCTTTTGTACTTGTAGGGTGTTATAGTTTTAGGATGAATTTGTATGATGGAAGAGGTACCATTGCTTCAATATTTGAGTAGATAAATTAGATATAGCTATCAAAAACCTATTGATTCTAGAATTGGTTCTCGTTTCAAAGACTAGTGATGATGTTTTGATTATTAGTGCATAAAGAATATTTACAATGAATGATTTTTGTTTGATGGTCTTGGATTTTGAACCTAATTTTGGATAGAATTATTAGTTATACATATAGATATAAAAACATGATCAAAATTGAGATAAGTTTTACTAATTTTTTTTGAATTTAATAATGGAGTATCAAGTATTTAATTTGCTGGAATCAGTAAAGAAACATCCATGTATAATGGTTTACTATGTTTGAGTTGATGACTTTAGGTTGGGTAAGTATTGGACTATTTCTCATAAGGTTGTTTCTATCACCCATATGGTTTTGAATATTTGTTCATAAGGTTCAAAATAGTCATCCCATATGAGTTAGAGAGACACCTAATATGTTTGGGACAACCAAGGACCATAAAGATTAGATATAATCATTGTAATCTTCAGATAACTAGAGCATAAGGTTCAACCATGTCATTATAAGGTTGAATTTTTCTCCATATATTTAGAAAAACCATACATTTTAAGGTATTTTTAGTTTTATAACTTCAAAAATAATGAATCATTTCTTGATTTTTAATAAATGACAACTACAAAGTTTTATTTTCTAATGTAAAAGAAAATAAAATGATTATAATTTGATCTTTATTTCCTAAATCACATCCTAATAAATTTTTTAGATCTAAATTTTTATGTGTCTTAGTTATCAAAAGGGTTTTTACATATTGAATAATTGATGTTTTTGTGAGGGGTTGGAGAATATAAATTCTTAGTCAGATACAGTTGAAAAAAATAAGAGATTACTTATATATATTTATGGAATACAAATGTATGAATTTTTATGAGTTTTTTATAGTGATCATATCTATTTCAGTTTCTCATGTTGTTTTGTTTAAACACCATGAGTGTAAAATTTTATTTTTTGAATGATTTTTGATGGGATATGGGAGACTAGCCCATGGTAAGGGTTTCCTAAGAGTTACCTAAAATATTATACATGATTGAAATAATAATTGGATCAGTATTATTTATTTTGGGATTCTTAATACATTTTTCTCAATACATTTTTCAAATATTGAAATAGATACGAATTTAATGTAGATTACTATAATGAAAAAAAATTAATTGAGATATACGTTCATAAGGATAGTGTTACAATTATGAGAACATGTGTTTACGTCTCTAGAGGAAGAATAATATTGCTTAAAGATAACCATAGCTCTCAATGAATATCCCAACTATATACATAGACTCTTATACGTCAAAGAAAAATATTAATGAAGATAATTTTGTTGTTAAAGTGTCGATGTTGATGTGAATTTAATAAATGGGAATACCTTCTAGATACATACGATATTACTTCATATAGAGAAAGGATGATCAATTAAAGAAATAATTTACAATAATAGGATGTATATATATAAATGAAAAAGTGGGTATATGGAACACCACTAGATGAAGGATGTTGTCAAAAACCTATTCATAGGAGTTTGGAGGACCATTGGATCATAGGTGGGAGCTAGTATAGGTAAATTATTAAGAGGCTATGGAAGGAAAATATTTTAGAAAGATATATCTAATTGGAAGGGGATAATATAAAGAATCCATTGGGATATGGACACAAGAACACTTGGGACTAGGAACATTAGAATATTTCCAAAAATCATTTTGGGACATACTTTTTCCTTTTAGTCACATTGATTTGTAAAGGAGAAATCATGTCTCAAAACTCATTATAAAACTAGAAATGATTGGGCCTTTAAGTAAAATAATTTTAAATCCTTTTGTCCATTTCCTTTAAATTGCTATATTATTTTGTTAAGAATGATATACAAAAATTATTGGATAAAGTCTTTATATATCCATCGTGGATTAAGAAAAAATTATTTTATAAAATGAATAAAGAATCAATGATTAACCATATCTTACATAAAAGGTGTAATGGACTTAACGTATGGAAATTTTGGTTTTTTCATCTGTAGGTTCATGTTTTCTATGATAATTTCATATTTGGGAACCACCTCACATGATTTTAATCAATGATCATCATGCCTAATCTAGAAAAGGCCTCGTGACTATGATTTTTGAGAACTTTTTTATCATGAATCCTTTAGTATCCTTATTTCCCCATATGGTACTCACACATTGTTAATAGATCACACCCTAGGGAACGAAAATTTGGTTGGTTAAAAACCTTTCATAATTAAAAATTATAAAAAACATGGCTAATGTTGTATCAATATCCACTAATGAGTACCATAAATTTAACTAGAACATGTACCCTAAAATAATACCATTTTTAAGTAGTGTAGTGTGGTGTCCTCCTATAAAAAAATATAATTCTTTTTATCCATAGGTGTTATATTTTCCCTGATATTTTCCACTTTGGGAACCACCTCCATTTTTTATTCACAAGGCATCACACTATATTTATAAAATGCAGCATGAATCAATGGTTTGATTAAACATATTAAAGGTGTTTCACCATAACAACCACCGAATTGTTGTACTCACACTATCCTAGAATACATTACATTAGTAAGTGTATAGAAGGATAATTAAATACCTAGAAAAAATTAATTTTAGGTTAAATTCTATGCATGTGATAACACCATAAAATATGCTTATATTATTCTTTAATAATTCTAAACACTCAAATCAATTCTATAATGATTCAATATATAATATACCCATAATAAAATTAGGTAAGAGATTGATGTTTAGATCAAATATCATTTATTTGATTTTATTTTAGTTTAAGTGAGTATTAGGTCTCACACAACATTAAAACAATGATTTGAGGAATCAGATATATGCTTGTCTTCAAATAAGTGATTCATTGAATCTAGTGAGGGATTATATAATCAGGATGGATATCCATTGGTTTCATAGAAAGAGGTTTGAAAAATAAACCTAGGATTAGGAGGATTGGTATATACTAGGCACACCATTATAATGGTTCCGTCAAGTATTGATAAATTATGAAAACCTAAAATTAAATTATGTTATGTTATCATGATAATTTAAAAATCACCTTAAATAAATTTTTCAAAAACATTTGGTGAGTGGGTTCTTTATTGATATAAATATTATATAATACTTATATATAAATATATATGATAAATTTATCATTAGAAACTTTTTAAAAAAAATAATTTGTAAATGTTAATACTTTTTAAAATTTATTTTGGGAAATTATATTTGAAAAACAATTGTACCAAAATATGAGAGATTTTTTTGTCTATAAAACATCTTTGTAATCATAAAACCCACATGAAAAGGATATGAATTTTCAAAACCCCATTTGTTTAAAATTATAGATCCTATTAAGAAATTATATTTTGGAAATATATTTAAAATATATTTAAAAATAATGGGAAACTAAAGGCATCATGAATGAAAGTGAATTCAGGATAGGCTCCATTTATGTAAATGGTGAAAAAATATCCTCATAAACCACAAAATACTCTTTTATATATCACATTACAATATAAAATGATTTATTTTGAATAATGGTTTCATTCTCTTCACACATGTTTTCAATAACCTATTTGGTTCCCACCATTGGGAATATTTTATAAAATTTCACAATTATTCACACCTTGCCTTGTTTGATGTAATTAATATTTTTCAATATAAAAATATACCATATTTTTTCACCTAATCCATTATATATAATTTAATTTATAAATTTTTATATGAATCTAAAATGATCACCGTCATTTAATAGGGACCCTGTTTTTATTATTGTCCAAACAACATAACTTATAAAATTTTTAGGAGGTTGATATTTCAATAATCTATGTATTCAATATAAAATAGATAATTGTAAATATTCACTAATAACATTATCATCCAATACATTTTTTTGTTGGAGTTTAAATAATAGTATTTTTCAATGTAGAAAAATATTTTAAAATTTTATCTTTATGTTTAGAAAATTATTTTTTAAAAGTATTATTTCATCAATATTTTCATGTATCATTTATTCTATGATATGCAACCATTTTTTGGTCAATAATTTGGACTTTCAAGTGCATTAGAATCTGAGGAATATTTATATAAAAAATTAGAACATAAAAATCTAGGATTATTTTTTAATTTAGAATGATTAATTTATATCCAAAAACATAAATATAAGTAACATTTTTTACTTATTAATGTTACATAGTTTGTGTGGAGTTTTTATTAAAAAATATTTTTGTAAAAAAGTATTTACAGGGTTGAAAAATGTTACCAATTTTTAGAATAGAAAAATAATTAGCAGTTTTGTATTTATACAAGATTTTATCGACTCTCTCTTAAAGGATTATGTTTCTCCATTCAACAAAACCATTTATTGGAATAGTTGAAGATAAAATTTTTATTCATTTCCCTTTTAACTAAAAAATATTTTGAATAATTTTTTTCTAAATTTTCCTCCATGATCAACTAAAGAATGATTTTAAGAATTTGATTTTCCATTTTATATAATTTAATTTTATGTTGGAAAATGTATAGTCTTCCAATTTTTTGATAAGATAAAAAATAAAGTATAATGAGTGAAATAATATATAAATATATTGTATTCCCAATATAGATCATCCAATTGACACCTATGTTGATGTGTCACTATCCTCAGGTGACCATCACCAAATTCTAGTGGTTATCAACTATAAGTTAGATTCTAGTACATTATTGTGAAGAGACTATTACTACTAATATAAGAAGAGAAAAAAAAAATAGAAACACATACGAAAAAAAACCAAAACTAATATCTATAAATCAACTAATATGAAGAACCTTTTGTAAGGAAAACTAATTTGTAAATCTAAAACTGGTCTTATAGTTACTATTAGGATTTCCCATAGACAAATAATACACTAATAGATCCGAAAGATAAGTAATAAAATCTATACAAAATCGAGGATTTATCAATACTAGCCCCCAATTCCTTTGATATTCAACCCATGAATCAACATCAACTCAATTTATAAACATACTGGTTATAGTTCCACTTTGATTTAGTACATCATATTCAATAATATATACACATGTCTTAGAGGGCATATATAGAGTGTGAGAATAAACATAGTAAACCCCCACTAATGGATTACCTATATAATATGCATTATTACTATATGAAAAGATAAATAAGAAAAAAAATTATAAAACCCCCTCGACTCCATTCCCAGTGTTCTAAGAGTGAACACATTACATATTATGGCCAATGATAGAGTGGGATGATGCACCCATGGTAAGAAAAAATATTTTAGAAAATGATACATTACTATTTCTCTAATAACCATTATATAATCTATGCCCATGAATATGTCTATCTGGTGAGTAGGGAATCACTAATCATACTTCCACAACCACATTCCACACCTTTTAGATCAATATACTTTAATAATTCGATAAATTGTGAGTGTAGTCCCTTTACCATGACCTATCCATCATCCCTAACATATACCATACATAAAATAAGAATTCCAATCCCAAAAGGTGATCACAATCACCCCTTTATTACCATGGACACTTAAATAATATACATTATCAAGTAAAATTGTTAACATCATCACCATAATCCTGTCATGTATGTAGGATACCACCAACAAACCAGTGGTCAATGACACGTCATGGTCATTTCTCTGTGTGCACTGGACCCCAACAGGATCAACCCCATGATGATTAGAAACACCAATATCCAACATTCACAACTCCTACAATAATCCTAAATCACCAAAAAACAACGTGATCACTATCCTCATTGAATCAAATAACCCCACTACCTCGTGACATCACAATCTAGGCCCATCACATTCCCAGGGAACCACATCAAGGATTTCATTACATAAACCATCCCTTTACCTCAACTTATAACTTTCATATAATGTCCTGAATATATATATGAAATTCAACCAATAAATTACCTAGCCTATCATTACCCACATGATACAAACCTTGGAAATCTCACACCACATGTAAAACCTGAATGTGGTTCTGTTCTCAGTTGCACACATGACCCTTCCCACACCAAAAAATCACATGACGTATAAAAAGAATATAAAAAAAAGCAAATATCAAGGAACCCCTTCAAGTAAAAATTAGGACCTTTAAAATCAAAATTAATAGCTTGGTTTGACACAATGAAGAAGAAATGGAGAATATATAGAAAAATAATTGAAATGTAAATTTTTGTTGAAACTAGTGAAAATAGTGATAAAATAATAAATAATTGATATATAGAACAAATCCTTGACCATGTAGACTTCATAAAACATAATTCATGAATAAAGTAGGTCGATCATAGATGATATACTTTAGAGGTGGGGAGATAGAAGGGGTAGGGGTCATGGTCAACCTTGGTCGATCCTCCCGCCCCACCACTTATATTCTTATACTAAATAATTTTTAAAAACATAAAAAAATATTATGATCCCACAAAAACACTGGTGGAATACTAGTACTATACTACACCACAAAAGGAATATCACTACAAGATGTAGTAGCCTCTTCCTTTCCAAATATAACACCGATGAATAACCACTATTTCTAATAAAAAAAATTCCGCATTATAGATTTTACATCCTTATCTAATTTTTATGAATTAAATGAAGAAGCCTCCCATGACCTGGAAAAAATCCAAAATATGCCAAAATATAAATTTTGTAGGCTAGTGTTAGACTCCAAAAAAACTCAGAGAATTACATAGTCTATTCTAACCACCCCATAATATAATTACACACCAAAAAGTTGTCTCTACTTATAAAATAACCAATCCCAATAAAAACACCTGAATCCTAAAAATACATACCTCAAATAGAGAGATGATTATAAATGAATATTTTAACCCCTTATTACTATAAAAAATGATAGGAAACAGATTCAAACCTTAGGAACTCCACACTATAAGATTCATATATCAATTCAAATTACTACAAACCTATGTTTCATGATGGTGACAGTATACATGGACATGACCATAAATTCCACATGTATAAATTATCATTACAACATCATTATGAAGAAAACTTAATTCCATAGAATCAATGACCACCCACATGGCAAATGTTTACAAAACCCATATTGTGCAGTGTTACCAGTCAAAAATACAAGATTACTTGCTATGTTTCAATGTCTATCACACCTTCTCACATTATATCATATCAATTGTGTGTAATTTCTCTAAGCCTCAACCATCATATTCCTTATCACCCATTACATTAACAATCTATATTGGTCTATACCCCCGATGATCATCATCCTTTCTTTAACCATGACCTATATTTTTACATGATGTCTTAATTAGACCTTTGAACATTACTCCCAATCCTATAACAGATGAATAAGTATGAATTGATCCCTAACATCTAGCTGATTTTGATATCATCTAGAAAAATCTCTCAGGATTTATCATTATTCCAAAATCCTAACACATAATATGCTAATTATCAAAATAATTTTAGATGTTCCCTTACATTCTATACATTTAACATCTCAATGAAGACAGGACTTAATGTGATAAGGATTATCACCTGACCCGACCACCCTATTGGGTCTCATCGTGACCCCATTTATAGGATCATGAAGGCCCACTGCCAAACTCACATGGAATTAATGATTTTTTTTTTATAAATTCCTAGGTAATGATTAGATATAAAATTAAGGTCTAGTTCAGCACATCCAAATTGAGTTTAGACTATGGATATTCATATATACTTAGATAGAATGTTGAATAACATCCTCAAAATAGTATTCCTTATTAATGTAATAACCTTCCGATATTATTACACTTAAAAAACTATCAATAATGAAAAATATTCTATTATTGATGTCTCTCCTATCACCAAGTGTATGAACTCATGGAGTAAATCTTCCCCCAACAACATAGGATGGAAATTATTATAGAACCTTTCCCTAGAATATATTCATCCAATATCATTCTACTGACGTACTTATATATGTATGTATAATAAATTTTTCACAATTACATTGATAAATTACATCACTAGTTTCAACTTCCATCTTAGATGCATTAAAATATAATAAATTATTTTTTGAACTGACATGATCCAAAACTTGAATTCCTTGGTTTGACCCAATCCCTGAAACAAGTGTTGATGTTGAGACCCAAACTCCCTCATCGTATACTCCATGGTTTTCTTAACTACACATATCCCCAGATTAATACTATGAATGAACCCTGTCAAAAACACCCTAATATACTCTAAAAAAAATTCCCCTAGATCATCCTAATATATTGCCTACCATAGATACCATGGATTCACTATATATGGATCATTTAATCTCAAACATAATGTTCTCTAACAGACTAACACCTCGGTGGAAACATATCGCCGTCCTACTTATACTCCAATGTAAGCTGTTGAGGTGGAATATAGATGAAGATCAAATACCATTGTAGATACCTATGTGATAGATCATATATACTAAATATGGAAATATTTTAATATGAATTGAATTTCAGTAACCCCTAAATATCCCAAAATATAGCATGATGTCATTCTATACAACATTATGAAGACAGATACACATTTCAAGGTTTGTTGCCACACAAACAAATCTTATACCAGATCCACATACATGATAATAACAGAAATTAAAAAAATAGTTTAACTTAGTAGAATTTCACGAGGAAACTAAAAGGAAAAACACTATATATGTAATTTTTTACACATTAAACAATTAACCCCTCTTTGATAGCATTAATAGAAACTAAAAGAATTTACACACATGTAATTTCAGTCTTACATTAAAATAATGATGAATGAGTCCCAACACTTTCATTTTAGATTCAATAGAAAAAAACATAAATCGATAACATCAAATTATATATTTACCCTGGTTTAACAACCCAAATTTTTTAGTGAATAATAAAAATTGAAATCTTAGTTACCATGTAGGCTTGGTAATTAGCTCATAATTATTTTGATCAGGAAAAAAATATGACAAATGTTCAATGGCACAACATATCACAAAAATTCAATTTAATTGAAAGAAAAATCATAGAAAAAACATGTACCACACCAAATCTTAGTAATGTTAATTTTATAAGGCTTTCAAGAATCAAAAACCCAGACCTCCCCAAATGAACACAAGCAGGATTACCATTATTCATTGGAATGCCTCCTCATATACGAGGGGGTAGAGGCTTGTAATGATAATATAAAAAGTGATAGTGTAAATACTATACACTCTGATATAAAATGTAGAACCAACATCAGAAATATAAAAGAAAATAGCAAAGCATTATATCTAGAGTTCAACCAAAAATATAACTCATTGTTTCAAAATTAAATACTTCCAATATCATGATAACAATATGATAACTAACACATTCTCTGGTATAATGGACCTATACTAATAATTCAAATATTGAAAAATCCCCAAGTATGACACTAAGGATCGACCCAGTCTAACTCTAAAATTCAACATCATTTTTCCAGTGTATTGACTATACCTCTAAGAAACTATGAACCAATCAAAGGGCCCTTTTACTTTTTTCATAATTAACCATAAATATAGTACAAATCAAAGAATTAATTTTCTGAGTTTGAATATAAAATCATTAAAATGAAACTAGTGTTTTCCCTAGATAATATCCATATGTATTTGAGTTTATGTTAAATGAAACATAGATAAAAAATTAAATTTTTTTACAGCATCATAAAATCCATTATAGTCCTATCTTGAGTAGGAAAATCACCTATTATGTCTAGTGTCGTCATGGGATAATTGACCCATATTATGAACACACCCCTGAGGAAAATTATTCATCAATCCTCATCTTAAAATTTATCGACTTGTCGTTTTTAGTCACACTAAAAACTAATGAGTGAGACATCATTTATCCACGTTTGACATCCACCGTCTATACATTCAAGTTCAAAATAACTAAATAATTCCATATAGATTGAGTAATCACCCATTACCAGAATAATCAGATCATGCCAATAGTATCCTACTCATATGGTGATAATTCTTCTCTCAACTAGTGATAAAAACCACCCCTTTATTCTCAGTACCATATTTTATGTATCCTTCCATTGGATTAATGGTACACACCATCACCATATTCTTCTCATCAATGAAGGTTACCATAAAACATCAAGTAATCTATATCACCACACATGACCTTCTCTATGTGAAAATGACCATAATTTAGACATACTTTAACCACAAATAATATAGAAAACATAAATATCTACCAAGGAATACATTCATCACTATCCACATCACCCTAATGAACAACATTGTCATATGACCACATGAGGCACACCCATCATTTTCTAAAGGAGCCACAAAAATAATGTCATTCCATGAACCATCCCTTTTCTTTTTGTGGTATCCTTCCAAAATTATCTCAGAGACTCCACCAAAAAACATATAAACCACCTAGAACAACATTAACCATTTGAGAAAATTCATGGGAATCTCACACATAAATTAGAAACAACATATGGTTTTGCTCCTAGTCACACATAAGTCTCTACCCATGTTAAGGCATGAAATGAATCAAAAACACAAATATAATAGTAGAGATACTTATGAACCACCTACCTGGTAAAATTAAGACAATACACGGTGTATTCCATGACTTAATTCATCTCTAGGTAGAAGTAATATAGAATATATTGAATATCCAGAGAATAAATATTTTATTTGAAACATGTTGTTATAGTGATAAAACCAAAAACAATAGAAAAATGACTTCAAAATTTATCCAAAATAACTCAGTGCAATATACCTCCTGATGACTGTTATTGATAAAAACTTTGTCATTAAAAATGGAAGAATATCCATTGGGAGGGTGATTCTGGCCATTATCGGTTGAGTAGGGATTTCATATAACTTTTAATATTTAATTAATTAGTTAATAAAAAATACATTATTAGAGTGGATACCTCAGAAATTCCAATAGCCTATCGAGGATCTATTTCACCCAAAGTGGAATCTTGATTTTCTATTGAATTTTACTTTGAGTCCCCCACCAAACTTTTTGTGGATGTTCACTGCACGTGTTTTCAAAAATATATAACTTCTTAAATTTTATATCCTTGAAATATTTTACTAAAACACAAAACCAAGCTTCCCTTAACCCATTTAACATGTAAACTATGAAAAAATTCCCTTGTTTTAGTCAAAGTTAAACTCATAACTCCTCACATGAATACTCAATCCATAACAGAATCTTATTCACATATTATTTTACACCAATGAATGCTGTTTTTGAAGCATATAAGTGAACTATGTGAAACTAAAATAGAGTTACAAATATTGAGAAATCAATTAAAAGTATAAAACATTATTTTTTTTTATTTTTTTATAAATAGAATTCATAGTGTTTTGATAAATTAAACTCAAACTCCAATAATTCATTTATAAAGTCCATTCTTTATAAAATAGTCATTGTTAATATGTTTTAATTCCATAATATTTTATTAAAATGAAATGAATTATATCCACTAATGATATTAATGTATGGTATTTCCCAGATTTATTAGCTCTGTGGTATGGTGGTATAATCTAAGAGACTGCCAAGAGCCAATTCCTCTATGATATGGTTGGTTACTCAGGGGAATTTCTTGTTTTTCAGTCCTCCATGATAATAATGGATACACTAGTAGTTGACAGTGATTTTAGTCCTCCAATTGGATTATAGAATCCTATATAATTCACTAGAAAGTGTCTAGTTAAGTATAGTTATGTTCCATAGTGGATGAATAAACACCAGATAACTCATCATCTATTCACGAATGTTGTATGTCCTATATTTGTTTCTCATGTAAAAACCATTATACCATTTTATATATTAGTGGCCTCATTAATCGATCCCTTCAGAAATTTATTACCCACATCTTTTTCATGTAACCATGTGGACATGTAGTCCTTATTCCATATGTTTATACTATTTCACATGTTTGATAGAGGAATATGTAAGAGTTTCTCAATAGAGTTTAAATGTGGGATCTAGGAGTGGGTAAGGGATATAGTCGATCCAATTTATAAAAAAAATATTTTATATTTTATTTTATATCCCTATTGGTCTATATCCTTGATTTATATGTTTTATGACATGCATATCCATTTTTCATCATGATTGTAGGTTTATTTTCTTATGGTAGTATTTTCATGTAATTCAAAAATCATATTCTAGTATTCAAATGAAGATATTTTTTTATAAATTTCCATTTATTCATTAATATGATACTTAGAGTATTGTCTCTCAATAATTTTATTATATAATAATGTTGAATTTCAGCAACTTTTGACATATGTGGAGGCACACACAAAGCCATTTAATGTCCCCATCCCGATCCGTGTTCATGTGGACCCCATATGAGGTGTTACAAAATAGTATATGATCATTTTTTCTATATTTTAATTTAAAATCATGGAATATTGAAATTATAATTTTTGAATATTTTGATAGACATTGGGATTTCACATCTTGAACACCTATCAGAAGAAATTCCAAATTACCTTGGTGGTGGTACAATGTTTTTTTATTATGTATTAGGAATAATGCCTTATAAATAGAATTATTTTATTATTGATTTATTATAACACTCTTGAATAGACATGAAAATAGGTGTAAATACATGAATCATACTAGGAAAATGTAGTTATTCAATTTTTTTATGATTTTCTATGATTAGAAAATGGTTTTTGATATTAAATGAAATGTAAAAAAATAAACATTTTGAATAATTTTTGTAATGGATTATGGTTATTTTAAATATTGAAAGTTATTCAATGATTTCTTCAATAACCTATAATGGGTGTATAAATTAATTAAATCAAATGGTAATGGGTTCCTTGTGATATCCACATATTATGATAATATTGTAATTATATGTATTCTATGTAAGGTGTTATTTGGTAGCATGGTTTGTGAATTAGATTTCATGGGTATGGAATATGTATTGATTGGGATTTGGTTAAACAAATATGATATAATAAAAATGGAATATGGGATACCTTTGTATAGTTGAGCTATAAATTTCATATTGTGATGATAATGGTGTGGTTAGGTACATGTAGAAATATTAATTTATTTGTATTTGGGATAATCACATAATCCTGGATAATAAGAGATAGCTGGAAAATATATTGAATCAATCCTCATGTGATGTTTCATGGAAGATAAATATAAACATGTACAACATATTATACCAGGTTTAAGAGATTTTTCATCCTTATCTTCTACCATTAAAGTCGTATGCTTCATAAAAATCATATAAGAAATAGTATTTTTCATGATACTCTTAAGGGTAGGGGCAAATAGCTAGATACAAGATCTTTAATAGATGAAACTTGATCAATCAAATGTGTGATAGTAACATAACAATTGTGATGAATAATAATTGGTAGGGATTAAACCTTATTGATGTTTTCTTTGAATGAAGGAGCATCATCAGCATCAAAAACAATTATATCAGGACACATCAAACGAGGTGAAGCAATTATCCTTTTTTTGAATATTTCCTAATGTTCCCCCATAAATAAAGAACACGTATAGGAATACTAGTATGATCAAAATGAAATCAATTTTATGAATGAATTTAATGATCTAAATGAAATTATTCTAATCTATACAGAAACACTAAAGGGAAAAATTGAATAAAGGAACATGATGCACCAATTATATCTCAATATATCCTTCATTTCATATGGGTGTATAAGCATTGCATATGTGCTATAAAGAATACTTGAATGAAATTAAAAGAATCACATTCATTCCATCTAGATGAATCATTTTCTAGTATTTTATGTTAACCATATATTTATATATACACAATGAATCAAATACTATATAATATCATGCTACATATATTCATTTCATGCATATATAAATATATAATTACCACATGTATCATATACATGTATAAAATACACAAGCATAATATCCATGTATATTTTATAAAAAATCATAAAATCTCTCATGTGAACTAAAATCTCAATATTTATTTGTCCCAATATTCACTGATATTTATGAATCCATCCAAAGTGATTCTGAAAAATATTCCTCCAGATCTAATGAATTTTTAAAAAAACTTTTTCCAATGCATAATACTTATCCACGTTCTTGAATATATGACCCCATAATACTTTTCTTTATTGTAAAAAAATATGAAATACCAATTTCATAGATGTAATGAATGAGAGGCCCCTAGAAAATCATCAGTTCTACACAAGGTACTAACATATTAGGGGTTTTCTCCGTCAAAAATACACATAACACTATATAAATATTTCCACCACACGATGTATCATATACAACTTATGTACATTATATATTATTTTTAGCTATATTATTTATTGATCACTTTTCAAATAAAAAATTCTATTTACTAGGGGATATCTCATATTTTATTGATTCTATTAAAATTATAGGGTACGTAAATGAATACATCATATGCCATTTATCTTGTGGATTATCACATCACATGTAACTTATTCAAATAGTTGAACACATCATCTGAGACTAAACTAAGTATTATCATTAATTTCCTTAATGTTTATTTAATAAAATGGAAGATTTATTTAATATTTATACTACTAGATAAACCCCATTAGGGATTCAATCAATCAGATTACATGATCTATAAAATACACATTTGCCCCTAATTTTCTATGTCCCTTTTGTCTTATGAAAGAAATTAATCAATTTTTAAGGTTCTAATGTTATTTATCATTACAAACCCAAGGAACAAGAATTGATTAGAAGTTTACAACTATATGTATAACACTGGATATATGTCATTCCCTGATATATACAGTAACATGTCATTCCAGGTAACAACTCTCTAAATATCACCTCATGTATATATTATATATATCTCATATACAACCTTTTTAATGAACATAAACACATATTCATGTTAAAAATAAGATATTATCACAACCAATTATACTCTATACTAATCATAAATTATAGATAACTCAATTTTTATTTTGGGAGTATTTTACAATTCAACCATTCAGGTACTGTAAAATGCAACAAAGTTGAATAATTCATAAGTATAGATATTCATTGTTATCAAATCATGAAACATATTTCATTTTTAAATAATATAACAATATATCACAAATAAATACACATGTGAATATTTATAATAAAATATATGTTAAATTATAATATTATACTCATGAATGTTGTATTTTATATGTTTGGTTAACACATTACCTCTTTATGTAATTCTTGGCACATCTCTCTGTAACCAAATAAAAAAACACTATGAATGAACTATTTATTAACAAACATATATAAAGAAATATTTTTTTGAATATTTTTATTACTTTTGAATCATATTCATAACTTTCAAATCATTAAGCCTATTCAAAATCTTCAACATCATAACATCAAATGATATGATATTAACCTCAATTGTCTTCTTAGAAATATTTATATGATTAACATCATTATACTTGTAACTATATTCCTTGAAAAATGTTCCTTGATGTTTATGTACTTATTTAAATAGTCAATAAACAATATATCCTAAACTATTTTATATATAACTCAAATTTATATATCATTATATTATTTTATTTGTTAACATTGAACTTATCTATGTTCAAACATACTCCTACTATCCTCTTGACAAAATACGATTCTCAAAATATCCTATTAAGATTCAACATGAACTTATTTATGTTATTAAGTAGCACATAATTTTATTTTAAAGGAATATTTATCAAAATAATTCACCAATATCTTTAATTTCATTTTATTTTTTTAATGAATTTTAAAAAAAATTATTATTTAAAATATTTCAATAATGAGTGGTGGGAATAACCTAACTAATATTTTAACAAAAAACTAGATAAAACATTTATCATGGATAAATCATTTTTAACGTTGTATTTTATTCAAAAAAAATTATCAAATCTAATGTATCATAAACAATTTGTATCTAATTAATCATCTCATTTTTCTCTTTAAAAACTAGTGTTATCAAACAACACCCATTATCATATAAGATAAATTAGATGAAGATATATATCTACTACATAGATTCAACTTATCTTGACATATTTAATTAAATTTAAATTATTATAGAGAAACATTTACTTCATCAACTGAAAAAACAATACATTCTTTATGAAATCATTATTTTTTATCTTTATCATATTTACAATAGTTGTAAAATATATAATTGGACATGTGTATCCTTCAAAAATTGGAAATATATTTATCTAAAACAAATTCCTGACATTAATATTCCTAAAATTTTAACATTATCCTTCTATTATTTTAATCAATTCCATCTCATGGAATCATTTATATCCCTTCTAGATAACTATATGTTTAAATGAACGTGGTTATTAGAAGAAACGTAATTGGACTCTCCAACAAATGTTTCTCTTTATGGGTTAATATTTTAATCATTTGAACAATCTATAGAATAATATAACCATGATATCAAAAGAATAATTTATCTTCACTCTTCACCAAATAAAATTACATATAATTTTCAAAAATAGAATTTTCATATGTGAACATTTCTATAGATAATAACTACATTGATTCCTTAACCAGAAAAAGCATTATGATTACCACTAGATTCACAAGGAAAATAATGTATCCAACCAAATTTAATAGATAAGTGGAGTTTCAAAATCCATTGGTAATCTGGTATACAATTCCTTTCGAACCCTTAACTGAATCATTAAATGCTTACCATATGCATCTAGATTCACCTATCGAACAAATCTAACAATATTTTATTCATAAATATGTTTCTAAAAATATATAGAATATTCCTCAATAATATTTTCTTTAGTTACATGTCTTATGTGTTTCTTATATTGGGATTCACCATTAAATGCTTAAATTCAATGTTTCATTACATAATTATTTTATTCATCTATAATAGAATATTTTTTAAGATGTTTATCATGTATTAAATTTTTTCATCAAGAACAGTTAATGAAAGTGCTCCCATGAAATTGATTACACCATATATCATACCTATTTAGTGATCCATGATCCATATTTCACTACGAGAAGATTTTGTTCAGGATTTAGTCTCCCTATTTTCTTTTTGTTTAAGTATGTCATTATCCCAATTACCATAGTTTTTTCTCTTTAATAGTTGAGTAGATAACCATTCATCAAAATAGACCATTATTAATTTACTCAAATTTTTTTCTATCATAATGTAATACTATTTTTCTTATTCATCTAGTGAAACCATAACATGAATCAGGAATACATATACAAATGAAAATCAAGTGAAACCCATCTATTGAATGACCTACCTAACTAGATAATTTAGAGATACGTTTAAATTTCTTACATTATGAAAGATATTCTAATGGAACCATTCTATTTTATGACATAACCAGTATGATAATCGATGTATTGAGAACTGATGTTATAAAAGTAATGTCATACATATTATTTGAGGTATTTTTTATATTTTTTTATTTAAAATTATAAAAAAATATACATAAAATCCAATGAATAATAAATTCAAAACCATTTTGTCCCATGTGAAAAATATCATCTCATGTTCTTATTTAATTATGTATGATTAATTCTAATGATTCATTTTTAAAATATCTATTACTTTCGTCAAATTTATGTTCCCATGCCATGTTAATGTGTAACTCCACAAACAAACTAGGGTTTGTATAAATCTACAATATGAAAAAGATAAATAAATACATACAAGTATATATAATTCATACAAATAAGGTACCTGAACTCTTCATGTAATTGATTTGAGTAATAGAAAATTCATAAAATCTATATGACTAAGACTAGAGACACTAATAGGCAACCCTAATCTTTCTAAATAAGGAATCTTCCTCTAGGCTAATGGGAAGTCTTACACAATGTCCCTCAACCTAGGGATACATCACTCAAGGTAAAATTCAATTCATGATATCTACAAAACCAAATATCCCAAAATAATACCAAAAAATGAATGAAAACTAATAAATACATTTAAAATTTTGGTTAAGGTATACGAAAGATGAAATTTTATGAATTTGTACCTAACATGTCATGTAAGGATATATCTCCTCTAATCGATTTTTCACATAAATAACACATACACATTAATAAAAATAAAAATAATATATATGTATATCAATAAAGAAAGGAGTACCTTCTTAATCAAATTAAATTTTTTTAAATATAATTAATTACTAACAACTCATAATTTTTAAGATAATCTTCTTTGTATTTAATACATGTTCATGTAATTTACAAAATATTTATAATTTATCATTGCATTTTTAAAAGAAATATTTTATTTAAATTTATAAATATGCTATGTAATTTGGTAAAAGGTTAAAAAAAATTAATTATGATTTATAAACATTTAATATACCATAATAATTTAAAAAATATTCTTAATATTAAGCATTTAATATTATAGAATTATTTGTAATGAATGTTTCAATATAATTATTCTATAAAAATTAAATATGTTTTAGTAAATTAATATATTATAATGTATTTTATAAATTGAATTAATATTAAAAACTATCAATTACATTATTTATAAATAGTCTATATATTAACTAATTCAATATTTATTTTTAATTTCATTTATAAATAAATTATTGATTTATTTATTAATAAATGTAAAAAAAGTGAATAATTCATATTTTACTAAGCCTGTAAAATTAAATTTTATTGAACTTTTTATTATATAAAATCAATTTATAATATATAATAATTTTTCGTAATATCATATTATAAAATAAACCACTTTTTTAGCAAAAACAGTTGGTCATCCCATCTAAGTATCAATAGGATTTCCATCCAAGCACATAACTAGGACAACCATGAACGATAGAGGGTCATGATATCGACTCATGTGATAAAAGGATTATTGGGTGGTTCTTGTGTTAGGTAGTGGTTTTGATAGTCATATTCATAGGTATCGCCATATTGGGAAACATGAAACTTTATAAAGTGATGTACTGAATATATTGAGTAGTAAGGCATCACCCATCTAAAGTGAAATATAAAGAGGGATTCACTTGTTATTAGCTCTAAATATCCACTTTAAAGTGTGATTCATGTCATTATTCCCTCTTTTTATTCAATAATGATCTATAAATGTGATTAATTATGTGTTCCCTACATCTATATGCATTTCTTGATGTGCACACATCATAACAAGTTCTACATGTTTTTCCCGAGACTCGTCACTTACACTGCATGACATATATATCATGCTTCCATTTTTTTGAATCTTAGTAAAAGGATTCCCATTAATACTATTTATTAACCGATTTAAATAACCAATTTATACAATATGATGTAAGTCCTCACTCCCATTACCATGTTCACACTCAATTTTGAAAATAGAAAATGAGATGTAATGTTTTTTCAGCAACTAATAACCAAAAACATCAACATATAACACTATTACACCATACCCTATGGATCATATTATCAATTTATCTTTTTATTAGTAATATAGAATGAAAATATATCTGTTAACATTATCATATAAAATAACATAAATCCAATTTTGTATCATATATAATGTTTTAAAAAAATTGTAAAATATGATCGATGACCCATGAAGGAAGATAGATTTCAAACCAATGATGGGTATTGTGGGATAATTTCTTAATCATTATAAGTATAATAAAAACAAAAATATTAGTCAAATATATACCCATGTTAAGTAGTATGAAAATGAATTATAATTTTTTTTAAACATACATTCCTAGATAACAGGGCAGAAATATATATCTCATATTCCTTCAAGATAGTATTCTTCATAATGATCACAAGTGAAGTAAAACTATGACTAATACATTTATATAAGGGCCACTGGCCACTAGATTCAAAATATCAACTAAAGAAAACATTATTTATATATGTGGTGTATGATAGTTTATGGGAGAAATTAACGATGCTCGGGAAGGAAGAGAGATTATGGAATATTTCATGAAAAAATATTTCATCATCATTATCAAAGGAATGTGATCAACACACGCCAAATGATGTGAAAAGCATATTGTTTTATAGTAAATTTCATAACGTTCCTCTATGAATGAGGAATACACTGGTAATTATGAGTATCCTATAATGTCACCCTTGTTTATAAATGTATTCAATAGTTTTAATGAAAATATTTTCATCTATAAGAAAAAATTTGGGGGAGAAATGGAATTTATGAATGTGATTCATATGTTTTATCCAAATATTCTATAAATTCATTATGTTTTATCATGAATCATATGAATTCACAGTGTATAAATGTATTACAGGTATCCTTTATTTAAATTACATGCATCACAAGCATGTAATCTACATGAATCATATACATATATTATATGTACACTATATATATACATATATTGTATCATTGACTATATTTTCATGGTACATATATGAATTACATGAATATATATATATATATATATATTAATAAACCATTTATAATTTACATATTTAAAATTTACATTGTTTATATGCATGTATATTGTATTTCACATCCAACAACAATTAGATGCCCCAATTAATGGTCAGTTAGTTGGTAGTATATTAGCCTTATTCTGTGAAATTATTGGGTGACTATATGTTGGGGTTTTGGTTAGTGAGTGTCTTTTAATTTCTTTGAGGACATCATCACATTTGGATTAAAACCATAGGTATTGACTTTGAAGTATGAGGTTAACATGAAAGGAATAATGGTCAGTTGATTCATCTTATAGGAAAAATATTTATTGTATAAAACACATGGAAACAATAATCAACATGTATGATTTGGTAGTATGGAAGAATATGGATACAATTGATTAGGATTTGATTTGGGTAAATTATGGATAAGAATCAGTAAGTCAGTTACTTGTAAATAATTCATTTTATATAGTGTCTAATTAATGTTGGTTATACATTATGACACTTCTATATGTTTTTTTAAGTGGTCATACATTATGTCCTTCGAGAAATTAAATGGTGATAAGAAAATAAAGAAATAAGATGGGTTAATAATAATAATTTGGATTCGTAGGTCATTTACTATTATGAGCTCTATCATGGGACTCTAATATTATTTTTAAAATGACTATAATTTTCATTAATCAAATATTAGGTGTTAACAATGAATTTTGAGAATTGGGTGGGTTGATAAGTAAGATAAATGAGGTTTCTGTGATCCAGGTTGGTCAAAGTGTTTTGTAGTGAATTGGAGAAGGGTATATTGTATGTGGTATACAAGACATAATTCAGAAATTTTTTAATAATGTGTCAAGAAGATTATCATTAAGTAAAAAATGTATGATAGTGAAGAAACATTCAATTAATGAGGAATTTTTATAAGAATTTGTTATATCCGATAATTGTTTTGTGAAATAAAAAATTTTATTTAAAACCCATTGTTTGATATTAATTAATCCTTTTATAATGGATGGATCCAATATCATGGTAGTGGTGAAAAGGATATTATGGAAGTAGAGAAATTAATTACTCTAGGAGTAGTGATGATACAATGGTATAGACAATACAATGATGCGGATAATTCTAATGAATGTTTTGGGAAATAACCCTAATGTTAGAAAAGATTTATGAATCATGATGTTTCTTGGGATTACTATGTATTATTAGTGGATGATAAATTTGTTGCTTAAGAGACTGGGATATGAGAAGTCCATTATCACCTAGATCCTTGAAAGGTACCAGATTAGAATTAACTGACTCTATTTTTTAATTGTTTCTTTTATTAATAGACTCAATGAAGAATTTAATGAATGATCCTTGACATAAATCAGATTTAGGTAATTATAATGCTCTTGGATAGTCATATTTTAAGGATTAATTGAATTTTACTGTAATTATAGGTGTTTTTCAATAAACTGGGATCAGATTTAAGTAATGACTTAGATTGAATACAAGAGGTATCATAAATATATGACATAATTTATTGTAAGGAAATCATATTCTTCATTTTGAATGAGAAAATTTTTATAGATAATTTTAGTTAATGGGGATCTTACACATGTTTTCATATTAAATATTTTATTATTAAGAATAATTTACATAATATTAATCACTTAGAAAACTATTTATTTATAATATGTTTGAAGTGGGAGTTTTAGATAATATTTATTTTTTCTAAATCAGGTGTGCGGCTATTAGAAAAAATATTTACTCCAAAATAACTGATCAAGTAGTGGTATCAAATTTCTAATGATTTAGATATTATAATAGATTATAAATGCTTTTTCTAGGATAAAGTGCCCTTTAGTTGAGAGTTTTGAATGACTTGTGATGTTATGAGTTAGTCTAATTAGAGGAAATATTTTATTTTATAGTATTATGATGAATATATTTGGAAATTTTTTTATCTAGAATGGAAGAAATGGGTTTCTGTATAAATTTTAAGTTCTAAAGGGGAGTTTTTTTATTTTAATATTTGGGTAAATAGGCCTTTGAAAAAATATTACGTTTTTTAGTGGGGAAAAATTATAAGGGTGGCGACAATATGACATTATACACCCAACCAAATGGAATAGGTAACCTAGTAGGGGTATTGGGGGGTGTCCCCTACTTCGGGTCACTATGTCATTGGACACCCTAAACCATGTAATGATGGGAGTTTTTCATTGTAAATATAAATTGTAACCTACGGTTTTCTCCACATGAAATACTAAAAACCAAAGCAATATATACCTTTATAAAGTTTCCAAATAATTGTTTTTGGTATTTATTTTATCAAAAAATATATATCAATATTATTAATATTTATAAAAAATAACCATGTTTTTTTACTAATGTAGGTACTTTAAGTATATTTTTGGAATATATTTCTTGACAATTTTATCTTGATTATGGATTGAAAAAAATATTTAATGTATTAGGAATGTCCATTGAATATATTCTAAAAAATATTTTCATACACTGTGTTTTTCATAATAATTTATATTTCGTGAACCCTACTTTTATGAACAAGCATATATCATCAACCTTAATTTCATTAAAAACAGACATTTTCAACCGTATTTCTAGACAATATAACTATATGAATGAACCCTGTGTTTTAATGGCCAAAAAAATTAGTTCTAAAATTTTGATATTATTTTCATTTTTTACAATGTCCTTGCCATAACTAATTATCTTTTTATTGATATTTTATGATCGATTCAAAGGCTCGTATTCAATGGATTAATTTATTCTTATTTCTAATGAATATCATGACTCTCTTTAATGATTTAAATTCTAATGATCATTATTTTTCAGGTGATATTCTTTGAAATCTTATAACTATAAGTAAGAAAATATTCCTTGTTAAATATTATGAAAATTTTACCTTTCATTATGATGATATATATTTATGAAAATAGAGTCACTAAAAAGGTAAAAAGAGCAAATATCTCTGCTATTTAAAAGAAGGTACACTTTGGAGGGATAAATGCATCAATATTTTGAAGAGTAAAATTTTGATTTGTTGTTACAACTTCTATTTGTTTATTTTTTTTATTGAAGATTATTTTCTACCAGGATCTCTTCAAATCTATTTATTCTTAAATCATTTATATTAGAAGAAGAAGGCCCATATTCTTTTAGTCACTACAACAATAGTGAAAAATCCATTTTTTATTAAATAAAATCAAATGATATTGATTTATTAGAGTTTTGGTTTGCTAGACTCGATTTGGGTGGAGTATCGTCATCTCACACAAAACTATAGATAAATCTGTTATAATTAATGGAATCAGAAGGAACTGAGATTGCATTATTATGAATGTTCCAACTGCCTATACTCAATTGTGAAGGCCCTAAGATAAGAGGACTTATCTAAAGGAAATAACCAAACTATCAGATAGAAATATGGTGTTATGGACTAGTGGAGCAATGTTCCATAGTCATATATAAAAAAGTTTATGTTCTTCATCTCTTTTTATTCACTGGTCAACTTACTTAAGGGATAGAATACAACATATCTTCATAAATTATGAAGAAGGAAATAGTTAAAATCTAACTATGATTATCAGAAATACCTAATCCACGCCCCCACCTCTTGTGCATCATTATGTTATTAAAACCTAATAATTATAAGGTATATATAGTGGTAACATAATTATAAAATATATATAAATTAATATATATATATATATATTTATTTATTTATTTATTGGCTTGGAAAAAAAAAATTCCCCATAAATTCCAAACTCAATTAGTAATGTTATGAAACTAAATTACTATCTTTTGATGCTTAAAATATATTTTATAAAATATTTAACTTTCCAATTTATTATATATTTTTGATTGGTAGTAATTTTATAATAATATGTAATATGCTAAATAATGATTCTTAATAAAAACTATTTTCATGAAATTTTGTGATTTTATTTTAATTTCATGTTTACCAATTATGGGATTTAAATTTTAAATAATTTAAATAATTTTTTCTTTATTTATCATGGTCATATTACTATAATATGAATATTTTTAATTTTTCTAAAATATTTTTTTAGGTGAATAAAGAAAAATACAGTTTTTTCAAAAAGTGTAACATTTTCTACATTATCGGTACATGTGTAAGGCCTTAAACTTTTCAAACTACTTAAATTGATTGAATATATATTTTATGATAATAATTATGAAATATAAATATTATATTTGCACATAAAAATACAATTTTTATATTTTAGGTCATAATAAATCATTTTATTTTTATTTTAAAATTTTTTTCATTTGAATATTTTAACTAAATATTTTTATTATAAAATAACTTTATCGATTCTTTTTAATGATTTTTACCTTTGATTTGTTTTATAATAAAGTAATTACTATCATCGAGATCATTAAGCTTCAAAAAATTATCTTATATATAAATTTACATTTAAAAAATAGTATTTTGTTTATAAACAATAAATGTGTTATGTGTGACAAATATGATACATATATTCTCATATTTTTAAATTAAATTTGGTAAAACTGAGTTAAAATTCATAATCATAACATTAAATTTGGTAATAATGGTGTAATTAAATTTTAACTAATAAAATAATTAACATGATATTTATTTAATTAAGGCTTAAAAGGATTTATATAACTAATATTAGGTAGCTCAATTCTTACAAAGTTTACATGTCCATTAGACCTTATAATGGAAATTTTTATGTTTAAAGTATTACTTACCTATCTTACCAAACATCCCCCACCTAATTCACTAAGCCTACATTATTTTTTATTCTTACATATTATCATTCTATTCCATTGGAAACTGCATTTACTTCACATATAAAAAAGAGATGATATTATAACTTTTTTACTCCACTAAATATTCATAATTACCATAAAAACATATAAAAATATCCTATATTTTAATTCATTTAAACTATCTAATTCCCATGGTCACCAAAATTTATCTAAATTACCTCGTATTTGAGGCCATCATGAAGAGGAAGTTCAAGTCTCAACATTTTTATCATATCTTTCACAACAAAACATTCTTATTTTTTAGAGTCTAAAACAACCAAACCCATGGCATAATAGAATCCTTATAATCATTATCTTTTTCATGTGTTGTTATAATAGTTTTACATATTTCATTTTTTCTCTTCTTTTTACTAATAATAACAAGAATCTTTGTTAGCACGTGTGTGCTAAATACAACATCTAAGAAACGAAACTTTTAGTTTGTCATCCCTACCTGTAAAGGATTGTATTAATTTGGTTTTGGGGAATAAATATAATTCATATAGTGTATTTATGATTATAAAATATTTTCTTACAATCCAGATTCACCCTCCCATTCATTGATTAATGGAAATGATAATTATGTGTTGTAAAAACCCATAAAAATAATTGTGGTTCGGTTTTTATTATTCATTATTTAAAAAAACCATAACTTATGGTCCACTATTATAAAATATATATATAATATACTATTATTATATTATAATGATATTATTCCATAAGAAACACCTCTTTAAATATACTCACAAATAGAGTTAAATCATGTTCATGTTTGGGTCGGGATGACCACCAACATGAACAATGCTATCAAACTATATACATTGATGAATATAAAGATGTGATTACTAGTATAATTTGATATTAATATGTAAATAATTATTTTTTCCTTGATAGTTAAATTATATGGTGTATTTTTACTAATTAAGAAATAATCCAACCATTGTTGGTTGAAAATCAATTAACGATGTTTTTTGACATTTTCATCTTCCAAGATAAATATTATTGACCCCCTTATTTTAATGATAAAAACATATTTTTATTTTTTTAACATGATTTATGTTATATGATGGAATTTTACATTATAACATAGATTTGACAAAATATTGGTATGTTGTGGAATAAATCACTTCTAAAGAGATATTTGACTATGTATGACTCACCAATATGTCGTCTATCCACCAATGTAGTCACACCACCAAGGATGAAATTCTACAAAAATCCAAAAATTATAAATTTATGAGTCAATGGAATGGATGTGACTCTTCCAGTATAGAAATTTGGATAAGTGAAAGAAACAATACAACTCTAACAAATAATCACTGTCATATATGATATACCATTGAACCAAAAAAATTGAAGAAGTATAAAGATTATATACCTTCATATATGTCTCACAAATATCATGGAAAATTTTCTATATTTCTAGAATAACCACCATCAGATGAGTCATCTCCATAAAAAAAATGCATCTATGTGATATAATCACCTAAAATTGAGAATAGTTTCTACGAGCCTGAGATGCCACTAGTGAATCACACCGCTGAACTCCAACACCCCCATAGTGTGTCTCACTGCAAGATCCAGACATGGATAGAGACTCGCCATCCAAAAAAATAACTTCTAATATTTCAATTTTTTATTTAAATATCTATAATGACTAATTTATGGAATTTAATTACCCAACTTATTTTAATTATTGTTCCTTAATTTCTAGATAGGGTTGCATTTATGTAATGTGTCCTCCCTAAGTATAATGATAAAATATATCCAGATTCTTCTCACATGGATGTTTTTTACTATTTTAGTCAATAATAGAGGAAGAAGACACCCTCATGAATATAGAAGAAATAGAAATCTATATCATATTGGAACTCACACCAAGTGAGATTTTTTTATGTGAAGTATGAGTTACATGAAGCATCTATAGAAGTAATAACCTGTAGATGGTGTGAAAGAAAATGAACATCCAGAATACGTCATACTATTACAACAAAAAGGATCTATTGAAACTAACCTATAAATAATTTCAAAAACCGGATGAGAGTTTCATTTTATATTACATTCAAGATTCACGAGCATTGGAGATTTTCAAATAGAGAAACACAACACTACTAATTACCTTTAAAATATCCTTTTATTTTATTACATGACATCCACTATGTGTATACTCTTTTAGTTAAATACACATGGTCTCATTCTAAAAAATCGAAGAGACAAGATATATTCTCAGACACGTTTTACCCATGTTTACCATGTTTAGAGAAAGAGGTTTAATTGGGAATTTCTTTATTTAAATTCCAAAAAATCCTTTATAATTGGTCGTTGTGCTTTCTAGACTCTTTTCATGATATTATAGTACCTAAATTATGTTTTCAATCCAAATTTATCATTATATAAACTCCTTGGAAGTGGGTTATTTCTATGTATATTGGATTAAGTCTAATATTGAGACTAAACCATTTGTATTCATTTTCCATTGTGTGTTTATTTATTTATTTTCTATTATTTAAAACCAAATATGTTTTCAACTATAAAAATAGAATTATTTTGATAGTTATATTTTATTATTGTTTGTATAAGATTTGGTTTTAGTAATTTTATTTCAAAAATCAATGTAATGTCATATATTTTTTTAACTGAGACCTAATCAATCATTGAAAATTATTTTAAGATAACAATATTTATATCAATCTATAGTTCTGGTTAACTAGTCTGTATTTTATACTAATTAGATGATTTTATTTAAATATCTTATTAACATAAATTTTTATTGGGTACTAAATTACCCCCTCCCCCCATATTGAGATACTCTCTCCAACAAACATTTTTTACCAAAGGAGTAAGACTCTGTGCCAAAGTATTTCAAAATATTTTAAACATTGATTTTAGATGTTCATTAATGATCTTAAATTTTTGATAGTTCTAAATTTACTTCATTAAACTAATTATAGACTAGAAGGTTCTTCTACTAAAAATCCCCCCTTTACAATGGATATAATTATATATAGTGGAAGATCATAATGATATTGCATATATAATGTATCTGTTTTGATATTTGGTCCACTATTGAAGATATGTTTTATTTATAAAAGGATTTTGAGAGTATGTGGGATGATGCTACAAAACTGTTATATAATATTAACTGGAAAGATAGAAATTCCATATATTGTGATCTAATAGATGAGGAATTTAGTAGTATATATTCTAATAAAAAACATCAGAATTTTGGGACACATTGGATACTTCTAATGAAGAATAATCCTATGTTAATGCAATGATATTGAATTAATATACTATTATGTATGAAACTTTTAAGATTATACCTAATGAATTAATTTCAGATATGTTTCTAAGGTTAAATAATATTGTGAATTCCATGAGCTCTCAGGGATATCTATTATCTTATAAGGAACATATTATGAGATTGCCCATATGACTTCCTAAAATACACAGATTAACTTCAATGTTAATCTACGAATCCTTCGACATTAGAAAAAATCCTACTAAAAAATTAGTTGGTATGATAATTATGTAAAAATAAGAACTAAATGTCAATAGATATTATCATGATGATCCAAAAATTTTGTTAGTATCCTTAAACTCTACAACATACAATCTAAATGAAAAGGAAAAATTAAATATACAAGATGTAAGTTCCTGTGATACAGAGTCCCCACCATACAATGATGAGGAGGTGGCCCATCTGGCCAAGAAATTTTAGAATTTTAATATAAAAACATCATAAATATGAACTATAATAAAATATATGAAACTAAAGGAAACTAGAGAATTTATTAGAAGAAGGATGATAATGAAATTAATTGTTATTAATGAAAAAGGAAAGGACCTATTAATTAAGACTATCCAAATTTGAAATACACAAATAAATTTTAATAAAGGATAAAAAATACATGAAATCCATAAAATCAATATGGAGTGCCTAATAGGATAGCTCTAGTGACATAGAATCGAATCTTGAAGTAAATTATAACAGAGCTAACATGTTTTTATTGACAAATTTCTTTGAGGTACCTATCTTTTTCTACAATATTACATGTTCCTAATATCGATAACTCTTAATGTGAAAATAATGATAATAAAATTTTTCATGAAGATATTTTTTTATATTGAAAAATTCTAGAGTATTCCTTCAATGAACCTAAGGATAAATAAAATGTTCATAAAAAATATCATTCTTCGTATACTGATTCTAAATGTGACCATGATGTAAATAAGGAAAAAATTCTCAGTTGTTGAAATAAATAAATTAAATAAAATTTTTCAATGAACAACTAAAGAAGGATTTACAAAAAGTCCACCAATTATAGAGAAACTCTTACATAGATTTTAGGAAATAAATTTTCTCCAAAATATCTTACAGGTATAGGAAATCAACATTTGTAGAGAAGAGTTTTCAAAACCAAATTTGTGCCTAAATCTTTGCCTAAAAATTTCTTCTAGTTATTTTTAAAAAGGATATAAAAAAATTTTATTTCAAAAATCATTCAGTTTGTTTTTAAGGGACATATTTAAAAAATATGGGTTCCAAAATCCCTAACTACTAACATACTTGGACCTAAGATAATCTGGGTACTAAAATCATTTCTTGAATAATATTATTTAGAAGGAATGTTTCTTAAATTCCTCCAGTAAAATTCAGTGGGACTTAGCCAGTAGATATTCAAGGAATATGAAAGGATAATTATCATGTTTCATGATCCTTATAATGTTTTATGGTGTTCGTGTCACATTCGAGGATAATTATACTGGGAAAAACATTATCCTTGATGAAATTGTTAACACCAATTCTCTTTTAATTTACAAACTTTTTTATGGTGTAAAGTTTAATTTTTTTATCACCCCAAAAATATGTGATAATGGTTTTCATGTTAAATTATAATATAATTCAGGTAATTTATTGGTTTCTAAAGATATTATAGTTTTTACTACTTTTATTAATGAAAATGTTTATGTGGTTGATGTTTTATACTTTAGTTCCTTTTATAATGAATCTTGGAATTGGATTAGAAGACTAGGTCAATGTATTATTCGATCACATTGGAATCTCACTATGAAATATTTAGATAGATATTTACCCAAATAATATTTCACAATTGAAAATATATGTAACACCAAAAAAAGGGAAAAACACAATATTTGATTTAAATTAAAGAATGGTTTTTCAATTTCTCAACCTCTTGAGTTGGATCATATGGGTTTATTTCGACCATCTAGGATTTATGGTCTAAATAAAAAGCATTATGTTTATGTAATATTAGATAAACTATCTAGGAATACATCTGTTTTGTTTATAGAGAACAATATTAAACCACATTCTAACTTCACCATGTATTCCAAATATTTAGAAAATATATGTGGACTTAGATATATGAAATTAAGAAGTTACCATAGCTTTGAGATTGAAAATCAAGACATTGAATACTTTTACTCACCAATGGGATATAGTCATAACTTCTCTGCTTCTAGGAACCATCAGAAGAATGGATTTGTATAAATAAGTAATAGAACACTTAAACCTATTTCTTTTAATGTGCTAAATTATTATTACTTACTTATCTACTTTTGGGAAGAGGTTGTATATACATCATCTAATATAATCAATAGTCCTAATTAGACTATTATTAAAGAAATTCCCTTATGAGAAATGGAATATTAGAATAAATAATGTAAATTAATTTAGATTTTCTGGTTGTAAAGTTTTTATTATTAAGACTTATGATAATCTGGATGAATTTACCTCAAAAAGAGATGATGGCATTTTCCTTGATTATTCAGCATCTTCCTAATCCAATTTAATTTTTAATAAAACAACTACGACTATAGAAGAGTGTATTCATGTAAAATTTTACAATACATATCCACATGATCCTAATACTTTAGAAAATCATGAGGATCGTTTTCCTTATTTAAACATAAATTCCAATCAAACTGATTCTTCTTTTAGGCAATCAGATAAATCAGAATGTTATAAGTAATTTTTAGTATATGAACACAAACCTATAAAAGACGCTAACTTGACCATCCCTTTTTTATAGAGCTGTTAGGACCTCTATATACCATCCTTTATTAATTAAAGTTGGAGACCTTTATAAAGATACACATACAAGAGATTCTCTTAGAAATTAGGTCAAACCTCACGCTTTCATTTCTCAAGTTCAACCAAAAGATATAAATGATTCAATTAACAATGAATTATTTTTAATGGAGATATAGAGAGTTTAATAAATTTGAATGAAATAAATTATGGGAACTTGGGTATATACCCAACGAATCATTGACTATGGGCACTAAATGGGTGTTTAGAAACTTGTGAGATGAATCAAGCACAATAGTATAGAACAATGCTAGACTAGTGGCACAATGGTATTTTCATGAAGAAGGAATTGTCTGCGATGAGATCTGTAAACCAGTATCCAAATGTGAATCCGTTATAATAATTATTTCCTATGAAACTCATCTAGATTTCAAAAGTTATCAAATGTGTGCCAAAAGTTCACTCTCAAATGGGTATATAGATGATAATTTTTTTTGTTATTAATTCCCTTGTTTTGAAATCCTCAATTTCCAAAGACTACTTTCCAACAATAAAAATCCTTATATGGTTTCAAAAATTCTCCTTCAGCTTGGTATGATAATTTCAACTCCATATATATATCAAAAGGGTTTTCAAAATGTATAGTCGATTCTACCATTTGAAAAAATTAATTTCCAAATAGGTTTTAGTTGAAAAAAATTATGTATATGATATTATATTTGGATATTCAAGAGAAATATTTATGTACTTATTTTTCAAAAATAATGGAAAATTAATTTGATATGAGTTCAATTGGAGAACGTGAATTCTTTATTGGTTGTCAAATAGTTCAAAATAAAGAAGGAATTATTTTGAACCTAAGTATATATTCTAAGGATATTTTAAAACGTTTTAATAAGGTTATCAGTAAGAGAAGTGATACTCAGTTTAGTAGAACTATTAAATTGGATTTTGATGTTGCTGGGAAACTAGTGTATCAAACCAGTTACAAATGTATGATTGGAAGTCTCCTCTACCATACTAAAATCTGACCTAATATAATGTATAGAATGCGTACGTGTGATCAATTTCAAGAAAACTCCCCAGATTCACACATAAATGATCTAAAAATAATTTTATGATACCTCTAATATGCTACTAATTTTGGATTGTTTTTTCCAAAAAGGAAATCATTTGATTTAGCTAGTTATTTTGATGTGGGTTTTGGTGGATGTAATTTGGGTATAAATCACACTACTGAAACATGGAAAATTTTAATAAAGTCTCTAGATTCATAGTATAGAATGAAACAATATTTTGTTGAACTGTCTACTACTGATTATGAGTACATAGTTGCAGGAAGATGTTTTGCATAAATTTTGTTGATGAAAAACACATTACTAGATTATGGATATTTATTCTGACATGTCTTTATAAATTATGATAATAAAAGTGGTATAAATATTTATATGAATCATGTGTTACATTATTTCATAGGTCATATTGATGTAATACATTTTTCTTTGAGAGATAATTTTAAAAATAATTATATCACTCTATAATACATTGGCACCGAACATCATGTTTTTGTTAATTTTACTATACCTTTGAACTCAAAGAAAATGAAGTACATCAAAAATGAATTAGTTATTATTAGTTTTCCTAATTTTTAATTTTCTGGGACTCACTATTGTGAATTTATCTCCATTGTAAATGTATTTCAATTTATAATGTATCACCATTGTGAATGTCTCACCATTGATACTTCTTACAATTTACACTTCTTTCCACAAATACTTCTCATTATTGATACTTATCAGCATTGATACTTCTCACCATTGATACTTCTCACTATTAACATTTATCACTATAGATACTATTCACCAATGATAAATCTCACCATTGAACCTCACACCGTGGTAAGATTAAATATCGTTGGGTCGTCTCGCAGTTGTAAAATTCATCTCATGAATTTTTAAAATAATCATGTTGTTAGTTTTCAAACCAGTGGATTTTTTTTATTGTTTATTTATGATTTGATTAAAATTATTTTCAGGTTTTTATATTCAAATTTTTTTATTATTTCAATTTTCAAAACCCTAAATCCAAAATGATATAAATTAGAATATTTTATAATTCTAAAGATCACTCATTTCTTGTTCCTTTTCCCTCAAAACCTATAACTACCCTTTCTCTTCCAATAATCGACCTTCCAACATCCTTTGACTGAATTAAATGTATCAACATCCATGCCCAAAGTGAATCATCCTTTTGAATATTCTCTTTAGAAATTGTATCCTACTAGGAATCTGAAATGGGATATGAGTTGTGTAACGAACCAACCTTGGTCAACCATAAACCGGGTGCACGAGTCGATCTGTTCCAAGGCCCGAAGGGTGTTCTCGATCCCCATGGGCTAGAAAATAGAGCATATGTGTCAATGATATTCTTAGGGAGAAATTTACTCATTATCATAATCATATACAACCAAAAGGTCAAATAAACCAATGTTTAGAATATAACACCAAACAAGACTGGACCAATGTTTCATAATCACTTTTACACTAATATGAAAAAACTAAAGAGCTGCAAACAAATATGGAAAATAAAAAATTACACTGATCCTCCGCGAGGCTATAGGAACAAAATCATCAATACTCTTCCACAGAGATCAACAAGGAGATACTACTAGGAACCTCTACTCATCCACACAATGCACCTTTCCTTTACCTAGAACAAACATACAACAATATCTACACACACCCAAGGGTGTTTGTAGGGAATGATCCAAAGCCCAATACAATTCCAACTGAAAGAAGAATTCAATTCCATAAACATTATAAGATAAATAATAATCATGATTTTCAAAAATAATATTCTAGTAATGATTTTAATGGGAGAAACATTAAATGAAAATCAATTTTAATGAAAAAAACTTTAAAGAAAACACACTTTATTTTTAAATTACCAACCAAATGTACTGTATTCCAATGGTAAGTGAAATATAATAGATTAGAACTAGTCATAGGAAATTCCCTTAGGCACTAGCTAACAATGGGACACTTGGTACCTCATATCTCAGTGAAATGTGGTACAAAAACAACAACAAACTAAATTCCCAAGAATGAGCCACTAGAGAGGAGAAACATACCAAATTCTAGTGGTCTCAAATCATCATCCATATTTATTTATTATTGTCATCAACAATCATGTTAAGTGATAACGGGTCATATCCAATCCAGAATCACTAGCATACTAGTCCTATTTCGTCCACCTAAATATGTAGGCTTCCCGTTGTGTTCAAACAATATTCACATGTCACATAACCCACCTCATCCATATTTCATCAACTAAAAATGGTAGTATACAACACTATCCATTACTTGCACACCCAAACACCTCTTATAAATTCAAACACACTCTAAAACCATTTCAAATCATAATTTTAATCACTTACCTAATCTAAGAAATCACTCAAAAATATTATAAATCAATTACAAGAATCCCCACAAGGCTTTCAACAAAAAAAATCTAAAATCATATATTTAAACCAAAGACACATGAAAACCTTCCCAAAATATCATTAGAATCACACTCACAATTTAAAAAATCATTTATATAATTAATAAATTACTTTCATGATTCCCAACAAGGAATTACACCAAAAACATACAAAAAATAAACTCGTTAAATTAAAAAAAACTAAAACCTCTTTAAAACCCCATTTCCATCAGTAAAATATTTAAAATAACCATTTTCATAATTTATAATATAATATCAAGTGACACAACAAGTTTTTATACATGAAACACACCCAATTTCACAAGCAAAATTCATTTTAAAACCAAATGCGTAATTAATCTTTTATAAAACTAATTTCACCCCACTAATATAATCCCTAAAACACTAACAAATTCACAATAAATAATAATAAATGTACCTACTATATTTATTCAGGGAATCACCTACCTTTCGATGAAGAAATTTCCCAAAAATGGTGTGAAACCTCAACCAAACCTCGAACAAACCCTAAGAATGAATATTTGACCAAACACAACAAGAGAAAAACCTATTCATCAAGAACAAACACTAAATCAAACCCAATGAAAAAAAGAAAGAAACCCCTCGAATGGAGGAGATGCTTACCTGGTTTAGGATGCTGCCAAAACATTGGGAGGGAAAGAGAATTGAGTGGCTAGAAACCCTTCGGGTGGCGTCACATGTGATCATGAAGAAGGTAGATGGGTATTCTACATATGAAGGAGGATGAGAAGAGGGTGTTGATACCACATGAGTAAGAGTTTTCGGAGGGGAGATCGTCTATGTGGGGAGGATCGACTATAGGATGGAGGGAGGCATATTGTATGAGGGAGGGAGGTGCACCAGGGGAGTCACTGATGGGTGGGGTTGTCTGAACGAGATATGGAAGGGGGAGAAGGGGGCACTACAACCAATTATTGAGAAGGTGATAGGGGGAACCCAAAAGAAATAAAAATAATAATATCCTAATAACAACAACAACAACAATAATAATAATAATAATATCAACATAAAAATAATTAAAAAAATATTTATAATAATATTATTCATAATAATAATATAATCATTAATATTATTATTAAAACAATAATTTTATAATTATTTTAATTTTATTGTTTTATTTTAAATTAATTTTATTACTCATTTAATTTTTTCATTTATTTTCAACACCATTAAGGTCACACTATGATCTATTTAAAGCTTCACAATTTCCAAATTCTACTATGCACATGCGCCAAATTCTGATAACACCAAACCAAACTTTTTTCAATAAAAACTAAAAACTTTAATCCGAGACTAAACCTAAACACAAAAAATCATATCCAAACTCAATTAAATAACAATTTAAGTTAATTTCGAGGTTCACTGTGTTTGAATGCACCGCGCCAGGATGATTTCTACCCCTAGAAAGCCATTCTAATATTTAATCTCCAATGAAAAAATGGACACTCTTTCGGAACTTAAGGAAATTCCTGACACACATAGAATAAGAAGGAGACTAGAACACTATCAATATAAAAATAGACTAAAAAATAAAACTCAGGCGACCAAAATGGACACCTCACTATCTGCCACCCACCCCCAATAGTGGAAACACTATCAATTTATTGATCAAAGCAAAAGATCTTCTCATAGCACACAATCCAACATCTTCAGTCAAACACCATTAACATCAGTTAGTGGGACTTATGCCACTGGCTTAAGTAGCGATACAAAAATAAAACCACAAATCGAGGAGTAAAACCATGATCTTAATTCAATGAAATTATTGGGTGAACTCTAATCCAAATGTTTACTCAATGAATGAACATGAAATGATATAGATTTAAACAAGATCACTCATATCCATGTAAACATCAGAAACACAATCAGGTTACCAACACGAGAGGCCTAAATGGACTTCCCACAAAGGAATTGGATGAAATAAATTTATCCCAAAATAATTTCGGCAAGACCCATGGTAGGTCACCCCACCTTGAGAACCATCTAGCTTAACCAACTGGAATTAACTAACAAGAAAACTCATCATGTGTAACACCCGAGACTTTTATGTTATATAAATCATCAAAGGAATCTTTTTCTACACAACACTTGCTTGGCTTGCTTTACACGCAATCGCGACCTTCCTCGATAGCTTGCGTCGTACGCAATACCGAGTTTCACTAAACAACAATATGCTATTAAAACTAGCCGTTATGAATAGTAATAACCACTTTTTGAAATTTTATAAATTTTATTTTTCAAAATGGACTTCATTTTTGGACTCAGAATATCGAAATTATCCTAGGGTGAAATTTTGGTATTTTTCTGAAAACTTTCAATTTTTGATGAATAGTGAAACCACTAAGTGGTAGGTTAAAAACTGAATTTTTGCATAAAACTTAATTTTACCGCTTCTGTGAATGGAATTTCAAAAATCCGAGAGACACGGTTAATATCAAGGACTAAAATGTGGTTCAATGAGATGAAAATAATTTTTTGGTGAATAGTAACTTTTTACTATTTTTACCGCGGTTAATAGTAAATAGGGTAACTAAGGGTAAATATGATATTAATATTACCCTAACACATGTCCTAATTCTATTGGAAAAGTGTAATTCGACCAAAAAAAAACTTAGGAATAAAATATGACCATTTAGGCCCACTTGGATTAGATTAGGACATTTATTATTAATTTATTTAAAGAAGGGTTAAAATAGTTAAAATCAAAGTTTAATAAGTAAATCATTTTTAATATAGGGTTATACATAAGATAAATTCGATTGTAAATATTAATTAGAAAGCTAAAACGATTTCCTACATGATGGTATTTTATTTGTAATATTTAGACATCAAATAATTTAATTTATTTATGACACAAAGATGATGCAGTAATTATCTTATTAATGAAATATTGACAAAATTGATAATATAAATACCAAAATAAATGTAATTTGAGACTTTTTATGAATTCCACTAATTTTCTAGGTTACTATGATATATTAGTATTGATTTAATCAACTTGTTTCGAACATATAATTCTGTTATGACTTTCACAAAAATCATATATCAAATAGTGTCAAAATTGACACAAAATAGTTTTTAAACTAAATATTATATTATTAATTGTTATTTTATTCCTAAAAATCTAAGGTTCGGCCAAATGACTTAGATAAGGATATATATATTAATAATAAACAATTTGGGGTTCATTTGGCATGTTATAGTAAGTGTATTAACCATATAGTGAAAGAAAACAAAAAGACACGGTAAAAGTTAAATTAATTAACTTAGAGTTAAATCTAATTGATAAGGTTAAAATAATACCCTAAACTTGTCTAAATCCTATTGGTTGATAGGATTTCGACCCATCCCCACTTTAGCTTCGAAATAAGACCCTTTGGAACCATTATAAACCGATTTTGACTTTAATATAAAATAATATTTTGAGATATTCCTAAGGTGCCCCTCTCCTCCCTTATAAAAGGGCACCTCCTCCCCCTCCTCCTCACACCAATTTGAGCACTCAAGCTCGGCCAACCCCTGCCATTTTCCCTTCTCCACTTCCCTAGAATAATCCTAGAGGTCCTGGTCTTCTCCAAAGACCAATCTTAGTTCCTTAAGTGGAGGATTCAAAAAGGCGTTCCAAAGAAGAGGTAATATCCATTACCGATCTTTTCAATTTCTTTCTTCTTCAACTTCTTCTTCTTTAGTTGTTTCATGATAAAGTAATAACATCAGTATTACTTACATACTGATATGTTATTATAAATATGAAACAACCCTAATTCACCTTCTATCCATCCTACGGAAAAATGAAATCACCACGCGTGCGTACGTACGGAATACCGTCTCCACGCCGTGGGGTAATCTATTTTCCACCATCACCTTACAAGGATGGGTATAATGGTGTAATGAGTAACTACATATGATTATTATGAAGTAATATTGATACTGAAATAATATATATATACTCCAATACAATTCCACGATCATAGGAACGATATCATCACTCGTGCGTACGTACGGAATACCGTCTCCACGATGTGATGCGACTCGTTCTACATGATCTTCATTTCATAATGATTTTATAAATGAATTGAATGAATGAATATGGTATATACTACACTAATACCATTCTGGAAATGAATTATCTATAACCTAAAGATAAGAATAAGAATTTATTCGACAAAACACGCATAAGAACAAAAAGTTATAAAGACCCGAGTAACAAGTAACAATGAAATATTACTAACAAGAAGCTAATAATATGACCATATATGATATCATATAAATATGTATGATTCTGGAATAAGTCAATAACATTATTTAAACCATTATACAGGAGCTTCGGACACGAACAAAGCAAATCGGACCTAAGGTAAGGGAAATATCACAATCTCATTTTTATCCGAGATTGTTTATTCGTAAGTATTTACTGGGGTGTATTTTATCATCCACATCCATGTTCCCTCAATATGTAATATTGTTTCCATCCACTTGAAATAGTTTAAATCCAATTTTACCCTTAGGTGAGTTTTTAGTAAAGAATATGAAAGGAATCTTTTGTTGTTTTTCCGTACGAGGTACTTTTTGACTTTTCCGACAAAAGTACGAAGAATGTTTTTTTTAACTTATACGGCATGAATGGGTTTTTAAAACATTACTTCAAAGAAGCTTCCTTTACAAGTTTTCAAGTTTATTTTTAATCAACTTCTTTTATTTTAAAGTTGTATGACATGAAAGGAAAAATGTTTTTGAAGAAGAAAGGATATTTTCATCAAGAATTCAATTCAAGTGTTTTATCAAAGTTATTTTCCATCTAAGATAATAAAGGGTTCTGTTTATATCCATATTTTTACATTGGTTTGACTATGTTGTGATGGAATTATGTTTATGAATTCCTTTATCATATATGAATTGATTTATGATGTCATGATGTTTCAAGAATCCCATTTTTGTTATGCGATGATGTATGTTTTATGATTATGTGGCACACATAAGAAAGGATTCATTATAAGATGGGTGGGACCTATATCTCCCTCCAATGCATTGGGTAATGATTTTATATCTCATGAGATAGACATGGCTGGAACGGAAGGTTATTTCGGTTCAGTGATACAGGACTGAAACGAGGAGTGAACTCGGTTCAGAAAGGGACTTTGTCCACTAAGATAGTCTTGGCAATGAGTCATGACTAACAAGAAATGATTTTCCATGATTATGTGTGCATGCCACAAAGATTCAAGTTTTATGTTATGATTATGGGGATCACATTTTCACTTCTATGATTTATTCCATGTTAAGATATTATGATCTCTTTTGCAGGTTTTAATTTTCAAAAAGATATGATATGATTTTTATTTCCTTTATTTGCCCTTGCTGAGCATTTGAGCTCACCCTTTTATGTTTTCTTTTCCCCAGGTCAGGAAGATGGATATTAAGTAGAATATGCTAAAAGGGACCCTAGATATGATGAAATAAATGGGAGACACTGTAGAAGATTTATGAACCAGTTGTTTATGTTTCCCCAGTTTCTAAAGACACTATACCTATACGGTCCTTTGTGGTTTTGTCATATGTTGTAATAAGAGTGCTTCAATTTTGAAGTATTAACAATGTATGTAAAGTGTGGGTCGTTATAGTTGGTATCAGAGGAAAGGTATAGTCAACCTTTGGAAACTAGGATGTGAAAGCCTTAGTAAGAACCCTAAGGATAAGTCTAAGCATAGAACACAATCTTAGAAATGGCCATGAATAACCTAGGATAAGACCATAAGCATGAAAATTTTATTCTTGAATTATGTGGTATCCTATTATAATTAGTGTTGCTCACACTATTCTTCTTGGTTTTAGTCAATGGCTGGAACCCGAAGGAACCGTGTTAATGCGGAATGCGATGGGCAATGCAATGATTGTCCCCCTGAGCAACCAAACGATATGGGAGCTGGAATGCAAAATCTTGTAGCCATGCTCACACAACTTTCTCAAGCTATGAATCATGCAGGATTTCCAAACGAACAAAGGAGGGAGCAACATTCTGTTGAATCCTTCATGAGGCAGCGTCCACCATCTTTCAGCGGGTCTACTGATCCATTAGTTGCTGAACAATGGATTAGTACTACTGAAAAGATATTTTCAGTTCTTCAATGTTCTGAGCATGATAAAGTCATCCTAGCAGTGTATCGTTTGGAAGGAGATGCTGATCAATGGTGGAATCTTGTTAAGAATACAAGGCAAAGGGATGAAATTGAGTCTATGGAATGGGACGAGTTCAAGAACTTATTTTTCAATAAGTACTTCCCTCGTATTCTCCGAACAAAGATGGAGAAAGAGTTCCTTGAACTGAAGCAAAGGGATGATGAATCTGTTGGTACCTATGAAGCAAATTTTACCAGACTTGCAAGGTACGCTTCTGGTATTATTATCCAACCTGAGAGTAAGATCGATCGATTCTTTAGTGGCTTAAAACCAAGTCTTCGAAGGGCGTTAGCCATAAGGGACTTCAATAGCTACGAGGAAATCGTTCGATGTGCTCTCAAAGTCGAGATGGAGATTGGAGTAACCCATCAGTCACATGGGTTTGATAAGAAGAGGAAGATGTAATTCAAAGAAAAATCTAAAGAGCACACGGAAAAGAAGATGAACTTTCCCTTATGCTCAAAGTGTGGAAAGAAACATGGAGGGAGTTGTCTTAAAGGGACAAGTAAATATTTTAAATGTGGAAAGGAAGGTCATCGGGCATTTGAATGCCGTGATAATGGGAAGAAGATGTCTAATGATGCAAACAAAGGAAGGGATACACAGAATGAACCTGCTACACTTCAATGTTTCAAGTGCAAGGAGATGGGGCATTATGCCAATCAATGCCCAAATCCAAGGGTTGATGATGATGGTCGACGTCAACAAACTCTTAAGGCTAAAGAAAAAGGAAAGTCACATGCAATTTCTATCAGCGATGTGGAGTACGATAACGATGTGGTGAAAGGTACACTTACCATCCACTCTAAAGTAGCAAATGTTTTATTTGATTCTGGATCCACCCACTCTTTTATTTCTGAAAAATTTTCTAAGGGTATCACTATATTACCTCAACAATTAGATGTTGAGTTAGCTGTGACAACACCTAATGGCACATCAATCGCATCAGAAGTTTATAATTCTTCTCCGATCGAAGTTTGTGGGAAAGTGCTTCCTGTAAATCTTGTGATCCTTCCTTTAGTGGAATTTGATGTGATTCTTGGCATGGATTGGCTTTCTCTACATGGAGCTCATATCAATTGCCAAAGAAGGGAAGTCACATTTCATATTCCAGATCAACCTACGATCGTCTATCAATGCAAGGATGAACATAACCTTCCAGTGGAAATTTCTTCCATCTTATGGGTATTGATTCCACTAAATGAAGGTTATTTATCTCAAATGGTTGGTGAGAAACTCACGATTAAGAATATGCCCATTGTATGGGAGTTTGATGATGTCTTTCCGGAGGAATTGTCGGGTCTTCCACCAAATCGTGAAGTTGAGTTTTCAATAGAACTCGTACCGGGTGCTTTGCCTATTTCAAAGACACCTTATAGAATGGCCCCAATTGAGTTGCAGGAATTGAAGAAGCAACTCCAAGAGAATCTTGATAAGGGATTCATACGCCCTAGTGCGTCACCTTGGGGAGCACCTGTTCTATTTGTTAAGAAGAAAGATGGATCAATGAGACTCTACATTGATTATCGAGAACTTAACAAGATCACTATCAAGAACAAATATCCTCTCCCACGCATTGATGACTTATTTGACCAACTACGCGGAGCTCAATACTTTTCCAAGATTGATCTTCATTCAGGGTATCATCAATTAAGGGTCAAAAGGGAGGATATACCAAAGACGGCTTTCCGTACAAGGTATGGACACTATGAATTTATAGTGATGCCATTTGGTCTTACTAATGCCCCTGCTATCTTCATGGATCTAATGAATAGAGTCTTTGGAGACTATCTTGATCAATTTGTGGTAGTCTTTATAGACGATATTCTTGTCTATTCAAAGAGCAAGGAAGAGCATGAAGATCACTTGAGAATTATATTGAAGACCCTGAGAAAAGAGAAGCTTTATGCCAAATTTACCAAGTGTGAATTTTGGCTTCAAAAAGATGCATTTTTGGATCATATAATCTCAAAAGAGGGGATATCTGTGGATCCAGCAAAAACAGAGGTTATCGAAAGATGGTCAAGACCAACAACAGTAACTGAGATCCGAAGTTTTCTTGGTTTGGCTGGATATTATCGACGTTTTGTAAAAGATTTTTCACGATTATCTAATCCACTCACCAAGTTGACTCGGAAAGGAGTTAAGTTTGTCTGGACAGAGGAATGTGAAGAGAATTTCAAGGAGTTGAAAAGAAGGTTATCCAGTGCACCTGTGCTCACACTGCCTTGTAGTGGAGAAAGGTTTGTGATCTACAGTGATGCATCCAAGAAGGGATTGGGGTGTGTTCTTATGCAAAATGATATGGTGGTAGCTTATGCCTCACGACAGTTGAAAATCCATGAGCAAAATTACCCAACACATGATTTGGAGTTGGCTGCGGTAATCTTTGCATTAAAGATTTGGAGGCATTACCTTTATGGTGAAAGGTGTGATATTTATACTGATCATAAAAGTTTAAAGTATATTTTCACACAAAAGGAGCTGAATATGCGCCAAAGAAGATGGTTGGAGCTGATTAAGGATTATGACTGCTCAATCCATTACCACCCTGGGAAAGCAAACAAGGTGGCAGATGCATTAAGTCGACAAGACCATGCTAGTTTATCCATGATGAGGATCACAAAAGATCCAATATTTATGGATTTACAAAGGATGGATCTTGGAATTATAATGGAAGGGGAAAAATCTTATCTTTCTCAAATGAATGTTCAACCATCTATACATGTGAAGATTAAAGAGGCACAGAAAGAAGATGTCGAGTTACAAAAGAAGGTGAGAAATGTTCCTGAATTCAACCTTGATTGTGATGGGATAATAAAGTTCAGGAATCGGGTTTGTGTTCCTCCCATCCCCGAATTAAAGAAAGATCTGCTGGATGAGGCTCATAGTTCTTCATTCTCTATTCATCCTGGAAGCACGAAGATGTATAGGGACCTGAAAGAGTACTTCTGGTGGGATGGCATGAAAAGAGATGTTGCTGAATATGTCTCTCGATGCTTGGTTTGTCAACAAGTTAAAGCTGAGAGACAGAAGTCTAAGGGGATGTTACAACCATTACCCATACCCGAATGGAAATGGGAAAACATCACTATGGACTTTGACACAGGACTTCCTAAAACATCCAAAGGCAATAATGCTATCTGGGTCATAGTTGATCGTCTTACAAAGTCTGCACACTTCATTGCTATTAGAGAGGATTTCTCTCTAGATCAGCTTGCCAGGATATATGTAAAGGAAGTGGTAAGATTGCATGTAGTACCACTTTCTATTATATCTGATCGAGATCCGAGATTTACCTCGAAGTTCTGGCGAAGTCTTCAGCATACTCTGGATACAGAGTTGAGTTTCAGCACTGCTTATCATCCCCAGACAGACGGTCAGTCTGAGAGAACAATTCAAACCCTAGAAGATATGTTGAGAGCTTGCTCTATGGATTTCAAAGGAGGTTGGGATCAACACCTACCTTTGGTGGAATTTTCTTATAATAATAGCTTTCACTCCAGTATTCAGATGGCTCCTTATGAAGCTCTCTCTGGAAAGAAATGCAGGACTCCAACTTGCTGGGATGAAGTTGGGGAAAGAAAGCTATTAGGACCTGATCTCGTTGATGAAATGGCAGAAAAGGTCAGATCTATTCAACAACACATAAGAGCAGCTCAGAGTCGACAGAAAAGTTATGCCGACAACCGAAGAAAAGACCTAGAGTTTGAAGTGGGTGATAAAGTGTTCTTACGAATATCTCCCTGGAAGAGGGTTATGAGATTTGGAAAGAAGGAGAAGTTGAGCCCTAGATATATCGGTCCTTTTGAAATACTGGATCGTGTTGGGAAGGTAGCTTACCGATTGGCGCTTCCACCGAATCTCTCTCAAGTTCACGATGTGTTCCATGTATCTCTCCTGAGAAAGTACATACCAGATCCTTCACATGTACTCAGCTCAGAAGTTGTACCGCTGGAGCAAGATCTTTCTTATGAAGAACAGCCGATAGAGATTCTGGATCGTAGCGAAAAAGTCCTACGAAACAAGACCACTCGCTTGGTGAAAGTTTTATGGAGAAACCACCAACTTGAAGAAGCTACATGGGAGCTTGAGGATATGATGAGGGAGAAGTATCCTCATTTGTTTGTTGCAAAGTGACAAATTTCGAGGGCGAAATTCTTTTTAAGGGGGGTAGAATGTAACACCCGAGACTTTTATGTTATATAAATCATCAAAGGAATCTTTTTCTACACAACACTTGCTTGGCTTGCTTTACACGCAATCGCAACCTTCCTCGATAGCTTGCGTCGTACGCAATACCGAGTTTCACTAAACAACAATATGCTATTAAAACTAGCCGTTATGAATAGTAATAACCACTTTTTGAAATTTTATAAATTTTATTTTTCAAAATGGACTTCATTTTTGGACTCAGAATATCGAAATTATCCTAGGGTGAAATTTTGGTATTTTTCTGAAAACTTTCAATTTTTGATGAATAGTGAAACCACTAAGTGGTAGGTTAAAAACTGAATTTTTGCATAAAACTTAATTTTACCGCTTCTGTGAATGGAATTTCAAAAATCCGAGAGACACGGTTAATATCAAGGACTAAAATGTGGTTCAATGAGATGAAAATAATTTTTTGGTGAATAGTAACTTTTTACTATTTTTACCGCGGTTAATAGTAAATAGGGTAACTAAGGGTAAATATGATATTAATATTACCGTAAAACATGTCCTAATTCTATTGGACAAGTTTAATTCGACCAAAAACAAACTTAGGAATAAAATATGACCATTTAGGCCCACTTGGATTAGATTAGGACATTTATTATTAATTTATTTAAAGAAGGGTTAAAATAGTTAAAATCAAAGTTTAATAAGTAAATCATTTTTAATATAGGGTTATACATAAGATAAATTCAATTGTAAATATTCATTAGAAAGATAAAACGATTTCCTACATGATGGTATTTTATTTGTAATTTTTAGACATCAAATAATTTAATTTATTTATGACACAAAGATGATGCAGTAATTATCTTATTAATGAAATATTGACAAAATTGATAATATAAATACCAAAATAAATGTAATTTGAGACTTTTTATGAATTCCACTAATTTTCTAGGTTACTATGATATATTAGTATTGATTTAATCAACTTGTTTCGAACATATAATTCTGTTATGACTTTCACAAAAATCATATATCAAATAGTGTCAAAATTGACACAAAATAGTTTTTAAACCAAATATTATATTATTAATTGTTATTTTATTCCTAAAAATCTAAGGTTCGGCCAAATGACTTAGATAAGGATATATATATTAATAATAAACAATTTGGGGTTCATTTGGCATGTTATAGTAAGTGTATTAACCATATAGTGAAAGAAAACAAAAAGACACGGTAAAAGTTAAATTAATTAACTTAGAGTTAAATCTAATTGATAAGGTTAAAATAATACCCTAAACTTGTCTAAATCCTATTGGTTGATAGGATTTCGACCCATCCCCACTTTAGCTTCGAAATAAGACCCTTTGGAACCATTATAAACCGATTTTGACTTTAATATAAAATAATATTTTGAGATATTCCTAAGGTGCCCCTCTCCTCCCTTATAAAAGGGCACCTCCTCCCCCTCCTCCTCACACCAATTTGAGCACTCAAGCTCGGCCAACCCCTGCCATTTTCCCTTCTCCACTTCCCTAGAATAATCCTAGAGGTCCTGGTCTTCTCCAAAGACCAATCTTAGTTCCTTAAGTGGAGGATTCAAAAAGGCGTTCCAAAGAAGAGGTAATATCCATTACCGATGTTTTCAATTTCTTTCTTCTTCAACTTCTTCTTCTTTAGTTGTTTCATGATAAAGTAATAACATCAGTATTACTTACATACTGATATGTTATTATAAATATGAAACAACCCTAATTCACCTTCTATCCATCCTACGGAAAAATGAAATCACCACGCGTGCGTACGTACGGAATACCGTCTCCACGCCGTGGTGTAATCTATTTTCCACCATCACCTTACAAGGATGGGTATAATGGTGTAATGAGTAACTACATATGATTATTATGAAGTAATATTGATACTGAAATAATATATATATACTCCAATACAATTCCACGATCATAGGAACGATATCATCACTCGTGCGTACGTACGGAATACCGTCTCCACGATGTGATGCGACTCGTTCTACATGATCTTCATTTCATAATGATTTTATAAATGAATTGAATGAATGAATATGGTATATACTACACTAATACCATTCTGGAAATGAATTATCTATAACCTAAAGATAAGAATAAGAATTTATTCGACAAAACACGCATAAGAACAAAAAGTTATAAAGACCCGAGTAACAAGTAACAATGAAATATTACTAACAAGAAGCTAATAATATGACCATATATGATATCATATAAATATGTATGATTCTGGAATAAGTCAATAACATTATTTAAACCATTATACAGGAGCTTCGGACACGAACAAAGCAAATCGGACCTTAGGTAAGGGAAATATCACAATCTCATTTTTATCCGAGATTGTTTATTCATAAGTATTTACTGGGGTGTATTTTATCATCCACATCCATGTTCCCTCAATATGTAATATTGTTTCCATACACTTGAAATAGTTTAAATCCAATTTTACCCTTAGGTGAGTTTTTAGTAAAGAATATGAAAGGAATCTTTTGTTGTTTTTCCGTACGAGGTACTTTTTGACTTTTCTGACAAAAGTACGAAGAATGTTTTTTTTTAACTTATACGGCATGAATGGGTTTTTAAAACATTACTTCAAAGAAGCTTCCTTTACAAGTTTTCAAGTTTATTTTTAATCAACTTCTTTTATTTTAAAGTTGTATGACATGAAAGGAAAAATGTTTTTGAAGAAGAAAGGATATTTTCCTCAAGAATTCAATTCAAGTGTTTTATCAAAGTTATTTTCCATCTAAGATAATAAAGGGTTCTGTTTCTATCCATATTTTTACATTGGTTTGACTATGTTGTGATGGAATTATGTTTATGAATTCCTTTATCATATATGAATTGATTTATGATGTCATGATGTTTCAAGAATCCCATTTTTGTTATGCGATGATGTATGTTTTATGATTATGTGGCACACATAAGAAAGGATTCATTATAAGATGGGTGGGACCTATATCTCCCTCCAATGCATTGGGTAATGATTTTATATCTCATGAGATAGACATGGCTGGAACGGAAGGTTATTTCGGTTCAGTGATACAGGACTGAAACGAGGAGTGAACTCGGTTCAGAAAGGGACTTTGTCCACTAAGATAGTCTTGGCAATGAGTCATGACTAACAAGAAATGATTTTCCATGATTATGTGTGCATGCCACAAAGATTCAAGTTTTATGTTATGATTATGGGGATCTCATTTTCACTTCTATGATTTATTCCATGTTAAGATATTATGATCTCTTTTGCAGGTTTTAATTTTCAAAAAGATATGATATGATTTTTATTTCCTTTATTTGCCCTTGCTGAGCATTTGAGCTCACCCTTTTATGTTTTCTTTTCCCCAGGTCAGGAAGATGGATATTAAGTAGAATATGCTAAAAGGGACCCTAGATATGATGAAATAAATGGGAGACACTGTAGAAGATTTATGAACCAGTTGTTTATGTTTCCCCAGTTTCTAAAGACACTATACCTATACGGTCCTTTGTGGTTTTGTCATATGTTGTAATAAGAGTGCTTCAATTTTGAAGTATTAACAATGTATGTAAAGTGTGGGTCGTTATATCATGGGTCATCTTATGAACATTCCACAACCTCTAGCATAAACTAACATAAGATACCCAACGTGTTCCAAACTTCTACTACTAGGGGTTCATCAAAGAGGAATTCAAACCAAATAGAAAACCTCACATGGATCACTACTCTTATGGTGAATTGTCATTCTTATATGCTCCCAAACCAAATTTGAGACCGACTCACAAGGATGGACATAGATGGAAAACAACACAAAGATCACAATCCACAAGGGCATAAGCACTGAGGTTCAAGGAAACAAGAAAACTACACCTCTTTTAAACCAAATATTAATCCTTCCACCCATGATGGTCCTTCCATGGAGATAAGCTCCCATATCTATTTCCAATAAATGCCACAATCAAAGTGTATCAGCCAGACCAAAACCACAAATTACCTCCATCTACCACACTAGATATAGACATTAAACCAATATCCTTTACACACATGGATGATCTTGACTATGTGATAACTTCACTCTAGGACATATGGGAGGAGCTCTGATGATTTAAGCATCTCTTTCCTCGTAGTCATTCATCGATGACCCTTGAATGAAACTCCTTCTTCTAGAATGACAAGCAACCCTACTGTGATATCAAATAGCACCAGTAGACATAACACACCCCAGAATCTGCTTACTCTCACTTGACACCATCACCAAGAGAGGGGAATATAAGATGCCAATGCATGACCGCTATCTAATAGGAATGAGGAGATCTTAATGGAAGTACACACATAATACCTCCCACCTAAAATTGAAAAGCTCAAAATTTCATAATGGAATGATATGCTTCAATTAAAAAAGAGGCTGATGAAGGGTTATCAAACATCTACATAGTACTCAAAATAGGGAATGAAACTACGAGTTTACACCTAAATTTTCTCTTGTAACCGTTAAAAACATTATTGGAAGAGGGGCCTTAATCCATGTCCTAGACAACATGATATTTCTACAAGTATCCAAAACAGACCCCTATGATCAAGTTCACCACATAGTGCCTTATCATGATCCCTTTCTTAGAAGAACATGATGAATAGTTCAAATTAACTTTATGATGATGGCTACCACTAATAACCTCAAACTGTTTCCTTCTTTCCTTATTATTATTTCCTTCACCGCTCTCAGATAGGACCTTCAGACATGATGGTGTCAAAAATCACCTTTAACATCTTATGAAACATGGGAAACAACAGTCTCTTTCATCCTTATAGAATCACACTCCAACTGTAAGAGAATATTCTTCACTAAAAGGGAGGAAAAGAAGACTCCATTTATATAGCTCAAGAAGAATGATCTTATATTGATCAATTGGAGGTTCTTCCAATGGTAAATCAATTGTTCTCGTACTTCAAATGTTCATTAATTTATCATTGGGGCATATACTAGCCAATTGAATAAATAGAGGTTGCAAACAAAATATCTTTCTCACAAATAAAAGCCACAATAGACACCTTACATGAAAAGGGAATCATCTCAATGTCTTCCCAAAACACATCCCTGAAAGAAACCATTAACCATTATCCAAAAACTATCACACCAAGAGGAACTCATTTTTGAAACGAAAGTTATCTAGGATTAATTCTCAATATTGAAATTCCTCATAGAAATCTTTTCTAAATCGTAATATGATGCACCTTACAATAACCAATTATCAAAATATTATCTTTTTCTTTTATAAGTGCATTTGAAAAAAAAATATTATTGAGATTTGTTCATTCACAAATGGCATCCCATGGAGCCTCTCACGTGATTTTTTTTCATGCCAAACCAAGAACCCATTCACATCACACATATATCCTTTTCATGTGGTCACTGAAGAAATTTTTAATGGTTTAAGTAAAACTCTTCAAAAATCAGAAATAAACATTCAAATCACTTTTACATTTCTAGATTTTCCTAATGCCCATTTTCATGACCACCTAGCCACAAATATCAAAACCCATTTTTATTTTCACCAATATTTTTTAGACAAACACCAACCATTCAAATAAAAAAACATTTTAAAACCTTACACATCAATTTCAAAACATTTCATTCCATTTCAAAACAATTGAAGTTTCACAATATGACCCATTTTCACAATAACATTTTTATTAGATCTCACGTGTTCTCATTTAAAAAATGTTTCATAGAACATTTCAAAAATTATTTTACTTTTTCCTAGATAACCAATTTTTGTCCAATAAACCATCAACATAGTTTTATAAATATTATTTCTTTATTTAAATCATTATAATTTTACACAAGGACAGTTTCATCAAAATCTTATTTCATAATACTTACTCACAGAAAATTCTGAAAATGAATTTAAAATATTTTGAAAATCAGACCATTTTTTATTATAAATCTGGTTTTCACTCATTTTTAAATAAGGGTTTTCATGATTTTTTATAAAACCCAAGGAGACAGAAAACAATTTTCATATGAGAAAAATTGTTCTGATAAGTGAGTCAAAAATTAGGTTGCCCGCCATATTCCAGTCATACAAATAACACAAAAAGTGTTCTAAGACAATTTCCATGGATCTAGATGGCTCCCCTGACCCTGTGAACTCACTGATAAAATTGTCTTAATTCCCATTTTTTTCCAAAATAATGAACAACCATAAGGATAAAAGAACTAAATTTAAACATGGATTCCTCTGGTAACTTGAATCCCATCACGAGGTGTGATGGAAAATCACTAAACTCTTTACCAGAACATCATGCCCCAATAATCCCAGCTTCAATATACCCAGACTCTTCCACAAGGAATAATCTAAAATGAGTGTAACCTACCTCTGATACCATTTATTCACTATGCAACCTGGTTCTACCCTTAACTAGTCACCCGAGTCGATTTAATTAAATTATCAAAGGGAATTCTCGATCCCCTTGTGATGTAAACTAGTGATTGGGTATCAATGATATTCTTAGAGAATTATTTAAAAATAAAAATAAATAAAAACAACCAAAAAGATATATAAACCAATTCTTATAAAAAAACCAAACAAGGGTTGACCAATTTTAAAAAATCACATTTTCACTCTTATGTTAGACCAAAAGTGATACCACAAAAAGGGAAATGAAAAAATACCCCAAACCTCCAAGAGACAAGGGGAACAACATTATCAAGCTATTACAACCATGATCCACAAGTAGATACCACTAGGAACCTCAAACAATTCACACAAAACACATTGCATTTACTGGGAACAAATATACAAAAAGATCAATATACACCTAATGGTGTATGAATGATGTGATACAAATTCATGTAGGATGCCACCAGAAAAAAAGATTCCATGACATAAACGTTATTAGATAAATTACCTAAAACTTTTTAAAGTAATATATTCTATTAATAATTTTAGGGGAAGAATATTTAAATGGAATACAATTTTAAATATGGTACCATTAAAGAAAACAAACATGATTTTGTAATTAACAACAAAAAATACAATATGTCAACGGTACGTGAAATTTAATCAATAAGAACTAGTCACATGAAATTCCCCTAGGCACAAGAAATCAATCGGATACTAGGTACCTTTTATCTTGGTGAAATGTGGTACAGAAACCACAACTAACATCGCTCCAGTGCATGATCCACTACAGAGGATCAACATCGAAAATTATAGTGGTCTCAAATCATCATCTATATTTAGTTTGTGTTGTCATCATCAATCCTTATTTGTGAAACTAGGTCGTATCCACTTCTAAATCACAGGAATACTAGTCCTAGTCCACCCACCTAGATACATGGTCTTCCCTTTGTGCTAAAAGAAGTTTCACATGTCACATTACACACCACATCCACATTTCATCAACCAAACAAGGAATTCCACAACACAAGACACCACATGCACACACAAACACCTCTTGGAAAATCAGATTCACACTGAAACCATTACAAATAATGATTTTAATCACTTACATAGTTTAATAAATCATTCAAAAACATTATAAATAAATTCCAAGATGAACCAAAAGGCTTTACACTAAAACCACACTCAATGTATGCTTTTTAAACTGAATGCATACCAAAAACATCCCTAAATAAGGCTCGAATCACACTAAAAACTTAATAAATTATTTACATAATTAACAAAATACTTATAAGGTGCACGATTAGGCTTTAAAATAAAAGCATAATCAAAAGCCACTCATTAAAATTAAATGCACACTAACCACTTTTCCAAACACCATTTATAACACATACATAATTTAAATATCAAACTACATAATTTATAAAATTACATGAAGTAAAAAACAAGGGTTTTACATGAAACACACAAATTTTTACCTAAAAAAATTATTTTAAAACAAAATTCATATTGAATCCTACATAAAACTAGTTTCACATCACATATATAATCCATAAAAAATTAAAAAATTCATAAGAAAAAATAATCAATTTACCAAAAATGTTTAACCATGGAATTACCTACCTTTGGGTAATGAAATTTTCAAAACAAAAGTTGTGAAACTTCAACCACACCTCAAATGCTACTAATAAAACACTAAGAATAGATGATTCAACCTAGAATAACAAGATCAAACCCTATTCGCTATGAAAGAACCCTAAATAGATCCTTGTGAAAAATAATGAAAACCATTGAATGGGGTAGATGTTTACCCAGAGTAGGCCACAACTATAGTGGAGGGATATAAGGACCGGAAAGCCAGTGGAAACCCTCTATGCAGCATTGTGTGTGAGAAGGAAGATGGGGGAGGGGTCGATTATGCATTATGGAGGAGTGGAAAGGGGGGTTGTGGACATGCATGGAGGAGCTGCTAGTGGGGTGGCTGACCACATGAGGCGGATCCACCAGTCGAGGGAGGGAGGCACACTAGAGGATCCGTCAGCCAACGGGCGGTCACAAAAAGAGACTGGGAGGAGGGTAAGGGGGAACAACATGAATTTAGGGGGACTGGGAGAGGGTAAACCCTAATGAAATAAAAATAAAAATAACATAATCATAATTGTAATAATAATAATAATAAAATTTATATTTTAATAATATTAATAATACCAATAGTATTATTATTAATAGTATTATTATCATCATAATTATTATTAAAAAATTATGTTCATTTTTCATTTATTATTTTATTTTATTTTCATATTATTATTCATATAATTTTTCAACTTATTATGAACAATAGGCATGCCACACGGTGACTTAGGTGAAGCTGCACAGTTTCCAAATCATGCTATCCCCATGTGTTGGATGCTGCAAAGCACAAAACACTAAATGTTTCAATAAAAAATAAAAAATTAAAATTGGGACTCAGCACGAACTCTGAAAAAAATATCTAAAGCCAATAAAATAATAAAATAAATTTATTTCACAGGTAATGGAGTGAAAATTAATCCTACTCCAGTAGAACCTGTGATTCCAGATATTTCCAATCATGTAGTTGTTCCCAAAAAGGATGTTCAAAGTGAGTTGTTTCCTTCCAATAAATTATTAGTACTAAATTTTATTTATAAACAATGATGTAATTAATGGTTCTCTTCAAATAAGAGAAATATTTATCCTAGGTTATTATATCAGTTTAATTAGTATGTGGAGTTTAGTTTTGAAGAAGATGAAGAATACAAGGTGTGTAACATTATTAACGGTCATAGAATTGAATTTTCATCACCGCAACAGGAAGAATTATTGAATGATCCACATGAAGGTGTGTTTAATGATTAAAATGCCACTATTCCAAATTATAGTAATGATTTATTTATGATGATTCACAAGATAAGTTGATCGAAGGTACAATAATCTGAAGGAAAATTTCCTATGAGTCAGAGTGTGAATATCGGATACATTTTATGTTAATTCAACATAAGTTGGGTCCACGAAAGGGTGATTTTTCTATATTTAGGTTTTAAGATGTATATTTTTTATATATTATAAAAAGGAAACATAGGATAAACCTAAACTGATATCTTATGATTCACATGATAGCCATGTGTAACCTTTCCTCTAGATAAATTATTTGATCTACATGAAGTTCATTTCTTATATGCCTAAAGGAAAAGGTCGTGTGGATAAAAATGATTTTTTTTAGGATTATTGTGGTTTTCACATTAGAATATTAATACGTAGATGGATGAAAATCAGTTAAAACCCATCGAATAAGTAGTGGGTTGGTGATAATGAAAATTTATATCATAAGATTAATCATTTATAACATCCTTCCATTCCAAAGGACCATGTTTATCCTTATTTGTAACTAGATGAAATAGATGAATACTATGATGAAGAATAAGAGTGTTATTCCACTAGATTTATGGAAGAAGAATTTCTTATTAATGAGGGTAGTTGTATAGATTTTACATATTAATATGCTTTTAATACTAATGGAATGCATTATCAACCTAGGTTACTCACTAAAAGTGTAAAACATTTGAATGAGGGAAGTGAGGTAGAAAGAAATATAGGTATTTGGTGAAGATAAATTTAAAATAACCTTCAAATTACCTACGGAAAACAAAAATTTTAATGTTGAAGGGGAATAGAATGAGGATGATGATGATTAAAATAAATAATAAGATGATAATGGATGTGGAAAGGAAACTGATGATTATTGAGGATCTTAACGAAATGGTACAAGTGGAAAAATTAGAGTAGATGATGTGGAAATGACTGAGGGTCTTAATCCATATCCAGTAGGTTATAATTCTAGATCAAAAGATACAAACAACATTGTTGGTAACGTGGATCTGGCTGCAAGAGATGAGATAGATGAATCTTTTGAGCAAGATAAATCTCTATATTTGGATATTAAACTAGGTTTTAATTAAAAAAATATTGTTGAAATGTCTTTGTATGAGAATATTAAATTCGTTTATGTCATTGAGAAGTCAGTTTCTAATCAAAGAGTTAATGTGTATATATAAGAGGAGGCTACGAGTGATTAAAATATGTTATCTATACAAAGTTTAGTTGCTCTATGATTTATTGAAACTACTATTTTTGCACCTATGGTTCCTGATTATTATATTAATAAGACTCCAAACTGATATATGGACGTGGTGTTTGTGGAATGTGATAAGTTTCAAGGGAGTACAGCTAAGAATGGTGGACCTACCATTCAAGAAGAATGACTTTATGAGGGATCGTCGATTGACTATATTAAATATTCTATTGAGTTTATGGGTTTTAATTCAGTTATAATTTCAAAAATAGTTATAGCCACCCCACCGCTACATATACCAGTTCTTTCTGATGTTCTTGTAGGTATAGTCACCAAGGGGTACATAGATATTTTTAGTGAAAAACATATTTTTGAGATTGATGTGGTGTTTTTAAAAAACTATCCTTAGTTACAAAATCAAGTTAAAAGGATACATGATATATTATTGAATTGTTTTTACAAATATTCAACCAAATAATGATTCACCATATTAAAAAGGTAGAAATTTAAAATAGAGTTCTTTACCGTGAGTTGGAGTCTATAAAATCCACTGTGGCTGGGATATAAATTATATTTATGGATTCTATGAGTTATTTACTAGATAGGATATAGATTATTCGATAAATACCTTCTTCATCTATATTTTCTCCTATAATTTTTTATGTTTATGCAATATAATCTACATTTTGAGAAGAGGTTTTGTTTTGGATACATCATGTGATATTCTTGATATTTCATGGGATTCATTCATAAGGATAAGGAATTATTATGATCATGTATTTATGTTGGTCAAAGAGTATAAAAATACATGACATCTGATAGAGAAACCATATCCAAATCCATAAAATACTATATGTATATGACATTCACTAAGCATGAATTGAATGATTATTTTTTGGTTTTCGCTCAGAATATGAGAAGGACTCCTATTTCAAAAGAATTCAAGGATAAATTCAATAAATTAAAGATCATGAGTCTAGTGAATCATCATTTTTTATAATTGAATACTTACTTCTTTAGTACTATGGAGGGAGGGGGGAAATAGTCATGGATTTCATAAATTGTATGAAACCATTTCTTAGTGTGCTTAGAACAACTATTTTGGCTCACGAGTCCATTCCAATTACATACAATTTGTCTCCTCCAACCAAATATTTTGAGTTCTAAAGGGCCGGTGTGAATAGAAATCATCATGCGCCTTTATTAGAAAGAGTCAGTCCTTTTTTCTTCTCTCCCAAATAATCTATGCAATATCACAAACCAATTCTAATGGGGGACTCTCGTTCTATGATAACTATTTCTACTGATGTTCCTATTAAATACCCATATTTATTTTCAATATCCTCTACCTCAGACAAGTACAAGTTAAAATCCTAATTAATACCTTATACATAACCTGAGAGGTGTTTATCATTAATATTTTCATTTTTGATGGGAATTTTTTTGTGTAACTTTCTAATGGAACATTTAGGATATACACTCAATTCCTTTTTAAATTTAAATCCATTGATTAATAATATTTTTTTTTATTCGTTGTTTTCCATACATTCCTTATTTTTTTTTCACATTTTTACAATACCACAATAGGGATGATTATTATAGAATTTATTTCTTTTACTTAATATTTTTTTGATACCATAGTGTTTTCATTTCACTCTCATGCTGATTACTATCATAATACCTTTGATACAATAACATGTTTGTCATATTGTATAACCATGATACAATATGTGTCTTATTTATCATTAATTACATGTTTTATAAAATGAAATGATTTACCATTAATGAGATGTAAATAAATGTCATGATTCATGATAATCCAAAATGGGGAGATTGTTGATTCCCTGATTTTCTTATCTGAAAATAATGTTTATTATGTTATTAACATGGTTTATATTTTTACGATATCTTTTTAAATTATAATATCAATTGGAAGAAATATGGGTATGTATTGGAATGAATCACCACTAAATAGATATTTGACTATATATGACTCACCTGCAAGATATCTCTCTACCAAAGAATTTGCACCACAAAAGTGTTATCACCGAGGAAGAATCACTGCTATAATCCAAACTAGGAAAAGGATAGGTCACCACTTGGGATGAGTCACTACTAGTATAGAAATTTAGTAAAGTGTTGGAAATAATGCACTGAAAGAAAAGACTCACCGTCAGTTAAAAAATACCACATAATTGGGAAATTGAAAATGTATGGAGATTACATACAGTTAGCTATCTCTCACTGCTGGAACCAAAAATTGCTTAAGTTCCTAGATAACCCACCATCAGATGTGTCACCACTAGAAAAAAAAGTATCTATGTATTGGAATCACCAACCACTAAAAAGGGACATCACCCGCTTGAGACCCCATCATTGTATCTCACTGCCAGACATAGACACATCCAATGTGTGTATCACCTTTAGATCAATACACTTATCAGACACTATCCATTCTAAATAATCACTACTACTGAATATTTTTTGATTTATAAATACCTAATAGATATTTAATTTAATTTAATTATTCAACATATTTCAATGATTATTCATTAATTATCAACTTGGGATGAAATAAATAATGTATCATCCTTGAGTATGAGGATGTAGGATATCTGGATCACTTCCCACATGTATTATTTTGACTTTTTTTTTGATAAAAGATGATGTAGACTCCCTCACACATATTGATGAAATATAGAGATGGAACATATAGACACACATGTAATGCATGCTAAGTTTCTATGAATTGTTCCTTATATGAAGCATCTATTCGTGTGAACAACCTTATATGACATCAAAACAATTTACATCTAGACTAGATCCTATATTAAAAAAATTGGGTTCATGAAACTCTGTTCTATATAAAATTTAACGTACTTGAATCAACTGCCATTTTAGATTACATGAAAGAGTCATAAGCTTCATATATTATTATATAGAGAAACACAACATTTTTATTTATCTTTACATTCTCTTTTTTATTAGTTTTATTACATTACGAGAAGTGCATGTGTATTTTGTTCATTAAATTCATATATTCAATTGATTTAAACAAGATGATACATGGAATTCATCTCAATCTCTTTTTATAAATTTTTTTTATATGTTATTGTTTAGGCCTAGTTGTGGCCTGTGTTATTTGTATTCCCACAAAAACTATGTAAGTGGTTCACATGAAACCAAGATAGTTTTTATACAATTGTAGTATCCAATATATTTTGGGGAAGAATGTTTATTTTTATATAAACTACTAGGAAGTGGGTGATTTCCTAGTGTAGAGGACTAAGTCTCAACCTGAGACTGAATATCTTGTATTCATTTTAAATTTCATATTTTATTTTATTAATTTTCTATGAATTAAAACCAAATATAGTTTAAACTATAAACAAACCCATTACTTTAATAGTTAAGCATAAATTTTTTTGAATACAATTTTTTTTAGTAATTTGATTTCAAATGTTAATGTAATATTTTATATTATTTTAATGGAGACATAATAAATACATGATACTTGCTTTAAAAGATTAATATTTATGTTAATCTATTTTTTTGGTTAACTATACCATTTATTAAACTAATTGGGGGATTTTATATAAACCTGTTTTTAACAAACAAATTGGGTACTCGTCTCACCCCACTCTTGTGATACTCACTCCAACCAAAAAATATTAATGTACTCATGGAAAGAAATTTAAACATCATGATTAATTAAAAATAAAATATTATAAAAAAATTAATGAACACTATAAATGATCTATATAAGATGAACAAATATCCAGAATTCTCCTAAGAAATTACTAAAAATAATCAATACTATAAACACCTGATGTGGGAAAATAGGAAAAATATTACTAATACATTTGTAGATAGTAAATATAATAGTAGATTATAAATATTTTTTTATAATATGTTTCATAAATTATCCATTAAGATATTTATGTTTGTTATTATGTCTCCTAGAGTGCATTTGAATAACTAGGAAAACAATGTAAGGGTTTTTTTTCAATTTCATTTCATTGAGACTATTTAAGTTATCCACCATTTTTACATTTATGTCATGTACTTTATACCATATCATAATTTTTATATCATGATTATTTTATATTTAATGATATTAAGCTACTATTTTCTTATTATCATTCACATAGTGTCTCAGTTCAAATGATTCTAATGTTTGAAGGGGTTTTCATCATAATTCATCCTCATTGAGAATTTTTTAAATATTATGAACCATTTTATTATTTATAACTTTAATATACTTCCAAATATGGTGTTTTTTTTTTCATTTTCCATGATTTAATTCATGGTATTTACATAAACAAACAAATTTCAAGATTCCAGTTACTTTTAATTCAAGATCGACTAAATTTGTAAGGGTGACTTTATCTCATATTTGAATCCCAAGAGACAAGCTTCAGTTTCAAAAAAAATTTCCCTCTTTATGGTGTCTATATTCCCCTATTTTCATTTTTTCATTATAATTTTATACATAATTATTTAAAATTTTCTATATAATATTTATTCTTTTAATGTTGTTTTTGTTCAAAGGTTACTTTTTCTAAAAATGGTTTCCATGAATCAATTCCCTTCATTTGGTAATAATAAATCATATTTTTATATTATAAATCATCTATATATATTCTAAACTATGAGGATTTTAAAATTCATTTCAAAATTATTTTCTAGATGAGTCATGTTTCACACCAATGTATTATTTATCAATGATTATATTTTTTCATTAAACAAATTATTAAGAAAAATTTCATTACATTTAACATATTTTTCTTCCATAAATATATATATATCTATATATATATATATATATATTTACTCTTCAAAAATATTCTTATTTCATGATTGGAAACTAAAAAAATTTATTTATAATGATATTTAATCAGCCATTTTTAATTTTAAATAAAATTATTATTCCTTATTTTTAACAATATTGGTTTTCAAAATGTTGAAATGTTTTATCTAAAATTTCAATATATAATGTTTTATCATACACTCCACATTATATTAAGATAAATTTATTGTCAGTTGAAATTTACCATTATCAACAATTATTTTTAAAATATAAAATCATCAAATAATTTTCAATTCCATTTTTGAAATCATTTTTTCTTCATCAATTATCTATTATTTCAAATTTCTTAAAAATTAAATGTTTTTAAAGAATTTTCAATTCAATTTTTAAGAAATATATATATATAAATTCTCCTTTATTATTGATTATATAAAGATTACAATTTTTCTATGTTTAATCACACATATTTTTTTAAAAATTATTTAATTTTCAATGATGAAATATTTGGGATGTCTTTATATTACTATTTTCAAATGTATTCTCATTACCTTAAAAAAATTGAATATAATTTTGACTTCAATTTTTTAAGAGGCTCTGTGAAAACATTATTATTTTTACATATGTTTTTCCTCCACGTTTTATATTTTTGGGAAAAAAATGTATTGATTACACTATATATTTTGATTTTATGTAATTCCTTTTTTAAAATATGTTTTTTATTATCTTATGACAACTTAAATATATGAATTGTGATGTTTTTTAATTATTTAAGAACCCCATTCATCTTCAATGAATTTTTTATATGTAAATTATGGAATTCCATTAACCTATATTCCATATATGGGTTATTTTGGGTTTTGGAGACTATTTTCAAGTTTCAAACAAATTTATGGATTATGAGATGTGTGGGACAAGTATATCCCTCCAATGAATTGGGTAAAGGATTTTATCTCAGAGATAAAATGTTATGTGAATGGGATTGAAGGTATAAATGTTCAAAAAGGTTGACTGTGATGAAATTTATCTCTAATCACAAGTTATGAGTGAATTGGTTAGAGGGTAGTTGGGTTTATAGAGACAATAATTAGTATTTTTATTATTCCAATATTTTTTATCATTTGATTCCTTGTTTTCATGAATATATATAATATTTGATGTATTAATCACTTTAATTTCACGCTCATGTGTTTTAGTTTTTTTTTGAGATATTTCATAACATCTACGCATACTTAAAGTTCTATTTATGATATTATGTTTCTTTACCTTGTTTCATGATTTTTAACAATGTTATTATGATCATATATTAATATATTTAAATATTTTTCATTTACTTCTTCATGTTTTTGAAATAATACTTTGGGATATGCGTTTTTCTTATTATGCCATTGATCTCCCCCCATTCTAATATTTCATTTCCCCATGTTGTTATGATTATTATATCATGTTAGATATATCGAAAATGATCTAAAGGAGAATGAAAATGGAAAATGTTAAAAAATTTAGTAAATTAACAATTTTATAGAGATAATCTCAAAGAACATAACATCTAGTATCTGGGATATGTTAATTTTAATGAGATGTATTATTTAAATCATCATATTAATGTATTATATATTACATGATTAAATCAGGTCACTCTAGTTGGTTTCAAAGAAGGTTTTAGTTATTTTTATTAATCAGTTTACTTTTTATGGGTATTAGATTAGAGAACCATTTAGAAGACCCTAGATATGAGTCTATATACAGGATGATATCCTAAAATTCGGTTAAATTCTTGAGTAGAAAGTATTCACTAAAAATAAATCATTTCCTAGATACTATAAGTGGATATGTTTTTCAAATTGATTCACCTCGGGGTAATCACCCCAAATTGGATAGTTGTTAATTAACTAGATCATCACACATATGTATAATAAGTTAGCCTAGAGCTATAAAAAAATATTTGATACTCCTGGGGGATATGATTTTGTTAATCTTGTTCTCATTAAAAACCACACTGATGTATAAATTTAAATGTTTTTGAGGGTTTTTATAAATAAAAAATATATAAACTAACTTAAAGAAACCTATGTAAAACTAATATTGATAAATTTTGAACTAACAGTACTATAGAAAAATATAATAAAACGAATTGAAAATAAATTTCAAGGATAAATACCTTTATTAATTTAAAAATTTCTCATATTGTTAATCATTTTTAACACATTTAAAACATTTTTCATTTTTTTCATTGTTGGAACCAAATTAAACTAAGTGAAACATAGGTGTAGAGAAAAATTTCATAATTAACTCATCAATGATCCCATTTGGAAGGAGATGGACTAAATAATTTTGTAATTATTCCAAACCAATTTTCATGAAATATGATTGATATTTTAACCGTAGTTGAAATCTAAAGTGCACAAAATTAGAGAAGTATAGAGACTCTAGAAAATTCAGATAATGATGATAATGAAGGAAATTATACTCAATTGACAAATTTTAAAAAATATTGGAAGAATCATTAGGGTAATTTCCTCCAGGGTATGAAATGATGCTTTAATTATAGGAAATGAGTCTGTCAAGTAATAAACAACCAAGGGAAAAATAAAGATACAATGATGGAATATGATTTTCTACCTAAGGATCCCATTAATATTTGATATTTTAAAAGTTAGTAATTTGGAAACTATGAAATCCATTTCACCAATACAAGGGAAAAAGAATATTACTGCAAAACACCACATCCTAGGTCTCTATGATAAGGAAAATCTTATACGATGGCTTTTTCTGAGATATATAGTGATTTTTCACTCAAAAAAATTGAATGACTTATGTCGTATAATATTTCACCTCTTATGTATTTATCAATTAATACAAAAACTATTATTATTTTTATTATTATATAGATTTTCTATGAAAAAACTTCATGTTTTTAGTAAATTTAGGCCATATTGGGGTTTCTCTTCTTCAGTTGTTATGATTCTATTTGAGACGGAATATTTATTTTTATGAAAACCCAAATAAAATTTTTTATTGGGAAATATAAATTCATTTCCTAAATTGACCAATGATCAGTTAGAAATCTATGTCCAATTATGATCTCCTAATAGAAATTCATCTAATCATTTGAGTTTTAAATTTGCGAGTATGAAATTTATATAAGTGGGGATAATGAAACAACTCAGTTCTTTCCACTAAAACAAAAACTATGTGTTATGGTTATCTTCACATGAATCACCAAAAAAATAGTTCATACCATAATATGGTTTGTTTAGAATTATATGTTCTAATCATTAATAGTATAATTTTGAAATATATTGAAAATGAATATATATATATATATATATATAAGAACAAAACACATTAAAATTCTCATAAAAAATCATAAACCATTAGAACATCTTAGAAATTAATAAAATATTATTTTATGCACAAAATTAATTTTATAAAGTATGTATTTTTTATACTTTTATATATTTATATTTATCTTTAATTTTAAAATAATCGTAAATATACAATAATATTATTCCTGATAAAACACCTATTATGATATGTTATGATTTTATTTTAATATAGTGTTTATCAATTTTTAAATTTTAATTTGGAAAAATAAACATCCTTTTTTTAATTTTTATGAATATTTAACCTTATTCGATTTATCATGGTCGTATTATCTTTGGATATTTCTTTATATATTATTAAAAAAATTATTTATTTTTATGTTAATAGTGAAATGCACTTTTTCTAAACCAGAGTCTTTTGTAAAATTATAAATATTTGTGTAGTGATTAAAAGATTATAAAATATTTTTATTAATAAGATATATATTATAATTTCATAAATATAAAATATAATATATCATTTTTTTGTTTTAAATTATATTTTTAATATTTTATTACCTAAATAAAAATTTTATGGACAATTGAAAAAAGATTTCATTTCTTTCTGTTAATTAAATATTTTCATGGTAAAATTTGGTTTCATATTTTTATAAATCCATTTTATTTTAATTTTTTCCTATTAATATAATTAATCTATTGAAAATATGTCACTTTAAAAAAATTATCTTTTATAAAATTTTAATTTTTAAAAGCGATGTATTATTTAAAAATAACTTTTATATGTTATGTGTGTTTAAATTATAATCGTATTTTCTCATATTTTGGAATTGAAATGTGTTAAATTGAGTCCCAATTTGTAATCATAATTTCAAAATTAGGATATTACGGTTTAATTATCTTTTTTGAAATAAAATAGCTAAAATGATTAGTCTTTAGGTAAGAGGGATACAGATTTAAATGACTAATTTGAGCTAGCTATGTTTTTCCTAAATTTACATGAACATTAGACAATATAAAATAATTAGGTTTTAAATTTATACCGAAAGGTCTTAAATAATTAAATCACCCATCTTGTAAAAAACTTATATTTTATAAAATTGTTTGTAAAATTAATTTAATTTCTCAAAACCTAGTGTTACATGCAACACTATGTTTAAATGAGTAGCGATATAATATTAAAATATTTTAACATGAATATTTTAACTAATCAATTAAACTATTGTGTATTAATATTACTAAATAATGTTTCTAAAATTATATGGTTTACAGATGTATAAAATAAAATTGTATTCTATCAATTGATTAGATTTGAAAATAAAAAAGAAAAACCATTCAAATTTAAAGAAATGTTATTCTAAAAATATGTTGTATGAATTCAAGGTGTCCTTGTCTTATTAAATTAAATTATCCAATTTTATATTTATTTAAATTATATTTATATATTATATATTAATTAAAAAAATTTGATACATTTAATACTTATTCTAATATTTGGATAAGAATAAATCTTGTTTTATACATAAAATGATATTTTTCAAAAGAATGGTTCTGTCACGAACATATAAAAATTTTACATTATAAAATTAAATAAAATTTATTTAAAAAAATATAATTCATTTTTAAAATAAAAAACTAATACTTATCTTCGAGTCAATATTTCAAAAAAATTTGGAATGATTAATTATTCCTTGAATAGTGAAAAAATAATTCTTTTTATTAAAAACAACAAATTCATTAAATATTTTTTCAAAGAAAAGCATGTTTTATAATGTTATTAAAGTAAAAATAGTCCAATTATATTAATTTTAATTCATTTTAGTCAATTATAATCATTTCTTGTTCCATTTTGATATACAATCATTTTGTACTTTTGAACATTATTTCATTGGAAAACTACTTTTTCATAATGTATGTGGGATTAATTTTAAATAAAATTCCACCACTTATGTGAATTAAATTTTAAAAAATTGATTCAATATTTTTAGTTAGAATAATAAAATTTCAATATTAATGTTATGTATGTTATTTATATAATGAATAGTAAAAATAGAAAAAATTAATTATCCTAGTTAAGGTTAAAACATGATTCCCAAGGGTTGATCTAAAATGATAAGGTTTAAAATGACCAAAAAAATTATACAATTCATATTGGAGGGAATATTTTAACCATATATCATATAAGTTTCTGTAATAATCTATATTGTATCCTTTTTTAATCAGTAAAATTGTGTAATACATTTTTTCTATTAAAATATTCAATATATTCCCCCTACACCACCTATAAAAGTTAAACACATTTCCTATCCTATTCAGAGTACAAAATCCTTTTGTATAATGAAATACCTAAAAAATAACTTAATTATATCTATCCTTATTTCATACATTCCTTATATTGATCCAGATTCCCAAAAAGGTACACTTTTGTTGTTAACTTATAGAGGTTGTTCGAAGAATATATATCACTCATAATAGTGTATTTTTTATTTTATTTCTATATCCACATCCATAACATATTGTTCAATTATTATGATATAATACTGTAATTATCAATATATATTGATGTGTTATTATTTTAGTTTCATATCCCACATCCATCTCCTCTTCCATAAAAAGGAAAATGAAACCATCGATAATCTGTACAATGGACTACCGCCTTGGGAACCAATGTAATTCGTTTTCCATCACCACAACTCAATGATAGATATAAATATGTATTTAATTTTTATATATAATTTTTATAATATAAAAATATTTCTTGAAATATAATATCACATGTAAAATTTAACATTCCAATCCAAGGGAAAAAAATTATTTATACGTGTGAACTAACGGCTCCACAAAGTTTTGTGATATATTTTTCATTTTATTCTGAAAAGTGTTGTAGTAATGAATTATTCCATGAATATATATGATATATACTATATATATTTCTCTTGTAAAATTTTAATAAACATTTACTTTTCTTTCGTTCTTTCCATCGGTAAAATAGAAGTAACATTCAAGTAAACGAACAGCCAACTCTCTCCAATGGTGTATTTCATTTTCTATATATAACATGAATGGATTACTATAAGTAAATTTTTCATTAATATATAAAATATTTATATCATTATTAATATATTATATATTATTGAACAATGATCACATTACAATTAACAAAACTACAGAACCAAAACGTACATGAAAAACAAACCAGTAATGACCTGAAACAATAATTTTAATAAATAATTATTAATAAGAATGTGGTAAAAGGTTATAAGTAAATAATAAATGTTATTATATATATGATTAGGGTTATAGAATATATTTATAATAATCCTAAATTTTATATAGAAAATATTTTAAAGTGTTTGAAGGAAATTGGGTGTTTAGTTTAGTGATTTGTAGTCTCACTTTTACTTCTAGCATACTTATGGAACATTCACCACTTGTTTCTTTTTGTGGTGTATATACTACCCCATTGACATTTTATATCATAAATATAATTATTTTAAGGATATTTTATGATTAAATTTAGGTGATTATTTATAATCCTAATGGTTCTAAAGTCACAAAATCGATAACGATATTTTCTCCTCACATTTGTTTCCATGAAATATATTCCATAATCACCACTTTTTTATTTTATGTGGAATATATAGTTATTAGGATTATATTTAATGATTATTTTTATTAATTTAATGGGGATTTAAATACCCATTTATTTTTCTTTGTTTCATGGGGCTTATGATTCTAATGTTACAAATGATGTAATGGTTTTATGTTACACTATCATTTTTTATCTGAATTATTTATGATTACGTTTCCAGTAATGAAATAATATGAATATATCTTAATAAACTATTTTATTTTATTCTAATGTGATTATTTATAGGGAAACATGTTTTTTATTCATTTTTCTCACTTCATTTAAGCATGATATCAAAAGAAGGTTTTTTAGAAATACAAAATTTATATTAGTGTTTGTTTGAAAATTACAATTCTATCTGGTCCAAATTTTTTATAAAAATTTTTTATATAGCATTTTTACTAGTAAAAATGAGTACATAAATTAATTTCTACCATGATTAAATTTAAGAAAATATTAAAAGGAATATTCTTTTCATTTTCAAAATATGGCCAGTTTTTTTTATCAAAAATGTCAAGAGAATATTTTTTTCAATCTAAACATTATTACCGGTATTTACCTCTGTCATTTCTTATGAATGATTTAAAGATTAATTAAAATATTTACAAGGTTATTTTTAAATAAAATTATTTATTTAATATTGGAGTCATTTTTCAATTTTAGAGAATTTATTTCAAAGTGAAAATAATATTTTGGTCAATTAGTCGTCTAAGTGATCTTTCAAACTAATTTTCCATCCAAGATTACATCATTTGATAATAATTATGATTTATTAAGGATATAATCTAATGGATACACCATTATTATTTATCTATATTTCATATCTTTATGATTAAAATATTTTTATTAATATCATTCATTTTTGATAGGTTGTGTTATGATAAAATGATTAAATATTTCTTGAACCCATTTTATTTCCACAAGTTACGATATGATGAAATATTTTTTAAAACAATTTATTCTAATGGGTTTTGATATGATGAATTTTTTATTTTATTGTGTCAAAAAAATTCATGATTATATTTATTTTATGTGTGGTTCCATTATAAACAAACACTGATCAGTTCTAATATAAATCGAGTAGCAGAAGTTCTTCTATAAATATAGGATGGGTCTCTATGTTATAACACTCCAATGAATTAGAAAATGGTGATAACTCATTATTCATTTATTTCATTCTTGAATATAATGCCATTCTCATAGTTTTTATGTTGGATTTAGTTTTCTTGTCTAAAATGTTATATGTGGACCTAGTTTCATGTCTATAAGTTTAAATATAGACAAGGTTTCATATCCATAAGTTTATGTAATGGCATCAGTTCGTGTAATTAAAATAATGAATGAACCTATTTCTTTTTATACATGTTAACAATGTAATAACCATTTATTTTTTCAAAATTTATATTTCTCTTTTATGTAATTGTGGCTTATGTTCTTTGATTTATTTATGATTCATGTCTTATGAACTTCATTTCATTTTTCATTGACTCGTGATTGTGATATTCGTTATGTAGTGTCTGTTTTTAAAATGTTAAGATCATTTTATCATACAATTATTATCTTTTTATTATTATATTATAATTTTCATTTACCATTATATACCTTATTGAGTATAGAATCTCATCCTTTCAAATGTTTCCTTTCACTATATTTTTAGAAAATGTTTTCATTATGCTATGTCTAAGAAGAGTATTACATGAGAAGATATTAATGAGATATTTTGAAGATCTTTCATGAAATAAGAATATTTTATATCATGTATCCAGATATTATTACCCCATATGGTCCTTATGAATTTTTTCATCATATGTTTTCAATATTCATCTAAAAATGAGTACATTTTTTGTATAAATAGTTTAGGTAACTATAGTTTGTATCAGAACAAATGTTTAGTCAAAATTTTGAGATTAGGGTAAGAAAAATCATGTGATATATATAAGGATAAGTCTATATATAATAAAATATATTGTAACTTTGTGGAAGGATGGATCGAATGGATTCCACTAAATTAAATTTCTATCCTAACACTAAAATTTGATGTGGATCGGGAACAGTTGTACCTCAAGGTGAAAACCATAAAAAGGGTGCATGGGGTTCCCATTTAATCATATCTTCAGGCAGTATAACATTATGTTACCTTAATTTAGTTATTTTATGAACATTATATTTTTTCTAATGTTTATGAATTTAAGCATGTTTGAATTTATAGAGTCCAGGTTTTAATATATCAATGGTTTTAGATGGGTTTTCTTTTGCATGAGTTGACTTGGAGGTGTTTTCTGAGTTTTTCTACATGAGGGGGTTGTTTAATATCTAAAGCATAGAAAAACATCCGGAATGAAATTCATGATGTGAATCCATGACCTAGAAGTGGCAATGAAATATATACATTACATCAATACTATTCAATCTATGAATTTCTTTCCTAATATGAAATAGTTAATATCGGGACTTAACCTGATTTGGGGAATTTTTCATTATATATACCACTCAAGATATAAATTTAGTTAATAGAGGATCCAGGACATGAATTATTCATTCCATGTGAGTTTTATCTACTAAAATATTAAATTATTTAATTATTTGTAAATCCTATTCTCTCAAACCCTATGGATAAGAAGGTTATTTTTTAGTGATTCTATCTCATATTGACGTATCTGGTTGGCATTTGTTCTCTATAAAGTTTCATCAATATTATATTGTCCTTCTCTTTACTAATATTATTTGATAGTGTTAGGATATCATGATTCATGATTTATTTATATTTTGATCTTGATTACTTTTATTATATTATTTCTTTGTTGATCTCATACTACTTCAGTCTTTATTGGTGATTCCAATTTTTTGTTTTTTTATCATGTGATTAATGGTTGGGGGTTCCTTATTATTTTTCCCTATAATTTAGAACATAAATTCCTTAACTGATTTTAAATATGTTTTTAAATTTTTTAAAACTCTAGTTTGAGATGATTTCAGTTTGATTTTCCTAAGGGTATGAAAATTATGAAAACGCCTCAATTTCAATGGAATTGAAGTTATTTGGTGTATTTGTTAAAATTGATGGATTGATATGTAATTTTACTTGAAGAAATGATTTAATGATGTACCGTGAGATAAATAGTTAAATTAAAAGATGATTTGAAATGTAATAAATTGATTATACCAAATGATGTGGTTTTGAAAAGACAAACTTATGTGGAAAACTAATTTTTTTTAAATTTATTGTTGAACTAATTTCAAATGATTTATTTTAGCATGATTGTGGGATTGATTGACTGAAGCATATGCGAGATTTGATATTTACTATTTAATTAAGATAAACACACTAGTATCTAACACCCTAAAAATTTATAGATGGTAAAAACTATAATGAAATTTTATTGTGGCATGATTTCCCTGACAGTAAGTTAAGTCATTAAGGATATAGATGAGGGGTGTCTACACCCATTGAGGTGGGATTACTAAATGTGTAGTTTGAAGATCCTATATCAACAAACAAACGTACCATGTATCTTATTACATAGTTCTATGATATTTTTATATAATAATTACATTCCATTAATTATTGAACTCTTTCAATCATACTAACTTTTTTATATGATTTTTTATTTATAATATTCATTTAATCATGTTAGGATATATCTTCCAACCATTTTATTATTAAATCAATTTTTTAAAATATATTTTAAGGTCATTGCATGACTTGTTATATTTAAATTGTAATCATTGATGTTTTATTGTTATGGTATTTGTTATGTAACACATTCTGAGGCACTACTAGAAAGTTTATACCTAATCCTACCTTTGGATTTATCCTTTTTTTATCATTTTCCATGTCCATGTAAACAGAAAGAGCCACCTAGAGGTGGTGGATTTTCTTGATACTTGGTAATCAGAGTGATGAAATAGACTTGTGAATATTTGATCCAGTATTGTATGGGATTTAATAGATATTAAATTGGTTGAGGTTGTGTCATTTGATGGTTTGATATTTGGGTATTGTGTTACCTATTTGAATCGAGTAGTTTTTCCTTGTGGAGTGTTGATCATACTAAATTGTATAATTTTTCTTCCATTGTTTGGGTCGAAATCATTCCTTGTTTGTTATTTTATGATGCCCGGTCATAGTTGATAACCTATGGGGATTAGAAATTACCTTCATGCTATGTCAAGACTATCTCAGGTATTATAATTATTTGGAATCCAAGAGGGATAAGGAAAATGTTATATCAAAGGAACATGTTTGGTTGTACACATTTCCTTTGTGTTATTATATAGTTGGTTTTTCTATTAGATATGATGTGGGATTGTTGGTACAAAGGAGGTTTTTATATGTGAGTGTCTGGATAGCTCTCATCACAATGGTCATTAAAGAACCATGTGTTGTTGGGAAAACTATCTTTGAGGAATATTTTCATCTATTTTCTATGAATTTCCATGATTTTTATGACTATGGTGAAATCCTAATATTGGATTATGCTTCATGGAATCTATATTCAAGTACTAATTATTTAATTATTTAACCTATTTATCCTTGGTTATTCATTCGGTGTTCTCTATTCATGTTTTTTATCTTCATGACTATAATGATAAATTTCAATCAAACATATGAGGAAGTGTTTGATTAACCATAGTAGGGAAATACTCTAGTTTACCATAATCATTTTGAGATAGTGGTGCACACTATTAATGCCCTATGAAATGTACCTTCACCCATTCCCATTCATGATCCAGAAGTGGAGCCTAATAAGAATGGATATAGAGATCATTTTAAAGATAATATTCTTCAGAAACCACCAGTATTTCAAGGATAGAATGATACCCAATAGGTGAAATAGTTTTACAAATAGATTAATTTTTTTTGAGTTAATGAAATTTAATGAAGATATAAATTTGAAATTTTGTACCTTTAAGCAAGATATCCCTTTGTAAAGGTAGTGGGATATGATGGTGATGATGAAGAAGTACGAGGGCTTGGAATGGAAGGAAATTATATTAATTTTCAAATATTATTAACATCTATAATCATGGTTTTTGTAAAATGATGTTGATTTTATCGACCACCATTTGGGTGACATGACTATGATACAGTATGTGATCCATTTTTCTGACCTTTTATAGTTTTACCTTGAGGTTGTTCCTAAGGTGAATATGAGGGCTCAATTTTTTGAGACTGGTCTCTAACTTGAAATATGATAACATTATTTATTTTTTAATATCAACTCATATAATAATGTGATGGATAGAGTGTTGATGGATGATCTTGACTGCCATGGTATTTCATGGTTTGAAAGAGTTCCTTTCTCTCCTAGTGGATATTATGTGAGTTTCATTAAATAAAATAGAATGTGTGATGAGTTTCATAGTTTTTCTATATAGAAATCATCATATGAAAATCCTATGATTCCTAGAATATTCCCACAATCATACTTTCAGTATCTCAAGTTTGGGCATTCAAATCAGGTTTTTACAATGAGACTAATGATGTATATTTCTATTGATCTCTCTAGACATCTACAAATGTTCTACCATATATTTTTTACTCTTTTGTGTAGCACGGTATAATTATAAGCTAAAAGTAATAAATTTCAAGTATATCTTCCATATTAAAAAGTTTTTATGCACATGCACTTGGAATATAGCCTATTCATTCAATGGAACAGTGTCTAGTAGGAGATGATGTGGGTCCAGTGACTGTGAGAGGTATCACCACTATAGATTCATTATTAAAGACTTCTTTATTTGGAATTTTTGAATCTCACTATTTAATTTTACCCTATGGAATGAAACTAAAAAACCATTCTATTGATCATTTTCACATGGGATGGATATTATTAACTCTCTTAGAATGATGTGAGTGAAGGGTAATTGATGTCCTAAATGTGTTTTCCCTTTTTCATATAATGAGCTTACCAATAGTTTTATAGTTCTCAATAGGAAATCTCTTGATGACATTTTTGAACGGATTATATGAAATCTCATAATTCATGGATTTAATTTTACCTTTAATGGGTATCCATTAATATTTCATATGGTGTGTGAAATTTTTTAGGGTGAATGGGACCCAACGTTGATTAGTGTCAAGCCTAATTTTCTCAAGTTGGGATGGGTAATATTAGTTTTTTTCTTCTATCTTATATAAAGAATATTTGAGTGATGATCCCCCTCCAGTTATTGCCTAGATTCATAGAATTATATATTATGATTTGAATGTATTTACATATGTTAGAGTGGAGAATTTTTTATTAATAAAGTACTTGGTAATCTGTTAATGTCTATTACTTTTTACTATATAGAACTAGTGAAGTTGAGTTAGTTGAAATATAAATTATATGAGATACGCCATTGTTTTTAACCTTGGGTAGCACCTATTCGAATTCTGAATAAGTATGATTTAATACTAAAATTATGTTTTCATTACTGAAAAATAAATAAATAAATAATGGAGAACAAGTATCTATTACCATGGATTGATTATATTTTAACAATTTGAGACAACTGATATGGATCTCAAGTATTTATCTTCGATCTTGTTACCACCACTAGAGAATAAATGATTTTAACATTTTGAAAACTATCTTTAAGAGTATGTATATCCATTATGAGTTTCTTTATATTACATTTGGAGTAACTAATTCTCCCTCATATTTAATTGGTTCAATCAGAATGATATTTATTGTGCACCTTGACACATTAATGATGATATTTGTAGATGACATCCTGTTTTACACTCATACTACCGAGGATCATATGTGTAATTATGGATCAAAACTTGAAATATTTGTAAATAATTGATTTAACACAATTCTTTAAAAAGATAATATTAAGGTTTGGGAAATGATGTTTTCGGGACACATGGTCTCAGAAAAATGGTATTTCAGTTGATCTTGAGAAGGTGAAAGCTGGTTTGACACAAGGTAAGCTATGTAATGTTTCTGAGATTGGGATTATCTTGGGTTTGGAGGTATGATACCATAGATTCATCCAATATTTCTGAATTTAGGATTCTATGATTTTTATATCACTTTGAAAGGAGTAATTTTCATATGGGATGAGAAATTTTAGTGACATTTTTTGGAGTTGAAATGTCTTTTTAATTCTATAATGATGTTTACTCTTGCCTAAGACGGGTTGTGCTATGTGGGATTTTGTGATACATTATGTTTGATATTGATATTTTTACTCATTTAGTTTGATGAAATGGTATCCAATAGTTCTATAAAGCAACTAAAACTCTATAATAATTAATTGATCCCTGATCTCAAACTCATATATGTGAGGCCGGCTCTTAATATTTGCAAACCTTACCTTTAAGAGGAATGGTTTAACATTTATCTCAACCTAAAAGGTACAAGATATATAATTGCTCAAAACTATTAAAATAATAGACTAAAATTTTCGGTGGAGTACCTAAATTCTTTTGATTTAAACCTTTAATATTTGTAACATCCAATGTTATTAAAATGAAACACTATGTTCGGTAGTGTACATGATATGTCAGATCGAGAATAAGTGAACATCTAAATATTATTATTTAAGTGTTGATATAATAACATAGTTGTTAGAATATATAAAATTAATTAGATTAGCTGAATTATAAAAATACAGTTTACACAATTATATATAATTATTTTTACCAATTATTTATTTATAAATTAAAATAAAACCATTATGAAAATAAAAAAACATTTCTAAAAAGAACCATTAAAATAGAAAAAATTGTGTTTATAAAATATTCAAATACCTATATTGGGATTATAATAATGAATTTCATATTCAATGTAATTATTAACATTAATATTATGTCTTTTCTTGAAATGATATAATAATTAATCCAATTTTACATATAAAAGGTGTATTTTTCAAAAACATGTTTCACCCCTTTTGATGGAAAAGAAGTTTTAAATATTGTTTTTGACCCACATATAAATTATATTTGACGAAAGAAACTACACCATTAAAAGATAAATAAAAAATTTACTTTGGTTTATTTTTTTTTTAGATATGTTTCATGATTTGGTGAATAGTAAAAATAGAAAATTTTATTTGAAAATAGCTCTTTCATCTAAATAATTTATAGTGATTAATTAATTTTCTTATTAGTTTTAATTTTTAGTTAGTTATGTTCTAAATAATTTAATACAATTTTATTCATTATAATAAATTTCACATAGAATTTGGATATAAAAAAATTTCTATCTTTAGAAGGGTATAAATTTAAAAACATGTTTTCTAACTCCATCAATGAGATTAGTTTTTAATTAAGTTTATCAAATATTGTGCTATTAATTTTGATAAATGGATAGAAGATCAAGAATCAGAATTTCAAATTTTATTAAATATTTCCATTTTAATTTTTTCCTAATATGATTGGTAAACATATTAATTCTATTATAATGATTAAGGGTTAATCATGTAAATAATGGTAAAAATGATATTATAAATATTAGATAATGACCCTGTCACTCACAAATATTTCACTTGATGAGTATTTAACATAAATTATATTTATTTTATAGTTCATGGACAATTTTTTGTTTTTTTGAGGATATTATAAATTTTATAATATAATATTCAAAGATGAGTCAAACTCTCCACACTCTTGTTTTTAACAACTGAATATTTTTAATATTGTGATATATAAAAGATATGTTTGACTATAAATTTTATTTTTATTTATAAAATATTTTTCATAATGATAAAAAATTATTTTTAAATTTTATTGAGGAAATAATTACATTAAATAATTACATGATGATGATGCAGAAATTGATTAATTAAATGAAATATCAAATAAAAGATATTTCAAGTATTAAAATATATATTATTTTAATTCATTAGTGTCATACATGAATTTTCTAGAATATATTGACATATTAGGAATGTACTAAAATTTTTAGTTTGAGGATATCTTCTTTATTTTATATTTCTAAAAAGAAAAGTAATAAGTACTGTCAAAATTGACTTTAATGTAATTTTAAAAGAAATAAAATTTTATTAAATGACATAAAATTCAGAAAAATATAAAATTCATAAAAATAATTTTTTTAAGGTTTATAAGATAATATATGATTCATTTATTCATAATTTGTCTTATTATATTAAATATATTAACCTTCATATAGTAAATCACATGTTGTCACCATAATATTTAATGAGGTTAAATAAGAGTAAAATACAATAGATAAGGATAAAAATAGTTAAAACATGTTTAATTTTAATGGAATTAATTTTTTGTGATCCCAAATCCTCATATATTCTAAATAAACGATTTTTATACATTTATATTAGAAAAATAATTTATATTAATTTATTATTTTGAGTAATTTGAAGAGTCCCCCTCCCCTCTCTTATAAAAGGGATCCTATGTTTCTCTTTTCTTCACACTTGATAACCAATTTGGAAAATCCAATATCATCCCAAAACCTTCCCTATAATCCCTCTCACATTCTATATCTCTTATTTTTGGTATACCACCATTATAATTGGTCCTAAGGTGTTACAAAATGGATATCTTCCGAAGAAGATGTATCATTTTAAATCAATTGTTTCTCTTTTATTTCTTCTTCCAACTCCCTCAAACATTATGAAAACAAGATAAAATAAAAAATATAGTATCATAAATATAATGACATGGTATTAGTTTATAATCATGACCTAAATAAATCTACACATTCATCAAATGATAAAATATGTTTTTGTTCTTATGTATGGAGGACTACCGGCTCGCAAACCAATAAAATTCATTTTCCATCTCCATCCCTCAAGTATGGTTATAATGATGAAATTATGTTTTATATATGATATCTATGAAATATTTAAAATTATCAAAATAAAATATATCATTTTTCTTACATTTCCATGAAAAAAATATGATAATGTCGGTCAAGCGTACGTGTTGACTATCACCTCCACACAATTATGTTATTAGATTTTCATCACCAAATCATATGGAAGACATTTATGTGTATATTTAAATTATTAATATTATATTAATTATATTATTATCATTATTTAATGATAAGATATTAATTAACTTCTTTTCCATAATTATCATTGAAAAATTAAAATTTTACTTAGGCGTATGTATGGCGTTTTATCTCAATGATTGTAACATAGTTAAATTTTCATAACCAAATTTAATGAATGGATTAAAAGAAATATATATACAAAATAATGTTTAATATTTAATTAATTTTATTTTATAGATGATATATTAAATACCAATTTTATAATTGACATCATATGAACATAATTTTAGACTCATGTATCTAATATCGTCAAAACATCTAATGTGAACATAAATAATTACCTAATTGTTTATACATGTTAATAATTGATATGAAATTAAAAATAAAATTGAAATGTTTTGTAGTGAATGTACATAATTATACCTTGTTGATTTTCTAAAAAGATAATGAATGTTTGTGATGAGTCAGACTCATGTTAAAGGACATTTTATCTAAATAAACCGTATGGTAAATGTTTTAATGATTTATTTTCTAAATCATTCTATTTCATATCACTAATTTTAAAATGATTTTTATGAATTTATTATTATGAACAATATTTATTTCAAATAAATTAATTTTTTAATTTCTCTCAAAAAAATTCAAAATGGAAACTTTTTAAGGATTTATGTAGAGGATTTCTTTTAAGAACCCTAATTTTATAGTTGCTTTTTAAAATCATTTTACAAAATTTAAAAGGAATGTTTTTATAATATATAATGAATGAGTGGTTTTTTCTACATTATTGATTCCTTATTACTTTAATGTTTATTTATATATTTTTATAGTTCTTTTTGTATTAAATAATTTTTTTTATTATTTGCACATATTTTATATTTTAAAAGTGTTTTTGATAAGAAAAGTGTATTTTGAAATCTGGATGCCTTTCTCTCCTGGGCTTAAAATAGATTTCAATTGTTTTATTGATTATATTTTCATTATAAATTATTTATTATGGGTTTTCCTATTATAGCTTGAGATATAATGGTATGATCCCCAATATAGCTTAAACCGTGATGGTATGATTCAAATCATATCTCAATATAGGACAAGTGAGTGACATTATAGCTCTCTAATGCATTGGGTAATCCAGAGAATGAATTCAATCATTTGGTTATTCCATTTGAATGGTTGAATGAAAGACTGATATGGTACAGATTTCCCAAGGAACTTCCATTATTATTCTATTCTTGCTAAAGATTTCTTTATAAAATGTTTTTAATGGGTTTTCATGTTTTCACAGGACAACAAATTTAATATATTTATGTCCCTTACTGAGATGTTTTTCACTCATCAAATTTTTTAAATTGTTTTTTACATGTTTTAAGGAGGTGGAATGAAAAGGATGAGATCATGGGTATAGTTTTGAATATTATTCATAAAGAGAAATTATGTTATATTTTGAAGAGTTTTATATTATATAAAAAATGGATATTGAGTGTAAGTGTCCACTTGTCCTGAATGGATTTATTTTGTAATATTTTTTCATAATTGTATACAACACTAAACTGAAAATAACCTCAAATGTGAATTCGTGTTTAAAAACTCTATAATATGTAATGTATAAGGTCGTGTCTTTATGGTTGGTATCCAATGAATTTTTAGACAATTTTAGAGATTATAATATTTTCTTAAGAGTTGTAGATATCATCATGGGGTTATAATTTTAAGATTGATCATAAATTTAGTGTCTTAGAAACCATTTTGAGTTATTTTATTATGATATTTTGAGGTGATTAATGATATATTTGGGGATTTTATTTAGAAGGGTAACCGAAATTTTTATTAATGATTTAATATTAAAATTATTTTATAAATTCTATGGGTGTTTCTTTATTTTAACGTGAAATAATTCATTCAATGTTTTAAGGATGATAATTTCTATAGATGAAGTGTTATTTAATTAAATGGAACGATAAGGATATCACATATCCTTATTTTCCCTTCTAGATTATTTATTCATCTTCATCACAATAAAATCTTCTTTATATGATGTTGACATATTTTTGAGCATACAAATCACATGAAAGAAACTATTTGATCTAAAAACACTTTCTCATTTATAAAAAAATTATATAGATCGTAGTATTTATAATATTTAATTTCAATGACTAGACCCATCCACATTATTAGACATGAGGAATACAGCCTTGTTCTGGAAGATTTTTATTTCGGATATTGGTACTAAATTTTGAATGATATGTGGAATATAAATAACCTAAAAGAAGGCCCTAACGTCTAGATTTATGGTTAGAAATATTTTCGAAGTGTTATTGAAAAATCATACGGAAAAAATTCATATCATGATTATATAATTAAAAAATTAATTGTTTATGTATTGAAATATTATATAGTGGCATTTCAGCAATATTTTGGGTGATATTATTTTGTTTTTGATAAATTCACGAGGTATATGGATGCCTTATTATTATGATATTAAAATGTTTAATTGAGGAATAATTCCTTTAAATTTTGTGGAAATAATTTTAAATATTTTGGTAGCCTTTATAGTTTATTTTATATCTAATTTCTAAGTAATTTTGTGTTATTACATTTTGGGATGAAAAATCAAAAGTATGAGATAAAATTTAATGTTAAAAATTTATCTCTAAAGAAGAGTTTATTTCACTATGATTTTTATAATAATTATAAATTTTTAGAAATGTACAGCCCATAGATTGTGCGATAACTCATCGTGTCTCACCTGTCTTCCAGTTTACAACCCATAATTGAATGAAGACAAGGGTTCATATCTTACAACTGGCCTACGTGAAGTACCAGCTAGTCTTAATTTTTTTTAGTTAAATTACTTTATTGATTAATAATATATTGATTTTTGTAAAATATGATTTATCAATTAAAAATAAAATTATGTTTAGAAAATGATTTGGTGATCAAGTGATTAATGTTATTTTAGAAGAAATTCACTATTTTCATAATCATATAAGATTATGGTAAATATAATACAATGGTATTTTATTTGAAGAGTAAATGTTTAATAATAAATTGGAAAAAACTACAATTTTATTGAGGATGTAGGGTGATTCTGGTTATTTAAGAAAATTAGTAGCATAACATAGATATTATATGATTTTGGAAATTAAGTTTATGGTATGATAGTTTTAGAGACATTTAATTTATTGGGTAATGAAATATAATATTAGAATTATATTTCATTAAATCCTATTAATTTTTGGGTTTAAATATTAGTCATGAACATTTTTGAGGAATTTTAAGGACATATATTTTTTGAAAAGTCTAGGTGGTACATGGGTATTGCAATTGAATTTTGGAGATTAAATTTTTGTTTTGCTTTTATCAAGTTTAATTATTTTTTGAGACTTATTTTATCATTCACAAACCATTTTTCCATTTTTTAATTTATAAATACCCAAGAAATACATAGTTATACTTTAGTGGTTTTATTTATCTATAATAGTTGATTCTAATGCTTTAGGCATGGAAAATCATCTTAAATACTCATTTCATTGAGAAATAAGATGCGTTTGTCATGTAAATTGATTAAAGTATGATGTTATACTTCTAAAGTAAGTATATTTATATTATTTCATAATCCAAGTATTAAAATAATTCCTCAACTCTATAAAAAATATCTAAAAATAGAAACAACTTATCCATGTACTTTTCTTATTAAGAAATCAATGACCTTTTAACCCATTATAGATTTATGCTTTTGTGTGGGATAACATTATAATGGATCTTTTCTATATCCAATTAGAACTTGATATTTAGTTTTATCTTTCATTTCCATGTTTTCATACCAAAAATCCAATATTTTTTATCTTAGGTGACCTTCATACTTCCCATATTCCCTTTTCAAGTGGATGTTTTATTGGCCCTTTGTTATTTTCTATTTAAAGATACATATTTTGAAAAGTAAAACAATAGCTACCAATATCATATTCATATTTCATTTATGGAATTAATTAAACGGTATAATTTTACATCATGAGTTTTCAAAAGGAAACACTATGTTTGATAGCGTACATGATAAGTCACATCGAGATTAAGAGATGAAATAAATATTATTATTTAAATTTTATGATCATAACATAGATGTTTAAATGGAGGGAATGAAAATTATTAACATATTTATAAAAATATAGTATACACATATATATATAATTAATTATTTGGTTACCAATTAAATTTACATTAATTTAAAACCCTTTGGAAAATAAAAATAAATACTTTCTAAAAACTATCTAAATGCAAAAAGTTGGGTTAATTAATTAATCAAATCAAAATATTATTATTTTATTAATGAAATAAATGTTCAATATTGTTTTTAAAATTCATCGTATTTGTTTTCTACATGTGATATAATAATGAATCTAATTGTATGCATTAAATTAGAATTTGTCAAAAAAGAGTGGTTTATCACCATTTGATGACACACTTGTTTTAAATATTATGTTCTGAAACTTATATATATAAGATTTAAAAATATAAACTTCTTATTTGAAATAAAAATATAAAAAATAATTCGGTTTTTTTTTTGGTATTTTAATTATAAGATTCATGTTTTAATGAATACTGAAAATTACTAAATTTTAATTGAAAATAGCCCTTTATTCAAAATAATTTATAGTGTTGAATTATATTTTTTGATAGTTTTAAAGTATAATTTGATTAATTTTATATAATTTAATCCAATTTAGGTCATTTTGATCTATTTCAAATTGATGTTTGATATAAAAACATTTCAATCTTTTTGAAATTTTTTACATGAAAAATATGTTTTCTCATTTCATTAAAGGGGTTAATTTTAACTTAATTTTACCCAATTATGTATTATAAATTTTGATAAATGGATTAAATATTTGGAATCATAGTTTAAAAATTATTAAATAGGTCCCTTTTTTTATGACCAATATTAATAGTAAATTTAATTATTTTATTACCAAAATTGTGGGTAAATTCAGTAATTAGGGGTAACCATTATACCATAAGAATTAGAAAATGAATATAACACATTACCAATATTTAATGGATGATTATTTTTCATTTATATTGATTAAATCATTAGTTATTTGACAATTTATGTCCTTTGGGATGATATTATGACTTTAATAATATTTTATTCAAAGAAGAGTCAAACTTGACACACTCTTGTTTTTAACATGTGAAATATTTTTAATATTAGATAATATATGGGATTTGTTTATTATAATTAATATTATTAAATATAAAATATTTATATTGATTATGGAAATTTGTTTTTAATTTTTATTTTAAATCAATTTCCTTAAATATTTACACAATAATGATGGAGAAATTGTTTAATTAATAGAAATATGAAATAAATGATATTAAAAATACTACCATTAAATTTATTGGAGACAATTATTCACATCCACGATTTTCATATACTCCCTTGACAAGTTTGGGATCTGTAAAAATAGTTTTTTGGGGGATATATGGGGTTTTTTATATTTTTAAAAATTCACATAATGATTAGTGTCAAATTTAAATTTAGTAATATTTTAATATAAATAAGATTTTATAAAAGGATATAAAATTCATAAAAATATAAACATTAGATAACAGATTTTTAATTGGTTTAATTGATCATCCATGATTATTTTCTGGTTCTTTTGGAATTTTATAGTAACTACATTAACCTTCAACAAATAAAAACACATGTTGTCATGGTAAGAGTTATAATATGTTGGATAAGGTTTAAATCCAAATGATAAGGATTAAAAAATTTCATTACATGTATAATTTTATTTGGATGAATTTATTTCAAAACAATAGCTAAATATATATTAAATAAATTAGTTTTCCAAAAATTTGATTATAAAATTAATTTAAAGTTTTAAGGAATTATAAGTGTTCCCCTCCCCACTATTATAAAAGATTACCACTTATTGTCTTATATTAACACCTAAAAACCTACTTGGATAAGAAAATATCTACACATTCCCCTTCCTATAATCCCTCACCACTTTCAAGAACTCATATTTTTGAAATTAAAATTTCCTTATTGGTCATAAGGTGTTATGAAAAAAAGTGATTTCTCAAAGAACACGTCTCATTTTTAATCTATTATATCTATTTTATTTAATCATTAACATCCCTCAAACTTTATCCAACTATGATAAAATAATATATCTAGTATAAAATATATACATATATGTTATTATGTTAGTATCATGACCTAAATCAATCCAAACATCCATGAAATTTGAAAATAATTTATCATTCATTTGTACAGAAGACTGCTGCCACACAAGCTGATGATATTAATTTTCCAATACCATTTATAAAGACAATTTATAATGATGTAATTAATTTTTATATATGATATTAATGAAATATTTATCATTATAAAAATATAATATAGCCTTTTTTATTTCTTTTATATACATATCAAAATGATAATGTCATCCCTGCGTACGTGTGAACTATCACCTCCATAGAGTGATGTGATTTGTTTTTCATCACCACATTATATAGATTATATGTATAATTATATTAAAATGTTATATATAATATTAATGATATCATTATCATTTTGAAAAGATAAAAAAAATTCATTCCATAGTGATTATAGAAAAATGAAAATGTAACTCTTCTTTACATAGGGCCTATCATCTCTATGAATGTAACATCTTTTATTTTTGACTTTTATATTTAATGAATGGGTTTATAATTTTTCAATTTTAATAATATTTATCATTAATTCTTGAATATTAATATATAGAACATTTAATAATGTTAAGTTTTACTATAGAGATCATATCAACATAATTTTGAGATCAAGTACCAAATTTCTTCAAAACATCTCACGTGAAAATAAATAGTTAAGAAACTATTTTGACATGTTAATAAGGGATATAAAATGAATAATAAACATGAATAATGTTATAAATAATTTATATAATTAATCGATGTTTATTATTCTATAAGATAATGAATGTATGTGACGAGTTAGACACAAGGTAATTGTATTTTTATCTATATTAACATTATTTCAAATATTTTAAATATTTATTTTCTAAATATTTCTATTTTATTACAATTTTATAAAATTATTTTTTAATAATTTTTTAATGTGGAAATGAATGTTTTAAAAAAATTAAATTTTAGGATTTCTCTCAATTGTTTTCAAAATACACTCATTTTAATGTTTTCTGTAAGGTATATTTTTTAAATACACTTTTTATGTATCCTTTTTTAATTATTTTTACAAAATTCCAATAGAATGTTTTTTAACTTATACACTATAAGATATTTCTCCCTCTTTTGTAACACATTATTTCTTTAATGTCTTCTTTATATTTTTTGAATGTTCTATTAAATTAAATTTGTTTCAGTATTATGTTTGCTATTTTCTTATTTTAAAAGTTATTTTTACAAGAAAAGTGTATTTTGATATCTAGTAGTGTTTTTATCATGGTTTTAATATTTTTATAGTCGTGTTTATTCAGGATATGTTCCTTGGAAATTTTTTATGGTTTGATCTCATTATAACTCATGATATGACAGTTTGATCCACATTATAGCTCATGATATGGCTGGTTGATCCCCATTATATCTCATGATATGAAAAGTGAGCCCTATTATACCTCTCTAATGCATTTCACCCTATAGAGATTGAAGTCGAAAATTTGGAAATTCTATTTTTAAAGGTTAATGTAAGAGTGATATGGTAATGGTTTCATAATACAACTACAGTTTTTCTATGTTTTCTAATGAGTTTTTTATGAAAAAAAAAATTTTGTTATCATTAGAGTAACGACTTACATTATTTATCTTCATTATTGAGATGTTTGTGCTCATATTATGTTTTAAAATGCATTCAATAGATATTACAGAAAAGTGAGGAATAACATGAGATCAAGGGGATAATTTTGAAAATTTTATATAAATAGAAAACTTGTGTTCATTTAAAGTATCTAATATTGTAGAAAAATTGGATACTCACAATAAAATATATTTATTAAAAAAACTGTTTAGGAAAAGTGACAAACCATAGCAGTTCTACAAAGTATGTTAGTAGTAGTAAGAGAAAATGAAGTTTTTAAAAATGGTCTCGAATTATTGGAGTCTCTTACCCTGTATAGCCTCTAGTAATGTGCCTTTAGCTTCATGTTTGGATCATCTCGGAGAGGACATTCAAAATTATTAGTAAATGTACCCGAGGTTGTAATGTATACATATGCATTGATAGTTTCCTTATTTAATCCTCATGAATGAATTTTACCTTGTTTATTGTCCCAAGATATTTTTTCTTTATTAACATTCACACATATTTATATTTCAAGGATTCTATCCTACTTATACTATTTGATTATCAGATGGATTAGATCTAATTGCATTTATTCTTTGTAAAGAAAAGGAAGAACCTGATGTTTTCCTTATCATGTTCCCTCTCTATCTTCTATGGGACCTTCCACCATTCCTTTTGTACCACCAACCCTTTCCTATGATCTTCAAATTTACCATTTTTAATGGTTCAGCTTCCCTTACCTTCATTATCATGGATTGATGTTCCTGTAATTTTTTTCCTTGTATCTATTGGAATACCTAGTTTCTATTAACTTAGGTAGCTGAGAGTAGTCTTTCCTACCTTGATCTATTTTCTTTATAACCACAATACATCCCCCACATCTTGATTACCATTCCGTACATTTTTCATTCAAGTTATATAAATCCCTTTATCAAAAGATTATGTCACATTGTCAACTAAAATGTTATTATCTTCCTCTCATTCATAGTATGCCTCAAAACAATCTAGGACCCCTATGAAATTTTCAACTAGTATGGGTAATTGCATCTAACCTGGACTTTCCACAACCAATAAAGAAAAATGGTTACATAGATTAATTCATTGACTAATGATTTTTAGTCATTATATATTTCCCTTAAAATTCAGAAGGAATCCCTATCTGTTATCACCAAGAGAGACACCATTTGGTGCCTTTTGGCATAGCTCCTCAGGATTGGCAGAATTACCTATACACACATCCTCTAGACCTGGATCCACACAAGTAGGTTCTTTCAACTTCTCCACTCGTGTAGTGAACTAAATTTATACCCACAAAATACAAAGTCCAATTTCAGGTAGGAAAAAACATCCACCAACTTAGGATTTTTATCCTTTGACCACGCCACAAACTGTGTGAAATCAGGTGTTGACCAAAACTATGTTTCAAATTGGTTAAAAATTATCGTAGTTTAATCATATGGTAATACATCGTAAATATCCTTCTGGAAAGTCCTTGAATAATCCATTCCAATATCATAATGGGTATCATCCCTTACCCTCAACACATGCACCTACCTAAAACGTCTCACACACCTATAGAAAGAAACTAAATGCCCAAGATGAACAAAGGACGTACATAAATCTATCCATGGTTCATTGATTACTTATTGGTTACACCAAAAGTCATACATAACTATAATACTCACCCAATCCACTGGTGTGTTAGAATCATTAACCTCCCCAAAAAATATTTGGGGTAATTTTGATTACTCGCTATGTCAGTTCCAATGTAGGATCAAAAGAAAAAAACGACAAGGTTACCAAGGAGACCAAAATAATGGGATTTTGAATGGGATGAAGATGACATTAGAGACTAACCCAAATCACTATAACCAAGGTTTATTTCGTCATATGTAAATTGAAGGTCCACCCGAAAAAAAACCAACTATTGAATTTTCATGGACATTTGGACTAAAAAGTAATCAAATCCTACAATATTGAAATCTTGATCATTATGTTCCTTTTTCAAGAATTCCTACCACCTCTTATATTTAAATACCCCCAGATTGAAAGACAAATAAATCAAATGAAACTACTAATGGTCGATAGTTTTAGAAAAGAGGCACCAGGGTTAAATTGAAAAGATCTTAAGCATAGGTGAAATCCAATGGTGAGATTGATATATAAGGAAACAATTCATATAGATCTGGGGCTTCTAGTAAAATATAGATAACCTGAAATAATGGGGGATATTCGGGGTTTGAAAAAGGGAGAAATGAGAAAAATATTTCCTTTGGAGAAGAAAATATAGGAGTAACTCCCCCTCCATAGAGGAGGGGGAGCTAGGATCACTCACATTTAATTCATAGGCATCTCCTAGAGCACCACTATTGAATAAGGAGAATCGATCATTGATACTGATTATATGTGTCCACATGTAATGTTTGGGTTTATTTTTAAGTGTTTGTCCTAATTATGTAAAACACTAATCTTTTAATATCCTCAAATATGAATTCTAGTTAAAAAACACTCTAATATTCAATTTTTAAGGATGGGTAATTATACTACACCCTAGGAATGGGGAATGTCATTGTTGAAGCATTGAATAGGAAAATTATAACACATTCCACGAAACAATCCTCATAAGAGTGGAATTGAATGGATTTATTTTCATATATTAAATTAGGAATCCAAGAGATTGAGTGTGTATACATTTTTTGAGCATATAATTGACCTTCTCTCATCCTAAGATGATTCTTCATGTTCAATATCTTGATGATGAATTCTATGGTATTAGGGAATCTATTTTTTTTTGGGACACCATTGTTGAGTTCTTGTTCTCTTTAAATGGATCCCATTGCTTTCTAAACATGTTTTTTATAATATTTCGTACAAGAAGGGATTTTATGGGGTTTTCGTAGATCATAATGGTTTGTTCTCCTAAGATCCAAGAAGATGTTCTTTGGTAGGAGGCGTTAATTCTTGTGTAATAGTATGAGGTGAGATATCACTGACTTTGTATCTAATTGTTATACCTACTAACAACTCAAAGGTGAGAACTATTGACCTTATTTCATTATTTAGTAACTTGTAGTTCCATCATGGAAATGAGATGATATTTTTTGGATTTTTTGGCTTGGTTTCCTAGTTCCCCTCTAAAAAATAATGTGATATGAGTTATGATTAAAAGGCTAGAAAAAGTTTCTCACATTATTCTAATTCAAGATGAGACCATAGTTGAAGAAATGGGATGTCCCTAATTATAAGATATTGTTAGATACATTGAGTTCTATCTTGGATAGTCTTTTATAGGGATCCTTATTTCAATTCACACATTTTGAAAGGCATACATGAGGCGATGAGATTCATGGTACCTTTGATCATGGTATATCATCTATAGATGTATGGCTATATAGATAACGATATATTAATTCATGAGAAAATGATTGATTCTTTCATTCTTGGTTTTGGTGAAGATTGGGAAGACCATTTCGGATAGGATAATGTTTTCCAAAAATAATTGTTACCATTACTCTATCAAAATGAATCATTTTTTGTCTTTGAATAGTCGACCTTATTGATATCCACTGTACTTCGTAGAGATTAGTGAATCTTGTTTGGTTGTACTATGATAAGTCCAAGTGAAGATGATGAAGATTTTTTTTATTTTCTAGATAACAGTGATGAAATAGAGGTGGTATCAATCCTATATTGATCATCATCAACAACTTCTTAATTTTTCTATTGGTGAACAATTAATTTTGAGAGTTTCTACTTGGTTGGGTCACGGATGTCTTAGAAAACAAGAAAATCATACATAGATGATTGTGGGTCCTTTTGAAACTATTGAGAATGTAAAGAAAATATCTATTGTATTGCACTTCTATAGTAGTTGACATAGATACACAATGTGTTTTATAGATAAAAATTTCTAAAGAATGTTTTTTACCCTTCCACTATCTTGAGTGGAGAAGATTGTTATGTTTCTTCTGATTAATCCATGATTAAGTGTCTAGTCATGATTTTTGATTTGGAAAGAATAGTTATTTATGTGAAGACAATACTTTTGTTCTATCTCCAATGGAATCATGGTTCTGATTATCAAGCTAAATAAGAGTCTTAGGAAATAAATAGAGAGTGTTGGGACCAAGTTGGATGGAGAAGGGAGTTTGAAGATTTAGAATTTAGAGAGTTTTGTCTTTTATTTTCAAATGAAGATAAATCAGTTCACTTTGTAAAGGACTTGAAATCAAACGACGCATTGCTGGTATGTATTTCACGCATATCATGAGTTAAGAGAACTTGTGATGCAAGCCTTATGAAAGAAAGGGGGGGAAATGATGATGTCAGTCATATAAAGTTTTGATTGGAAGGAATGATGCTACTGGAGGATAGGGAAGTTTCAGTTCCCATTGCAACTCTGATGATTCTAAAGCTGATCTATTAAAGGATAAAAATCACGATAGTGGGATTCGTGATAAGAGTAGAATAATGGTTATGGGAAGCAGTGAAGAGAGAAAATGACAAAGCAATGGACAATCTGGGCCTGAAAGAAAAGCACAGTTTAAGGTGGCGTCATTTTCCAGTGTTTGCCAAATTTTAGGGCCTGAAAATCGGGAGATGAAGAAATTTTTTTGGCAATGGATGGAGCATGCAAGATTGAAGATGGATTATATTTTTGCATACAAGGCGTGATTCAAGGTTAGAACATCGAAAAATGATAAAGGCATGGAGTGTGCGGAAATTTAGGCAGGTTGCGTGAAATAAATAAAGTGGCGCACGAAATCGTAGCGGGTTGCGCGAAAAAATCAGCGGGATGCGCGCAAAATAAAAAGCTGGGCGAAATATCTGTGGGCTGCATGAAATAGAGTAATGATGGTTTTTGCACAAAATGTGTTTCGAGATCAGAAGCTCAAAAATTTTCAAAGGCATGAGCTGCAAGAAAAATTGGAACATTGCACGAAATACGATGTCGTGTGAAAGGATGGGTTTTCGTGCAATATGGAATGTGGTGTGGAATTTTGCGCGCAATTGGGGATTCATGCTTAGAATGATGAAAAATGGAAAATCCATGAGGTGCGTAAAATATTGGAGCATTGCGTAAAATGTGAAGTTGCATTAATGATTTTTTACGTGCATGAAGAGGGTTTTACGCACGGAATAGTGGTTTTCACGCGGGGTCCAAAATGCCTATAAATTTGAGGTGACCCCCACTCATTTGCTATTTCCTGACACTTAGAAGATATTCTAAGCTCTGGTGCGCGTAAAATCATACGCTAAGTGAGTTGCGCGATAATAGAGAGGTTTTCGCAAAATAAAGAACATTGCGCGAAAAATTGGGAAGCTGCGTGAAAAGTGAAACATTTCACAAAAAAGGGAAGTTACACGAAAATGTTTTCTAGACCAAAAAGGAATTTTTACATGCAATCCATTTGAATTGTGCGCAAGGCACACTAAAGGCTGCGTGAAATATTTGGGGACTTCGCACGTATTTAGTAGTGCGTAAGAGAGTTCTTACCGGATTCTGGGTAAGAATGTGAAGATTTGTACATTAGAGAATACATCTACTCAATTGTACATAAGCACTGAAACATTTTGTTACCTTATTTGTGCTAAGTGGGAGAACACATACTATATTATTTTTTTCAAAGTGTTTCACGAGTGTAAGGGTATATCCTACTCATTTTATTCCACATCAATGGATTATTTTCTAGTGGATTGTGTGGTACTGGATTGTTTTTGTACAATACCAAGGACGTAGCTACTCTTTTTGAGTAGTGAACCTTGTAAATCTTGTGTTCCTGTGGTTGTCTGTGTTCAGCAAGGAAGAAACTCATTAACAGGAGGTGAATGTTGTTTCAAAAAAGGGAAACTTAAAAGAAAAAGATATCACTGATTAACCCGCTCCCCCTCTCAGTGATACTTGGATCCTAACTGGGAACATCCGAGAGAAGTGGAATCATCTCTTGAATATGGAATCATCTTGAAATGATTTTGGGGAAAAAAATGTTTATAATGGGGCAGTTGTAACATCCCATTACCTTTTATTAGGTATTTATTGAACAATATTTTGGTCTAATTTTTGATTATGTGTGTGTGTTCTATTTAAATTATTTTTGGTATAACTGTTTCAAATGATTTATAGGGAATTATGTGGATTATATTGATATGAAGGTCTTTTCTATGCTTTCCATCATGAACTGTTTGTGTACTATCTGTAGGAAAGATTCACGCTATGAACATATTCATGAATTTAATCATTCACTCGGTAGAATCCATGAAATAGATTCATGAGGTTAATAAATTTCATTACGTTATTTCTTCCATGATGTGATATGGTGATGGGGATTTTTAACCTAATGATATGCATTTTTTTGCTAATATGCAACATTGGATATTCACATAGTTAATTGAGGATACATAGAACCAATTCCTCATTATAAGAGAATTTTTATGTTATCCCTCCTGAAACTATTTCGTTATTTATTAATCCATTTATATTTAACCCTAGGGGATACCCTAGGTTATTATTGGTTGATTCACCTCCTTTTAGATGTATCATTTTAATGTTTGATCTCTAGTGACTTTCCCCACAATAGTTTTCTCCTTCTCTCTACTAACCTTCATTAAAAGTGGCATGATATCAGGATTTTTGATTGAATTGTGTTTTGATATTGATTTATTCTAATCTATGACTTCATATTCAATCTATTTCCCCATAGTTTGTTATTTTAATTTCCCATTATGGGTTTTTTTTAAACAATGTGGTTAATGGTAGGTGGTTTCATTTGAAATTTCCAACGATTGAAATATTAAAATCCATGACTAAATAAAAATTTCTTTTTAAATGACTTAACAACATAATGGTTAGATTATTGATTTTGTATTTTTAAAAGGGTAATGAAATTATTAAATACATATAATTTTAACGAAATTTATATTATTGGGTGGATTTGAGAAAATTCATCACTGGATTTGGAAATTGATTTTATAAATGTTTTTGATTTTGATCTTTGATATATATGACTCAAATAGAAAAAGATTTGAAATGGAATGAATTTATGAAAACCTGTTATTTGGTCTTAAATTGAGAAATGGATGTTGTAAATTGAAATTTGAGAAATTGTATTTTGAACTAATTATAACTGATTGATTTGCTAAAATGAGAATAGAATGTGAAATTTCACATTGGAGAAATTGTATTTTGAAATGATTTAAAATGAATTATTTTCCCATTATTGATTGATTGTTTGACTTGAGAACATGTGATCCTTGGAAGTTAATAGGAAATTTGGAAAATCAAGAAATTATTTGACACCCATGATATGTAATTAAAATGATCACTCTAATATAAACATACTGCAACAATATTTCCTTAATGGGGATTTCAATACTGAAGGTTGGATTTTAGTGTTTTCACTAAACATTGAGATGGGATCACTGATTGAGTAGTGTAAGGATATTATTTTAGAAACTATCATACAACATGGACTATTATATGGTGTTATGAGAGGTTTTTTATATATATGTGCAATGTCCCGGAAATTCCGTATATTTATTTTATTATATTGAATTATTTTGAGACTAACAAATCTGACGATGAATAATTCTGAGGCTCGGAGTGCCTAAAATGATGTGTCATAGTGTTAAGCTTAAAACTGTGTCTGTGAGTAGATTTCTTGAAAATATGGAATAACCCTTAAACGGGTGCCCAAATCTGAAATATGAGGGAACTGTTGCGTTCATTTTGGCGGGATTATCGTAGGAGCGACATATGTTTAGTCGGTGCAGGCCTCCAGTGAGAAAACAATAAAATGGCATAACTATAAATAAAATAATTAAATAAAATTAATTTATTTTCAAATTTATTATAACTCACGAATGGTGACCCAGATTAAAAATCGTAAACCACTTCTGTTCTCATGGCGGTATGCTTTCTTTAGGAAGATTCTAACTTTAGTTGGCGAGGGCCAACAGTGGAAGTTAGTTTTTGGCCACAAATAAAATAATCAAGTTACAATTATTTAATTGTTAAATTCTATAACTCTTAAATGGAAAACCGGATTGGAAATATAAGAGTACTATTGAGCTCATGAGGGTATTCATTCCTTAGGAAGATCCTAACATTGGTTGCCACGTGCCAATAGTGGAAGTTAGTTTTTGGCAGCATATAAAATAATTAGTAAAAAAAATTATTGTTAAATTCTATTACTCTTAAAGGGTAACTTAGATTGGAAATATAAGAGTACAATTGAGCTATTGATGGCATTTTTACCTTAGTTGTATCATAACCTTGACCATCGCAGGTCGAGGGTGAAAATAAATAATTTTTTGACTTATTTTTAGGTACGTTCAGTAAACCTGCAGGCGGCGTTTTCTTTTTTTTTAACCGGTGACTAGATTAAAAATCTACGAGCATAGTTGAATCCATCGCACTGAAATTCAAATAAGGGATGATTAACATAAACCGTAGTTTGTCTCATAAAAAATAATGTTTTTAAAACATTTATGTTAATAATAAAATAACATGGGAATTATTATTTTATTTCTTTGTTTTTCCTACCACCGGTTGAGCGGTGGTGGCGGGGACCACAGAGGTGGTAAAACCTTTAAATATGGGATATTAAATGATGAATTACTCTTTTTTTGTGTAACCACCCCTCTCATAATTAATGTGGAACATTAATTATGTCAATTAATGTTGCACATTAATTACGTCAATTAATTAATCTCATTAATTTCTCCTGCATTACCCACCCTTTTCACCCCTCTATTTAAATGGGGCTTGGAGTAGATTTTTTGACACATATTCATTAATCAAGGATCCTATAGAAAAGTGATAGGACACCTTCCACTGAAAAAGATTGATGATCAGGTTGAAATGAACTGGGAGGGACGAACTTTGGTGGCCTTATTAAAGCGCAGATTCTCATTCCACTACCGCGAAGACTCCAACAATTCTAGAGGAAGGGGATGACTTTTTAATTCAAGAAATTCCCACAATTATTATACTCATTCTTGAATTTTCGGGTGGTCATTGCAGGGGATTTCAATGGGGATATAATTATTTTAATTTGATCTATTAATTATCCTTTCTTATAATAATGCTAATGCCGAGGGCGCGGGCTGAGCAGACATGGCCCGGAACCTCTGCCACGTGATTTTCATTACGTTGAACTGAGTCGTTTTGTTCCAACATGATGGAACCTTGAAACTGAGTGGCATGAAATGACGGTGGCATCCTGGGATTACCGTAGGTGTGTTTGGAAGGAAGAACAGACCAACGGAGCTCACCTGGTGGCCCGTAGAAGATTCACTGGCATGACACATGCGACCGGCGCTCGCCTTCCGCTGAGGTGGGCGGTGAAAGATCTAAGGGGTGGCCGACATGGGCCGACCGTGCTGATGGTGAGAAGGCATGCCATCACGTTCTAAAGGGGGAAGAAGTGCCGTCAAATCCATGGCAGAAGACAAGGGACCTGCTCTCTACGGGTCCCACATACACTCGAGTGATTCCACGTGGCGCCACCGCTTAAATGAACCGAATGGTTCCTTTTGAGATGTTTGGCAGGCAGACCAAGCGACCCTTGTGTGGGTCGCACAAGGAAATGGGTCAGACCGATCGGCAGTCTATCTGGAGCCCAATGCAGTCGAGCCCAACTAAGCAGGTTCAGGCTGGGTCGGTCCGACGGGGTAGGACCGGACCCGGACCCCTCTCGGGCTGAGTTACACTTAAGAGACAATATTTTGCGAACTTGAAGTCCATTAGATGAACCATATAGGGTGATATGATCCTTGGAGAGAGATGCTCCATTTGAGATACACCACGAGTGTTTGAGAGAAAGTTGAAGTACGGTCAAGTTGGATCAACCCTGAAACCAACCAAGTCCTCATCACTAAAATGCCTATAACATACAGACTGAACATCTGGTTGACGCGCCATCTATTACGTTGGAAGCCTATTGACGTGATGGGTCATTGGGTTATATATTAGTGAAACCAAGTCCAAGTTGAAATAAGACCAATGTCTTAAGAAGCAGTTCTCTCAGAATCAAATGTACTATAAGTGCAAATCCAATGGCTGGAAGTGAGGTAGAGGATGGAGATAGATCATATGAAGGTTTTTACCGAGCGATCTTATGTGGATCAGGACATAGTGATCCTGTGTGGATCAACGTCATACCGATCATTTATTGGTCATATCCTGTGTGGGTCATTGCTCAATGATCTTGTGTGGGTCAGCACATACAGATCATGTGTGGTTCAGATCCTATGTGGGTCAGTGCTCTGCTATCCTATGTGGGTTAGCACATATCGATCATGTGTGGGTCTTGCAGGTGGTAGTATCTATCAATTCCGGTAAGTTTGGATGCTATGTGGATCTTTTAGGGGTTATTACCAATCCATCTTCTATGGGTCAGACTTCATATGGTCGACAATAGTGCCTTTTGACAAAATAAGATGATTGAACATTATGACTAATTATCTATACAATAGTGTTGTACATAAACCTAGTTTGAGATGAGTCTTTTTCTTTGTGCCTTTTTATTGAGATTATGCTTGTGATTTTTCCTTTGTGGAAATCGGAGAGACCATCGGTGGTCTTGGGGTCCCTACCTGTTTTTTTGGACTTACCCCGGCACGGGCATCGCCCACACCTTGTTATGTCTTGTAAAGATGACGGGAATCCTTGATTGAGACTCAGGGATCTAGGACCTGATACTAGAAAAAGGTGACAGTGACAGGTGATGTGGAGAGCTGAGGAGACAAGCTATTCCAACCCGTCAGGTAGGATTCCTGATGGTCGATCTCAAAAGCTATTTTTATGTATCATTAGTAGTTGTATCATTTCAGTTGGGCTTATATTCCGATGAACTAGGACTCTGTTCTTTTTAATAGATATAGAATTTTAAGTTTCTTTAGTGTGGGTTTCAGTTTGGGGAGTCTAGTTCTGCTATAGCAGCCGACATATCTATACACCAGGACACTGAATTCTGATTTTCGACTGGGTGCACAAAAACACTGATTACATGTGTTTCAAAAATTCCATTTTTCTTTTGATTTTAATGAGTAAACTCACAAGGTATAAATTATTGAACATGGTTCATCCTTATCCTCTTCCAAGATACCTCCATGAAGGTAGCTATCCAGGATTCCTGAGAGATTACACGATGACTACCCACTGAGAAACGAGGCTTTGGTGCAGAACCCTCTTACTGTGGCAACACCTTCAGGTGCTGCACCGGTAGCACCACCACCCATTGGGTAGCATATACCACCTACCCCACTAAAATTCTATGCACGCTAAATAAGCTCTTTTCATGAGTTCAAAAAGAAGAGGCCTCCAATGTTTTGAGGTGAGACATGTACCCCTCAGGTTCCGAGGTAAGCCCAACTCACAGGCGGCTAAGGACTGGCCTATGGTGGTGACCGAGTTTCAATCAAGCCAGGGATCCATTAGATCATATGGTGGTGCTGGTAGTATGAATTCTATGTGGCTCAGTAGGGTATTGGTAGGGTGTAGATTACCCCAAAATTATGATGAGGTAACTTTCTTGTGGTCAGATCTTGCGATCCTTTCTAAGAGAAGGGTTCTATTTCCATAAAAATCTAATGGTTATGTCTTCCCAACATCTTTTATATCCTTGTCCGGATGGCATGTTAGTAGCTAAGTATTTGTCGAGGCATACCAACCATTCTAGGTACTCGATGAATTCGATACGAACTATTCTTCAGGGATCAGTCCTCATAGCGAGATGAGTTTAGGTACATCCGAGCTGGAATTATTTTCTCTGTACATTACTACTTATGATAGGATTCTATACAGAACCTTTGTGTCTGAATGTTCATTGGAAGAGAAAATGTATCCAAAGAATGTTATCTATGGGAAAGCAAGAAATTGATTCCATTCTCAGAGACCTGGGTGTATAAAATGTTTCTGGAAGAGGAAGTGATAGCGATAGATGAATCTGCAAGGTAGCTAGTGTGGTAGAGGATCCAAGAGAGCAGCATTAGGGGGTATACATTTCAACATGTTACAACCACCACCACAATGTAGTCCCCACCAGGCTTAATGGAGATGAAGGATATGTGATGGGAGTAGCTGCATGCGATCATGTAATATGACCAATGGTCTCAAAGAATGATTCTAGGTACATTTTGTGTCTAATACTAGATGTCGTATTAATAGAAATGGGTACTAATCATTTATTATTATCAAAAATCTTGTAAAATTCCAAGAGTTTCTGGTAAAACTGTTGACTTGACCCTTACATCTAGAGATTCCTATTTGAGGATACTCAATAATAACACTCATTCTGAATGTGTGATCTGACCCTTGAGATGAGAGTTTCGGATGGAACCTCACGGTGGAAGCAACGAGGCCTTACGATGTTATTATGGTTATGGACTGGTCATCCACAGTTCATGCCTAATTTGATTGTTTTTGGAAAAAAGGTTATTTTATTTCTACAGCGTTGGAATAGGGTTTTCTTTCATCGGTGAAAAAGAAAACCTTGTCATCATGGGTTAAACTCATGCATAGGTGGGTGTGGCCTATCACTCTTGAGATGAACAACCTTACTCTGATAACAGTGGGTGTTTTGTGTTTTAAGTTCCCAACAGTAGTGGTAGAGTGCATGAACATCATTACCAAAGATGTTTCCATGATTGCCTCCCCATAGCAAGAGGGACTTCTGCACTATCTTGTACCCATAGAAACCACCATTATTGTAAGAACCTGAATCTTTCTTTTAGGTATGCTTTTCCTTTTTCTGGAGTTTTTAAGACAAACAATGTTTTTGGAAATTTTTGAAGTACACACCGTGTACTTCCTGAATGCACATTGTGTAATCTTTTCCCTCTCGAAGTCGTGTATTGGCCATGTCCGGGCCATACACACGGTGTGTAGCACTGACGTGGAGGCGGATTTTGGCGGAGTACGGAAAAACCTAGTAAACGTCGTGTACTCTCAAAGTACATGTTGTGTACTTTTCATTTTTTTTTTCACTAAACGCACCAGGGTCGCGCCTAATAGAGAGAACACAACCCTTCTCCAGGTTCTTCATCCGAGAGCGACCTGTATGGATGGAACTTCCCTGATCCCCCGCCTCTCCATCCATTCTTTGATTAGAGATCTATCGATTGCGTTGGAAGCGTAGTAGTGAGTTATCCCTTCTGCTTGAGCCTTGTTTTCCAGTTCCTCCTCCTTTTCCAGATATCATGGTTTATTTTTTTTGGACTTTTTCTCAGATCTAAAAAGTTCTAGGGAGAATAATTCATCGCTATTCCCATAAATCGATCTCCTAGGATCGAGGTAGGTGGTTTGTGCCTTTCTGTAAAAATTCGATGAGTATTTTGTGAAAAATCCACAAATTCCCTTGAACGGGGTATTGAGTGTTCCTTTTTTCCCTTGCTGTATTTCCTGCTTTACATGATTGCTAGAGTAGATGTTTTGCTTATGATTATGGTGGTTTTTACTGTACTTTGGATGTTTTCCATGCTTTTTTTTCCTATTTTTCAATTTTTTGGTTTCCATGCCTAGTTATAGGAGAGTGGAAATGTTGCTTTGTTATGCTGTTGAGCCTTAGATTGATAGCCATGTAGTTGTTGGAGTTTACTTGGATGATACACTTGCGCTGAGCATGTTAGTTTCACATAGGACTGTAAGAACCTGGTGTAGTAGACCACATGGATAATAGACATAATGGCTTCTCCAGAGTGTCTTTTAGTATGATGCGAGACCAAAGGGGGATTTTATGACGAGTGCTTCCTTAGAGAGTCTGTAGTTCCTCGACGCAGGGCATAGGGGGAATGAGTTGTTGAGTGCTTCCCCAGAGATCCTTTAGCATGATACGAGTCTATAGGGGGAATTACCAGTGAGTGCTTCCTCAGAGAGTCTATTCTTAGCTGAACCACTGGGGTGAGACTGTATGTGCCTCCTAGAGGGTTGCTAGTACTTTTAGGGTGAACCATAGGGGTTAGGTTGTGAGAGCTACCCAGAGGGTTAACTGTTTTCTTCTTGTTGTTGGTTGTTTACTTGTGCACTTTATATGCTAGAACTGTGGACTGTGATTGCTATGTATTTTTCCTATTTATTGTTCCTGTACTTTACTTACCATGTATTCATTGACTGTTGGGGAAATATATTTGGATGGTTTCCTACTGGGAATTTGTCTCACACACTGTTTGGGTCATGCTTTTGGGCCCAAGTAGATTATTTTATTGCAGGTATAGATAAGTTCAAGCACCCTTCTACTTCAGGTTCTTGATTGCACTGGAGTTGGAGAGCATTGGAACGAGCTGTGGCTTGCGATGATGAGGAGTATATTTTTTTTTCTTTTGCATCTTGTTTTTCAGTTCTACTTTATCGTGTTGGTTTGTTTACTACTTTTCATTGACATATGTACCATGTTGCATCATTAGTAGTTTATACATTTCTTCCATTGTTCAATTCAGTTGTTGTATACTTTTTATTGTTTCCGTTATTGTGTCTAGTTGTTCTTCCTCTGTAAACTTTACCGAATGAGGGAATAGTTTCCCCACCGACTCACCAAGGCCCTTACTTCTAGTCAGTAGGCTCTTTCTTTTGGGGAAACAGGCTTGAGGTCCTGTGGCGAACTGAGTACGGTGCACCAGTGGAGGGGCTCTGGATTCAAGTCGTTACAAAGTGGAATGAAAGGAGTTATTTTATCTTGCTTTACTATTTGGAGACTTTATCCAAGGATAGGATGGATTCAGTACTTGGTATTAAGTTATGATCAGGAGTATCTAACCCGTGTATAGGTAAAATCCATACTACCTCGTTAATTTCAGTTTGCTGGTTTTGAAATTTTACGGTTCATATGATTTCACCTAGAGTGATTTACATGCTTTTTGTTGTTAATTCCTTGATGATTGTGGTTCTATTTTTGTCTCAACCCAATGAGATGAGGGTATGCCATCTCATTGATCATATATTCACTTTTATATATCACATGACATGCATTCTTGCCATGCCATCTACGGTGCATTAGCGATTTCATGCTATTGTGATAGAATTTGTTTAGATTATGAATGTTGTTGTGACAGATGCTTTATAAAATCTATGCTGCCTTGTTACGGAATTTTTTGTTTCCTACCTTGCTTAAATGAATGCCATGTTTTGATTCACGGGGAGTGTGGCCCCCCATAAATCGGAATTTGGCACTTCCTTGACTTGTTTTCTGTGTTTTCTAGGCTTCTGTGCAGTTTCTGAGATACTAACCAGAAAAACCCAGAATACACGATGTGTACTCTTGACTACACACTGTGTAGTTGTAAGGTCATGTCACTGACTGTGTGAGAAGAAACACGGTGTCGTGAGAATAACTTAAAGAACATTCCATGTACAGTAGGTACACGCCATGTAGTTCGGAGCCGTGTACCCGGTCGTGTCACTAACAACACGGGTCGGGGAATCTTGAGTAGAATAGGTCGTGTTATAAAGGAACACACCATGTAGTCCTTTCCAGGTACCCGGCCCTGTCACGAACAACATGGGTCGACGTTACCATCTCTTAGAAATGTCGTGCGTTTTCGGCACACACCGTGTAGTCTTGTTCAGGTACCCGGCCGTGTCACAAATAACATGGGACGGTGTCAGCTTCTCCTATACACACCGTGTTTGTTTGGAACATTCCGTGTAAGGTTCAGTCATGTAGAAGGTTGTGTGTTTAACAACACGGGCTGCCGAAGCCTTTTCCAGTACACATCTTGTTTGTTCAGAACACGCTATGTAGCATCAGGTAAAGTCGGACCGTGTGGGTTCGTTGTGTAAAGAGACTCGGGCAGGGGAGTGGTTTTCAAGTACACGCCATGTGTGGGGTCAACACACCATGTTGTTTGAGGTGTTACACGACTTGTAGGGAAGGGGTATATGCCCATGTCAGTGGGTTAAGAAGACATGTTGTGTAGTTTTTAAACACGACGTGTAGTTGTGTTTTGTAAACTTGTTTTCCTTCCCCTGTTCTCGTTTTGTACTCTTGTGTTTCATGTCCTTGTTTTTCTAATCTAAGGTGTGATTTTGAACTTACAGAGTTATGCCTCAGAGATGTCCTTCGGTTTTACATTTTTCATCAGGCAGTGATCAGACGCCAGATAAGGCTGATCAGGGACTTCCTGCCAACCCTCCAGTCGGCCCAGCCTTGGCACCGGCTGTCATACCAGTTGCAGGCACTGATGCACTATTTAGGGAAGGTTTTATGAGTATTATGCAGACCTTCTAGGGAGAACCACCTCCTACAACGACTATGGAAGACATGACGCAGGTCTTCCAGCAGCAGCATCCTCCTACGTTCTCGGGGGAAGGAGGACCTCATGCTATAGAGTCATGGCTGGAAGCCATGCTGACTATCTTCGAGCATCTGGAGAGGCCTCTAGAGAGGTAGGTCAAGCATGCTACCTAGATGCTCCGAGATGTCTCCAGGAGGTGGTGTGACGTGATCTCACAGGCGGTTCATCAATAGGGTATGGCTTGGGAGGAGTTCCAGCACGTTTTCTACGACTACTTCTACCCAAAGACCCTGAGGGCCGACCAATCCTAGGAGTTCATGTGCTTAGAGCAGGGAACTCTTTCTGTCACGGAGTATTCCTCTCGTTTGACTGAGCTGCAGCATTTCACACCCCTCCGGGAAGGGAGTGGGGTGTTCTTAGCAAGGATGTTCAAGGATGGTCTCGGGCGGGAGATCTGATCGTAGTTGACTATCTTCTAGTTGACTTCCATCACATCCATCGTCAACCAGGAACTGATTGCAGAGTGAAATCTGAGAGACTCAAGAGCTACGAGCCAGGGCGGTTCTTCTTCCAGAGCTAGTTTTCCTCTAGATGATAGCAAGAAGCGTCGTAGGGCGTCTACGTGCGGTGATCTGAGGAAGTGAGATGCATCTTCAGGCAGCCAGGTGGTATGCTACCAGTGTGGCAGGTCAGGGCACATGAGGCCGCAGTGCCAGAGAGACCCTGTGGAGTGCCGATCTTGCTGCAATATGGATCACCTACATCGTTTCTTCTAGGTTTTCTCCCCAGCAGCTGGTGACTGGTGTTCTTCCACGACTCCTTGTTCAGGAGCAGCCCCACCGGTTTCTCACCAGTCGGGGAACTGGAGTTTTTTTGGCCGTTCGGGCTGAGGTGGAGGTCGAGGCCATGGCGGTCAGCCACCAGTCCCTCAGAAATAGCAGGGAATTTTAGCTCAGAGTGGTCAGCTAGGGGCGCAGGGCCACGGTACATGCCAGTCTTTTTCCATGAAGCAGACCTATCAGAAGTAGGATCCCGACCCTTCTACAGTTCGTGGTACGATTTTAGTAGGCTCAGTTTTATCTTCAGCACATTTCGATACTGGTGCTATGCATAGTTTTAACTCTGTTGCTACTGTGGAGAGCGTTGAGCTATGTGTCTTTTCTTCTTCTGACTCATTGACACTAGACACACCTTTGGGGATAAGGACATCTAGTGTATGACAGTGTAGAGAGTGCCCTCTCGAGGTTGCATGGTATCGTTTCTCATGGTATCTCTATGTCCTAGAGATGACAGGCTCTGAGGTCTTCCTCGGGATGGACTGGTTGGTTCCCTTCCAAGCAGTCGTCGACTGTTATCGCCGCAAAGTGAGTTTCGTTTCACCAGAGGGTGAATATATTCTTCATAAAGGTGAATGGTATGTACAGGCGAGTCATGTAGGACTCGAGCATCATGGGCTAGGAAGGGTGATGGAACAGATTTCAAGTCTTTATTTGGATGATCCAGGAACTTCATAGATGGAATTTCCTCCAGTGGTGGATCGTTTCAATTATGTCTTCCCAGAGGACTTTTCGGGTTTGCCTCTGGCGCGTGAGGTAGACTTTTATATTGAGATCATGCTAGGAGCAGCACCGGTGTCCATTCCTCATAGGATGGCCACACCTGAGTTGCATGAGCTCAAGAAGTGGTTGGAGGAGTTGCAGGAAAAGAGTTTCATCCAACCCAGTACTTCTCCTTGGGGTTCACCTATCCAGTTTGAGAAGAAGGCAGACGGTACCCTTCGGCTTTGTGTGGATTATCGGAAGCTAAACCAGTTGACAGTCAAGAACGGATATCCCTTGCCGAGGATCGATGACCTCTTTGATCAGCTTCGAGGATCCCGGGTGTTATCAAAGATCGAATTGTGGTCTGATTATCATCATTTGTGCATTATACCATCAGATATACCTTTGACTTCCTTCAGGAGGAGGTATGGTCTATATGAGTATACAGTCATGCCGTTCGGTCTCACGAACATGTCTACAGTTTTCATTGCACTGATGAACCGAGTGTTCCATCCTTACTTGGATTCCTTCGTTGTGGTCTTCTTGGATGATATCTTGGTGTACTCTCACACCCGACATGACCATTACACATATATTGAGATCGTTCTGAGTACACTGAGAGAGCATCGGCTCTATGCTAAACTCTCGAAGTGCCACTTTTGGATGGATCAGATTCACTTCTTGGGTCATGTCATCTCAGAGGAAGGAGTATCTGTGGACCCAGATAAAGTGAGAGTTGTAGTTTCCTAGGAGCAGCCGAAGAATGTTTTTGAGGTACGGAGTTGCATAGGGCTGGCTGGATACTAAAGACGCTTCATTTAGGACTTTTCACACCTAGAAGCACCTTTTACGGTTCGGACCAAGAAGGGGGAGAATTTATTATGGTCATATTATTGTGAGTCAGCCTTTTAGGAGCTGAAGAGATGGTTGATGTCGGCAAAGATACTAGTCTTTACATATCCAGGCAAGAGGTATCCAATCTATTATGATGCTTAAGGTATCAGGCTAAGAACTATACTTATACAGGGAGATGGAGTCATTGAGTACGTGTCTCAGCTGTTGAGGCCACATGAGAGGAACTAACCTACACACGATATGGAGTTGACAGTCGTTGTTCATGCCTTACACTGTTGGAGACACTATCTTCTGGGAGAGCACTTTGTGGCCTTTACCGACCACAAGAGTCTCAAGTATATATTCACTCAGCGTGATCTGAATCTGAGGCAGCACAGGTGGGTCAAGTATCTTCAATATTTTAATTTCAATCTTGCATATACGCCGGGAAATGGAAACACATTGGCAGATGCGTTGAGCATGATAACTCAAATTCAGGCATTTTAGGAGGCCAGTAGTGAGTGGCAGCTTATGACCCTATTCTCTGAGATGGATCTGGAGGTGCACGAAAGAAGGGGACATACTTTCCTATATTCTGTAGTTGTTACCTCAACACTACTTGATCGGGTAGGGATGAGGTAGCTATTATACATGGAAGGTTTAGTTCTGTGGGAGAGTCTGTCAGGAGAGGACCCTCTTCCTGGATGGACAGTGGGCGAGGACGAGACCTTGCATTTCCAGGGATGTGTATGGGTGCCAACATACATACGCGAGGAGCTAATGCGGGAATTTCATTCCTCATTATGGGAAGTTCATCCTGGTGTCCCCAAGATGTAACGAGATCTTCATCGCCAGTACTGGTGTCCTGGTATGAAGAATGATGTTGCTGGTTTTGTCATGCGGTGTTCTACTTGTCAGTCAGTGAAGGCAGAGCACCAGCGACCAGCAGGCCTTTTACAGTAGTTACCCATTCCGGAGTGGAAGTGGAACAATGTTTCAATGGACATCGTAACCAGGTTGTCGAGGTCGCCTCGAGGGAACGATGATGTTTGGGTTGTTGTCGACAGGCTCACGAAGGATGCTCACTTATTTCCAATCAAGGAGACCTTCAGTGTCGATGATCTAGGACGACTTTACATCAGAGAGATTGTACTTCTGCATGAGGTTCCACACTCTATTGTTTTATATAGGGATGCACGTTTCACCTCTGGGTTCTGGAAGAGACTTTAGAAGGTGTTGGGTACACAGGTACTTTTGAGTACAACATATCATCCCCAGACTGATGAACAGTCCGAGCATACAATACAGGTGCTAGATGATATGCTGAGAGATTGAATTCTAGACTTCGGCGGTTCTTGGGAGAAGCATATCCCTCTGGTGGAGTTCACCTACAACAACAGTTTTCAGGTGACTATTCAGATGGCACCTTACGGGGCCTTGTACGGTAGGCCATTTCGATCAACCTTATTCTAGCTTGAGGCAGGACAGGCACCTTTGCTGGGACCTCGTCTTTTTCAAGAGTCTTCAGAGCAGATAGAGCTGATTCGAAAGAGGATGGCTACAACATAGTCTCGATAGAAGTCTTATGCTGATTAGTGGAGACGACCTCTAGAGTTTGAGGTCTGGGATCAGGTTTTCCCTCGTGTCACACCGAGGATGGGACACAAAAGGATTCGGAGATAGGGTAAGCTTTCACCGCGGTACATCGGGCCATTTGAGGATTTGGAGAGAGTTGGGATGGTTGCCTATAGGCTGCAGTTACGTTAGAGGTATCAGGACAAGCACGACGTCTTCCACATCTCTCAGCTCCGATGTTACTTTTAAGACCCATCTCACGTCTTCCAGCATGAGAAAGTTGAGCTCGAATCAGATGCATCGTTGAGGATCATCCCATCCGGATTGTCGATAGAAGTACGAATATTCTCCATGGGCGGTCTTTCCCTCTTGTATGGGTGTTATGGCCGCATGGGCGAGTACAGAACGAGACCTGGGAGAGGGAGGCCGATGTACAATCGCAGTGGCCAGAGTTGTTCGGGGTTTCTTCTTCTACGTCGCATGAGGGAAATTCGAGTATGAATTTCATTAAGGGGGGAAGTTTGTAAGAAACCATATCTTCTTTTCAGGTACGCCTTTCCTTTTTCTAGAGTTTTTAAGAAAACTAATGTTTCTGGAAATTTTCGAAGTACACGCCGTGTACATCCTGAGAACGTGTTGTGTACTCTTTTCCAGCTCAAAGCCGTGTAATGGCTATGTCCGATCCACACCCAAGGTATGTAGTACTGACGTGGACGCCGATTTTGGGGGAGTGCGGAAAAACCTAGTACACGTTGAGTACTCTCAAAGTACACACTGTATACTTTTCTTTTTTTCCATTAAGACACCGGGGTCATGACTGACGGATAGAACACACCCCTTCTCTAGGTTCTTCGTCTGAGAGAGACTTGTATGGTCAGATCTTCCCCGAGACCCCGCCTCTCCGTCCGTTCTCTGATTCGAGCTCTATCAATTGTGTTGGAAGCGCAGCGGTGAGTTCTCCCTTCTACTTGAGCCCTGTTTTCCAATTCCTCCTCCTTTTCAAGATATCACGGTTTATGTGTTTTTGATGTTTTCCCGATCTACGACATTCTAAGGAGAATCTGTCATCTCTTTTCATGTATATCGATATCCTAGGATCGAGTTGGTTGGTTTGTTACTTTCTATAGAATGTTAATGAGAATTTTGTGAAAATTCCACCAATACCCTTGAATGGGGTACTGTTTGTTCTTGTTTTTCCCTTGTTGTATTGTCTTCTTTTCTTAATTGCTAGAGTATATGTTTTTCCTATGATTATGGTAGTTTTTTTGAACTCTGCATGTTTTCCATTCTTGTTTTTCTTGTTTGGATTTTTTCCGGTTTCCATGCCTAGTTGTAGGATAGTGGAACTGTTGATTTGTTATGATGTAGAGGCTTATATTGATAGCCAAGTAGTTCTTGGGCTTTACTTGGATGATACACGTGCACTAAGCATGTTAGTTTCACACAGGACTGAGAGAACCTAGTGTAGTAGACCACTGGGAGAATAGACATAAGGGCTTCTCTAGAGTGTCTTTTAGTATGATGCGAGACCACTGGGGGAATTGATGATGAGTGCTTCCTCATAGAGTCTGTAGTTCCTCAACATGGGCCACAGGGGGAATGAGACATTGAGTGCCTCCCTAGAGATCCTTTAGCATGATACGAGTCTATAGGGGGAATTTACAGTGACTACTTCCTCAGAGAGTCTATTCTTAGCTAAACCAGAGGGGTGAGACTGTGTGTGCCTCCTAGAGGGTTTCTAGTACTTGTAGGTTAAACAATAGGGGTTAGGCTGTGAGAGCTGCCCAGAGGGTTACCAGTGGGCTCAGCTCAGCCACTTGAGGTACCAGAGTGGATGTGGGATGATGTCTCTATAGACATCGTGACAGTGCTACCACAAGCCTCCAAGGGCCATGAGTCCATATGGGTGATCATTGACCGACTCCATAAGTCAGCCCAAATCCTACCCATCAGAGAGCGGGGATTAGTAGAGGGCTTGGGACGTCTCTACGTATAGGAGATTTTATGTCTTTATAGGGTGTCATTGATGATCATCTTGGATTGTGAAACTCATTTTACATCCTGCTTGTGGAAGGGATTTTCGAAGGCATTTGGGAATCAGCTATGCTTGAGCACTGCCTTTCACCCTTATACAGATTGTCAGATAGAGCGGACTATAAAGACATTCAAGGAAATTCTTTATGCTTATATCCTTGATTTTGTTAGTTGTTGGGAGGACCACGTTCCCCTGGTGGTGTTCACATACGAAAATAGTTTTCACTCCACCATCGGCATGGACCCATTCAAGGCTTTGTAGGGGTGACAATGCAGATCACCCTTTTGATGTAAAGTCCCAAGGGAGTCTTCACTCATGTGTCCAGAGTTGATAAAGTCTATCACAGAGAAGGATCATATCATCTAAGAGGGGATGAAGACCGCACAGATCCTGAAGAAGTCTTTTGCCGGTAGGAGATGGATACCCTTGGAGTTTGAGGATGGAGACAATGTCTACAAACAGGTCTCACCTAGAATAGGATTACAGTGGTTGGGCTAAAGTAGAAAGTTATCTCCATGGTTCATTGGACCTTTCCAAATCCTCAGCAGAGTAATCGAGGTTTCATACCTTTAGATCTTCCCCCATTTATGCACCAGGTGCCCAATGTATTCCATGTGTCATATCTATGTTGGTAAGTGCATGATCCATTTCAAGTTATCGACTAGACTAAGTTGGACATCAATGATGGGGTGACGTTTCTAGAGTTCTCGATGAAGATAGGGGATCAATAGAACTGGGTCCTTCATGGGTAGTCAATACCTCTAGTGCGTTTTCGTTGGAAGCATGGTAATCTCCAATAGAGCATGTGGGAGAAGGAGGCTCAGATTCAAGCTCAATACCCTTAATTGTTTGATTTTCTATTGGTTTGGCTTTTGGGGACATAAAGCCCTAAGTTGGGGATAATGTAATTTCCCAAAAATTCCGTATAATTTTTTTAATATATAGAATTATTTTGAGACTGTGACATCTTACGGTGCGTAATTCTGAGGACCGATGTTCCTGAAATGATATTTCAAAAAGTCATATGCTTAAAATATTGTGTGTGAGTAGTTTTCCTAAAAAAGTGGAATAAATATAAAACAGGTGCTCAGATCAGAAATCTGAGGGCACCGTTGCGTTTAGGATGGTGGGATTACCCTACGCGCGACTTAAGTTTAATCGGCGCAGGCCTCAAGTGAGAAAACCTGAAAATTGAATAACTGTAAATAAAATAATAAAATAAAATAATTTTATTTTTCATATGCTTATAACTCATGAACGGTGACTCAGATTAAAAATACGAGACCACCCATGAAGTTATGGGAGTATGATTTCCTTAGGCAGATCCAAACTTTTTTCAGTTCGGGCCAATAGTGGAAGATAGTTTTTGGTCTCAAATAAGATAATCAATTAAAAATTATTTTATTGTTAAATTATATAACTCATAAAGGGTAACATTGATTGTAAATACAAGAGTACCATTGAGCTCATGAGGGTATTCATTACTTAGTTAGAGCCAATCATTGGCTGACAGTGGCCAAAAATTGTAAGTTAGTTTTTGGCCGCAAATAAAATAATTAAGTAACAATTATTTTATGGTTAAAATCCATAACTCTTAAATGGTAACTCAGATTGGAAATATGAGAGTACCGTTGATCTTGTAAGGTAGTTTTTCCATTAGTCAAATCCTATCAATAACCATCTCATGTTTTCGGTGACTATTAATAATTTTTTAACTAAATTTTAGGTATGTTTTGTAAATGCAAAAGGGAGGAATTTTCTATCATTTGAACCGGTGCTCAGACTAAAAATCCTTGGGCACCATCGAATTTGTAGCACTGGGATTCACTTAATGTATGCCTAACATCGACCGTAGTTGGTCGGGTGAAAAGTATGTTTTTAATAATTTTAAGTAAATACGAAAATAACATGGAAATTGTTATTTTATTTCATTATTTTTCCTACAACCTGTTGAGCAGTGGTGGTGGGAACCAAAGAGGCGGTCAAACCATTAAATATGGGATATTAAATTTCTAGTTACTCTTTGCTTGCAGAAACACCCCTCACGTAATTAATGGGGCACATTAATTACGTCAATTAATGTGGCATATTAATTACGTCAATTAATGTGGCATATTAATTACGTCAATTAATTAATCTCATTAATTCCTCGTGTGTTACCCTAACTTTTACCCCTATATTTAAATGGGGCTTGGGTTCATGTTTTTGACATAGCTTCTTTAATTGAGGAACCACTAGGGAAGAGACACGACAAATTTCCACTGATGGAGATGGTTGCTCAGGCGATGATGAATCAGGGGTGATTAATTTCAATGGCTTCATCAATGTGTGGATTCTCTTTCCACCACCGCGACGTCTCCATCAATTCTTGAAGTGGAGGTTCCCATTTTAATTCATGAAATTCCCACAATTCATCTCCTCATTCTTGAATTTGGGAGTGGTCATTGTAAGGGATTTAAATGGGGTTTATCATAATATTAATGTGATGTATTAATCATCCCCTCTTGTTATACTGATAATTCCATGGGTGAAGGTAGAATGAACAAGTCCTGGACCCTTCTCCACTTTATTTTCATTATGTTATTCGAAAGTGGTTTGTTCAAAATTGATGGAACCTTGAAACTAAAAGGTGAGCAATTATAGTGGCATCACGGGAGAACTGTAGGTGCATTTGGAAGGGATAAAGGACCACCAAATCTCACCCAGTGTCCCGCAGAAGATTCACCAGTGTGGCACCAATGACCGGTGCTCTTCAGTCATGGAGGAGGACAACATTGCTTGGTGTTGTAGTGGATCTATGAGGCGGTCAGTGTGGGCCGACCGTGGTGAAGGTGAGATGGAACTCTGTCATGCACTGCAGGTGGATGTTGTGGAGGAAGGCCAGGGAACCGATCCTTTCGGGGCCTACGGACCCCCTGTTAGTTCCACGTGGTGTCAGCGCTTAAATGATCTAAATGGATCCTTTAAGCCGTCAGGCAGGCTGACCGTGAGATCCTTTCACGGGTCATGTTAGCCAATAGGCTGGACCACCCAGTGGGCCACGCCCAGCCGGTGGGTCGGGCCAATCTGCAACAGAGTGGGCCAAGCCCACCAAATCCCAGCCCATCTGGGCTGGGTCGGACAGAACCTGGACCCCTCTCAGGCCCACTCACTCTTATGTAACCATATTATGTGAACCAGACGTCTGTTTGAAGATCCATCTGTGGCTTTGGGATCCTTGGAGAGAGATAGTCCTTTTAAGATACTCTATGAGAGTTTTGGAGAAAATTGAATTATAGTGGGGTTGAATCAACCCTGAAACTAACCAATCCCTCGGCATTAAAATTCCTATAATTTACGGACCGGGAATCCGATAGATGTGCCTTATATTGTTTTGGATCCATTATGATGTGACAATTCACTGGGTTACTTCATCATGGGATTTAGTTCTAGTTTAAATATGATGTATTGCTTGAGGATCAGTTTTCTCAGAATCCAGCATACTATGAGTGGGAATCCAGTGGTTGGTAGTGAGGTTGAGGTTGGATACAGATCATACAGAGGTTAGTACCGAGTAATCCTGTGTGGATCAGCACCTAGGAATCCCATGTGAACCAATGTCATTCCAATACTATGTGGGTCATATCCTATGTGGGTCAGTGCTCATAGATCAGGAGTAGGTCAGCGCATACAAGTCATGTGTGGGTCAAATTCAATGTGGGTCATCGCTCAACGATGTTGTGTGGGTCAACGAATACAGAACCTGTGTGGGTCAGATCCTATGTGGGTCTTGCGGGGGTTAGTACCTATCGAATCTGGGTGGGTCAGATCCTATGTGGATCTTTCGGGGGTTAGTACCTATCGATCCTATGTGGGTCTGACTCTTTAAGGTTAGTAGAAATGCCTCTTGATAGAATAAAATGATCAAGATTTACAAAAAAACATACGTACTTCTGTGTTTTACCTATACCTGGTTTGAGTTGAGTATTTTTCTTTTTGCCTTTTTATTGAGATCATGCATGTGATTTTTCCTTTGTTGAAATTGGAGAGACCTTCTGGTGTCTTGGGGTCCCTACTGGATATTGTTATACTCCCCCCTACATGGTCTTCGCCCACACCTTGTTGTGTCTTGTGCAAATGGTGGAATCCTTAACTGAGACTCGTAGAGGTATGACTTAACACTTGAACGAGGTGACAGTGATAGGTGACGTGGAGAGCTGAGGAGACAAGTTGTACCTACCCTTCAGGTAGGATTCCCAATGGTCAATCAAAGGATTTTCTTTCTTTTACCAATTGTAGTTATATATTTTTAGTTGGGATTTCATTTTGGCCCCTTTACATTAAGTACATACTTTTAATATAGTAGTTTTAAATCATAGTTTCATATTGTTTCATTCTATACTATGTGTTTTTACAGGTTTAAAGTCATAGCCTTCCCATTTTATGGGTACTCCTTTTCGGTGCTTGTCACTAACCCCTGGCCTATGGAAGGTGGGTTTGGGGTAGTCACGGAACAGGCCCTGGGGGACAGGTCATGACAATATTATATCTAATTGGATATTGAAATATTTTAAACATGTCAACTACTTTACGTAAATTTTTTATATTAGAGGTTCATATAATCCTAATTTAATATATATTAAATTATTTGTATTATAAAATATTGTTTCGTTGAAATGATATGAAATATATGAGATGAATAGTTTATTTAAATTGAAAAAATAAATTCTTTATTGCTTTGGTATTTCATATAGACCACGTGGTGAAATCCTCATGGATTATTTATCTCAAAACATACATTTTCGTTTGGTTGTTTTATTTTATCTATTTCTAGGTCTATGAAAATGGAATGCACTGCCTGGAGGTGGTGGATGTTCTTGATCCTTAAGGCCTAGAATTATGGAGTTGATCAGTAGAGATGTGATCCACCTGTTACATGGTACCTTATGTGATCTTATCTTGGAAAATTGTGTGTCTTTCATGATTTACTATTTTGGTATTGTTTTTTCAGTTTGATTTTGGTACATTCTCCTTGACGAGTGTTGACCATACAGACCTCAACATTTCATCATCTATTTTTCTGTGGAAAAATATTCCCCACTTTATTTTCTTATGATTCATGGTTCTAATAAGAAACCTATAGGGATCTTGAATAGAATTCGAGCTAAGTTTGGACTGAATCAGGTATCAGTATACCAAGGTATCTATGATTGTTCATAAGATGCATGAAAATATTACTTGTTCAAAACCTATTGTTACAGTCCTGGGGAATATGTTTTTTAAATCCAAAAATCATAATAAAAAATCATGAAGGAATGAAATAGATGATGATAATGAATGAACCAGCTTAAACTGAAGGTTTTATAGATCAAAAAATGGAGCCATGATTTATAAATTATGTGGATTATTTTGTATTATGATTATGCAGTTTCCTAATATGACTATTATTTATCACACTATGTATTTCAGTTAAGAACTAGAACCCAAATTAATAATGTGAATAATAATAGTAAAATTCAATTAAAAAATCATCCGTATGAGAATAAAAATTTCATATAAGCTAGGAAACAATATTTTGAAACTATTCTCACCAAACTCTTGCATGCAATAAGTGCTTAAATGGTTCATGTTGAAATTATTAATTATCCTAGGAGGAAGAAACATGCCCATTAATCTTTTGTGTGAAAACATCTAACATAAATTTTTTGGACTTCCAAAACACTATTTTTTGTGAAATTCATCACAGATATGGAGAAGATATATTTCAGTTTTTTGAACAAAAACTAAAAAAACGATCATATTAATTTGTAATTTGAATGTAGTAGAATATAAATGGTGTAATTTTACTATGAATATGTGGTAAGATGATAAAATTGTCTCTATGAAATGAGTTGAGTTTAAGGGGTAATTTTCTAGTAATTAAATCCCTTATATTTTACATAAACAAATGGTGATATAATTTTTAGAGCTTATATAGAATGATGATAAACACATTGGTACCTATGAAGATACTTTTACAATAATTTATTGTTACGATATTTTTTTAATAATTTTACCTAAATGAAAAATTTGTTGATTCATTAGTGGTTTAAAACTAATTCATCAAACAATATTACCAAAAATAGAATTTGGATGATATTAACAAATCATTCAATGTGCAATCGAAGTGGAAATGTATGTAGGAAAACCTTATGGTTTTATTGATAATAGAATGAATATGGAGGTTCAATGATGCTCGAGCTGCATATCACATAGAGGGAATGAAATGTTTCACCCTATTATATTCAAAAAAATGTGGGAAGGAACACTCAGGTGATTTCTTGAAAGGAACATGAGGATGTTTCAAGTGTGGTAAACCTATCCATTGAGAAAAAGGAAGTCAATGTAATTAGAATAATCAAGTCAATGAATAAAATGGGGAGAGGATTCAACATATAAACCACACAATGTTCAATTATATATATGAAATTATTTTCTGAATAATTTAAATAAATTCCCTTATCCAGGGGGTAATAATGATAATAATCCAAAACAACCTCTAAACACAAAGGAATTTTTTTTGATATTTTATATAATCACAAAAGCTAAAGTGAATCATGATAATTAGGTAATTCTAATCCTCTAACCTAGTGACATGAATTTTATCTTAGAGTTTTTTTGAGGTATCCCAATGAAAATATTATTATTCATACTTTAGTGAAATTTTATTTCATTCTAAGCATGTATTATCTCTCTCTCTATAGATTCTAGAATAATGAAATCACCTTTGATATTCTGAATAAAGGAATGATCATCTACCAACTAAATGATAAACTTGAACCTCTAATAGGATTTTTAGTCTATGTATAATATGGGATATTATTTAAGGAACAAAGGGTCAATTATAATTTGGAATAATTTCTATTTTTATTATGAATTTATTTTGGAACTGAATAGGGTAAATATATATTTGTATGATACAACATGATTGATTTAAATTATCTGAAGATAATGGTTATGTTTATCAAGGGATTTTTCGATATCATACAATTCTAAACTATGGAATTAAATTTTTTTAAGTTGGATTTTTGAATATCCATACAGTTAATTAGTTATGGAAATAGTTAAGTTGAACCTTCGGGGTTATTATTAAAATATTAAAACATATTGAATTGTATAAATTATTATTTCCATTTTGTTTTGGTAAATATTTAGTGAAAAATGGAAATACATGTCACTATTTTATGGTTAATATTATTTGTCAAAGGATAATTTTGGTGCTTTAGGAATAAAAAATTTAAAAGGAATAATTATTTCCTAGAGTCCAAAATGAACTGTCAATTGATAAAATCACAACCAAATGGTGAAATTGTGATAATAATATGGAATAAAATCAAGTAATTATATTTTCATTTTCATTATCTTGGTATTAAAATAATCCATGAACTTTGGTAAAAGGATCTACAAATAGAATTTTATATTTTTACCTTCATTTAGGATGAATAAATGGTCTTTTCAATCATCATTGATTTAGGGCTTTGTGGTGTTTCTCCTTCTCTTACAAATGTTCTCTATAACTCCATATTAGTCCTCTTGAATTAGTTTTCAACTCCACTTATATATTTTCACTACCTATTAATTTTCCCCTATTTTGAAACCAGTTTATTTTTATCCTATGTGACCATTATATTTTTCACTCTTTTTATGAGGTAGTTTTACAAACACTTTTATAATTAGGGTTTTTTGTCGTTGAATCTTAAAATTTCAAGCCCTGGAATATAAATATCGTGTTAAAATTATGGGGAATAAATTTGTTTAAGGGGGGATAAATGTACTACCTATAGATTTTATGAAATTGATTCTATAGAAAAATTATTTTCTTCAATGGATTGTGTTACATGAAACACTATGTTTAAAATATCTCTGGAATACAACTAAATATTTTAAATATGACTACTTAAACAATACCATTAAATTTGAGGGTATTAATAAGATAAAATAAATTTTGAAAAATTATATAGAATATACATAGATATATATATAATAAATTATTTTTTTTCAATTGACTAAAATGAAAATAAAACAAATTTATTAAAAAATATATTATATGAGTTTTTTATTTTTAACATAATAAATTAAATCATCAAATTTTAGTGAATTATTTTATAAATATTTATAAATTAAATATTTAATGAAATATTTTATCATTCATCAAATATCTATTAAAATAATGGAATTAGAATACATCATTTTTTATGCTTACAAACATTATATTTCAAATGAGGGGTTTTATCATGCACATAAAAAAAAATATTTTTTTACACTTTTTAAAAATGTGTTCTAATTATTTATATTTATTTTCTAAATAACCATATAAATATTTTATTTGAGCTAATTTTTGATAATTTTTAGAAAAGATTAATTCTTGGGTGTAGAGTGAAAAATTACATTTTATTATTAAAACTGCCTTTTTTAAAGTGTTTAAAAATATGAATATTTTTTAAAATAATTTTATATGATAAATTAGTCCAAAAATATTACTATTAATCCAATTTATTCCATTGGAGTTGATTTCAGGTTGAATTTGTTTATAAAATTGTTTTATACGTTTGAATATTTTTTCATCGGAAACTAATTTTATCACTGTGTTTATGATTTTAATTTAAAATTAATTTATTTTTTTAGTGAATTTAATTTTTAAAAACTAATTCAATATTTTTAATCATCATATTAATTATTATATAATAATATAAACGTAAATTATTTTCACAATTTAGAGTAAATAGTGAAAATTATAATTACAACGCTTAATTTTAGAACATGTTTATCGAGGATTATACTAAAAATATAAGGATTTAAATGGCAAAAAAATCATTATAAAATAACAATTTTATGATAATATAATAAGTTTATCACATATTGTTTTTAATAATGATCCATTATTTATCCTTTTTTTTTAAATAAAATGGAAATACATTTTTTTCTTATAGAAAATTACAAGTGCACCCTCTCCCCCCGTATAAATATGATCTCACTCTCCTCTCCTATTGATTTTAAAAAATCAAATTTTAACCCCAAATAAAATTCACAATACCTTCATTAATTTCATTCTCAGGTCTTAGTGGCCTTATTTTGGTTAGTTATTTCTCCTACAAATGCTTTTTGTGCAATCCTATGGAGGTGGTCTCGAAAACTGGTATCGTTCTTAACCGAGTGTATTTATTTTATTTCATGGTCCACATGTTCCAAATATTAATTAAATATTATGATATAAACACATAGGTATCTTATGTATACTTACAATTTAAAATTATAGTGTAAAAACATAAATCCACATCATCTTCCATATAATAGGAAAAGAAACCATTGATCTTGTGTGTGGTGGACTACCACCTCACAAACGGATGAAATTTATTTTCCATCGCCATCTCTCACAGTTGGATATAATTATGGGTTGAATTTTTATATATTATATTTGTGATATAAATATAAATATATCATTATGATATCAAAGATAAATTTTTTATCTTTCAATCCTTTAAAAAATGCTAACATCGCTGATGTGTACATGTGGAAAACTTCCTCCAATAAGGGACGTGATACGATTTTAATTTTATTTTAGCATTGATGGTAATAAATATATATTTAATGAATATTATATATATATATGTGAAATAAAAAATTTCCATTAAAGGATAATTAAAATTTTTCTTTATTTTGATCCAACATTTGAGAAAATGTAAACAGTTTTCATGCTGATATATGGCCTATAATCTACATGAAAAGGGTAATTCATTTTCTATCTATTAATTCAATGAATTTATATGAAAATATTATAAATATATATGATATTTATTTTATTGTTAAAATATATTATATGATTTTACAATGATCAATGTACAATGACAAAAACTATTAAATCAAAAAATGCATTAAAAATGAAGCAGTTGTCACTTGAAACAAGAAATTTAATAAAGAATTATTGATAATCATGTGGGAAGGTTATAATTATATAATAGATGATATAATATATATGATTTTGTTTCTGTAATATATTTATAACAAATATATATGTATTATATAGTTTTTTCAAATGTCCATAAAAGAATTCAATACTTAATGTAACGTATTTATTATCTCATTTTTATTTCTGTGATACTTAATAAATATTAACCACTTATTTTTTATGGTGTATATACTAAAACATTGAAATTTTTATCAAGACTATAATTAATTTATTTATTTTAAAAATTTCAACTGAATTCATTCTTTCATAGGGCTTATGGGTCAATAGTTAATAAATTCGTATGGGGATTTTCATATCACTTTTATTTCTATGAGAGAGATGTAATATTCACCACTTATTTATTTATATATATATATTACCCATAAATTTATATATTATTTTATTTATGAAGGTATTTGGGATTTAAATATTCAAATAAGTTAAATTATTTCATGGGTATTATGATTTGAAATTTTAAATAGTAGTCAAGTTTTAATGACATAGTCTCATTGTTTAGAAAGATTATTTATGATTATGTTAATGAGAATGAAATCATACCATTTGTATCACAATAAAGCGATGAATTTTATTACCCTATATTTATTTCTAGGAAATGAATTTTTCCCTTCCATTTTCATATTTCTCTGTACTAAGTATATCAATAAAATGTTTTAATGGAAAACCAAATTTATTTCTCTCTTCATATGAAAATCCATTTTTATCCATGACCATATTTTCTAAAATTGTTTCAAAGAATGTTTTTACTTTTAAAATAATATTTTTTGAAGTCATTTTTTAAATTTTATAATTTTTAGAAAAAAAAATTACAAGTAATCATCAATTAATTTCCCAAATAGTATCTTTTTTTGAAAATGTGGAAGGAATAATTAATTTAAGAAATACGTTATGAATGGTATTTCTCACCATCTTTACAAATCAATAATTCAAATATTCTGTTACTTTTTTAAGGTTATTTTCATTAAAACAAAATCTTTAATATTTTAGATGTTTTTAGATATTAATAAATGGATTTGATAGTGTAGAGAATATTTTTATCATGAAATGTTTCATGTCATGTATCAAAACCAATTTATCTCTAAGATGTCACACATTGATGTTACTTAATAATTACTAGGGATATTAACCCATGATACAATATGTATTCTTTTATGGATGGTTTGTTGTTATGATGAAAATTTACATATGAAACACATTCATTTTCCATGGTTTGTGAAATGATGTAATGAGTAAATGTTTATTGAACCCATTTATTTTACATGGGTTATGATATGATGATGTGTTTTTGAAAGCCATTTATTTAAATGGGTTCTAGTATGACGAATTTTTTATGAAATTTTTTCACAAACATTTATGGTATTGTTAATTAAAATGGAGGTTCTATTATAAACCAATAATGGGTTGTCCCATTATAAACCAAGGATAGGATATCACATTTTAGATCTCAAATTAATTGGGGAATGATGAATTAATCAGGAGTTAATTATGTTAGTCATAAAACAGATTAAATTTTACATTTTTTGGAATGGACCTCGTTTTCATGTTCATATGATTATGTGTGGACATGGATTCAGTTCCATATGTTTATGTGTGTACTTGGTTTCATGTTTATATGGTTATGTGGGGACCAAACTTTGTGTACTTAAATTAATATGAGAACCTATTTTTATATATACATATTCCATTACTATATGATTACATTTTTCTAAAATCTTATGTCATTTATATGCTCTCATGTAAAATATTCATTGATTTCTTATGAATCGTGTATAATTAACTATCAATATTTCTTCCCGAACATAATATTAGGATATTTGTTATGGTATGGTTTTAAATTTCTATGTTCATCTTCTAATACCCATAAGCTCATATTATTTCTATATGATCATTGATATATACATTATTAACCCTTATAGAGCATAAAATCTCACCTTTTATAATACTTCTATTCCCAAAATATTTAATTAAATGTTTCAAGAAGGTCATGTATAAGAAAATTACTTTGTTTGAAGATATTTATGGATCTTGTTGAAGGGTTTTCATGAAATAAAATGATTGTGTGTCTAGTCTACCAAGACAATAAACCATTTTGTTCCTTAGGATAGTATTTGTATAATGTATTAAATATTAATCTAAAATATAAAATTATTTTGTTTGAAAAGTTTGTATATTTATAGAACTCACCTAAATTATATAACTTTAAATTCTTACCCCTAACATCGCATTCATTTCCATGGAAAGTCCTTCATCTTCCTTTATAAATGGTGGGAAATTCCACCACATTTATACTCTAGAACTATATATAAATTTCATTAAAACCGCATAAAATTTCATTTTTTGAAATCCTTTATTTACCAGATTTCCCATTTTCACTAAAAAATATCCAAAGTGCCTTAGTTCTAAGGTCGTCTTTAATAGAATGTTTGAGGACTCAACGTAGGTATCACATTTTTATGAACATTTCATACTTATTATTTCCATTATAAAACAAAAATAACTATATCATAATAATAAAATCATAAAAAATAGTTTCTTTGGAGGTCATTTTATTTTTAAAACCATTACATATTGTTTTCCATGTACATATAAAACAAGAGTAATTGTTAGTGAATTTATATGGATTTCCACCTCCATGAAGTGACGCATTTAATCTTTCTTCACCATCATTCAAGGATCTTATTAATTATGGTATTGGAAAATAAATATGATTTATGTAATACATCTATTTTTTTAGAATTATCACTTATCATTCATCTTAATCCCTCTCATTCAATGAGTAATAAATATCCTAATCATGTGTTGTCACGACCCGTCCTCGGGGCCCGTGCCATGACTGCCCCAAGCCCGCCTTCCATATGCCAGGGGCTTGAAACTATCACCAAAGGCGTAAATCCCAATAAAAAGGGAAGGAATTGTCTTTATAAAATTAAACAACACAACAGAGTACAAGAGTAAGTAAAACACTATGTACAAAAGAATGTGCTGAAAAGTAAAGGGACCAAAATACAAACCCAACTAAAAAGTATAGCTACAACGGAAAGGAAGTACAATAGAAAATACAAACAGCTAGAAGAATAGAAGCATCTCCTGGGTCATCCACCTTGGATCCTACCTGAAGGGTAGGTAGATATAGCACAGCTCCTGGATCGTCCACCATGGATATTACCTGAATGGTAGGTATAGATAGCCTCCACAATTCTCTCACCCTTCAACCTCCTCCGAGTATCATCTCATTGTGATGTCCACCACTGGGTACCATCCAGTCCTCGAACACTCGGCCTCCATCAGTGCTACCCATCATCTGCAACCAACACAATGAGGTGCGGGCATATCCCGTGCAGGGGTGAGTATAAGACACTCAGTAGGGACCCTGAGACCCTCAAGGTCTCACTAAATCCATCAAGGATAACCACAAAGAAGGATCTCAACAGATAACCCTTACTTAGGTATATGCCCATACTTATACCGAAGTTATCAAGAAACCCATCTCAATCATGAAGAAACACAAAGGTTATGAAATCAACGGATAACCACTACCTAGGTATATTCCCATACATATACCTAAGTTACCAATTGTCCCATCTCAATCATAAGATAAACACAAAGATCATAGACTCAGCTCAAACCAGGATTTTCATTATCGAAACTGTAACTGCTGAAGAGATCCATCTCTAACGAGTAATGTAATCCTATCACGACTCCGAGGTACAGCTCAGTAACCTAAGACTGCTGAGGTACTCCTCCTGTCGAGTACTGCGGGTCTTCCACCTCACAAAGTAGTGCTCCTCCCCTATGGGTCTACCACCTCACACAGTAGTGCTCCCCCTTAGAGCCTACAGAGGTACTCCTCCTGTCGAGAATCGCGGGTCTGCCACCTCACAAAGTAGTGGTCCTCTGCCATGGGTCTGCCACCTCACAATGTAGTGCTCCCCACTGGGCTATGCAAGTCACTCAGAATTGAATCAGACAAGGAGTCATCAGGTCACAGCCAGCTACACGGTCTCCGTACTCCGTACGCTCGTCTCTGGGAGGGTCTGCTCCACAAGCTATAGGTCGATACTACAAGTATCACAAAGACTCATGAAGAAGTATCTCAAAGGACCGCCTATTCATAGGGGTCTCAATGCAAAAGACGGTGCATCAATCGGACGCCCAGTCTGTGAGTTATTAGCCTTTTTGTCCCAGGGGCCCGGTTGGTTTTGTGTACGAACCAACCCAACTATATCTCAAATGTACCCCCTCACTCTCATGTGGTATACTCATAGGGACCATTTCTCAATGCGATCACCAACGCCACTGACGGTTCGTCAAATGGACGTCCAGTCTGAAAGTTATCAGCTGTTCTGTTCTAGGGGCCTGGTTCGATTTCGAGTTCAATACAACCCGGCCACTATCCAACTGCATATAAACCTCAAGAGAAGTATTCCAAAAGTTATTTCTCATCAAGATGAATCCAAAAAAGTTGGTGTCACATCAATCGGACGTCTGGAGCTCAAGTTATAAGTGTTTCCACTCCGAGGGCCCGGTTTTTTTCGTGTTCAAACCAACCTGGTCATACCCCAAGTTCTCCGAAACCTTGAGTGTAATATACCAAAACGACTGTCTCGATACAAGGATCACATCGCAACTGACGGTGAGTCTATCGGAGGTCTGTAGCCCAGGTTATGGGCATTTAATCGAAACTACCAGAGAATAGGGGGTTCGGGTCCCGTCCGACCCGGCCCGATACCCCCCTGGGTCGGCCCAAACCGGGGCAACCCGACCCAGGTTCGGGTACGACCCATTAGGGCACGGCACGGCCCGGTGCGGCCGGTCCGCATGGCCAGCATGGAGTGGGGGGTTACAACCCCCCAGCTGAAGAAACCGGTGTGGCCTTAAGTCTCGTCTCCCTGCCTCTGGAACGGCTAAGTCATTCCGGTTTGGTCCACCGTCACGGCTCAACTGCGGCGGTTGTACTCCGGTGGCATGCCACCACTACCACCTGTCGTCAGCACCACCGCCGGCATTTTCCGCGGACCACCAGACGCGCTCCGGTGGTCCGTTTCGCTCGTCGTCTTCGCCAGCGGTCCTCCCGGGACCCGATCTTCACTGCGAAGGGATTCAAACTCCATTGTGGCCCACTTCATCATTTCCTGTCGATCTGAACGTCAATAAACAAACTATAGTGTCTTCGAATCACCTCTTCGGCCCCGACTCCGCCAACGGTTTCGTTTGGCCTCAACGGCATGACGCGACCCCACCACACTTCTTTTCCGTGTTCCTTCTTGTTTCCGTACGGTGCGACGACACCGCGTCACCTTCGTTCGAGCCACAACAAGTATGACACCAAGGGGGTGGAGGGTCAGCCGTGTTTGTTTGGGCCGACCTCCTCCCGTTATAAAGATAGGAAGTGGCCAAAAATTATCAATGATGTTTGTTAAATAAAACTTCAATGAAAATTAAACCCCTACCTCGTGATGTGATCCCTCGATGGATTTGCGGAGAGGTAGCGTCGTTCATTGACATCAGAAGGTGACGTCGTCGTTTGCGGTTTTCCCACGGTGGTGTCTCCTCCTTTGATGGAGATCCGGGAAGCATTCTTCATCGAAGGTCTTTGAAGGTCCGTCGTCGCCCAAGTGTACCCAAAGATGTGACGCATCCCCTCTTGTCACAGAGAAGGAATAAAGGGGTACGTCGCCACTCTTTGTGGAGTCGGCGTTCTTTGCTATGAAGCATCGTTCTTCTTTGAGAAGGCGTCGTTCTTCAACGAAGAGGAATTCTCTTCTTCTTCTTCTTCTCACAAAAACTCTCTCTAAATTCTCCAACACAAAGTGTGTCCCAAAATAAAATAATGGCTCACTAATTATATTATTAACACATTCCTTTTGAAATTAAAAACTCAACACTTAATTAATTAATTGAGGGGACTCAATACATTAATTAAGGTGTGTATTGGCTTAAACGAATTAAGAGGGAGAGTGTTAAAGGGAGAAGTTACACAATTTAAGAGGAGGTTACCAATTAATTCAAGAGGTGAGTTAGCAAGAATTTATTAAAGAGAGGAGGACGTGAAAAGTCACATTTAAAACCAAGGGAACTTAAGGGGGTTATAAGAAATTCAAGGGGTTATGGTCTCTTGTGGGCTCCACCACACAAAAATATCCTATGGGAGTTTAGGTGGGTGTGGGCCCCACCTCCCACATATTCCCACATGGGATGTTGGGTGGTTGTGGACCCCACCAACAACTTCCCATGGTATATTTTAACTTCCTTGAATATCAAAAATAAAACTGTTCACAATTTTATTTATTTCATCCTTAAACCCCAAAATTTAACTTCTTTCCCAGAACAAACACACCTACGGTAAAAGTCTATTTAAGAAAATTTTGGTGCTTCGGTTTCATCGGTGCCCTTGTATTTCGATTCCGAGTACCGGTTAAAAAGTTAGATAAACCCACTCGTTCGTTCACTGAACGTACCTGAGCTAAACTTCGGAAAAAGTTTCTGGGCACTTCGAGCCTCGGAATCAGGTTCCGTCAGAAACTGTGTTCTGGTAAAATCCCAAAGAAATTAAGAAAAAAATTCCCTTTAAATTTTCGGGTCTTTACATTACTCCCACCTCAGGTATTTACGTCCCTGTAAAGCTTTAACACAAACTAGTGATACAAAAGTGGTACTGAGCATGCATCTGAGACTTTCGCTCCGATGTTCTCTCCTGGAGGTTCTCGTGCTGCCAATGAAAGCACACAAGAGGAATCGACCGTCCTCGTAGGACCCTCTCTTGTCTATTCTCAACCTCTACTAGAACCCCTTAAATGTCACCCCATCGCCAATGTCCAGCTCCCCATGGTCAATGAAAAGAAAAGGGTCGTGCTCGTATCTCCTCAGTTGTGATACGTGGAAGTCCTTGTGCACCTGGTGCAACTGAGGTGGATGGGTCAAGCGGTAACCCACCTCGCCTACCCTGTTGATGACCTGGAAGGGTCCGATGAAGCACGGAGATAACTAGTCGCCCTGGACAAAACTCCATAATCCACGTCGTGGTGAGACCCGTAAGAAAACGTGGTCACCATCCTCGAACTCTAGTGGTCTCTGCCTCCTGTCAGAAAGACTTCTGTCAGCCCTGAGCTGTCCTCATCCACTCCTGGATGACCTATACCTTCTCTGTCATAGCCTAGACTATCTCTGGTCCCACAAATGATGCTATGATTTCTTCTTTGCTGATAAGAGAAATCTGGTCTCATCCCCTGGATGAACCACGTTCTTTGCCTAAAACTGTAAATATTTTCTTGAATGGTACTAATCGATGCCATGGATGACATTGTAAGGCCTCGACACTACTACCAAGAGATCCAACCATAACTCTTGCCTCTAAGGGTCGAGTCACACTATCGGTATCAGCATGAGGTAACTGGGTCTCCTCCAGTAGGAATCTCAAAAGTGAGGGTCAAGTCAACATTTTTAATCGGGACCTCTTGGTACACCAAAAAAGAAAGGAAGAAAAAGTAACAAGGAAAGGTTTATTTTGTTACTGAAACTCGAATTACAAAGACACGGAATAATGAAAAAAGGAAACTAGAAGCACCAAGATCAAAGGTCCCATGCCTGGAACTAGTCCCACTCTTGTCCGCCAGCTTCTGGAGCTCTGTAGTCGTATGCCTCTACTGCCTGAAGCTGAGCTCTCCCATGTCCACCTATTCCCTGCGGTCAGGGTGGACCTTCTGGTGGTGGTGGTGGCAACACCTTGAAGCATCATCCACCTCCAGTTCCATGGCCAGCTCCCCTACCTCGGTCTTCTTCTCCTTGCAGTCCGCCTCGATCGAACCTCTGCCTCTGCCTGGGAGGTCCTTCAATTATCTGCTGATCATCCGAGAGGTGGGTCAGACAGTCACAAGCCATGTGACCCTGTCCGCTGCACATGTGACACAGCATGGCAGTTCTGGTTCTGTCATTCCCCTTGGTGCCTCGCACTACCGACCCTGAGTCATGCGGTCGACCACTTATAGGTCTGGTCTTCTTGGACCTCTGCGTCATCTGTCTACTGCCCGCTGCAGAAGACTCTACTGCATGCCGGCTAGTGGTGGGTCCTGCTGCTGGAAACTGCTCAGCAAGGAAACTCTCCACTAAGAGGGATCTCTCCAACACCTTTATCTGCGTCGGAATTCTTTGAGAAACAACAGAAGCTCCAATATCTCTCATGAGCCCCTGCTCGAATGTTCAGGCCCTGAAGAACGGGTCATATACCATGTCTGTAGAGTAGTGAGATAGGTATGTGAACCTAGCTGAGTACTGAGCTGTACTCATGCTTCCCTTCTGTTGATGAAGTAGCTCCTGGATCCGTACAACTCGAAGGGTGGCTGGTACAAACTCTTCCCGGAATAGGCTCTCAAAGTCTGCCCACAGAAGTGATGCGTCGTCATGCACCTGGAGAATCAGGCTCCACCATCTTCCTACTGCTGCTTGAAGAAGTCTTATAGTAAAGATCACCATGAAGTCTATTGGCGTCCCCACTAGCCTGAAGACTCTCACCACAGCCTCTAGCCAATCCTCAGCCACCTGCGGGTCCGTCTCTCCCCTGAACCTGGGTGGCCTCTAGTGCTGGAACTCGTGCAGTGCGCTCAAGCGACGTGCACTCTCTAATGCTGGGGCTGGTGGCATCAGTGGTCCAACCTGTGGTAGTACCGCTGGAGCCTCAATTAGGATAGGTCTCTATACTGAGGTCTCATCACTCGGCGGGATGTTAGTACATACCACTCTCGGGGCTCTAGCTGGTCTTCCACGGGGAGGCATCTTGAAAGAAACAGACGTGACATGGTCAAATGATTTATACCTGGTGATTTGACCTAGTTTGAGCTGTTTTGAGGGAAAACCTTTCAAAACACACATGCAATCAGTGTTTTTGTGCACAAATTCGGAAATCAGTTTTCAGGGTCCTGGTGTAGGGATACGTTTGCTGCCCGTTCCAACACTGGATTCCCTGAACTGAAAACCACACTTGGTACCCTTAACATTATTTTTTCACAGAAGGAAAATATCAAAGATATAAGTTCTACGGTAGAACCGACTCCTATGATACAAATTTGTCACGACCCATCCTCGGGGCCCATGTCGTGACTGCCCCAAGCCCGCCTTCCATAGGCCCGGGGGTGGTGACTAGAACCAAAGGTGTAAATCCCAATAAAAATGTAAGGCATTTCCTTTATAAAAGTAAACAACACAACAGAGTACAAGAGGAAGAAAAAAACTAAGTACAAAAGAAAGTGCTGAAAAGTAAAAGGGCTAGAATAAAAACCCATCTGAAAAGTACAGCTACAACGGAAAGGAAGTACAACACAAAAGACAAACAACTGGAAGAATAGAAGCAGCTCCTAGGTCATCCACCTCAGATCCTACCTAAAGGGTAGGTACAAATAGCGCAGCTCCCGGATCATCCACCACGGATCCTACCTGAAGGGTAGGTACAGATATCCACCACAACGCTCTCTCCCATCATCCTCCTTTGAGTATCGTCTCGTCATGAAGTCCACCACCGGGTACCGTCCAGTCCTCGAACACTCGGCCTCCGTTAGTGCTGCCCGTCGTCTGTAACCAACACCACGTGTTGCGGGCATATCCCGTGTAGGGGTGAGTATACGATACACAGTAGGGACCCTGAGACCCTCAAGGTCTCACTAAATTCAACAAGGATAACCACAAATAAGGATCTCAATAGATAACCCTTACTTAGGTATAAGCCCATACTTATACCTAAGTTATCAAGCAAACTATCTCAATCATGAAGAAACAAAAAGGTTATGAAATCAACTGATAACCACTACCTAGGTATATGCCCATACATATACCTAAGTTATCAAGTGACCCATCTCAATCATGAGGTAAACACAAAGATTATAGACTCAGCTCAAACCAGGATTTTCATTATCGAAACCGTAACTGTTGAAGAGATCTGTCTCTGACAAGTACAGTGATCCTGTCACAACTCCAAGGTACTACTCACTATCCTAAGACTGCTGAGGTAGTCCTCCTATCAAGTACCACAGTTCTTCCACCTCACAAAGTAGTGCTCCTCTTCCATGGGTCTTCCACCTCACACAATAGTGCTCCCCCTCATAGCCTACATAGTTACTCCTCCTGTCGAGTACCGCGGGTCTGCCACCTCACAATGTAGTGCTCCTCCACCATGGGTCTTCCACCTCACAAAGTAGTGCTCCACACTGGGCTATGAAAGTCACTCCGAATAGAATCGAACAATTAGTCATCAGGTCTCATCCAGCTACACGGTCTCCATACTCCGTACGATCGTCTCCGAGAGGGTCCGCTCTATAGGTTCCGGGCGCAGCGGAAGCGCGTTGGTGGGTTTTCCCAACTTAATTTTAACGTTAAACAACGTTCAATCCAAGATCCGTCATGATATAAAACGCCAAATATTTGGAATATAACGAAGAATGAAAAGTAAAGAAGAGTCCTGGAACCCTTGAGGAGGATCATCATATGTTGATTATAATTAATTTAATTAATGCATAAGAATTACATCGTTGGAATTATTTCTTCATTGATGTGTCTGGTCACAATTCGGTGATCAATCGTTGCATCGTATAATCCAAGTGTAGGATTCCTCTAGCGGTTATCCACACGTGTGTCACATATCTCCAGACATCGCCGAAGGGATCTCTAGGTGCTAGCGTGGAAGAACATTCGCTTGTGATGTCCGCCTTCGACCGAATTGATCCGGTGGAGGATCTTGATCTCATAACATGAGGGCGTTCTTAGTGGAAAGGGAATTCTCTCCTGGCTTGAGAGTATTTCCAAATCCGTTGTTCACAATAATGGCTCTTCAAAATGTTGGGGTTCCTAGGATATTTATAATTGGGTTTGAGGTTAATAGAGTTATCACAATAAATAAACGCGGTACGCGATTTATTTATTTCATTAACTCTTATTGAAAACCCACATGTCAAATTATTAATTCCATGACATGCGCCCACACTGATTATAATAAATATCATTTAATAAAAAAATATTAAATCCTCAAAATCCCAACTGGAAAAACTACACGGCGTGTAATAATTAATACACGGTGTGTACTTTTTTCCATAATACTACATGGAGTTTATATTTAATATACATGGCGTGTACTTTTATATTCCATTTTTCTCCACCACATTTACTAGACCTTGAGTAATGTCTATTTATTTCTTAAATAAATGTAACTGTATTACTCGGTAATAAATATATTATTTCATCCACAATATATTTTCTCGATTAACTAGTGTCAAAATAAATGTGATCAGACATCCTTAAATAATTATTAAGCTATAGTCGGGAATAATATTTATTAAACTTTTTAAATTAATATTTAACTGTGATACATAGACACACTTAGTGTGTGACCCTATAGGCCTCTTTCTCAGTCGCATTTGGTTGATCCTGCCTAAAGTCCAAGGTTAGAGTCTAGCAACACGCCAAGGCACCCATAGAGAAAGAAGTTAACGCTGCAATGATGTGTCACCTCCTACGAATGCTTACTGTGTAATATAATCCCTTTGTCTTGATATCTCCAATCAAGCGGGTTGCATGCTAGTTCCATCAACCAATGTTATTGATTATTCTTTCTTTGAAATACCATAATTGAACATTCCCATACCTTACCATGGCCATGGATTTATTTAGGCTATATCAATTCCATCAAAAGGCCTGAGATATCTACATCCATTATGGAACGGATGGGAAAAATTCTTTCTCGCATTATCTATTAATGCGGTATTACTCATGACGCACCCAACGTATCCTACCTCGCTGCGAATAGTGTGTCATCATAGTTTTCCTCAATACATCAAAGTTTGTAAGTTGTAATACTCATTAATAATAATCTTAAAGTCTAAGGACCAATACACACGTCCATAGATAGGAACATCCAATGACACTATGAAATTTGGATTTCCTACTGGCGGGTCTTGTTCTCATAGTATCCTCTTCGATATTACCAATGGCGCACACCATGGGAAGGTGCCTCAAAGTTTTATAAGTCCTCACCCCTAATGACATGTATTATTTGTGTCCCTAAAATAATATCAGCCGGCTATAGAACATACATTCAAGAACAGTGTTATGGAACTTCTAGGTTCCCATCATAGTAGGGATCCTCTACGACCCTTTAATGCAACAGATGTCCTTAGGAAATTATCACATGACCTGTCAGGCAGAAGAACAATCAAGATGTGATAAGGCTTCTATTCAATGAATAAAGTACAAAGTAGTTGGTTCTAGACCACCAACTCCAACAGACTCCCACTTGGACTAGAGTCGACTGCTAACAACCTTTAACCTGCTAGCTCTCACATGATATTCATGCTTCTACTGAGATAGACCTTTAGTCATGGGGTCTGCCGCGTTCTCTTCCATGGACACACTGCTCACTGGAAATTCTCCCCTTTGATAGAAATATCTCAAGAGGTGATACTTCCGGAGTATGTGCTTTGTCCACTGATGTGACCTTGGTTCTTTTCCAAGAGCCACCGCTGCAGTATTATCACAATACAATGTAATGGGATCTTTACTACTAGGCACCACATCAAGCTCCTGGACAAAGTTCCGAATCCAGACGGCTTCCTTGGCTGCATCAGAAGCTGCTATATACTCGGACTCCGCTGTAGAATCGGCGACAACTGGCTGCTTTGAACTCTTCCAGCTCACAGCTCCTCCATTGAGACAGAAAACATATCCAGATTTCGACTTCAGATCATTCTGATCTGTTTGAAAACTAGCATCAGCATACCCTATGATGGCAAGCTCCTCGTCACCTCCATACAACAGGAACATATCCTTAGTTCTTCTCAAATACTTGAGGATAGTCTTAACAGCAGTCCAATGTTGTTCTCTTGGATCTGCTTCATATCTGCTTACAATGCTCAGTGCATAGGCAACATCAATCCTGGTATATAACATGGCATACATGATGGATCCTATAGCCGAAGCGTATGGGATCTTGCTCATCCTATCTTTCTCCTGCTGTGTCTGGGGACACATTTTCATAGAAATATATAAGCCATGTGAAACTGGAACCAATCCCCTCTTGGATTTCCCCTTAATAAATCTCTTTAGTATCTGGTCAATGTATGTACCCTGACTTAGTACAAGTAGCCTCATGGATCTGTCATGAATGATCTTGATCCCTAGAATGTAGGCTTCTTCTCTTAAGTCCTTCATGGAGAAACACTTGTTCAACCGGTCCTTAACTGACTGTAAGGCTGGTACATTGTTTCCAATAAGCAGTATGTCATCAACATATACCACTAGGATGACGACCATATTCCCATTAAACCGTTTATAAACACATGGCTCACATTCGTTTTTATGAAACCATATTCCTTTATGGTTTCATCAAATCGAATGTTCCATGACCTGGATGCTTGCTTCAATCCATAAATAGATTTCTGGAACGTGAAAACCCGTTTTGCTTCACCTGGTGTCACAAACCCTTCTGGTTGTGTCATATAGACATCTTCCTAAAGGTTCCGATTAAGGAATGCTATTTTGACATCCATCTTCCAAATCTCGTAGTCATGGTAAGCTGCTATAGCAAGTATGATTGTTATGGATTTAAACATGGAAACTGGTGAGAAGGTTTCATCATAGTCAATTCCTCGATGATGTCTGAATACTTTATCCACTAGCCTTTATTTATAGGTGCTAACTTGACCTTCCATGTCCAGCTTTCTTTTGAATACCCATTTGCATCCAACAGGCTTAACATCAACTGGCTCATCGACCAAAACCCAAACATGGTTCTGATACATGGAATTCATCTCAGAATTCATAGCTTCCTGCCATATTTCAGCTTCTGAGATTTCTACTACATCCTTATAGGAGAGAGGTTCAACATTACCCAACAATAATGATTCACCATCTTCGGTGACTAGGAAACCAAATCTCTCTGGTTCCCTTACCTCTCTTGAGCTCCTATGTAGTACTTTTGTTTCTGGAACCTCTTCCACGGGGACCTGTGGAACTTGTTCTTGTACCAACTCCTGTGTATCTTGAGAATCAACATCATCAAAGTCAATCTTTCTCCCACTATACTTCTTGAGGATGTGTTCCCTCTCAATAAAGACGGCTTGTCTGGCGACAATCACTTTCTTGTCTTGATGGTTATATAGGTAAAATCCTTTCGTTTCCTTGGGATATCCTATAAAGATACACATTGTGCCCCGAGGTGCTCGTTTGTTGCCTGAGAAGGCCTTAACAAACGCCTCACATCCCCATACCCGTGTGTGCGACAAAGTGGGTTTCCTTCCATTCCATAAGTTAGATGGAATTCTATTTTCCAACTTAGTTGGTACTCGGTTTAATGCGTATACTGCAGTTTTTAATGCATATCCCCAAAGGGATAATGGAAGACCTGCATGTCTCATCATCGACCTCACCATGTCCAACAAGGTGTGGTTCCTCATTTCACTAACACCATTCCCATGTGGTGTATAAGGGGGAGTGAGCTGAGATAGAATCCCAGACTCCCGTCGAAGATCGATGAACTCTTGGTTCAGATATTCTCCACCTCGATCCGATCGAAGCTTCTTTATCTTCTTACCAAGCTGATTCTCTACTTCATTCTTGAATTCCTTAAATTTCTCTAAGGACTCTGACTTATTCCTCATTAAGTAGAAAGATCCATATCTACTCAAATCATCAGTAAAAGTAATAAAGTATGAATATCCACCTCTAGCTTCTACTGGAAAAGGTCCACACACATACATGTGTACTAATCCTAGAAGATCTGTGGCCCTTTCACCTTGTCTACCAAAAGGCGGATTGGTCATTTTTCCTTATAAACAAGTGTGACATCTATTAAGTGGTTTTAGGTCAGTAGAGTCTAAATAGCCATCTTCGCAGAGCATTGTCAAATGCTTCTCGTTCACATGACCAAGGCAGTGATGCCATAACTGGGTGATGTATGAGTCATGTGAGTTTGTTTCATAATAAATTTCCAACACTTGGTTTTCGAAATTCAATACATACAAACCATTATTTAATTGTGCCATACCATAACATACGTTGTTCTTATAAAAGAGACAACCCATATTTCAAAATTTGGAAACAAATCCATCCATATCCAAACAAGATACAGAAATTATGTTCTTGGTAACACTAGGCACATAATAACAGTTATGTAAAACCAAAATCATCCCAGTCGGCAGTGAGAGGTGGTAGTCACCAATAGCCAACGCAGCCAGCCTTGCGCCACTGGCAGCTCAAAGATCTACCTCTCCTCTGGCAATCTTTATAAATCTAAATGGTTCCTGCATTTGAATACAGATGTGAGCCCCACAAGATGTGTCTAATACCCAATGTGTAAAAATAGAAGGATTTCACTCGATAACAAATGCACCTTTAGCATCCCCCACTTCTGGGTGTAGTTCCTCTTCCATTGGACCTTCTTGCCACATGAAAAACACAATGCCTCATGTTCCTTGCCCTGCCTCTGGATCTTCCCCTTCTTGGAGGGATGGTGCTCGGGGGCTTCAGACCATTTATAAGTCTTTGGCCCCTTTTCCTTGTCCTTCCTTTTCTTGTTCACCATAAGTACCGCGGGTTTGTCACACCCCATGTCCTTATCTACCTGGAAAAACAAGGTCAGAAGCTCTGATAGACTCTTCTCATTTCCACTCGTGTTATAGTTGACAATGAAGCTAGAGAAGGTCTTGGGGAGTGATGATAGGATGAGATCTGTACACAACTCATCCAAGAATTTAATCCCTAAGATGTCCAGGCGTTCAATGTATCCAATAATATTGACTACATGAGGCCCAGCTGGCACAAAATCTCCAAGATTCGTGGTAAAAAATGCATTGGAGATCTCGTACCTCTCATGTCTCACCTTCTCTTTGTAGAGATCTTTAAGGTGAGACATCATTCTATACGCGTCCATGTTTTCATGTTGCTTCAAGAGCTCATTAGACATGGCCGATAGCATGAAACACTGGAAATTTTTGGTATCATCCATGTGTTTCATGTAGAGAGATAATTCCTAATCACTATCCTCTTTCCCATGCGCAACTGGAATAGGCTCTTCCAGCACATATAATTTCATTTCGTGGTGAAGGACGACGTGTAAACGCCTCTTCCACTCTTGGAAATTGGTACCAGTGAGAAGGTTTTCCTTTTCGAGTATGGTGTGCAATGATATGTTTGAAGTCATTTTCTTTCCTTTTCTACAAATTAAGATGAGAAAAGGTTTATTACATTATAATAAAAATTGAGACAAATAAATTAATTAATACTTATTAGTCTCCCACTATTTTATCGAAATCCAATAGCCCTCACCATTGACTTCGGAATATTCTGTTGCGTGAATATTCTTGTGGCAAGGATCTATATTTCCCTTCGCAATACCCCAACTAGGGTTGTTCAAGAAACTTGAAGGGTTTTAGGTTGGCATTCCAAATGCCAACTTCATTAACTCGCAGCTCCTTGATCTGCTGAGTGGACTCCCAAAACTTGAAATCCTTTTTAGATTTCTCAACCTTTGCCTCTTGGTCACACCAAGTCCTGCTGTGGCAGTCAACCCTTGATGTGAACCAAGTCAAGAAAACCCAAAACCTTGAATTATAATTCCCCGATAATTGAAAACACCCCAATTAGGGTTGGTCAAACACTTTGAACTATGGTTCGATTCTAACCAAGATTATGTAAGGCTATGACGACTTAATATTTATTTTGAGGGATTTTATCCTTATATGTAAATTTCCATTTAATTATCTTTGATTACATGCTTATTAATATTAAGTGGGATATACTTAAGTGATTAACCATGTCTAAGATAATATTTACATATAAGCCAGTTTTATTTTAGTTCCATCTTGCATTCTCTTTTAATTCATTAATTGTGTGATTGTGACAACACACCCACAATAAATAAACCATACAACTGATAGAAATAAAATAAATGGTATGATCATGATCTTTTCTATTGGTTAGTTTATCTAGCAGTTGATAAACTAACCCAATACCAAGGGGAGAAACACCTTGAACCTTTCGGGTTCATGTTTACAGCTTTACACCTGTCTACCATTGTATCTCCTTAGATTGGTTTCACCTTGGCTCCAGACATGAGCCTCCTCCACTAGCTTGGGAGCTCCATCCATTACATATGAATTTATCTCACATGCTGGTGAGGGGTAAAAGGGGTTTTTACATAAAGAATCTGTGGCCGTGCAGGCCCTACATATTAATGAGGAGATGGCTCACATGCCAACAAATTTAATTTAAATAAATAAATTAAAAGAAACCATTCACATACAAAGGTATCGGTCTAACTCATGATCATCCATACATGCAACGATATTTATGCATAAATAAAACTACAATTCAATTCTTTAATCATTCTTGTTTAAGATAAATCACACTCAAATCAATTAATTATCTTTAATTAATCAATCCTTTTATCTTAAATCCCTTTTCTGAATTTCCTTGAGATTCTCATCCATCATAATTTTAAACAAATAAATTCAATTAAAATTATCCTTGTACGTAACATGTACCTTGGAGGAAACCCGGTGAATTCCCATTTATTACATAGATGTTAAATTAAACACATATATATAAAACACCTATCACGTGTTGTGCCTTAGCTTTAAGCCTACACCATGGTACACGTCTCAAGGGTTTGTATAATATAATAATAAATTTTAATAAATCTGTGTAATTTGGGTGAGTACAAGGCGTTTAGTTCCGACTACACGGCAAGTACTATTTCTTCACCGTCCATCCGAAGTACACTACCAGGAATAGGGCGTGTTAATGTACTTCAAAAATTTTCAGAGTACATGGCGTGTTTAGTGGGACACACACAGTGTAGTTTCCGCGTTACACGGTTTCCAGCCGGGTAGTCCCTGTACGGAGTACACGACCCAACCCTAACCCGAAGGGACTGCACGCCGTGTTCATTGGACCACACGACGTGTATTCCGGAAATGTGTGCCACCTGTTTCTGGTCAACACATGATGTCTTAAATTCTTAGAAAGAATCCAATACACGGCCTGATTTCCAGAACGATTAAACATGAATTGAAATAACTAAATTATTAAATGCGTAAATTACCAACGAAAAACTAAATAATTATAATAACCAATATAACCTGGCTCTGATACCACTTGTAGGTTATAGGCACAGCGGAAGCGCGTTGGTGGGTTTTCCCAAATTTAATTTTAAAGTTAAACAATGATCAATCAGAGATACTTCATGATATAAAATGTGGAATCTTCGGAATAGAAAGAAGAACGAAAAGAAAATAAGAGTCCCATAATCCTTGAGGAGGATCATCATAAGTTGATTATAATTAATTTATTTAATGCATAAGAATTACCTCTTTGGAATTATTTCTTCATTGATGTGTCCGGTCATGATTCGGTGATCCATTGTTGCGTCGTAGAATCTAAGTGTAGGATTCCTCTAGAGGTCATCCACATGTGTGTCACGTATCTCCAGACGCCACCGAAGGGATCTCCTGGAACTAGTGCGGAAGAACCTTCGCTTGCGATGTCCGCCTTCGACCGCCTTGATCCGGTAGAGGATATTGCTCTCAAAACTTGAGGGCGTTCTTGGTGGAAAGGTAATTCTCTCTTGGCTTGAGAGTATTTCCAAATCCATTGTGTACAACAATGGCTCTTCAAAATTTTGGGGTTGTGAGGTTATTTATAATCGGGTTTCAGGTTAATAGAGTTATGACAATAAATAAACACGTTACACATTTTATTTATTTCATTAACTCTTATTGAAAACCCCCATGTCAAATTATTAATTCCTTTACATGAGCCCACGCTGATTATAATAAAAATCATTTAATAAAATAAAATTAAATCCTCAAAATCCCAACTGGAAAAACTACACGGCGTGTATATTTAATATACACGGCGTGTACTTTTATTTTCTATTTTTCTCCACCACATTTATTAGACCTTGAGTAATGTCTATTTATTTCATAAATAAATGTAACTGCATTACTCACTAATAAATATATTATTTCGTCCACAATATATTCTCTTGAATAACTAGTTTCAAAATAAATGCGATCAGACATCCTTAAATAATTATTAAACCACAGTCAGGAATAATATTTATATAACTTGTTAAATTAATATTTAACTGAGATACATGGACACACTTAGTGTGTGACCCTCTAGGCCTATTTTTCAATGGCATTAGGCTGATCTTGCCTAAAGTCCAAGGTTATCATCTAGCAACAAGCCAAGGCACCGATAGAGAAAGAATTTAATGCCGCAATGACGTGTCACCTCCTACGAACGCTTACCGTGTAATATAATCCCTTTGTCTCGATACCTCCAATCAAGCGGGTTGCATGCTAGTGCCATCAACCCATGTGCTTGATTATTCTTTCTTTGACTTCCCGAAATTGAAATTGCCCATACCTTACCATGGCCATGGATTTATTTAGGCTATATAAATTCCATCAAAGGGCCTGAGATATCTACTTCCATTATGGAACGGAAGGGAAAATTCCTTTGTCGCATTATCTATTAATACGGTATTACTAGTGACGCACCCAACGTATCCTACCTCACTACGAACAGTGTGTCATCACAGTTTTCGTCAATATATCTAAGTGTGCGAGTTGTAATACACATTAATAATAATATTAAAGTCTAAGGACCAATACACACGTCTGCAGATTGGAACATCCAATGACACTATAAAATGTGGATTTCCTACTGGCGGGGCTCGTTCTCATAATATCATCATGGATATTACCAAGGGCGCACACCATGAAAATGTGCCTCAATGTTTTATGAGTCCTCACCCCTAATGACCTGTATTATTAGTGTCCCTCAAATAATATCATCTGGACATAGGACATACATTCAAGTACAGGGATATGGCACTTCCGGGTTCTCATCATAGAAAGGATCCGCTACAACCCTTTAATGTAACAGTTGTCCTTAGGAAATTATCACATGACATGTTACGTAGAAGAACAATCAAGATGTGATAAGGATTTTATTTAATGAATAAAGTATAAAGTAGTTGGTTCTAGAACAAAAACTCCAACATGCACCACTAGCTACAAGTTAATACTCCAAGTATCACAAACTCCCACGAAGATGTATCTCAAAGGACTGCCTCGTCATAGGGGTCTCAACGCAACAGACAACGCATCAATCGGACGCATGGTCTGTGAGTTATTAGTCTTTTCGTCCCAGGGGCCCGGTTGGTTTTGTGTTTGAACCAACCCGACTGTATCTCAACTGTACCCCTAACTCTCATAGGGTATACTCATAGGGACCGTTTCTCAATGAGATCAGCAACACCACTGACAATTCGTCAAACGGACGTCTGGTCTGAAAGTTATCAGCTTTTCCGTTCCAGGGGCCCGGTTAGATTTCGGGTTCAATCCAACCCGGACAGTATCCAACTGCATCCAAAACTTTGGCGAAGTATGCCAAAAGTTCTGTCTCATCAATAGGAATCCAAAAAAGTCGATGGCACGTCAATCCGACGTCTGTAGCTCAAGTTATAAGTGTTTCCGCTCTGAGGGCCCGGTTGGTTTTGTGTTCGAACCAACCCGGTTGTACCCCAAGTTCTCTGAAACCTTGAGTGTAATATACCGAAATGACCGCATCGATCCAAGTATCACAGCGTAACTGAAAGTGCATTTATTGAAGGTCTGTAGCCCACTTTAAGGACATTTAAGCGAAATTTCCCGAGAATAGGGGGTTAAGGCCCGGTCCAACCCGACCCGAAACCCCCCTTAGGTCGGCCCGAACCGGGTCAACCCAACCCGGGTCCGGGTCCGGCCCATTAGGGAGTGGCCCGACCCGGTGGGCACGGCCCAACCCAGCCAGCGCGGCGCGGCCCGGCCCGGCCTGGTCGACCCACGTGGCCAGTGTGGAGCGGGGGGTTACAACCCCCCGGCTGAAGAAACTGACGTGACATTAAGTCGTGCCGCCCTTCCTCCGGAATGGATAAGCTGTTCTGGTTTGGTCCTCCATCACGGATCAGCTACGGCGGTTCTGCTCTAGCGGCGCACAGCCACCTCCGGTCGTCGGTGCCGCCTCACTGGTGTGGCGCACCCCCGCCATTTTCCGCGGACCACCAGTCATGCTTCGGTGGTCCGTTTCGCTCGCTGTCTTCGCCAGCGGTCCTCCTAGGACTCGATCTTCACTGCGAAGGGATTCAAATGCCATTGCGGCCCACTTCATCGTCACCCACCGATCCTCATGTCAATAAACAAACTGCGGAGTCTCCGAATCGCCTCTGCGGCCCCGACTCCGACCATGGTTTCGTTCGGCCTCAACGGCGCGGCGCGACGGCGCCGCGCTACTTCACCGTGTTCCTTCTTGTTTCTGTGTGGTACGATGACACCACATCACCTTCGTTCGAGCCACAACGAGTATTACAGCAAGGGGGAGGATGGTTGGTCATGTTTGTGTGGGTTGACCTCATCCTGTTATAATGATAGCAAGCGGCCAACAATTATCAACGAAGTTTGTTAAATAAAACATGAACAAAGATTAAACACATACCTCGTGAAGTGATCCCTCGATGGATCTTCGGAGAGGTAGCGTCGTTCGTTGATGTCAGATGGTGATGTCATCGTTTGCGGTTTTCCCACGGTGGTATCTCCTCCTTTGATGGAGATCTGGGAAGCGTTATTCGTCAAAGGTCTTGGAAGGCCCGTCGTCTCCAAAGTGTACCCAAAGATGTGACGCCTCTCCTATTGTCACAGAGAAGGAAGAAAGGGGTACGTCGCCGCTCTTTGTGGACTTGGTGTTCTTTTCTATGAAGCGTCGTTCTTCATTGAGAAGGAATCATTTTTCAATGAAGAGGAATTCTCTTCTTCTTCTTCTTCTTCTCACAAGAACTCTCTCCAAATTCTATAACACAAAGTGTGTCCTGAAATAAAATAATGTCTCACAATTTATTTTCTTAACACATTCCATTTGAAATTCAAAACTCAGTACTTAATTAATTAATTGAGGATACTCAATACATTAATTAAGGTGTGTGTTGGATTAAAATAATTAACAGCGAGAGTGTGAAAGGGAGAAGTAACACAAATTAAGAGGAGGTTACCAATTAATTCAAGAGGTGAGTTAGCAAGAATTTATTAAAGAGAAGAGGATGTGAAAAGTCACATTTAAAACCAAGGGTGTTTAAGGGGGTTATAAGAAATTCAAGGGGTTATGGTCTTGTGTGGGCCCCACCACACTAAAATCTCCTTTGGGAGGTTAGGTGGGTGTGGAACCCACCTCCCATATATTCACATATGGGTAGTTTTGTGGTTTTGGACCCCACCAACAACTTCACATGGTAGGTTTTAAATTCCTTGAATATAAAAAATAAAATTGTTCACAATTTTATTTATTTCTTCCTTAAACCCCAAAATTTAACCTCTTTCCCCAAACAAACGCACCTACGGTAAAATTCCACTTAAGCAAATACTGGTGATGCGGTTTAATTGGTGCCCTCGGATTTCGATTCCAAGCACCGGTTCAAAAGTTAGATAAACCCCCTCATTCGTTCACTGAACATACCCAAGCTAAACTTCAGAAAAAGTTTCCGGGAACTCCGGGCCTTGGAATTAGGTTCTATCAGAAACTGTGTTCTTGTAAAATCCCAAAGAAATTAAGAAAAAAATTTCCTTGAAACTTCCAGTTCTTTACATATGTTGTTTGTACTACCTCATCCATGAAAATTTGTTTTTTCATTTGTATTTTAGTTTTTCATTATTTATCCAAAAATCGCCAAATCTAGTTCATTATAATATTAAAATAAAACCAATATAATTATTCTACTTATATAATGTTATTATTTCAAAATAAACACCACATTAACCATAATCCTCGATCAATTTAAAGCATATTCTTGTTTTGGTAGATTTAACTACCAACTTGAACAAAGATTTGAAATTATATCATGGATGATTATGAAAATTAATTACTCTTATAATATGATATTAATATTTAAATGATTTTTTATATATTCTATAATTTATAAATAATATTTAATTCATTAATTAAGAAAACACCATTTACATGTTAAATACCATAAAAGAATGTTCATTTCTAATTTTATTTCTCAGATAATAATTAATGTACTTATGGGATGAAATTTACAAATATATATCCTTATAATAATTAAATTATCATAAATTTAATGAAATTCTAACGATGTACTTTTTAAGAGGAACTAATACTCACCCAACTCCTATAAAATTACTATAAACGATCAAAACTATAGGCACCCAGTGTGGGAAAATAGGAAAAACCTAAATGACACCTCGGTAGATAATTATTATAAATGGATATTATAATTTGTAATAGGAATGAATATGGCTCTGAAATTATCCATTCATATATCTCTATTTTTTATATAAGATCATAGAGTGAATCTCACTGAGAAGGAAAATTATTTAAGGATTTCTATCTCAATTTTTTTCATTGAGACATATTATATAATACACTATATATACATTTGTATGGAAAACCTAATATCCAATTATACATTTCATATTTTTAGTATCTTATATTTCATTATTTTAAGTGTTAAATTTCGTATTATCATTCACATAGTTTTGTGCTTCAAATGTTTCAAAATCAATAATGTGTTTTCCATCACAATTCCTCTTCAATGAGATATGTATTAATTTTATTTAAATAATTTGTATTTATATAGTGTATATATGGTCTATCATGGTCATTGACCATAATATATTATTTAATTCATGTTATTTATTATATCATATGAATTTATATATTCCAATACATTTTTGCTCAAAATTTAAAAAATCCATTAGGATTTATCTATTTAAAATTTGAATTCCTCAAGACATGTTTATGTTTCACACCATTTAATCTATTAAAAATTTTAAATAATTCCCTATTATTATGGAATGACCCAAACCTATCATCAAGTAACATTAAAATAATAAGGTGATTCAGGTTTTTAGATAATGTCTTGATGAGTTTTGAGGGTAAATGTAGAGGATAGAGCTAGTAAATCAAGCTATAGGAGACTACTGCTGCAAAAAAGCTGGGGGTTGCTCAACAAAAAATGGTGGCTTAAGTGATGGAGGAGTTTCTTTGGAGAAGGCTCCCTTGAGAAGTTTCTAAATTCTACTTCCTATTTTTGGAAGCTATAACATGGAGTGATTATGTTTTATGTAGTTTTTTGGAGGATAATTGTATAAATTAAGGATTTTGAGGCACTATTTCACCTTATAGTAGGGGATACGACATAGCGTGATGTGGTTGTTTGTGGTCTCATGTGTAGTACCTTTGGTTTGACTATGGTGTCCTTCCCCATTTATAGTATCTACATCATGGGTGTAGTTATGGATATTATAGGATCCGTTGAATAGATGTTCTATAGTGTGGCCTTCCCCACTATGTCATAACGCCATATATTTCAAAACATTATACACCATAGTGGATAGTGTTATATATGGTCTTAAAATTGGAAACTACCACCTACATATTATAAAATACACTCAAAACCCTTAATTAATCTGACATTTCCTTCATTCTATGGGTGAATCAAGTGCATCACAAAGAGACCTTTTTACCACTTTTTTAGGTGATTTTTACCTCGATCATAGAGGACAAATACATGGGGGTTTAATTAAGATTATATCTTTTTTTCTGGGTTTTACCACGTTTTTTTCTTATATGGGAGGTTACTATCATGGGAAATCATAGGGTTTTTTTCTTCAATGGGTTAATGATGTGGTCCATTTGTTATATTATGGTAAGGTGTTCCTCATCATTATGTTGTTCGTAGGTGGATTTTGTCTCGATTCAACCATCCATAGTGGATCATAAATTATATTTTTATGTAGGGGATCATTTTTTCTCACCTATTGTATCACACATGAAAAGTTAATCTTTTTTAACCATTTAAATACAGTTTTTATCATTCATAATTATCAAAATTAATTATTTTAACTAAAATTTAAGGAGGAAGGTTTTAATTATCTTTTTCATAGAATTAACATTATTATTGATGTAGTGATAAAATGAACAAAATTTCATCGTGAAAATTATTTTAGTTGGAAGATTTTGTTATTATGATTTGAGATGTTTTTTGGAATATATTTTGGTGTTTTTTAAAAAATTTAAATATAATTGGATAATCCCTTATATCTAGTTAATGAAATATATTCCTTTGGATATTCATGGTTGTTTGACAATTCCCCTAAAATCATGAAGAGGATTTTATGAATACTCCCTTTTTAAATTTGAGATATGATAAGTTATTTCCTATAACTATGAAATTGATGGTTTTTGTGCGTGGTTTTATGTGTTTTGGTGTGCAAATACTATGGGGAAGTGATTTTGATTTTTAATTTGTGGTATTTTTTATGTTTTTTTGTCGTGATGTGGGAAGTTGTGTGGGACAATTTATTGTCAAGTTTGTGTGGTAATGATGAAATGAATGTTTTTTTCAATGGTGGGGATGTGGGGATGTTTTTATTTATTTGTATTTAAATATTTTTTTTAGATGGTTTATTAGTATGTTATTCTCTTGGGAAGTATTGGAAATTAAATGGGGATGTGGAAATTGGAATAACTTGGTCTTTTTTGATTAAATGGATTGAAATGGATAATGAATAATTTAAACATTTATATAATTCATAAATATTTTTTATATTTAATGTGAAATTATTGAGATATATATTGTAATTGGTTGTAAATGTGAATCAAAAACGTGTATTTAGTTTAGAAAGAGGATGAAATGTGAAATGTGTCTTATGACCTATTATGTGGGAATTTAATTCCTTTATGGAAGTGAAAGTGGATTTTTGGGAGGTTTTGTGTTGATGGTGTGAGTTGGTTTTTTATTTTTATTGAACCCACTTTTTTGTCTTCTATGTGGATATATATGTAAATTCCTTGTATATTCCATGTGATTGTCTATATGCGCCCACACGTGTTAAGCACTATGTACTGACACCTATAAGTTTTGGGGTGTTTTCTTAACCTCCTAGCAGTGAGTATAGATGGTTTTATACCCGACCATTCTTTTACTCTATTACTGGTGATTATAATATGCATTGGATGTGATAGAAAAATTTCCAAAGTTTATTTTAGTGATGTTTAATGTGGAGATGATATGTATAATAGTGTGGGTGTGTGTGGTAGGAGGAGGTCATGAGGTTGATGTACGTAATTTTCAATACAGCCACTACCTTGTACCATGTGTCTCTAGGTGACATGTTATGTGATTCCTAGTTGAACATAGGGTTCCTGTAATTATGTGATGTTGATAATATATGTGATTTTAAAGATATACGATATCGTTGTGTGGGAGAGGAAAAACAATTCAAAAGTGGTGTCGGATACCCTATCATCGATATGATTTTATTATATTATTATATATAGATGTGTTTCATGGTGAGAAATCTAGGGTGAGGATGTTATTTTTTACTTGAAATATGTATGTGTTGTTGATTTAGTTATATTTTCATTGGTGTATTATTATTTTCTTTTAACATGTGCATGAGAAACTACGGTTAACCTACTAATTGTACATGTATTGTCCCCTATGTATATACAAAACTATTTTCCACTTAACCAAAAGGATATCATGGAATGTTCTATAAATTACTATGTCATTGTTTGGTATTTTTTTGATTCTACCTTATATTTTACTTTTTGTGTATTTATTTTGTGACTTTTATTTATATGTGTTTTATTTCTACATTCATTATCGAATGGTTTTGGTATCCCTTTTATATCATCTCATGGAGTTTCATGAAGTTTATTTTTTCTATATCCTGATACTATTATGGAGGGAAATTCCTATCATTTTTTATATTTCAAACCCTTGGTTCTAGTCATTATCATGGGACCTACTAGAGGCTGGACTCTTGGATCATTATCTCTCTTCCATTATTTCTACCCTAGGAGGTATATCTTTAGAACGAGGGGATCAGGATATTGTGGTATCAGTGGTATTTTTTAAAGATATGATGGTGTTCAAAGTTAGATATAGTGAGAAATATATGGGTTGTTATGGAAATGGTGTCATGGTGTGTGAATATGGAAAGGGATGACTTGTTATAACACATGATTTTAGGTCCACTATGATTCTATGCAAGGAATCTAATCCTACCAGAAAACTAATGCATATGAAACCACTTTTTGGGTAGGGATGTATGAGTGGTACATACATTATTATTGAACTATCTTTCTAATTGAACATGGTGGTTTTGAAAATTTAAAATTAGATAAAATTTAATTAAATAAATATTGATGAAAGTCCATACTACATTTCTTAAAAATTATTTATTTCCTTTTCTGTTATGGATCATGGTTTTCAATTTTATGTGGTTCAAGTAGTGTAGGTTTAGAAATATAATTTGGTTGATTTATGAATGTTTTATCAGGTTAATGAGTATGATAGTTTATAAATAATGTTATATGTGTTTTAGTTGAAGGGTTTAGAGAAGTATGAGGGTGGAATTTTTTATCTAAATGTAGGGAGACTGTTGGATGAGCTCTGTATCACATTTGGTATGATCTGAGCTTGGGTGGAGTACTGGGTACCTCGGGAAATTAATCTGATTTAAGGAGTTGTGAATTAGTTTTGGACATTGTAAATTGGTGAACAGAGGGAGGAAGATGATTTTTTGGGTTTACATTATGAATGAGTTACATATAGAGTGTCTTTTTTCAACCTTTAATGTAGTGAAGAGGCAAGATATTCTCTCTTTTTAAAAGAGGAGTTTGTTTTTCAAGGATATTGGAATCATGTTTAGGTATCTGTTACTTTTTTACCTAGAACACTTTTCAGATTAGGATTCTTATGTGAGACTTCTAGAGGAGGGACTCTATTCTTCTATCCATTGTATAGTTATTCCTATTACATAGACAATGTATATAATATCTTATAATATGGTGAAGTTAATTGGGAGGATTAAAGTTTTAAGAGGTTAACCAAAATAGGAAAACCAGCAGGGTTCCTTAAGAAGCAGAGTTATCTTTGGTAGGTATCAGGATCTAGGTCCATTAATGTTTAAACAATAATGGATTCATCTTCAATAGTAAGGTAATAAATCATATTTTCTTTAAACGGGAGATTAAATAGTTATAGTTAAACCTTAGGGGATAGTGTTTTTTATTTTTCTTTAGGGGAAATTCAAATAGTGTGTTTTTTCTATAGTGTTATCGGCCATCTACATAACTAGTTTCCCATAGTTCTTTAGTATCATTTATATAGAGGTAGTCTAGTTCAACATCAACCATATTAGAAGTTACTAGGGAGTCCATTTCAGTAGAAAGTGAAGCAATCATATGATTTTTCAAGGGGAGATAGAGTAGGTAGAGTTTGACATTAGGATATTGCTCGTGCTAATGTACCTCGATATGAGTGAAGTTGTGGTAGTATTCCTTAGCGGATATATAGAGGATATTGTCTTTGTCATTTACTTGTTGTGGAGATAATTGAACCATAGGGGCTAGTTTTCATTACTTTCAAGATCATATTATAATGTATCCTTGCTTTTAATTTGTTTCATGTTGTAGATTATCACTCCATTGATGAACCCAATCTAGCATACCCTATTGTAGTAGACCTTTATTAGATTCTCATTCTACTAGTTTTGGATACAATAGATATAGGCGATACAAGATTATTTGATGTGTTATAGGAGTTAGACTGATGATGGGGCCAAATTATTTTTATGGAGATATTTTCTTAATATATATGGGGTTATGTAATTTCATTACTATCATCTATTGGTTGTATTTTTTTCATATTTTTATCAAATACAAATGGAGGTGAGTCGTCGTTTTTATGTGAATGGATAACATAAAATTCTCATTATCATGAAGATTTATCTTGTGGGTAATCAAAATATGGATACCCATTTTTTATGAGTTTTTTATCAAACCATTAGTCACTAGGATTAATGGTGTTCCTAGGGTTCTTGGGGAGTTTTGGGGTAATTTGATTAAAGATTTTTTGTTTTTAAAAATTCAATGTGATGTTGAGTTCATGATAAACATGATTCTATGTGGTTCTTGTGTATTAAGGGCTTCTAATTAGATGGAGACTTATGTGTGGTAAAATATTAGTATTTATAGAGATGATAGGATTCATTAGATCTTCATTCATCCCATAGTTTCTTCATGGTGTTCTCCGCTGTTGATTTCCAAGAAGGATCATGGTAGACTGAAGTTGGGAATAGAATACTGAAGCTTTAATTAGTTGATGATCAAGAATTATTTCCCACTAAAAAGCATATAATAACTTTTTAGACATTTGAGAAGAGATATATTCTTTTAAAATATTGATCTACATTTTAGAATTCACCAGTTGAGGGAAAAAATGATGATTTGTCAAATACTACCTTCATATGAATGTATGGGAACTATTATTTTGTGGTTATATCAATCATTTTCTCGAACACACCATCTAAATTCATGGTTAAAATAAACATTGGGATTATGGAATTACTAGAACAGATCATAATCATGTTCATCCATGACATATCAATCTTCTTTATGCCAGAAGAAGAGTTTGTTGATCATCTAAGCACTCTCTTACGGGTTCTTCAATGCACTACCACTGTGTAATATTTACCAAATCTATGTTTTAGACATGAGAGATTTATTAACTTATGATTGTGGTGTCTCATTAGTGTGTATATGTAGACCTTTTAATGGTTGAGGTAGTTGTTTCGTTAGAAGAACCCAACAATATGGAAGTGGTTTGTTGCTTTATAGGTATTTATGTGTTTTAATAGTAGTTTGTCTCCAATTTCTCAATAATTTCAACCCCATTTAATTATACAACTAGGAAGGATAATGATTTTTATCTAGACCGATCAATTTCTAGTACCTTTTCATTATCTGAAGTGTAAATTGATAATTGTTTTAGTGCTCCAATTTCTACAGTAAGAGCTAATATTTGAGTTATCTAGTAACTCTTCCTATATTGGCATGTGATGTATCCTAATTTAGTAGATAGTGGTGATCTATTATGGGTCTAGGTAGTTACTCCCCTATGATAGTAACTATTCCACTCATGGTCTATATTTAGTAGTAGTTGTTTTCATATTGAAGCTATGGTGGAATTACAACATTAGGGTGGGCTTTCTGGACTTAATGGATCACAAGATCTTATGGTATACCTTTTCTCAATAATAAATATATCTATACTTGAATAGTTTAATAGAGATTATTCATGATAATTATTTCATTATTTCTTATACCTCATGAAAGGGAAATTTATTGACATACTATTTGAGGAGGAACTCAATGAAGAATGTGGTTCAAGATTCTATAGATTCATAGAGAGGAAATTAAGTGGTCAAATGCCTACATTTAGATTAAAGAATGGTTGATTATAAATGTTTTATCATTTAATACGATGGTATCATTTTATCTTATGAATCATGTGGAGTATTGTTAGTGTCGAGGCTCGGAGATAGAGGTGAGGCATGGTTATCTCATCCCTGGGGAATCTCTAGGGGTATGGTCGGACAATGGGTAAAAACAGAAGTTGTTTTAGGGGAGGATATTTTTTCTTGTAGTAGTGAGATAGGGAGTCCATCATGGGATTAATATAACACATTTAGTGGTACACCCAGAGGTATCCAAGATGTATCATGGCATGAAAATGAAGTCTTGGTGGGTTGGGATAAAATGGGAGGTTAGAATATTTTTGGATTACTGTATGGTTTTCCAAATGGTAATGGATCACAACAATCTTCCAGAAGGCTTGTTATATCCCTTTTTTATTCCCCAGTAGAAATGGGATGACATCCAAATGGATTTATTCCTCGAGATACCATAAACTTAGGGAGGTTTTGTTGTTATGATGGGAATCATTGATTAGTTGAAAAAATAAACCCACTACCTAGTGATTAGGAAATATTGTGTTAGGGATACTTTATGAGGATGTACACGGATGAGGTGGTGTGGTTTAATGGAGTTCTAAGGTTCATTGTCATAAATCCGGAATCATATTTAACTTTTCATGTTAGGTGGTGATTTCATCAATATTTGTTTCCATAGGTATGCCTTAAATATGATTTTTTTTCTCAGATGGATAGACACATAGATAATAATATCCATATGTTGTAGGATATATTTCCGGTAGGCATATTTCTCCTAAAATGATCATGAAAATATAAATTTCATTTTCATGATATCTTTTATACAAATAGTTATTACTCAACACTTGGTATAGCCCAGTTTGAGGATTTTTATGGGAGTTTGTTTAATTATATTTAGGGTTGGAACAAGGTAGTAGATTCATCAGTATTTGGTCCCAATATGGTGTGGACTATGATAGTGAAGTTTTAGCATCATGGGGAGAGGATAAAATAATCATATGACCAAAATAATACTTATTCCAATTGTAGGATATAACCCTTAGAGTTTGACGTTAGAGAGAATTTATTATTTATTTCTCCCCTAAACATGGGAAATGGTTTTTTGGCTAGGGGAGTACGATCTAACCCTAGTTTATGTGACGTTTTAAAGTCTTGGTACACATTGGTAGTGTAGATTATTTTGTAGATGTTTTTCCACTATGGGGCAAGATCCATTATTTCATTTATGTATCTCATCTCCATTGGAACTTATTAATGACTCTAATGTCATTTTCTACTTGTAGTTCGATATTTAGGATTATTAGAAGTTCATGTATTGGTATATAGAGATCCATGTTCATTAGGGAAGGTTTTGTATCGATGGAATATTCATTTGGATCATCTATGTGGAGGAATGGTGTCTTTGAGGATAGTACATGGGAGCGGGAGATGTAGATGCATTCTCAGTACCCACAATTGTTTTCATCTTTTATATTTTTTACTTTTTTTTCTTAATGATGTATGATTTTATATCTTTTTGGTTAAGATATGTATTTCTTCCTTACTGATGTGATGTGTATTTTAATCATTAAATAAATTGAATAGGTTAATTACTAAATCCTAATCAAGATAGGTTATACTTTGACATGTTTAAAACCATATGGGTGAGTTTGTTCCCCCAAAAGAAGATAATATCTTCACAAGGAATATGTAATTACTTAAATTATATTCTTGGGGCTCTATGGTGCAGTTATTCTTGTGCTTTTGTGCAAAAAAATTGGGAAATGAGGTAATTTTTAGTATGGTTATGTGGTGTGGTGTTGTGGCTGCGATGGGAATTAGATGATTTTTTTAATGGAATTAGTTATTTTGTTTTGTGGAGGAGTTTCATTTTTAATTATATTCATCAAAAGATTCTCTAGGTATGGTTTTTTAGTCTTTTCCCCCTATTTCCTTCCCAATATGTTTAAATTATCAAGAGATATAATTGTTTCATAGGTATCTGATGTAACACCCTTGAACATCTAGCGCATTAATTTGTGAAAATATTGTGGTGGAGGTGCCCAAAGGACGTTATGGGGAGTTTTGAGGGTAAATGTAGTTGTTAGAAATTAGAAATCCAATTGTAATAGATTCATGTGTCATGGATATGGGTTCTATGTTGTAAGGGTTGGTAGCTAAAACACTAGAATATAGAATGTGGCATAGGGTGTTGGGAGTTTTTCAGTGATAATACTTTTTTCTGTGATTATTGGCATGTAGAGAAATCCTATAGAATAGAGTCATGGGATGATGTTTTTGAAGGATATCATTTTTTACTCATGGCTATGTCATCGATTAAGGGATGTGGAATATCCATTTCTAGTGGTTGGGAGTCTATATCATAGTGCCTCAGGTTGCACCTTGTTCTTCCTTCCATTTTATATAATATATAATGGGGATATAATTTAGAAAATCGGATGCTCCATTGACTGGTAAGGCCATGGTATAGGATACCCCTCATCCTTGATGTTATTTTTATTTCAATTTAGTTTGTGTCATGGTGGCGAGTGAAATTTCATGGTCTTATAAATTTTATACTGTCTAAAAAATTTAAAATCCCCTAAAATGTTCCTCATTCCTCCAACCATTATTTTATATCATGGGAGGATTAATTGAAACTCAATGAGTCTTTTTAACCCCATTTTCTATAGAATTCAACCTCAACCTTGTAGAATCTATCTATGATTATTTAGGTATGTTTTTCTCTTCCTTTTTATATTTTTGAATAGATTTTCTTATCCTGGAAGTTGTTGTTGGGGGAAAGTTTATTGTTTGATGATGTTTCGTTGGGGAAATGATATGGTTGTATTTTTCTAGGCTGGTATGGTGGTTGTCTTTATTGTGGTTCTTTTTGGACGATTTCCTCTCCACTCATCCTTGTGTAGTGGATCGTAATCCATTTTACAAGGTAAGAGATCTTTAATTTCTCACCTAGTGTGTCATACAAGATTTTTTATGATATTTTTTAACATTAGGATGACGGTTTTGGTCTATCTTAATTAATTTAATTATCTAGTTTTATTGAAATTCAAGGGGGGAAGGGTTTGAATAACATTTTATTTACATATTGGATGTTATTATTTATATTGTAATTCTATAAGATAAATTTCCAAATAATAATTTTTATTTTTAGGGGATTCATGTTTCCATATTTGATATATTTTATTGAATCTTGTATAGTGTGTTCATTAACATTACTTTAAATGTAATTTTCTAATTAAATATTTTCTATTTTTAAATATTTGTGCTGAGTGATTAGTGCTGGTGTGTGAGTGAGCATAAAATAAAGAGGAAAATTTCATGAATCCCCCTTGTTAAATATAAAATATGATAAGTGATTCTATGTGGCTATAAAATGTGCAGTTGTGGTTTTTGGGGATGAGGTTTTGTCATGTGGTCTTATTGGGTGGTGGTGATTTACAATTGTGATATGGGATGGTAGTGTGATGACATTATTTATCATTTTATGGGTAAATTATGATAGGAAATTATTTATAAACTGGACTTCGTAAGGGGGATGTTAATGTGATTATGAATAGTGGTGATGTGGGGAGGTTTGGATGGTTGAGGATAATGAGTTGTTTTTTTGTCGTTTCTTATTAATCATGTCTCCAAGGTAGTATTAGAACATAAATTATGATGTCTAAATTGAAATGTAATTGGTTGGTTTTATTAATGAGTTATAAATAAACAATGACTGAATTAAAAATGGATGACAAGGATAAATATGGTTATTTTTTGAAGTAAAATGAAATGGCAGTATAATGTAATAATTTTGTAATGTGATTATGGAAATTGGTTTTGATCGATAATGATGGTGAAATGTGAAATGTGTCTTGAAACCTATTTTGTGGTGTTGTTAATTTAGTAGTGGTAGAAAAAGTTATGATGTTTTTAGCTTGGTGGATGATGTTGTGAGTTGGTTATTTCTTTTTTTTGGACCCATGGTTTGGGCATGGGTTGTTATATATTTATATTTCATGTATGTTCCTTTTTATTTTATATACGATTACTACCCTCGTTGAGAACCTTGTGTCAACACTCATGTATTTGGATGTTTTCCCCAATATCAAGGTTTTGGTGATGAATGGATAGCTACCCACCCTTTCCATATCTCTCTTCTATGTTATGATTATATACCCGGGCTATTATGGCTATAATTCAAAAGTGAATTCCAGTCATGTTCACTAATGTGATGGTATGGTTTTCAATGGGCCTCATTTCTAGTCCGAGGATTGAATAATATTGATGTCATTCACATTTAAATATCCCTATTGCATAGGAAATTTTTTCATCTTGTGAGATGTTATGTGAAGGAGAATTTCACTTGGGGTGCATTGAATGATTTGATTTTCAAAAGATATGGGAGCACTAGGATGTACACCATTAGGGTGTGAGAGAGAGAAATCTGTGGTAATGTGGTATGGGATACCCTATCATTGATATTCTTCATATTATATTATTATATATAGATGAGTTACATGGAGAGAATGAAATGTTTATTATGGTCTTGGTTAGTTGACCAGTGTAGGAATTATTTGTTCTTCTATTTCCTCATGGGTGCATTACTATTCTCTTTTCATATATACAAGATAATGTTTAGTTTCCCATATAATTATTCATGTATTGTCACCATACAAATATAAAAACAATTTTTTTAGGTTTCCAAAAGTAATTTGTGAACCATAATAGATATTACTAGAAAAAAATAGGTCTTTTGTTGTTCCATTATCATTGATTTTAATTTTTGGTTATTTATTTAGAGACATTTACCTGTATCTATTTTATTTATACAAGAATTATGAGATAATATTTGTTTGTAGGACTAAATAATGTCATGGAGTTACTTTAATTATATTTATCATATCATTGACCATAATTTTATTGAGGTTAATAACTCCCATTTGATTGATTTTTATACCCTTAGTGCTTGTCACTGACCTAGGGCCAACTGCAATTAGGACTGAGGGGTCATTGTCTATCTTCCATCATTAAAATCCCAGGAGGGGTAAATTATGGGTGATGATGTCATTAAATGTTAATTTTTATCATGATTCTTTTATATTTCTAGATATTTAATGTTCTATTTATAATTTAAACCTCTCATGGGGTTTTCATTTGGATGTTATAATATATATAAGGGGTTTTCGTGACTCAATTCTCTTCCTTATGTCATAATCACTCCTCTTTTTCAATTACCTTTCATGATTGATATATTCTAACATATGATGATTTTAAAAATTATTTACACATTATTTTCTATTAAAATATTATTTCACACCAAAGCCATCAACCATGATTATTTTAATGTTTTTCAAAAATGAATTTTTTTTAAGAATATTACACAATAATTTTCATTGATTTTTCTTCCATGTACATATTTTAAATTCCCACCAAAGATATATCTTTCCTAGTGCAAACCCCAAATTATTTATTACTACAAGGATCCTTTTATTCCACATAATTTATAATAATTAATTGTTTTATTTTTTCAATATTAATAATATGCGTCTTCAAATTATTCAAAAAAAATTATATCCTTTAAAAAAGATTTATCATCCACTACATCTTTACTTATGATAAATTTTATGTCTTTTTTAATCATCCATTAATAAATATTATTTTTAAAAATTAAAACCATTGAAATTTTTTTCACATACATTTTTTATGACATTAGTTATTTTCCAATTATCCATTATTAATGGTTTTTTTTAAATATTATATGTCAAAGTATTTTCAATTCCATTTTTTTGAAGAATTTATGAATTTTTGAAGTCTAATTTGTTATAGATTCTTTTAAATTTACAGGTTTTAAAAGTGTTCACAATTTTCCATTTTGATATACATTAGTTATTATCCAAGAAATGTTTTTAAAAAATATTTATATTGTTTTTTTAAATGGTTTTATCATTCCCTTCACAAAACTATTTTAAAGGTACTTTACACTTCATTATTATAAAATGTATGCAGAGATTTTTTGTATTTTCCCATCTATTTACCCCTTATAAATTATCTTCAAAATGTAATTTATTAATATCACAATATGAATTATTTTTATATGATTCCTTTTATAAAATAGTTTTTATATATTATTATTTCGTGTGTACATGGAATGGAATGTAACTAAATGGTTTATAAAAACCATTATTTTTTCCGTGGGTTTTATATTAGATAATTTTTAAATGTCATAAAACACATCATCTTTGTATAAGTTATTTTATGTTGTGATTATTATATTCATGTGGCACAAAAATATATAGATTATGATATTAGTGGGACAAGTATGTCCCAACAATGAGTTTGTCAAATCCATATACCACATAAGAAACAACTTTTATTTGAATTGATTAGAATGTATCTAGCTTCACAAAGGGTGGGTTTCATGTAATTTTGTCCTACTAACAATTTATGACTGAATGGGTTAGCGGGTAGAAAATTTCACAAGGATATGAAATCCTCTGATTATGAGTTTTCCAAATTTTTAATTGGTTTATTTTGTTATGCCTTTTTACCATGTATATGCCAAATTTTTTATGTATTATGCATCACTATGTCATGATCACATTTCTTGTTATTGATATGTATTTTTTTCCAATTCGTAACTTTTACACATAATTAACATTCCAATAATGATATTATATTGTTTTATCATGTTTTATAACTTTCATATGTGCTCTAATTATCACCTAATAATATATTTAATTCATTATCATGTACTCCTTCATTTTTATGATATAACACTTTATGATATGTTTTCATTTATAGATTGGATGAGCTCACACCTTTCTTATGTTTCCATTACCCAATTAATTAATTTGATTGTATCATATGACATATATATAAAAGGTTATAGGGGGTTGATTACTGATAAATTTTCAAAACTTTAGTAAATTATAAGTTCAAGTATCTCATCTCTATGAAAATAAAAATATAATTATTTTTTATGTGAGGCTTTTTGGAGATGTATTATTTAAATCATGAGATTAATGTATAGGTACCCCAATTGTTACTAAGTTGTTGGTGTATGTGCATCGGGTATCTAGTAAACCATGGATTTATTTTAAAAAAATATTGGAAATCCTATATTTATAGTCATACACCGTTAAATTTTGATGTAGTGGGATCTATATAATGGGATAATTCAGAATCCCTTTCACTCTATATTCCTCTCGTTAATCACCTTTAATTATGTTCGGTTTCAGTGTAGTTTCCATGATGGTTTAACGAATGATCCCTCTTTCCCTCCCTCAATTTTTCAATCCATTGGTTAATATATAATTTATGGGTGGGGAATATTAGTATTTTATATTGATTCTATCAAATCATCATAAAATAATACTTGAAATATGAGGCATAATAATTCAATGGAAAGTTGGTGTTTGGAGTGATAAGAAAAAGTCAATTGTTACCGTACAACTTGAGGTCTTTCATTGGAATTTTTAATGAATTTTGGTTTAATTGGATTATGTTTAAAATTGAACAAGTGTTGATTTTTTATGTGTTTTTTGGAGTGAAATATAATCTCCATGATCCTTTCATAAATCACCAATAGTGGTCTTTTTATTTCATGTTTTCGATGATATTTTATGGGTTATTTCTCTTTTATTAGAATTAAAAATTTATTTTATAAATATTTTTTATTAATTAAATATGTTTTTTGGCATTATATATTACCTATAAATTTGGAGGATGAATATGGGATCAGTCATCTTTATATAAATGCAGATGAAGAAGGTGTGAATATATGTTAGTGTAGGTGGACTATATAATATTAATTTATATTTTTGGTATATGTTAAATAAAATGTGTTCTTCAGGGGGTTTGGTTTGGGGTAACATTGATTGGGGACAAGGGTTTGAAAAATTATCAATTAGGGTATGAGGGAACTCCATTGAAAAGAATATGAACTCTCCCCTATTTTTATTTGTTTAAGACCACCCATCGCCTTTATCACCTTGGGGGAATAGATACGAGCTATGAAGAGTAGACTCTAAATAGGTTTTAAGGCATGGTGTAAAATTTTAATATCCTACAATGGATATCTATTAGCTAGTGGAAGGGGTATTCTGATATTTGGTCTTCTATAATGTTGATGAGGTGATTGACTGCACTTAGATGATAAATAAATTCTCCCTTAAGGGGTTTAGTGAAGTAATAATTGAGATTATTAGGAAATATGACCGATCTTTAACATGGTTTATTTGAAGAAAGAATTTACATACATAGTTAACTAGTCAAATGATGTATGATAGTATAATATTTAGGAATCATTAGGTATTAGTGGGAAGAGGGGTTTCTTGTGTGTTGAGTCTACATGGATGGAAGACATCATTAGTGACATCCTGATATTTATTAATATATTTTTCATTAAATAAACATTTTATCTATATATTGATTTAGATGAAAAGATGAACTAAAAATTGAGCGTCAAATTAGACTAATATTATTATGAAAATTTAACAATAATAATATCTCTAGTAAGTGTAAATATTTAAATCAATTATAAATAAATAAAAAATAGTATTAAGAACACATAATGTTTTAATATATTATTTTTTTCAGTATAAGATGTTTTACATTATATATTGTATTTTCTCTTAAAATATAAATTTATAATTTTTATAATTTTAGTTTTTCTAAATTAACTTCATTATTGAATTCATTATCTCAAAATTTGATTATGGTTTATTTTTTATTTTTTCTAAAAGAATTAATGATTACAATAATAAAAAAAATATATTTATTTTGTTAATACCAAAACTTTTATGATATTATAAATACATGATATTGGATTTATTTTTTTTTGAAACCATTTTCTATAATAAATATACATATATAAAATATAATAAAAAATATTAATATAATATTTCAAATGTATAAAACCCATGTATAATTGTTTATAAACTTAAGTGATATTTTACTCTAAAAATTGTTTTTATTTTATTATATTAAACATTTGTTTCTAATAGTTACAGAAATTAAATCTAAAAAGTTGATTTAGTATTTTATATAATCATGTTAATATTATGCAAAAATCACAACTTCAGTTTTAGGCATACTAATATTATTACTATAAATAATTTTACTAATTACTATATTGGTGAAAATATTATTTTCAAAGAGTTTTTCTATTAACCTTGTAAAATTTATATCAAATCACTAAAATTAATATCCTCTAAGAAATAACTAAAATAAAAATTTTAAACAAAAATATAAATATAATATTACTTAATCACTTGTTTATAATTAATAAAGATGATTATGGAAACTTAATGGTAAATAAAATTTTTCTTCAAGATTGTTTTATATATATAATAAAATTTTCAATTTAGAATTTATTTTTATATTTTTCAGAAATATAAATAAATTATATGTACCTAAAATTTAGTTTCATAATATCAGATTTTTGGAAGATTAGGTATCTTATTTTTTTTTAAACCAAAACTTCTAATAAAAAACTAATTACCAAGGTAAAAAACAAAATGAAAAAGTGTCAAAATATAATGTTAAATGAGTCAAAACAATATTTAAAAATGTGTCAAAATCCATGTTATAGGGATTATAGACATAATATAACCCCATAATCCATTATTTAAAATAGTTTTTTCATTTGGTACCTGAATAGTTGCATTACATTATTAAAATGTAATTGTTAAATCCAAAATTACACTTTTCTTCACTCGTAAAATGGATAAATTGAAACACTACATGTTAATAATATTCCTATTAATATTCTCTTTAAACTATAAAATTTGTTTTCTAAAATAATCTCATTCATCATTCATAAGACTAATTTATCAATAATTTATCTTAAGGACTCTATTTTGTTGAAGGTTTATTACTAAAATCTAGAGTTTTTAACTAGTGTATTTCAAATTGATAATTATTATATTTTTAATATTTCTCTACATCCTAAAATCATTTATAATACATGAAATAATTATAAAATTTGTATTATTAATAAAAAAAATTGTATTATGATAATGTAATATAACTATTATATTATCCTCTAATACCATTCTAAAAATGATGATGTTTTCATGCATGTCTATGGACTACATCCCCCTAGAATGGTGTGCTCAATTTTTCCATTTATACCTAACATAGATATATTAATAATTTAATTTAATTTATAAAAAATATTTATTAAACAATTAATATTTTTTAATAATAATATTGGACAATATATAAGTGATATTAAAAATAAATGACCATAGTTAACTTAGCCACCTTAAATGAAAAAAATGAAGGAACCTTTTTAAATTTCATTCCATTTTTTGAAAACTAATTTAAATGTAAACATTTTGTGGTAGTAGAATAAAAATTCCTAAAACTATAAAAATATATATAGATTATGTGGCCATTTTAAATCATATTTTAAAATCGTCAATATGCTGGGATATTTCAGAGGAATCAACCTATGCTTCTCAATTACACAACATGAGATAAATATAATAAATAAATAAATATAATATAATAATAAATAAAATAAAGAAAATGAAAATTATAGAATAATGTTACTATATGATTTTTAATAGACATTATTTTATTATTTCTGATGTAAGTCACATCTGAAGAGCCTATCTAGACCTAAAGGTAAAACTTATTTGTCCTTATTTTAATTATATCTAACATGATGGATATTTTTTATCATAATTTATTTTATAAAATGTATTAAATTCCCTAATTCCATAAATTATATTGAATATATTTCATTTCATGATATTTTAATTACTATTTCATGTTAACCCACTATTGTTCTTTTGATTCATACTTTACAGATACACTAAGGGTTTTTATATATCATTTTCTCATTATTGACATATGATGTATATTCACAAGATATTACCTTATTTTGTTTATATATTAGTTATGGATTTATTTTAACATAAATTTTAATGAAATATAAGTACTTCAAAAATCAAAAAAAAATATAATTTCAATCAATTTATAATTTGATAGATTGCGATGTTTAAAGGGTTTTTATAACCTCTCTTCTAATTAATTGGGTTGTGATTTCTCTTCTTGAACGTACCTCCTATAATTTGGATATGTTCTTCACTTTAATTTCATTATGTTTTATTTTCTCTTTTTTTATGTGATTGAAATTTCTACCTTATAAACCCCATTTTAAATTTATCTTTCTTAATGAACTATGTGATCTTTAACAAATTTAGTAAACTCAAATTTCATTCCATTAATTTAAAATGATTTTCATTTAGTACCATTATTCTATGATTTATAAATTCATCAATTTATTATATGATAATATATTTACTTATTTATCTATGAGTAAAATAATTTTTTTAACTCAAATTTACTTCCTCTATTAATATCATTCTCATAGAAGAGAATCATCTTTAATAAAAAAATACCACCTCAATTATAAATAGATTTTGATCCATTTCCATGTTTATTTTTCCCATTAATTATTTAAATTCTTATCTTGGAATCAAAATGTGGGTGTATTCACGTGACACTACTCTTTTCTATTACAACAATTTAATGGGAAATTTTATTTCATATTTTTTTGATGTCGGTTTTCAATAAAGGTAATTAAAAATATTAAATGGATGTCTATATTTTTAAAATAAAATATTTTATAATCCACACCACATATACTTTAGAAATATTTTTGGTATTTTCCATGAACTATTAGTTAAAAATATTTTTAAAATAATCTTTTTTATAAAAAATCTCTTCACCTTTTTGTGAATTTTTTTTCTCAATGTATCATTTCATATGATTATTCTAAAAAATTAAACATATCAAGATGTATTATCTTCACATTTTTTTAAATATTTATATCTCTATAATGTATCCTTTATTGAATATTATTTTTTAAGGAATATTATTTTAATAAATATCCCTTAAAAATTTTAAAAACTACCTTTTAACAGTATTTTAACTAATTATTTCATGCCAAAGATAAAATAGTTTTGTAAAAAATATTTTATGATTTAACATTCAATTTCACATTTTCTCTAAAATCATTATTTATTAAGAAATTGTTTTCTATGATTACCCATTTAAATGTTCTTATAAAATACTATTTTCGGGTGATTGAATTGGAATATATATGTGATAATGATTGATAGGTGCAGACCTATATCACCTTTCAAATCCTTAGTAAAATTTTTATAAAATTAAATTAAAATGGTAAATGGGAGGGTTTTTCAATGAAAAAGTGTACATGGGATGATTATCCCATGCTATGGGGTAGAAAAAAAGATTATCCCAAGCCCAATGGTACATTAGATGATTATATTATCTTAATTATGAAATATGGGTGGTAATCCCAAGACCAAGGGTACATGGATGGTAGGCCCAAACTCTAGAAGGTACATAGGTGGTTATCCCAAATCTACTATGTGAGGAATTACATTTTGGGATGCCATGAAATATAATTTCTATAACTATGCTAATGGCGCAATATTATTTTATAATTTTATTCCTATATTATGGGCTATGTCTCATGAATATTATCTCATGATTATATAATATTTTTCTATGGAACATTTTTATTCAATTAAAATTACATGTCTTTATTTAAATAATTATCGATATAACCTATTAATACATATTCATTTCAATAATATATTTATCCCCTTATCAGGTTTTCTCATATAATTATTATCTAACCCTTGATTACATATTTATAAGATATCCATTACTGGTCACATCATCTCACCCCTTTCTTATGTTTTCCTCCCCTTATTTATATATAGGAGTATAACTTAGGATAAGCCTATAAGGTGGAATAGAGCGGTTCAATTATGAAAAAATATTTTTAAAAAATTAAAATAAGGTGTATATGTAACTGGTCCTCTAAGACAATACACCTCCCATTATTGGAATTTTTTGAATTTTTTTATATATAATTGTTAGTATATGGAAATGATGTAAATGAAACATATTTTTACATAATATTATATTAAACAGAATGTTTAGTGAAATTTGTTTAGCATTGGGCCTAGGATTTCATGTTTTGGGAACCTCGTCATTAGCCATAGGGAAAATAAATTGACCTTGTTCCTATAATATATTTGTTGTTATGATAATTCTCTATATAAAGAATTGGTATAATAATTGTCCTAGTGAGGGGAGAACCAATGTGATTAAATATTTGTATGTTTTGGAATTTATTTGGGGTATCAAAACCACAACAAAAGTGGTTAGACATATTTAGATGTTAAGTGAGACCTTGGGGTCTCCGTAAAAAATAATTTATAGATGGAAAATGGGCATCCAGATTAACTAAAATATGTTTGGAATTGATGAAACATAATAGGAAGGTGTTTTTTAAGATCATAGGTAACTAATATAAATGTTATTTCATCATTTTTGATTAGTTATTTCAAATTCCATCCTATTAAAAATAGTTATTTGTGAATTTATTCTATCTTAAATAACATGTTTTGTAATATAACATTTAAAATGTTTGTATTTATTTTGTATCGTTGTTGAAAAAACTAAGACATAATATTTTTTCAACTGAAATAAGTATCTTAAGAAAATAATATTTTTGATATAATTTCTATCCATGAAAAGATATAATTCAAAACAATTTACAATAATAATTTTATGTCATTAATAAAAATTTTGGTTGATTAAAATCCTATAAAAATACTATTCAGTAATGTTTTTATAAATAAATTTACGATATGCCGTAAATATTATCTATGAAAACATAAATGTTTTTCACATAAATATAAAAGAATTTATAAATTATAATTTATTAAAAATTAATTTATAAAAAATTAATACATATTTAATACATAATAGTTTTATAAAAAACATGAGGGGATCATTTGTGAGGGGATTAACTGTAGTATCAGGTTGAGGGAACATAATCCCTAAATTGTATGCAAGTTGTCACTGGTATTCCATCACCTACTCATAATAATACGCCTAATAATGATGTTATTGATCTTTTTGTTGATCATTCTAGTACTTATCACTAGGAAATATGTGTATTTTCTCATCCTAAGCATGAATCAAGATATAATTTTCTAAATATTATGAAGATTATATAGAGATCCATTAGATCTGGATGATGAAATCAATACATTTCAATAATAACTAGCTCACATAAATTTTAAACCAATACTAATCACATTTCCATTGTTGATACCATCCATGTACACTCAAATCCAACTCATTTCATCGAAATGTGACTCTTACAAACCCACTCCCTCAAAATAAACTTAAATTTCATCAATTTAAGACATCACAACCAAATACATCATTTGAAATTGTATCTGTAAATTAAAAAGATAAAAAATAATTAATCTAAATTTTAATGGAAAAAGATATTAATGACCAAAATCAGAAGGTTTCTCTCACTAAAAATATTTCCCATTATAAAATTAATGTACATCCTATTGTAGGAATAAACATTGTATCCATTGGTTACAAATATACTATAAAAATATAACAAATAAATTTATTATTAAATATATATATATATAATAAAAATAAATATAATTTGCATTATGTTCTTAGTGTATACTAAATTTATAACTCTCATATCTTTTTGTGACCTCCTCCATCCCCTAATTATTTTAACCATATGATGAACCCCTCTTGAAATTATCCCTTATAAAGTAGAAACACAATATATACCAATCCTAGGTTGGTATATTTGAACGATAATGAAACATACAAAACTCATCAAAAATATAATTATAAGATTATTATATGGATATATTAAAAAAATTCTATAAATTTTTTTAATGCATTCTCATTCATACAATTCAATCATGCCTCCTAGTTGGAGGCCCCCATTCTATGACAGACTAGATACCATATACCTTTGTAATAATTAAAAATATCATGTTACTAATTAAATAAATTTCAATTTAAATATATTATTTATTTATATACTACCCAATGGTAGAACATAATATCTAAAAAATTAGTCTAATCATGATATTAATTTTCCCATGTCCCTGAAATATAATTCCACTGAATCATAGCTAAATTCCCAATATATCTTTTTGAAAATAAAAATAAAAATATATATATATAATCAATAAATTAAAAAATTAATGAGTTTATTAAAATTAAATAAAATATATAATTTAACATACTTCATGAATCATGGATCAGAATCAAGATATAGACATCACTTGAGAATATGATCCATCATAATGAATCTAGCTAGATCATGACAGCTATTATTCGATGGTGTCGTGGTAGAATCATTTCGGTTTGATGATATATATTTTGGCTAACCAATAGTAAGTACAACATTAATGAGAGTATAATTTACCAAATCATAATATTTGGTCGGAGTGGACAATCAAGAGGGGTTGAATTGAGTTCTAATTAATATTTCTGTTAAAAATATTTCTTTTAAAATCCCCCAAATTAAAAAAAAAGTTAAACTATAGTGAATCTATACAGAGTGTAAAAGTTCAATCAGTTTCTCAAAGATTGATTAGGTCTCAGTTAACATAATATGAAGATTAAATTATCTTTTGAAACTATCTTACTGGTTTACAATAAGTATAGACACTTTCTAATTTAACTATCAAAGTAGCTTTAAAATAGTTATGTACTTCAAATTAATAGCAGCGGAATAAATATATAGTTTACTTATAGACTTAAATAAAAATGCACAGCATAGTTAACCAATAGGTTTAATCTCAAGCTGAGACTTAGTCCTCTCAACAATTTATATAAATTGATCCACACCCCGTATCAGGGTTAACAACAATGAAAGACTATCCAGGCCACATAGGGACCTCTACTGCAGTTCTTTATGGGAAACAAACACAATGAACAGGCCACACAAGGACCTATTCCACAATTGTCGTGGTTAAACAAGAGTAAACAACTTTGGTTTGATGATTTTGATATCCTCCAGTTCAGAACAGGAGTCAGTGTGTGTGTATGATAAAAAGAGTACACAAACCACTCAAAAATGTATGAAAAATAATCACTAAGAGGGAATGTATCAGAGTTTAGAAAGCTCTAGTGATTAGTAGTGCAGCTCTACACTCGATGGATTTTGTAGAGAATCTTCTGAGTCCTGTGGTTTTGCTTTAAAAATAGAGTATCATGATTCAACTGGATGTCCATCACAAGAAAGTGTGTTCTCTAATTTCTAGTGTTCTTCATATGTTCTTCAGTAGTGTTGGATTGCGTGCATAAGAGTTTTCTTTAGATCTTGCAAATTCCACCTTTTCAACTTCACTGTGTGTTCTCTCTCTATGCCTTTTCACATATCCATGCTTTTTCTTTTTCATATTGTCGCTCGATCTTCCTTTTATTCCACGATCTCTGGCAATAGGAATGATTACCTTTCCATAGGTATGAGGTACGGTCTCCTGACATACCAACAAATATCATTAAATATCATTAATTGGATTAGAAACACCAATTATGACCATTATAATTAAATAAGAATTTATAGAAGTTCAAACAGTTTTAATGACTATCGGTTAGTCATGAGATCGGTGAGACACTTTGAATCTGCATCAGTTTCAGTTGCATCAGCATTGGTGTCTCAACGTCATAGGTGTCTTAGAATCGATATCATAGCATCGGTGTCTTAGTATCAGTGTCTTAGCATCGGTGTCTTAGCATCGGTGTCTTAGCATCGGTGTCTGAGAATCGGTATCTGAGCATCGGAATCTCAGCATCAGTATCTCAGCATTGGTATCTTATCATCAGTATCATAGCATCGGTATCTCAGCATCGGTATCTTAGCATCATTGTCTGAGCATCAGTATCTTAGCATCAGTATCTTAGCATTGGTATCTCAGCATCGGTATCTTAGTATCGGTGTCTTTTTGGAACTTTGGTAGTCATCAGTGCGACCATTCATCATTGGTGCGACAGGTCATCATCGGTGCTATAGTTCCTATTATTGGTGTGACCGTTCATCGTCGGTGCAACCGTTCATCATCGGTGACTCAGAAAAATTACTAACAGTGAGTCACGACAAGGAATTCTTACAAAGTGTCTGTTCAAACCAAAATAGTTCCAGGTTATCCATAAACATACATTGATCATAGAAAAACATTTTTAGATATGATTTAAACATATTTAGAACAATTTGAACAAAAGACTGAAAGGAAATAAATAAAACTAAGATTTTTTATTATTAAAATAACCATTCCATAGAGAGTTCAACAATCTCCCCCTTTTTGACAATCACAAATCAATGGCATTAATGAATAGAGAATATAGTATGTAATTCATTATGCTCCCCCTATAAAAAAAATATATTCCAAAAGATAAAACATGGTTAGAAGAGAAAACAGAACATATATATAACAGAGGCATTCTTCTCTTTCAACATTTCTTCCCCTATGTATACATGCATGTGATAAATGGCCAGCATGGGCTCGTGTGGACATGCAGTTCACCCATCCATATACATGATCTCCTTGATTTCTCTCCCCCTTTGGGATTATCAAAAAGAATAGATAAATAATATAAGCAAGAAGATTCCATACCAACAATGAGTACACATATTACAAAAAAAAGGTAATAGTGCAGGAAAACAAACACACTATCAAAAATTGACTGTAACAGCTATTTCCCGGGGTGTAAGGGAGATTTCCCTTTAGCAGTAAGGGGAATTGAAGGTCTAGAATGTTGTCGGGTGGAAGGTGGAACTGGACTTATGGAGAAAGGAGGTAGGACAACCCGAGCTAGACAAACTGTGGGTTCCAAGGTCAGCTGTTGTGAAGAAGGTCGTTATGAAGGTTGTTGTTGAAAGACTGGTCTAATACTAGAAAGATCTTGAGAAACAGACATCTATTCAGGAGCAACATCTGATTATTGTAGAGTTTTAGCTGTAGGAAAATCAATGGATTTTGCTTTCACATGAAGGTAGGGTTTTAGAAAATTTATGAAGTCCTGAATGACTTCTCCACCATACTTCATGGCTTTTTCAAATCATCCTTATTTTGCATAAAATTTTCTAAAGTGGGGGTAACATCTTTTAACTACTGAACATGAGCTTTAAAAGCTTGACTCACTAGAAGGAGTCTCAAATTATCATCCAATACTTTAAAATGATGATTCAACTCATGGTTTGTGTAGATCATAGAGAGAAAATGATCTAATTTCTCTTTAATCTCCTTTTGAGCTATTGTAGCATCAGCCTAATACAATTGTACCACATTATTCACATGATCACTATGATATTTAATTTTCTTCAAAGAATCTAAATCTAAAATATTCCCAAGAGCTTCCAGCACTTCTCTAACAACATATCTTAAGGTATATAACTCACGACCAGTGATCTTGGTCACCTTGGCATTACCAGCATGAGAAATAACATGAGTAATCATAGCTTTTAACTTCCTCAAATCTACTTTCTTCAATTGTTCTACCAGATTTCTTAAAACTTCCATCATACCTGAGATGGTTGTTCTGAACTCACCTGGAAGAGAAAAAAGATTGCTGCCTAACTCCGTAAGTGTTTGATTAAAAGAGGTAATATTCCTACTAATCAATTCACTATAATTGCATAAGTCTGGATTGATAAGGCTTGCCACTCTTTGAGCCAAATCATCCATAGTAGCATCAGATAAATTCAAAGGAGTGGGAACAGGAATATGAGATAACTAACTTTTCACAGTCTCCCTAACATCTTGAGTCAATTAAACCTTGAATTTAACAAAATATGACCGAGAAACTGCCAGATCAGGTCTACCTTGAGACACTGAAGGATCAGGTCTGACATCTGGTCTTTACAAACACTCAGCAACTAATTGAGCCTTAACAGAATCACTTATTCCTACAAGATCCACTTCTACACCTTCCTCTTCCTCTGGGTAGTCTAATCCTAGAACAACAAGACATGGATTCTCTTCCCATGATGCTTTGCATGAATGGTATATAGGTTTCACAAACTGAGCTCGTCCAGAATTTTCATTATGTACATCTCCATCCTCATCACATTCCAACTGTTCTATCCTCTTATCCTTAGGGAAATCTTCTTGCTAAATAGGTTGGGGTTGAGTATCATCTAGAATCACATTCTGAACTTCAATAGGTTGAGCATCATCGTCATCATCATCATAGGCATCATCACCATTACTTTCACTGTCACCACTACCACCATCACCATCAGCATCACCCTCATCATCATTAACTGATCTCTCCCTTTAGCTGTCTGTAATTCCAGATTCATACTCCTCAGAAGTTGATTCATTAGTCTCACTTTCTTTTTCATCATCTAAAAGCGGTTCAATTTCTGGTAAATTGAGAGGAGGACTTGCTGAACCAAATTTCATCTGTCTTCTCTTTGGGCTAACATTATCAGGATCACTCCTTTCATCAAGAGATGATTCAGCCTCTTCTTCAGCATTTAGATTCTCACCAGCTTCTTCTTCTTATTATATTACTTTCTTAATGGATTCACCGGTTTCATTAGGAACAACCACTTCCTCTTCATCATCAAAATATATAACTTCCTCACCAGGTTTTAAGCTAGGATCTCTTACTTCGCTTGGTCTCTTTGGATGATCAATATGATTGAAGGACTCATATAAATTTTCTTCATCCTCAACCCAAGATTTATTCCATGGGTTACAATTTATTTTCATCCTCTTAAAAAAAATTTTGTTGAAACAAAAGCTAACCGATGATATACACTCATCTCCATCATCCACGCAGCCTATGAATTTCAGCATGGTAGAAATTTGTTTAGAATTAAACAGAGTAGTAGGTTTCATTGAAGGGTTTATCATCTCAAAAATATGCTCGGAAAAATATCTGCATAAATTGATCTTTTCACCATTCAAAAAAAGAAATAGCAGAAAAACATCTTGATACTTTACTGCAGCAAAATCAACTTTTCTCAGACATACTTGATGATGAATAAATTTGAACAGGATTCGGTTCAAATCATCCAACTCAACAGCAATTATCCTTCTCGATTTATACTTCCCAGTTAAAAACTCCATATCTAGCTCATAATAAAAGTAATCAGTTGTGAGAGGAATATTACCAGAATAGACCTTGTATCTTCTATTGTGAGGTACTTCTAGACATTCAACCCATTTTTTTGATGAAAACATAATCTTTTTCCCTTTTACTACAGAAGACAATCTCACATCCTCTACTCCATCCAAATAAATATCCAGGTTCAAATCGAACGTGTGCACCAGCTTCAGGTAAAAGACTCTATAATTATTATAGAACCAATCCTTCCAGCCTTGAGTTTCCAACACTTTCAAGAGAACAGACTTGCTGGATAAAACACATTCCGAACAAATTTCCTTTTCCGTTATAACTTCTCGTTTTTCTAGATATGGGTTCACAGACCTCTATGTCGTACTTCTCGACTCACCTCGAGCACCATTGACAGGTGATGTTCCTTCAGATTCCTTGATATGTCTCTTTTTCATGGACATTTTTAGGTTTTGATACAATCGAGAGGCTTGGAAAGATTCAAAAGTCTTGGGTTACAGAGAAGAGAGGAGAGATTTCTGCGGGAAATTGACGGTCAATAGTCCTTAGAGAATGGAATAGTCGTGTGTCACTATTTGTATCATTTAGGGTTATAAATAATAAAATATCGATTAAGTAAAGCAGTGTCATTTTAAATAGAAAAAAATAACTTTGAAAAATAGTACGACCCAATAGGTATCACTAATTGACATGACAGATCGGTTTGACAGATCCGTTTCATAGATCAATTTGACAAATCAGTATCATAGATCTCTCATACCTAACTCTTGTTTAATCGAGTTTAACCTTTCAAAATATAAGGGCTTGGTGAAAATATCATCTAATTGATGTTCAGTACCTTTAAACTCAAGAGTAATATCAACTTTTTGGTAGTGATCTCTCAAAAAGTGATGTCTGACATCAATGTGTTTGGTTCAAGAGTGACACATAGGGTTCTTTGAAATTTTAATTGCACTAGTGTTATCACAGTTAATTGAAATATGCTTAAAATCATATACATAGTCCAAAATAGTGTGTTTCATCCACAGAATTTGTGCACAACAACTACCAGCAACAATGTATTCTGCTTCAGCAGTAGATAATGCAACAAAGTTCTGTTTCTTACTACACCAAGATACTAAGCATTTTCCCAATAAATTACATGTTCCAGATGTGATCTTCCTATCTAACTTGCAACTAGCAATGTCAGCATCTGAATAACTGATTAGCTCAAAAGATTGTCTTTTTGGATAAAACAAGCCTAAGTTTACAGTGTGTTTATGGTACTTAAAAAAAATTTAACAGCAAGAAAATGAGATTCTTTCGGGTTAGCTAGAAATCTTGTACACATACACACACTAAACATAAAATCTGGTCGACTAGAAGTAAGCTAAAGTAAGCTTCCAATCATACCTGAATAATTGGTTTGATCCACTATTTTCCGAGTCTCATCTACATCCAATTTTCAGATTGTACTCATAGGATTATCACTTTCCTTAATACTATCAAAACCAAAACGTTTTAATAGATCCTTTGTGTATTTACGTTCATTCAAAATAATACCATTTTTATTTTGAAAAACTTGAAATCCAAGAAAATATTTAAGTTCTCCCATTAAACTTATTTCATATTAATTTTTCATGCACTTTGAAAATTCAGTACATAAAGAAGGTTTAGAAGATCCAAAAATAATATCATCAACATAGATTTGAACTATTAAAATATCTTTAGAAATTCCTTTAATAAAAAGAGTTGGATCAGAAATCCCTTTAGTAAATTTTTTTGAAATAATAAAATTACTGAGTCTATCATTCCAAGCTCTTGGAGCTTGTTTTAAGCCATATAAAGCTTTAGGAAGTTTAAAAACATGATTTGGAAAATGAGGATTAATAAATCCAGGTGGTTTTTCAACAAAAACATCTTCAATAATGAAACCATTTAAAAAAGAACTTTTGAAATCCATTTGATATAACTTTAAGTTCAGATGAGCAGCATATGCAAGTAAGATCCTAATAGCTTCTAATCTGGCTATAGGTGTAAAGGTTTCCTCATAGTCTATACCTTCTTCTTAAATATATCCTTGTGCAACTAGACTATCTTTGTTTCTAACTATGTTTTCAGACTCATCAACCTTGTTTCTAAAACCCATTTAGTTCCTATTGTTAAAGTGTCCTTAGGTCTGTCAACTAATTCCCAGACTTTGTTTCTTTCAAATTGATTTAACTCTTCTTGCATATCCATTACCCAAAATTCATCATTGATAGAATCATTGACATTTTGTGGTTGTAGCTATGAAAGAAAGGCTTCATGTTCAACCTGGTTTCTTATAGAAGCTCTATTCTATGTCCCTCTATCAAGATTACCAACAACAGCATCCAAAGGACGAATATTTGGAATCCTTGTTTATCTAGTAAAGGTAGGACTAGAAATTTCTGGTTCATCTTTATGTTCAGGTTCAACAGAAGAAGATTCTGGAATATGTCCAGAACTGGATATTTTTATAGCAGGTTCTTTAGATTTGTCATTAAGGTCTAGAACAGATAAATCTTCTTCAAGATTTTTAAGAGAGGTTTTAATATCATGTGGATCAGTTTCATCAAACTTGATGTGAAAAGATTCTTCCACAAATTTTGTTCTCTTATTAAAGAATATATAGGCTTTTCTAGTTAAAGAATATCCAAGAAATATTCCCTCATCACTTTTATAAGCAAACTTATCCAGATTATCCTTTGTATTAAGAATAAAAACTTTGTATCCAAAGACTCTAAAGTAACTAACTTTGGGTTTTCTATTATTCCACAACTCATATGGGGTCTTCTTAAGAATTGGTCTAATTAAGACTCTATTAATGATATAACAAGCTGTATTCATAGCTTCATCCCAAAAGTAAATAGGCAGATCATACTCATTAAGCATGGTTCTACCTATTTCTTGAAGGGTTCTATTTCTTCCTTCTACTACACCATTCTGCTCAGGTGTTCTAGGAGCAAAAAATTGTGACTATAGCCATTGTGTGAGCAATAAGATTCAATGTCTTGATTTTTAAACTCACGACCATGATCACTTCTTAGAGTTTTAATCTTAATTCCACTAAGGTTTTCTACAAATTTGGAATATTTAATAAAGTAAGAACGGGCTTCAATTTTGTGAACTAAGAAGTATTCCCATTTAAACTAGAAACTCTGGATGGTCCAAAAAAGTCCATGTGAACCAACTCGGGAGGTTGATAAGAATATATTTATTTCTTTGTTTTAAAATAAACATTATTTTGCATTCCCTTTTGATAGGGATTACAAACTTTGTCATTTGGGAATTCAAGTTTAGGTAGGTATCTAACCATGTTCTTCATAGTTAGTTATCTAAGTGAATAGATATTGTAGTGTCCAAATCTTCTATGCCCAAACCATGACTCTTTATGAAAATAATTTAGGAAAGTAACATTTTGCTTATCTAAAGAATTTAAATCAATTGCATAAACATTTTCATTTCTTAAAGTAGAAAAGTCTAAAAAAAATTATAGAATTAAAAACATTAAAAAAATTATTTTAAAATTTGTCATTAAAACCATCATCACACAATTGAGAAATACTAAAAAGATTATATTTCAGTCCATCAACAAATAAAACTTTAGAAATGAAAATTGAATCAGTGTTACCAATTTGACCTAGGCAGATGATTTTTCCTTTAGAATTATCACTAAAGGTGACATGGCCTCTATCAATCTTGATTAGGCTTTTAAATCATTATTAATCTCCAGAAACGTGTCTCGAACATCCACTGTCCAAGTACCATACCTTATAGTGAGAAATCATCAAAAAAGGTTTCCTACAAAACAGATTTAGATTGAAAATAACTTTGGTACCCAGATCTTCTTGGGTCCAGACAGGTTAACAATCCAAGATTTTGGTACCCACATTTGTCTTATAGGTTTCATAAAAATTATAGAATCAAATTATTTTTAAAGATAAACATTTTTTGATCTATAACTATGTGAATCACTAGTTGAAGCATATGAATGTCCAGAACAAGAACTACAAGTTTTCTATCCAGATTTATGTATAAATCCATTCTTAATAATCTATCTCTCTCTCAGTTTGTAGTCTATTCCAGTAGTGTATTTAGGTGCCACTTGCTTTCCTAGAATTTAAGTTAGTGTATCCTTTCCATTTTTAAACTTCTCTAAGTCGTTTCTAAGTTTCTCGTTAGACATTTTCAGTTTAGTGTTTTCCTTTAATAGTTGAGCATTTTTCTATTTTTCAATAGTAAGTTCGGTTTTAACAATAGTAGTGAGAGCATGTTGTTTCTTCAATGATTTGTATTTATCCTTAAGTTCATGGAATGTCTCTTCTAGCATATTACAGTATTTGAATAATTCCTCACTATTCATGTTTTCAGAATCAGAATCAGATTCTTCATCATCTCCAGAATAATAAGAATCTAAAACAGGAGTATCTATGTTAACCTCATATTTATTGGTCCTGAAACACATGTTGGCATGATTACGTTCAGAATTATACATTTTAGATTCACTTTTGTGTCCTCCGAATAACTCAAAGTAGCTTTCATAGCTTTCTTGTACTTACTATTTTGTAATCATATTTCTTCTTGATTTTAACATTGGGCAGTCTCCTTTAATGTGTCCTTTTCTTTTGCACTCATTGAAAACAACTTCATCACTTCTATCTGGCTTTTTTCAGAACTTCTTCCAATACCCCTTATTGCCATACTTTCCTATATAATTTGATTATCTGAAAAATTTCTTCTTCCTATAAAATTTATTAAACCTTCTGGCTATCTGAGCCATTCCAGCATCACTGTCTGAATCAGAATCTTCACTGGTTGAACTTTAAGTTGGTACTTGCATTGTCTCCTTGTCTTCGCTCTTAGAAGAAGTAGACTTGAAAGATACAGATTTTCTCGTAGGTTCATCATCTTCTTCCTTGTTCACCTTGAGTTCTTCCTCATACATCATTAGTTTTTCAATAAGTTCTTTGACAGGTAGAGCTCTAATGTCACATGATTCTCTAATTGAAACAGATGTGCCTCTCCACCGGTCTGGTAGACATCTCAATATTCTCAAGATTTGTTCCTTTACTGGAACAGCTTTACCAAGCGAATTCATGGTATTGACAATCTCATTGAACCTGAGATACATATCAGTAATGGGTTAATCAGTTTTCATTTTTAATTATCATATTTAATAGTATAAGTATTCAATCTCATTTCTTTATCATTAGTTGTTCTTTCATGAGAAACACCTATTGTATCCCAAATTTCATAAGCAGTTTTGCAATCAGATATTCTGTTAAATTCCTCATCTCCTAAAGCACAGTACATGGAATTCATAGCTTTAAAATTATTGTTGTAAGCAGTCTTTGTAGGTTCATCCCAAGTTTTTCTTTCAGTTTTTGTAATTTTATATTGAGACTCTATAGCAGTCCAAATATCGAAACTCATACTCTCTAAATGTATTTTCATTTTAAGTTTCCACTGAGCATATTCCGTACCATTAAATAAAGGTGGCATGTTAGTAGCAGCAACCTCTAGTGTATTATCCATAACTATATTTTAGAAAATAAATTTGAAGAGATAAAATTTATAACTAAGAGAAATTTCAGATATTTAAAGATGAAACTAAAATCACAGTTGAAAAACTGAGTATTTCCAAAAAATACTTTAACAAAAACACAACCTTTGATACCAAATGTTTTTCAAAGTGGACACTCAAGAGGGGGGTGAATTGAGTTCCAATTAAAATTTCTATTAAAAATATTTATTTGAAAATTCCTCAAATTGAAAAACAATGTTAAACTCTACTGAATCTATACAGAGTGTAAATGTTTAATCAGTTTCTCAAAGATTGATTATCTCTCAGTTAACATAATCTGAAGATTAAATTCACATTTGAAACTAACTTACTGGTTTACAATAAGTCTAGACACTTGCTAATTTAACTATCAAATTAGATTTAATATAGTTTTATATTTCAAATTAATAGCAGTGGAATAAATATATAGTTTACTTATAGACTTAAATAAAAATGCACAACAGAGTTAACCAAGATGTTCAGTCTCAAGACGAGACATAGTCCTCTCAACAATTTATATAAATTGATCCACAACCTGGATCGGGGTTAAAAACAGTGATGGACTATTCAGGTCACACAGGGACCTCTACCACAGTTCTTTGTGGGAAACAAAAACAATGACATGGCCACACAATAACCACTTCCACAGTTTTCATGGGTAAACAAGAGTAAACAATTTAGGTTTGAGGATTTTGATATCCTCCAGTTCAGAACAGGAGTCAGTGTGTCTGTATGATGAACAAAGTACACAAACTGCTAAAAAATATAAGTAAAATAATCACTATGAGAGAATGTATCAGAGTTTAGAAAGCTCTAGTGATTGGTAGTGCAGCTTTGGACTCGTTGGATTTAGCAGAGATACTTCTAAGTCCTTATATGGTTTTTCCTTAAAAACAGAGTATCATGATTCAGCTTGATGTCCTTCACAAGGAAGTGAGTTCTCTGATTTCCAGTGTTCTTCATTTGTTCTTCAGTAGTGCTGGATTGCGTGCATAAGAGTTTTCTTTAGATCTTGAAAATGCCCCTTTTTCAACTTCATTGTGTGTTCTCTCTCTATGCAATTTCACACATCCATACTTTTTCTTTGTCTTACTATATCTCGATCTTCCTTTTATTCAACGAGCTACAGCTGTAGGAATGATTACCATTCCATAGGTATGAGTTACGATCTCTTGACATGCCAAAAACTAACATTAAATATCATTAATTTCATTAAAAACATCATTTATTACCATTAGAATTAAATACGATTTTATAGAAGTTCAAAAAGTTTTCATGACTGTTGGTGAGTCATGAGATCGGTGAGACACTATGTATATGCATTAGTTCTGGTTGCATCAGCATCAGTGTATCAACATCATTGGTGTCTTAGCATCCATATCTTAGCATCGATGTCTTAGTATCAGTGGCTTAGCATTGGTGTCTGAGAATCGGTGTCTTAGCACCGGTGTCTTAGCATCGATATCTCATCATCGATATCTTAGCATCGGTATCTGAGTATCGGTATCTGAGCATCGGTATCTGAGCAACGGTATCTCAGCATCAGTATCTTAGCATCGGTGTCTCATCATCAGTATCTTAGCATCGATATCTTAGCATCAGTATCTCTACATTGGTATATTAGTATCGGTGCCTTTTTGGTCCTTTGGTAGTCATTAGTGCGACCATTCATCATCTGTGCGACAGGTCATCATCGGTGCTATAGTTCCTATTATTGGTGCGACCGTTCATCATCGGTCCAACCGTTCATCGTCGGTGACTTGGAAAAATGGCTAACGGTGAGTCAAGACCGGGAATTCTTACAAAGTGTGTGTTCAATCTAGAATAATTCCAGGTCAACCATAAATATACATTAATCATAGATAAACATTTTTAGATTTGATTTGAAAATATTTAGAACAATTTGAAAAAAAATACTAAAAGGAAATAAATAAAACTATGATTTGGGTTTATTAAAATGACGATTCCACATAATGATCAACAATAATCTTCTTATTCCATATAAAATTGATTAATATAGTTACATGTAATTAATTGATAATATAGATATCAAATAAAAAAACTAGTTAATATTTATACATAATAAATAATATATATTGGTAATGATAATATCTATATTTTAACACAACATTATTCATCTTTTTATTCATATTCATTTATTTCAAAGTCTTTATCTTCTTCTACAACAACATCAATTTCCATAGAGGAAATTATTTCACCATCTATAATTATTTATAATTCATCGATTAAATCATCCACATATTCAATATTAACAGCCTTTAAATATAGGGTCTCAATAATGATATCAGTATCTCTTCATGTAAGATATGTATTTTTTTAAAATCCTTGAAAATTTTCAATAATTTTCACTTATATTTAATCACATTCATTATCCATAAGTTGGTTGTCATGATATTTAATTTCAATTACAGCCGAGTATTTGAGTAAACCTCTCATGGTAGTAAAATAATTTTCGTTATAATCATTATGTTCTTGACGTACTATTGTAAATAGTTGATTTAATTATATTTAGTTTCAAATAATCCATGTCACTAATGAACATGTATCCTTGGATATTTATAAAACTAATAACTTTAAAACATTTTTATGTAATTCTATCCTAGATAACATAACTCAGTTATTAATATAGTATTTTTTATAATTGAAGTTCATTTCCTTTATGACAGATTTCATTCAAACATGAAATAGTATTCCTCCATTTTTTCCACAAAATTTCATGGAAATAAAAAATTCAAATCAATTAACCACATACAAATTATATGATTTTACCAATACAGATTTGTGTTTCCATAATTAACATAATAAAATATTAATTTTATTTTAATGTGTTGATAGCTAAACTATAAATATTAAATAATAGATTGATAAAATAAAAAACAGATTTCATATGTTTGAATATAAATAATGTGTCCTTCATGTTTCTAAATCCAAAAGGGTAAATTATATTTTTGACATTATTTAAGAGAAACTAGGGTAATTTGTCAAATTCTTTTTTAAATTATCACCATAGAATCTACTAAAAGAATAATATAAAATTACTTTTAAAAAATATTTGAATAATTTATATAGATAAAAGTATCGCATAATATAAAAATTATGTTATGTATTCATAATTTTGTATAAAATATATATGATCTCTATTTGATCATCATTTGAAACCTTTATACATGATCTCCATTGAAACTAAGATCACTAGGATTAAATATAGATAATTAATTGTCAATTAGATCATCAAAATTTCAATCATGATAGCCAATTCGATTTTGTTTAGATGTATATTCACAAAAAAATTAATAAGATCTAAATTTTGAAATTTCATCTTATAAGTACACTTTTTCAAATAACTATTCAACAAATGCTTAATTATATACCTTTCTATTCAATTTTTATGCATCCATCATATGTTACATTACTATAAATGTAATAAACCTATAAATTTTTTCTTATGTAGAAAATTTAATATTAATTGTTTTATTGAATTCAATGATATTTTAGAAATATTTTTTTAAAATTTACATAATATTATAATAATAATTTTTAAATCATATTTGGTTTAGAATACTCTATTTTCTTCTAAAAAACCTTCAAAAAATTCTATATTTTGGTCAAAAAAATTAATTCCATAACCCTCTAAGATTAATAGGATGTCGTCGTACCATTATGAAATAGAAATAATAACTTCCTCATTCAAAAAATAACCAATTCTGGTAGAGGGAGACAAATTAGAATATTATACATCTAGTATCCTCCAATAAATATTCTGCAACTAGAATAATACATGGATATTTTCTAAAGTGTGTAATTTTATTCTATCTTCAATAAATATTTTAATCTATGATTTTAAAATAACTCAATTTTGGGATGTATAAAAATATGGTAAAGATATAAATATTTCTCTAAATTATCTTTAAATTTTTTGATTGTATCCAAAACCACATAAAAATTCATGAAAATAGTTATTATCATGATGAATTACATCCACCATGTGATGGACCAACAATAAAGAACAATATGTTTTCAGTTTTAGTACCCTAGAACCAAATAATTATATATTCTATTACTAGTGTATTCAAAGTGTTGAATTTAAATTAATATAATAACAAATATTGATCATTATTTCTTTAACATTGAATGCTATAATTATAATGACCCACACTTTACATACATTGTTAATACTTCAAAATTGAATCACACTTATTACAACATATGACAAAACCACAAAGGGCCGTATAGGTATAGTGTCTTTAGAAACTGGGAAACATAAACAACTGGTTCATAAATCTTCTACAGTGTCTCCCATTTATTTCATCATATCTAGGGTCCCTTTTAGCATATTCTACTTAATATCCATCTTCCTGGCCTGGGGAAAAGAAAACATAAAAGGGTGAGCTCAAATGCTCAGCAAGGGCAAATAAAGGAAATAAAAATCATATCATATCTTTTTGAAAATTAAAACCTGCAAAAGAGATCATAATATCTTAACATGGAATAAATCATAGAAGTGAAAATGAGATCCCCATAATCATAACATAAAACTTGAATCTTTGTGGCATGCACACATAATCATGGAAATCATTTCTTGTTAGTCATGACTCATTGCCAAGACTATCTTAGTGGACAAAGTCCCTTTCTGAACCGAGTTCACTCCTCGTTTCAGTCCTGTATCACTGAACCGAAATAACCTTCCGTTCCAGCCATGTCTATCTCATGAGATATAAAATCTTTACCCAATGCATTGGAGGGAGATATAGGTCCCACCCATCTTATAATGAATCCTTTCTTATGTGTGCCACATAATCATAAAACATACATCATCGCATAACACATGAAACAAAAATGGGATTCTTGAAACATCATGACATCATAAATCAATTCATATAAGATAAAGGAATTCATAAAAATAATTCCATCACAACATGATCAAATCAATGTAATAATAGGGATAAAAACAGAACCCTTTATTATCTTAGATGGAAAATAATTTTGAAAATCACTTGAACTCCATTCTTGAGGAAAATATCCTTTCTTCTTCAAAAACATTTTTCCTTTCATAACATGTCATACAACTTTAAAATAAAAGAAGTTGGTTAAAAATAAACTTGCAAACTTGTAAAGGAAGCTTCTTGGAAACAATGTTTTAAAAATCCATTCATGCCGTATAAGTTAAAAAAAACATTCTTCGTACTTTTGTCGGAAAAGTCAAAAAGTACCTCGTACGGAAAAACGACAAAAGATTACTTTCATATTCTTTACTAAAAACTCACCTAAGGGTAAAATTGTATTTAAAATATTGCAAGTGGATGGAAACAATATTTCATATTGAGGGAACATGGATGTGGATGATAAAATACACCCCAGTAAATACTTACGAATAAACAATCTCGGATAAAAATGAGATTGTGATATTTCCCTTACCTTAGGTCCGATTTGCTTTGTTCGTGTCCGAAGCTCATTTATAATGGTTTAAATAATGTTATTAACTTATTCCAGAATCATACATATTGATATGATATCATATATGGTCATATTATTAGCTTCTTGTTAGTAATATTTCATTGCTACTTGTTACTCGGGTCTTTATAACTTTTTGTTCTTATGCGTGTTTTGTCGAATAAATTCTTATTCTTATCTTTAGGTTATAGATAATTCATTTACAGAATGTTATTAGTGTAGTATATACCATATTCATTCATTCAATTCATTTATATAATCATTATGAAATGAAGATCATGTAGAACGAGTCGCATCACATCGTGGAGACGGTATTCCGTACGTACGCACGAGTGATGATATCGTTCCTATGATCATGGAATTGTATTGGAGTATATATATATATATTATTTCAGTATCAATATTACTTCATAATAATCATATATAGTTACTCATTACACCATTTATACCCATCCTTGTAAGGTGATGGTGGAAAAATAGATTACACCACGGCGTGGAGACGGTATTCCGTACGTACGCACGCGTGGTGATTTCATTTTTCCGTAGGATGGATAGAAGGTGAAATAGGGTTGTTTCATATTTATAATAACATATCAGTATGTAAGTAATACTGATGTTATTAGTTTATCATGAAACAACTAAAGAAGAAGAAGTTGAAGAAGAAAGAAATTGAAAAGATCGGTAATGGATATTACCTCTTCTTTGGAACGCCTCTTTGAATCCTCCACTTAAGGAACTAAGATTGGTCTTTGGAGAAGACCAGGACCTCTAGGATTATTCTAGGGAAGTGGAGAGGAGAAAATGGCAGGGGTTGGCCGAGCTTGAGTGCTCAATTTGGTGTGAGGAGGAGGGGGAGGAGGTGCCCTTTTATAAGGGAGGAGAGGGGCACCTTAGGAATATCTCAAAATATTATTTTATATTAAAGTCAAAATCGGTATATAATGGTTCCAAAGGGTCTTATTTCGAATATAAAGTGGGGATGGGTCGAAACCCTATCAACCAATAGGATTTAGACAAGTTTAGGGTATTATTTTAACCTTATCAATTAGATTTAACTCTAAGTTAATTAATTTAACTTTTACCGTGTCTTTTTGTTTTCTTTCACTATATGGTTAATACACTTACTATAACATGCCAAACGAACCCCAAATTGTTTATTATTAATATATATATCCTTATCTAAGTCATTTGGCCGAACCTTAGATTTTTAGGAATAAAATAACAATTAATAATATAATATTTGATTTAAAAACTATTTTGTGTCAATTTTGACACTATTTGATATATGATTTTTGTGAAAGTCATAACAGAATTATATGTTCGAACCAAGTTGCTTAAATCAATACTAATATATCATAGTAACCTAGAAAATTAGTGTAATTCATAAAATGTCTCAAATTACATTTATTTTGGTATTTATATTATCAATTTTGTCAATATTTCATTAATAAGATAATTACTGCATCATCTTTGTGTCATAAATAAATTAAATTATTTGATGTCTAAAAATTACAAATAAAATACCATCATGTAGGAAATCGTTTTGGCTTTCTAATGAATATTTACAATCGAATTTATCTTATGTATAACCCTATATTAAAAATGATTTACTTATTAAACTTTGATTTTAACTATTTTAACCCTTCTTTAAATAAATTAATAATAAATGTCCTAATCTAATCCAAGTGGGCCTAAATGGTCATATTTTATTCCTAAGTTTGTTTTTGGTCGAATTACACTTGTCCAATAGAATTAGGACATGTGTTAGGGTAATATTAATATCATATTTACCCTTAGTTACCCTATTTACTATTAACCGCGGTAAAAATAGTAAAAAGTTACTATTCACCAAAAAATTATTTTCATCTCATTGAACCACATTTTAGTCCTTGATATTAACCGTGTCTCTCGGATTATTGAAATTCCATTCACAGAAGCGGTAAAATTAAGTTTTATGCAAAATTCAGTTTTTAACCTACCACTTAGTAGTTTCACTATTCATCAAAAATTGAAAGTTTTCAGAAAAATACCAAAATTTCACCCTAGGCTAATTTCGATATTCTGAGTCCAAAAATGAAGTCCATTTTGAAAAATAAAATTTATAAAATTTCAAAAAGTGGTTATTACTATTCATAATGGCTAGTTTTAATAGCATATTGTTGTTTAGTGAAACTCGGTATTGCGTACGACGCAAGCTATCGAGGAAGGTCGCGATTGCGTGTAAAGCAAGCCAAGCAAGTGTTGTGTAGAAAAAGATTCCTTTGATGATTTATATAACATAAAAGTCTCGGGTGTTACATTCTACCCCCCTTAAAAAGAATTTCGCCCTCGAAATTCGTCACTTTGCAACAAACAGATGAGGATACTTCTCCCTCATCATATCCTCAAGCTCCCATGTAGCTTCTTCAAGTTGGTGGTTTCTCCATAAAACTTTCACCAAGCGAGTGGTCTTGTTTCGTAGGACTTTTTCGCTACGATCCAGAATCTCTATCGGCTGTTCTTCATAAGAAAGATCTTTCTCCAGTGGTAAAACTTCTGAGCTGAGTACATGTGAAGGATCTGGTATGTACTTTCTCAGGAGAGATACATGGAACACATCGTGAACTTGAGATAGATTCGGTGGAAGCGCCAATCGGTAAGCTACCTTCCCAACACGATCCAGTATTTCAAAAGGACCGATATATCTAGGGCTCAACTTCCCCTTCTTTCCAAATCTCATAACCCTCTTCCAGGGAGATATTCGTAAGAACACTTTATGACCCACTTCAAACTCTAGGTCTTTTCTTCGGTTGTCGGCATAACTTTTCTGTCGACTCTGAGCTGCTCTTATGTGTTGTTGAATAGATCTGACCTTTTCTGCCATTTCATCAACGAGATCAGGTCCTAATAGCTTTCTTTCCCCAACTTCATCCCAGCAAGTTGGAGTCCTGCATTTCTTTCCATAGAGAGCTTCATAAGGAGCCATATGAATACTGGAGTGAAAGCTATTATTATAAGAAAATTCCACCAAAGGTAGGTGTTGATCCCAACCTCCTTTTAAATCCATAGAGCAAGCTCTCAACATATCTTCTAGGGTTTGAATTGTTCTCTCAGACTGACCGTCTGTCTGGGGATGATAAGCAGTGCTGAAACTCAACTCTGTATCCAGAGTATGCTGAAGACTTCGCCAGAACTTCGAGGTAAATCTCGGATCTCGATCAGATATAATAGAAAGTGGTACTCCATGCAATCTTACCACTTCCTTTATATATATCCGGGCAAGCTGATCTAGAGAGAAATCCTCTCTAATAGCAATGAAGTGTGCAGACTTTGTAAGACGATCAACTATGACCCAGATAGCATTATTGCCTTTGGATGTTTTAGGAAGTCCTGTGACAAAGTCCATAGTGATGTTTTCCCATTTCCATTCGGGTATGGGTAATGGTTGTAACATCCCCTTAGACTTCTGTCTCTCAGCTTTAACTTGTTGACAAACCAAGCATCGAGAGACATATTCAGCAACATCTCTTTTCATGCCATCCCACCAGAAGTACTCTTTCAGGTCCCTATACATCTTCGTGCTTCCAGGATGAATAGAGAATGAAGAACTATGAGCCTCATCCAGCAGCTCTTTCTTTAATTCGGGGATGGGAGGAACGCAAACCCGATTCCTCAACTTTATTATCCCATCACAATCAAGGTTGAATTCAGGAACATTTCTCACCTTCTTTTGTAACTCGACATCTTCTTTCTGTGCCTCTTTAATCTTCACATGTATAGATGGTTGAACATTCATTTGAGAAAGATAAGATTTTTCCCCTTCCATTATAATTCCAAGATCCATCCTTTGTAAATCCATAAATATTGGATCTTTTGTGATCCTCATCATGGATATACTAGCATGGTCTTGTCGACTTAATGCATCTGCCACCTTGTTTGCTTTCCCAGGGTGGTAATGGATTGAGCAGTCATAATCCTTAATCAGCTCCAACCATCTTCTTTGGCGCATATTCAGCTCCTTTTGTGTGAAAATATACTTTAAACTTTTATGATCAGTATAAATATCACACCTTTCACCATAAAGGTAATGCCTCCAAATCTTTAATGCAAAGATTACCGCAGCCAACTCCAAATCATGTGTTGGGTAATTTTGTTCATGGATTTTCAACTGTCGTGAGGCATAAGCTATCACCATATCATTTTGCATAAGAACACACCCCAATCCCTTCTTGGATGCATCACTGTAGATCACAAACCTTTCTCCACTACAAGGCAGTGTGAGCACAGGTGCACTGGATAACCTTCTTTTCAACTCCTTGAAATTCTCTTCACATTCCTCTGTCCAGACAAACTTAACTCCTTTCCGAGTCAACTTGTTGAGTGGATTAGATAATCGTGAAAAATCTTTTACAAAACGTCGATAATATCCAGCCAAACCAAGAAAACTTCGGATCTCAGTTACTGTTGTTGGTCTTGACCATCTTTCGATAACCTCTGTTTTTGCTGGATCCACAGATATCCCCTCTTTTGAGATTATGTGACCCAAACAATGCAACTTTTTGAAGCCAAAATTCACACTTGGTAAATTTGGCATAAAGCTTCTCCTTTCTCAGGGTCTTCAATATAATTCTCAAGTGATCTTCATGCTCTTCCTTGCTCTTTGAATAGACAAGAATATCGTCTATAAAGACTACCACAAATTGATCAAGATAGTCTCTAAAGACTCTATTCATTAGATCCATGAAGATAGCAGGGGCATTAGTAAGACCAAATGGCATCACTATAAATTCATAGTGTCCATACCTTGTACGAAAAGCCGTCTTTGGTATATCCTCCCTTTTGACCCTTAATTGATGATACCCTGAACGAAGATCAATCTTGGAAAAATATTGAGCTCCGCGTAGTTGGTCAAACAAGTCATCAATGCGTGGGAGAGGATATTTGTTCTTGATAGTGATCTTGTTAAGTTCTCGATAATCAATGCAGAGTCTCATTGATCCATCTTTCTTCTTAACAAATAGAACAGGTGCTCCCCAAGGTGACGCACTAGGGCGTATGAATCCCTTATCAAGATTCTCTTGGAGTTGCTTCTTCAATTCCTGCAACTCAATTGGGGCCATTCTATAAGGTGTCTTTGAAATAGGCAAAGCACCCGGTACGAGTTCTATTGAAAACTCAACTTCACGATTTGGTGGAAGACCCGGTAATTCATCCGGAAAGACATCATCAAACTCCCGTACAATGGGCATATTCTTAATCGTGAGTTTCTCACCAACTATTTGAGAAAAATAACCTTCATTTAGTGGAATCAATACCCATAATATGGAAGAAATTTCCACTGGAAGGTTATGTTCATCCTTGCATTGATAGACGATCGTAGGTTGATCTGGAATATGAAATGTGACTTCCCTTCTTTGGCAATTGATATGAGCTCCATGTAGAGAAAGCCAATCCATGCCAAGAATCACATCAAATTCCACTAAAGGAAGGATCACAAGATTTGCAGGAAGCACTTTCCCACAAACTTCGATCGGAGAAGAATTATAAACTTCTGATGCGATTGATGTGCCATTAGGTGTTGTCACAGCTAACTCAACATCTAATTGTTGAGGTAATACGGTGATACCCTTAGAAAATTTTTCAGAAATAAAAGAGTGGGTGGATCCAGAATCAAATAAAACATTTTCTACTTTGGAGTGGATGGTAAGTGTACCTTTCACCACATCGTTATCGTACTCCACATCGCTGATAGAAATTGCATGTGACTTTCCTTTTTCTTTAGCCTTAAGAGTTTGTTGACGTCGACCATCATCATCAACCCTTGGATTTGGGCATTGATTGGCATAATGCCCCATCTCCTTGCACTTGAAACATTGAAGTGTAGCAGGTTCATTCTGTGTATCCCTTCCTTTGTTTGCATCATTAGACATCTTCTTCCCATTATCACGGCATTCAAATGCCCGATGACCTTCCTTTCCACATTTAAAACATTTACTTGTCCCTTTAAGACAACTCCCTCCATGTTTCTTTCCACACTTTGAGCATAAGGGAAAGTTCATCTTCTTTTCCGTGTGCTCTTTAGATTTTTCTTTATATTCCATCTTCCTCTTCTTATCAAACCCATGTGACTGATGGGTAACTCCAATCTCCATCTTGACTTTGAGAGCACATCGAACGATTTCCTCGTAGCTATTGAAGTCCCTTATGGGTAACGCCCTTCGAAGACTTGGTTTTAAGCCACTAAAGAATCGATCGATCTTACTCTCAGGTTGGATAATAATACCATAAGCGTACCTTGCAAGTCTTGTAAAATTTGCTTCATAGGTACTAACAGATTCATCATCCCTTTGCTTCAGTTCAAGGAACTCTTTCTTCATCTTTGTTCGGAGAATACGAGGGAAGTACTTATTGAAAAATAAGTTCTTGAACTCGTCCCATTCCATAGACTCAATTTCATCCCTTTGCCTCGTATTCTTAACAAGATTCCACCATTGATCCGCATCTCCTTCCAAACGATACACTGCTAGGATGACTTTATCATGCTCAGAACATTGAAGAACTGAAAATATCTTTTCAGTAGTACTAATCCATTGTTCAGCAACTAATGGATCAGTAGACCCGCTGAAAGATGGTGGACGCTGCCTCATGAAGGATTCAACAGAATGTTGCTCCCTCCTTTGTTCGTTTGGAAATCCTGCATGATTCATAGCTTGAGAAAGTTGTGTGAGCATGGCTACAAGATTTTGCATTCCAGCTCCCATATCGTTTGGTTGCTCAGGGGGACAATCATTGCATTGCCCATCACATTCCGCATTAACACGGTTCCTTCGGGTTCCAGCCATTGACTAAAACCAAGAAGAATAGTGTGAGCAACACTAATTATAATAGGGAACCACATAATTCAAGAATAAAATTTTCATGCTTATGGTCTTATCCTTGGTTATTCAAGGCCATTTCTAAAATTGTGTTCTATGCTTAGACTTATCCTTAGGATTCTTACTAAGGCTTTCACATCCTAGTTTCCAAAGGTTGACTATACCTTTCCTCTGATACCAACTATAACGACCCACACTTTACATACATTGTTAATACTTCAAAATTGAATCACACTTATTACAACATATGACAAAACGACAAAGGACCGTATAGGTATAGTGTCTTTAGAAACTGGGAAACATAAACAACTGGTTCATAAATCTTCTACAGTGTCTCCCATTTATTTCATCATATCTAGGGTCCCTTTTAGCATATTCTACTTAATATCCATCTTCCTGGCCTGGGGAAAAGAAAACATAAAAGGGTGAGCTCAAATGCTCAGCAAGGGCAAATAAAGGAAATAAAAATCATATCATATCTTTTTGAAAATTAAAACCTGCAAAAGAGATCATAATATCTTAACATGGAATAAATCATAGAAGTGAAAATGAGATCCCCATAATCATAACATAAAACTTGAATCTTTGTGGCATGCACACATAATCATGGAAATCATTTCTTGTTAGTCATGACTCATTGCCAAGACTATCTTAGTGGACAAAGTCCCTTTCTGAACCGAGTTCACTCCTCGTTTCAGTCCTATATCACTGAACCGAAATAACCTTCCGTTCCAGCCATGTCTATCTCATGAGATATAAAATCTTTACCCAATGCATTGGAGGGAGATATAGGTCCCACCCATCTTATAATGAATCCTTTCTTATGTGTGCCACATAATCATAAAACATACATCATCGCATAACACATGAAACAAAAATGGGATTCTTGAAACATCATGACATCATAAATCAATTCATATAAGATAAAGGAATTTATAAAAATAATTCCATCACAACATGATCAAATCAATGTAATAATAGGGATAAAAACAGAACCCTTTATTATCTTAGATGGAAAATAATTTTGAAAATCACTTGAACTCCATTCTTGAGGAAAATATCCTTTCTTCTTCAAAAACATTTTTCCTTTCATAACATGTCATACAACTTTAAAATAAAAGAAGTTGGTTAAAAATAAACTTGAAAACTTGTAAAGGAAGCTTCTTGGAAACAATGTTTTAAAAATCCATTCATGCCGTATAAGTTAAAAAAAAACATTCTTCGTACTTTTGTCGGAAAAGTCAAAAAGTACCTCGTACGGAAAAACGACAAAAGATTACTTTCATATTCTTTACTAAAAACTCACCTAAGGGTAAAATTGGATTTAAACTATTGCAAGTGGATGGAAACAATATTTCATATTGAGGGAACATGGATGTGGATGATAAAATACACCCCAGTAAATACTTACGAATAAACAATCTCGGATAAAAATGAGATTGTGATATTTCCCTTACCTTAGGTCCGATTTGCTTTGTTCGTGTCCGAAGCTCCTGTATAATGGTTTAAATAATGTTATTAACTTATTCCAGAATCATACATATTGATATGATATCATATATGGTCATATTATTAGCTTCTTGTTAGTAATATTTCATTGTTACTTATTACTCGGGTCTTTATAACTTTTTGTTCTTATGCGTGTTTTGTCGAATAAATTCTTATTCTTGTCTTTAGGTTATAGATAATTCATTTACAGAATGTTATTAGTGTATTATATACCATATTCATTCATTCAATTCATTTATATAATCATTATGAAATGAAGATCATGTAGAACGAGTCGCATCACATCGTGGAGACGGTATTCCGTACGTACGCACGAGTGATGATATCGTTCCTATGATCGTGGAATTGTATTGGAGTATATATATATATATTATTTCAGTATCAATATTACTTCATAATAATCATATATAGTTACTCATTACACCATTTATACCCATCCTTGTAAGGTGATGGTGGAAAAATAGATTACACCACGGCGTGGAGACGGTATTCCGTACGTACGCGCGCGTGGTGATTTCATTTTTCCGTAGGATGGATAGAAGGTGAAATAGGGTTGTTTCATATTTATAATAACATATCAGTATGTAAGTAATACTGATGTTATTACTTTATCATGAAACAACTAAAGAAGAAGAAGTTGAAGAAGAAAGAAATTGAAAAGATCGGTTATGGATATTACCTCTTCTTTGGAACGCCTCTTTGAATCCTCCACTTAAGGAACTAAGATTGGTGTTTGGAGAAGACCAGGACCTCTAGGATTATTCTAGGGAAGTGGAGAGGAGAAAATGGCAGGGGTTGGCCGAGCTTGAGTGCTCAATTTGGTGTGAGGAGGAGGGGGAGGAGGTGCCCTTTTATAAGGGAGGAGAGGGGCACCTTAGGAATATCTCAAAATATTATTTTATATTAAAGTCAAAATCGGTTTATAATGGTTCCAAAGGGTCTTATTTCGAAGCTAAAGTGGGGATGGGTCTAAACCCTATCAAAAAATAGGATTTAGACAAGTTTAGGGTATTATTTTAACCTTATCAATTAGATTTAACTCTAAGTTAATTAATTTAACTTTTACCGTGTCTTTTTGTTTTCTTTCACTATATGGTTAATACACTTACTATAACATGCCAAACGAACCCCAAATTGTTTATTATTAATATATATATCCTTATCTAAGTCATTTGGCCGAACCTTAGATTTTTAGGAATAAAATAACAATTAATAATATAATATTTGATTTAAAAACTATTTTGTGTCAATTTTGACACTATTTGATATATGATTTTTGTGAAAGTCATAACAGAATTATATGTTCGAACCAAGTTGATTAAATCAATACTAATATATCATAGTAACCTAGACAATTATTGGAATTCATAAAAAGTCTCAAATTACATTTATTTTGGTATTTATATTATCAATTTTGTCAATATTTCATTAATAAGATAATTACTGCATCATCTTTGTGTCATAAATAAATTAAATTATTTGATGTCTAAAAATTACAAATAAAATACCATCATGTAGGAAATCGTTTTAGCTTTCTAATTAATATTTACAATCGAATTTATCCTATGTATAACCCTATATTAAAAATTATGTACTTATTAAACTTTGATTTTAACTATTTTAACCCTTCTTTAAATAAATTAATAATAAATGTCCTAATCTAATCCAAGTGGGCCTAAATGGTCATATTTTATTCCTAAGTTTGTTTTTGGTCGAATTACACTTGTCCAATAGAATTAGGACATGTGTTAGGGTAATATTAATATCATATTTACCCTTAATTACCCTATTTACTATTAACCGCGGTAAAAATAGTAAAAAGTTACTATTCACCAAAACATTATTTTCATCTCATTGAACCACATTTTAGTCCTTGATATTAACCGTGTCTCTCGGATTTTTGAAATTCCATTCACAGAAGCGGTAAAATTAAGTTTTATGCAAAATTCAGTTTTTAACCTACCACTTAGTGGTTTCACTATTCATCAAAAATTGAAAGTTTTCAGAAAAATACCAAAATTTCACCCTAGGCTAATTTCGATATTCTGAGTCCAAAAATGAAGTCCATTTTGAAAAATAAAATTTATAAAATTTCAAAAAGTGGTTATTACTATTCATAACGGCTAGTTTTAATAGCATATTGTTGTTTAGTGAAACTCGGTATTGCGTACGACGCAAGCTATCGAGAAAGGTCGCGATTGCGTGTAAAGCAAGCCAAGCAAGTGTTGTGTAGAAAAAGATTCCTTTGATGATTTATATAACATAAAAGTCTCGGGTGTTACAATAATGTACTTGGATTACAGTTTATACTGAAAGGTCATCAGTCCCACACTATGAAGAGAACCTATAAATTCTATGATGGTATTCTTAAATAAATACTCAATGGTCAGATGATATTATCTAATATGACATAGGTGATACATGTTATTGGGGGTTGGAGGAAAATATAGCATTGGTACTTCTTCATATGATCTTTATCTTCGATAATATTAAAATATAATGTCATTGGGTTATGACTAATCAATATGAAATCAAAAATTGTATGTTTTACTGAATTTTCCTATATGAAAAAATGCATAATGATCGTTGTACATTAATAATATTATTAATTCATCTCATGAGTCATGTAATTTGATGTATTAATGATATTTTTGACACCATTTTCTTATGGAGAGGTAGAATACATTTTGTATCTCTTTATTACTTTTTTCATTAATGAATAATGTGACAAAAGAATTTTCCCTTCCATTATTCGAAATTTTTTGATATCTGATGAAAATTGAATTGAATGAAATCATAAATTTAATTCCACAACAATATTTTTTTGGTTATTTCCATATCTATAAATGAATAGAAAGAAACATTGAGTACCTAGGTTGATGACACCCGTATGCACCCTACTTTTTTGGAGACATTGATTGAAAGGGATTACAATACATATTATGTGTTTGTATTTGGTTTTTATTTTTATAAAATTTACCTTATTTATCAGTTTATTCATTGGATTGTTACTAGAAATTAACATTATAATTTTGTAATTATTTTCTAATTAGACTTATAATAGGTCTTATAGGGGGACACAGTAAGTTTATTTGAATCCATAGTTCAATTATATTGTAATTTCACATGTTTAATAATTATTTTTCACATATTTGGTTTAATAATTATTAACGTTACGTTGGTCCCAAATATACTATAACAAGTTTCATTAGATTATATATATTTTATTTAAATATTTCGAAAATAAATATTTATTACTTTTTTGAATAATCTATTTATTTATTTATCAATGAAAAATTTAGTGATATATATTTCAATAAATAAAAAGTTATTATTCATGGTTTGATAACTGTTAAAAAGGAATGGAGACCAATATTAGTGGCTCGGTGAGATATAATGTGTTTATTTTAATTTGAATAATTATTAATTTTTTCAAGGAATTAATATTTATTTATATATATGAGTTGTGAATTTGATGTAAATGATAATATTATAATTTTTTAGGCATGTGGTTTTCTATTTATTTGGTTATTAGTCAAGGGCCTATGTCATATTTCGAAAAATAACCCAACATTATAAATATGAGATTCTATCATTCAATTAATCAAATGGTTAAAAATACAATGTTGTGAAAAACAAATTATTGAGATGATCATCTCAGGACCTAAAATTCCTTGATGATTTTAGACTAATATATTATCTCTACCCTATCTAGTATAGAGATAAAAAATAATCATTCTTCCATGAAGATATCCTTTTAGAAATTGACAATGAACGAAACAAGTGCTAGAGACTTCCCAGCTGGTGTATATGGATTTCTATGGCAGTGTTTGGAAGGTCATAGGCCATGTTAATATCTCTTTTAGAGGGAATATTCCCTAGATTCTTATTATGAAATTATGGTATGAAAAAATGATTCATACAACTCATTAATGGATAAATAATTCCAGTGATAGGTAATTATAATATTGAAATATTATATTTATAAATTATATATAATAACTCTACCATATGGACTCTAGAGTTTCTATTTCATTTTATTCTGAGGAAAAAATTTTATATTTTGATGATAAAACATTATTGGGAATGGGAAAAACTATTTCTATACCTCCATGTAACATTTAAGTGGCATCAAAGTGATGTTATATAATAATTTATAAACATTGTTTTCATTGATTAATATGTATGTTTTTTTGTTTTAATTTCATATAATTATTTTTTAATTTTAATGGTAATATTAGATATTTTTTTACCATAATATGAACAGTAAAACATGAATAATTGATGAATAATGACTAGAGTTTCCATCGATAGGTAATAAGGGTTCTTTAGGGATGACATAATTATACTTAGTGTTACAAGGTTCATTGCATCTAGAAAATTTGCAGGATACACAGCACAGCAGACGTGAATTGACACATGGAGTACTCAATACATTGCATATTTATCGGCCATACTAGAACATAACTTTACTGATTACAAACAATTTTACCTACTTACACGTTATGTTTTCCTACACGGTTCCGCAATTATTTTTGAAAAAACTATGCTGTCAACATATACATCACATAAAATGTAAATAAATAAATCTGATCTACACATAATTGGTGAGATTACATGACATGTATCCCACATACTCACCATGAAACTGATTAATGTTTTCATGTTTTAAACACCCTTTTTCATAAGCACATTCTACGGAGGCAAGAAAGGCATTATACATGTTAATTATATCACTAATACACATTGTGTAGTCATCCATTAATCAAATGAATTAAATTATATGATGAATAAATTAATTTTAGAATTAAATCCAATATTCAAAGAATGTTTTTGTTATGCTAGTCTATAATAGGGTTTTGTGAGTATATTAATAAAAAAAAAAAAATTCGTAATTAGTTCCCCATTATAGTAAATTCATTTAATTTATATATTTAATGTGGTTCACAATACATGGGTTCACATGATTCTAATTATAATAAATGATACATTTATTATTATTTATTTTCTACATATGTATGTTCATGATTAACAACATATACTATCATGTTTTTTGATAGGACATTTTTCCATTTATTATATGATGGAAGATGATTTTATTACATTTCATGTTTCTACCATGTACAAAATTTTTACATATTTAATTATAAATAACATTAATTTTTTTAATTTTTTTAAAATAAATGTATTTAAATTCCAAGGTTGTTTAGAAATAATAAAATGAAATTACCAATAAATTGATATAATAATTAATTGAATTAAAATTTTCTTATTTTCTAAAAAAATATTTCAAATTATAATTGAATGATTTCTAGTATACAATTATGAATTACTTGTATTTGAAGGTGATCATTAGTTTCACTGGGAAATATATGTTATCTGTTTCATTTAATTTATTTTTCATAATACAAGACTTGTAATAATTGTTTTTTGTAATTAAGGAGATGGATTTTGTTTCATACACTATTATATTATATAAAATTATATGTTCTTGTAGTTTCCTTAATGAAAAATCCATAACCCATCCATTGGTCCCCCCACATGCGTGTGACTAAAAGCTTTTGTAATGGATTGAGCCCCCAAGTGATTGAGATGACTCATGATAAATGTCAAGGTAAAACAAAATCATTTGTAACATTTGAGTGGAAGTGTAATGATACAAATAAAACCTATTTAAGGTATTATTATTTTTTCCATATGCCAAGGGTTAGTATATCATATTCAATATAAGATAAAATGTAGATGAGATCCTGATAATGCAACAATTTTTATTTGATTTATCTCTGTTTCATAGTTAACTATTTGTGGATGATTTTGAGATGGAGAGGTCGATTCTAGGGGAGTAATTGAGATACCCGAATCAGGATGTTCGAAACCCAACTCAGGATGATCGAAACCCTTATTTAGCTCTACGATCATTCCCTGGAGTTGTTGTCCAGAGCATAGTCATGAATATTGAAGCTCGCTCAAATGATATCTCAGTACCTCCCTTATACGTTAACCCTAAAAATTTCCATCACCGCAAACAACCGTCGATTTCCTTCACAACAAAATAGGTAATTTCTCTTCTATCTGATCTTCATTTTGTTCTTGTTGGTAAGTTTGATTATTTTAGGTCGTCACTAAAATACTTAAGAAATGTTCTTGAAACCATTGGATTCTCTGGTTTTTATATCGGCCTCTAGAACTCCTATAAGGTCATATTTTATCTTTCCTCTGAGGATGATTACTATAGATTATGGGTGAGACGTTCTTGGTTCTTCGGGGGTTACTCTATGAATGTCCTTAAATGGAACCTATACTTCAATCCCTATGCTGAATCTCTTATCATTACAGTATAGATTGGATTCCCTGGACTCCCATTATATCTGTTCATGAAACCCGCACTCTACCAAATCTCCATGCTCATTGGTAATCCATTAAAGCTATATTCTGCAATGAAGAGTCTTTCAAGGCCATCAGTTTCTAGGATCTGTGTTGAAGTTAATGTTTCTAAAAATATGCCTTCTCAAATATGGATTTAGAATGAGAGTTTGGATTCTTCAAGAGGTTGTTTATGAGAGACTACCTGAAAACTGCCATTTATGCCTCATGATGGGGCATTCTCCAAAGGATTTTGGACACAAGACTACACGACCTGAGGCCAAAGCTATTTGGGTTGTGAAGGAAAAGAAAGATGAGCTTAAAGTTGGACAAATGGTTGCATGAAAACATATGCTATCATCTAATGAGAAAACTCCTATGCGCAAGGTGGTAAATTTTGAATAGGCTTATGAATCCAAATGAAGTGATTCCTTACTTCCTTCATATGACACCACTGATCCACCTCCTTTGAAGGAGGACCAGGGTAATCAATTGGAATAACAAGATGAACGATCCAATGAGCAAGGTGAAATCTAGGATTCTATTGAGAACTCACATGGAAATGATGATCATCGCAATCATATTGAGGAAAGATATCTAAACTCAATGGACAATAAAGCGAAAAAATCTATTGTGGATGCCGATGGATTCATTAATCCGAATCCAAAAAAATTAAAAAATGCAGAGATTACTCTCTGCATGAAAGAAAAATTATCACACGTTCTTTAGATGCTTATAAGAAGTAAATAACTTGACCCTCTAAATCCCAAGATTTGATGATTCACTCAACTGATGAGGAGACATCCCGGTCAAATGAAAAGTTGAATGAAGATCTAGAATCTCAAATGGAAGAAAGAGATGAAACAGCCTACTAAAAACTCAGAAATGGAGAAAGTTTAGTAAAGACATACCTTGATATTAGATGCAGAATGTTTAATAAGTGGTTAGTGTATAAGCCTAAACAAACACCCTGATTTAATATAAATATGATCGTGACTTCATGTTCACATCCCGTTATTTCAATTTGCTGCATACAACTAGCTTCGATGGATCCTTTCTCTAGTATACTTATTTTAATATTCTGTTAGTTACTTCTGTTTGACTTTTGGATTCATGGAGGTTTGTCTATTGGGTTCTGTAGTAACCAGAGACCTCTCTTTGCTGAATTTTTGCACTGCTACATGAGCTTCTATTGGAACTAGACTTTGTGTTGCTGGTTGAAACCCTCTAATGCTTTTTGATCCAATTTATTCCCAGTTTTCTCTTTTTTAATGTTGGTTCAATGTCTCAAGGACTTGTTTAGGTTTCATTTCATCCCTTACTCACAACAGTGTAGCAGTGTGAGAGAAGTATCTCATGTTGATAATGAATCAATGTCGAGCAGCACTCTGGATGTTCAGTTACAAATAGACTCGATGTGAGCTTCCAGTGGCATCCCTTCCTGATGGAATGGTGGATTCCCCTTTGGACAGTGCATCTCATGACTTTACTAGATTTTCCTTGGTGTTTCCTAGTTTGTAATTCTCCAAATTCCAGTAGGTGTAAATTCATTACACCTCGTGTTTTATACTTCTACTTTTGATTTTAATAAATCCCCTTGGGGCATGAATTGGGTGACCAATTTATGTCACCACTTTTATTAAAAAAATTGTGGATGATTTATTGATATATATTAATAAATGAATTATAAATCAAGTAATATGAAATTAAAATAAATTTAAGAATTTAACAATTCTTAACTAAAAATGGTTAATCACTAAAGTTAAATCCACTTAATTTTAAAAACATATAATAAGATAAAATGGGAAATTTATGAAAACAATAAAATAACTCAATCAAAATATTAAGCCAGTTTCGCCTTTTGTTTCATGATTTATTATGTAAACAAATTATCAAAGTGTTTATATGACCTTCATAATCATATTTTCATTTAATAAATATTTTTAATGAATTTTTTTATTCACTTGAATGAAAAATTATTGGGGGTAATGGAATTCATCATTCTGATATTAATTTATACGAATTGTTTATGAAATATATGACCACGATTTTAGGATGGGAGAATCCATTCTAGAAATTAAGGATCCGTGAGTTACTTTAGTTGGAATTACATGCCATTCTAATACAACTAAATAACATTTCAATCCCCCACATTAGATATAATCAGGGAAATATAGATCTATGACACTAGAATATCGATGTGATAGGGTATTCTAAAGCCAATTAAATAAGTTATTATACTTGGATATTATTTTAGGATACTAATAAATAAAAATTATTATATAGTATATTTTTATAATCAATCTATAAAATGAAATCTCTTTTAAGTTATTGTAGACTATGGCTTGTGAAATTATCATAACACTAGGAATTTTTTAGTACATGAAGAATATCCTATTTTATATAAATTTTAAAGAGTGTTACAATATTTTAAAAGATAATATGATAATGGAATACTTTTATTAGGTTCTATAATCCTCTATATAAGATATATTAGCTCATTGAGTGAGAAATGGTTGGAAGGATACCTATATGGCGTACATGGGTATTATCCCATTGTCTGTTTGTAAGGTATTAGTAATGTCAGGAGAAAATGTATCGTTATATAAAGAAATAGAGGTTTATTCTATGAAATATCATATCAAATCTCTTGAGAATGATAAATATAGTATTTAAATAAATTATACTATCATTATACAATTTGAATATAACCTAAGATTTTTTTACCTAAAAATATTTTATTTAATTTAACAAAATTAATTAATCTATTGGAAAACTTATTCATCTATATAGACGTGATATTTTCAAAAAAATCTCATATTATTATCCTAAACATCTAATTTTTTATTTTTCTTATAGAATTATTACATAAAAAGTATAGATAAAATACTAAGGATTATTTTTTCAAATATTTTCTAGGGAGATAAGTATTACATGTAACTTGATTCCACAACCCTTATGATGAACAAAATGAATGTAAATGACTAAAATAACAAGAATATTTTTGGTAATTGGTGGATTTTAATCAGCTTTAAACAAAATTAAATATTTATAGGTAGTGTATCAAAACAAGTGACAATTTTTTTCTCATATGGATAAAAATGTAAATTTGAAAAAAAATAAATCAATGAACAAAAAATAAATTTAATATTCTTTAAATATACTCATAAAGTCTTATAGTGCATCAATTTCTCTTATTGGGGATAAAATATGAACAATTATTAAAATACTAACACTAATAAGTAAGCCTAAAAATAACTAATGTGATTTATCTAATGTTTTTTGAAAGTGAGTTTCCCATGTTATACTTGAGAAGTGTACTGCTTCTACCCTAGAAGCCGGGATTCGGTGAATTATTACATTACATTGGCATTATTAAATGGAATAAAATCATGATGAACCATTCAATATAGTATCCTTGGGAATCAATATTACATACAAGATACCCAGAATACATTATGAAATAGAAAATACTATCATGGTGCATAATAAAATTAAATAATATGAATTCATGAATGCTTAATCAAATATTTCTTCTTCCCAACCAGGGGAAACAAATATAATAAGGATGACCTCAAATACTCAATAGGAGTAAGTAAAGCATAATCAATAAAGAATCAATAGACGTAAAATAACATGGCAAGATAAATAATAGATATCACATTCCATTTCATAAATAGATAAGGAAATATCAATATGGTAAGGGAAGAAACTGAAAAACAATCCATTTGATCAAAAAAATTAAAATGAAATGTATCCATAAATATATTGACGCAATATCGCATGGAAGAATACTAACTAAATCTGAAAATGAAATGTATCCTAAGATATGTTGATGCAATATCTCATGGATGAATAATAACTGAAAATAAATGAGGGTAATGCTTAATTTTTGGAAACCAGGTTTTCTAGGTACATGGTAACTTTACCATAAAAACCATTCACAATATTGTTTACAAAATTTATTGTAAAAACCCATTTAATTGGTCGAATTATTCATCACATTATAATATTGATGCATTGAGGGGATATCTATAACACGGCCTTGCCCATGTCGTACTAGTCCAAAACATTCATCATCTATCATATAATTGATTTAACAATGTGAATTATAAAATCTATATCAATATTTAATATAGGATATTGATTTATCAGTAATACCTCAAAGAAGTGTGATTAACAACATGGGTTGTTGACATTAAAACAATCATGTGGAAAAATAATATTTAAAAATTCCAATGGGTCTCATACCACATTGAATCATTTAAATCATAATTACCATTAATTAAATGAATAATATATCATTATTATAATAATTATATTTACGGTATAACTTGTAAATGGGATTTATATACACCAAATAAGAATGAATTGGTTCATAACAAACATAATTCTGAATGGTGTGTAAGTTGAGATTAAATCCCTTACCCTGTCCTTCCTTATTGTTGTTTGGTCTTTATCCTCCTGTATAGTGGTTCAAAATATGTTATTAACTAATACCAGAACCAAAACAAAGTTTATTATATTATATACTAACTTATTGTAGTATTTTATTACCTATTATTTGACACTCTTTCATTAATGTAACAATTTTGGTTGTTAATTTTCGAGTTTTTTCAATTAAATTTTGACTTGTTATTTTATCTTCTTATTAAATATATCATGGTTTCCTAATATAAAAAATTTAAAACATTAAAAAAATTCATATATATTAGGTGAATATTTATTTTTAATAGTACAAAAAAAAATTTGGATTAGAAATGAAGTGCACCATTCATGGAGACAGTTGGTCGTACATATGAATGAATGGTACTTACATTTATTTGTTGAATTAAGATAATCAAAACAAAATAATACATATGTATTTTATAATTTCTATTATCATATTTATGTTATATATTTTTCATATTTTTATTTACATCATCCATTATATGTTCAATGTATGTAATGTACAAGTCATCTTTCTTTGAGGGGGTGGTAGTCCACACTTCCTTACAAAATTAAGGAATTTATGCATTATAAAAGATTAAATGTTTTTTATAAATAAAAAATACCAATGAAAAAAGACATTATAAATGAAATATATAATATATATATATATATAAATATTGTTTCCATAATAATGGCCACCATGAGAGGTGGTAGGGGAAAATTGAACCATCATCATTTTGTGACGGAGTAGTTCTCTGTAAATAGAAACATTATGTTTATTACCCATTAAATGGTGGTTTCTGTAAGTGTAGGTCTAAATATCAGCATAAAAACATACTAGTGTATATATTACACTATTTTTTTACACAATAATATAATAAGGATATTTTATGGGTTGGATAATGGAAATGAAACATGAGAGATTGAGAAAAGACATTACCTTTTAATCGGGTAACTTCTTTTGGTTTAACCAAAAGGCTTTCTTGGAAATATATCTACCCAATGGGATAATTCTTGGCCTAGGGGGTATTTTGGGAGACTATTTTGGCAGATCATGGATGAACATAGGTGGTTTTATATGTTTTATGAGGGGGGAAATTTGGTGGCCTTCAATAGGGAAGAGGAAGTGTCACTTCTATAAATACAAAATTGTATTCAATAATGGGTGATCTATATTACCAAAAGAGTCTAATAAATGAAAAAATAATTTATTAATGTCTAATAATGGATGATAAAATCAAAATCCCCACAAAAATAAGTTAATGTTAATAATTTTGTTCCTTAACATCTATGATTCCCAAATTTTAACATTCTAGTTTTTATTAATGCCTCTTGTTTTCTGATATAATTAATTTAACCAATAAGAAAAAAGTTATGTGATATTTATTAGAAAATATATATCAAATTAATTATTAATTTTATATCTAATTTAAAAAATTAAAATCCCATTTTTTTGTAAATTATATTTTAAACAAGTGCATGTGATGCGCTAAAATGTTGCTTGAACCTAGACCATGTTAACAACGTATTTACAATATATTAGTCAATATGATATTTATAAAAGATTAATTATCAAATTAATATACCATATTTAATATTTATGAAAACATAAAAATATCTTGTCATAATATAGTCTTTTTATTAAATTTTTATCATTTAATAAGATTTTGTTATTGTAAAATGACAATTACGTCAAATTTGACATTATTTCTTTCATGTTTGTTTTAAAATATAAATCTTATGTTTTAATTAGAATATATTGTTTTTACATGTGTTTAACCTGTTATATTAATATAGAAAAAAACTAAATACTATAATTTAATCAATTAACAAAACTTTTAATAATTATAATATCATTTCATTCAGTAAATTATTAACTAAATAATCACTATATTGATGTTTCTTAAGAATTTTGATTACATAAACCATCCCTAGAAGTTATTGATAATTTATTATGATATAAATAAACAATATATATTCAACTATTATATCGATAACCTAAATTAGTATTATTTCTTTCATATCTCAAGTTTTTATAAATGTTAAAGGTAAGGAAAGTTCCCTTTTTGTCTTGTTCCTTACTAAAACTTTTATATAGGGAACATTCTTTTAATAAATCCCAAAAACCATATATTTCGATCCAAGTCTGAAAATGGTCAAATTATTGGCATAAAATGGATTTTGTACAACTATCCATGTCATTCTGTTCCTTAATATTAAGGTTTAGTCCCTTATTAATCTTAATCATGCCTTAATCAATTTATTAAATCATAATCACATTCACTAATCATTTTGGTCAAAAAAGTTAATTGGATATTATTAGACAATAAATATCATACTAATTATATCCATGTATTTTGTATTCTGAAAATATTAATCATAGATGTGGAAAAATTATGATTAATGCTAATCCCATTGAAGTGGTGAAATAACGAGTGTTTATAGAAGAAAAATGTTCAAAGGTTTGTTAAGTTTTTATATTCAAATTTTATGTAAAATTGATTATAATGAAATTTATTGTATAAAAATATGTATAATTGATAATATTTGACAATTAAACAAATATAAAATATAATTTAACATTAATTATTAATTCATTGAATAGGCTGTTTTAAACTAAATTGCAGTAATTTTCACTATTCATCAAAAAATAAAGTCTCTCAACAAAACCAAAAAATTCACCCTAATATAATTTCGATATTATAATTCAAAATTTATGTTCATTTTTAAAAATAAAATTCATAAAATTTTCCAAAGTTAGTTTTGAAAGTGGATAGCCATTAAAAGGAAGTGAAACACAATATCACGTGTAACACAAGCTATTTTTCAGTCTCGTATGTAATGCAAGTTAATTTAGTGTTGTATATAGCGTATGTTTAAAATTGTTTATAATGCATTAAAAACAAAATTATATTTATTATAAACAGAAATTATTGTAATGTCTTGGGGTTTCATATTCTACCCACCTTAATAAAATTGTTTCCTAACAATTTAAAAATTAATTCAGAAATCAAGGGATTTAAAATAAACTATTTTTGAAATGCCCACATCATAAAAAGGTGTAATATGAAATATTTTTAATAAGAGAGAAAATAAATCTCAATGGACACATAACTTGGTTCTCTAATAGGAGAACATTGGTGGTAAATGGAAACAAGGATATGGTACAAAGATCCAACAATAAAGTTCTAATAGAGAGTTCTAGAGAACATGTTCATATTAAAGTTGTGGTCCACAATACTATAAACCATATGTGTGAGTAAATGTCATTGATATCATAAAAAATGATGATAATAGGGAAATAGTTTTTATTTCAAACCCATTTTTTCTTATATTTAAGGTATTGTTTCACCATATAAGAATATAAGTAAATATATATAAACACAGTCTTTCTATTTCAGTATGAATTAAAATATTTCTACTTCATATCTTAGCACATTATGCAACAATATAGTGATGTATTAGATTACACTCTAAAATATAATCCAATGATATTCTTAAACCATTTTATAAATGTTTAATTTTTATAGTTGATTATGATCTAATCACTTCTGAATGAAAGTCACTAAACATCCCATGTGAACTTATCATTAACCTTTAATCAACGTGAAGTATTTTTAAATTTTCACATTCCAGATATGTGAATAACATCATCTTGTATCCTTTTGAAATATGTTAATAAATTTAATATCCAGAAAACCTTATTGGAAATTAGAATTCTTACATATTCCTTAAGTAAGACACTTGTTATTGGGTATATCCCATCAATCCATGAGTGTTTTAAACTCCATGAATGATATCATAGACCACTTTTTGAAAAGTCTTTAATCAGTTCCAAGGTATTCAGTACTTATCCAAGTCAATCATTTAATCATCATTATCTTAACATTAAGAATATATTAAGGGTTTTCTTTCCCTCAATCATGTGTTTCCCAAAAATTATAATTTTCTACTAAATAACTTTTCTTAGTACCAATTCAGTACTGGATCTCAAATCCTTAACGAAAAGTATTGGAGTTCAATACTCATATATTTCATAGTTATAATAAATTGTACATTGCTGATAAGATATTCAAATTCTATTATTATTTAAAATTCCTATTAATCATTCCTCTTCATCTGTAGTACTATCATTACTTCATCACTATCCAATAGCATCATCTAGGGTATATTCATTTGTCTCTTGGAAAATTGATTCAAATAGTGTCCCATATCCTTTCTGTGGATGAATTGAACATTGGATAAATTTTTCTTACCCTTGCAGTCATGAACTTGGTGTCCTCCTTTGGAACACTTATACCAAACTCTCATTCATTTCATGAATTTACCAGGGTGATTCTTTTCACAGTTATCACATGTGGGAAAATCCTTCATTCCCTTCTTCCCTTTATCCATATTTTTCAGTACCATCCTCTTCTTCACTTCATATATATATGATTCGAAGAATTATTTAATAATATTATTAACACATGATATTATTTCCTCATATGATGAGAGTACATAGTAGACAATCTCCCTTTGAAATGATGGTTTAGGACCCGAAATATATGATCCTTATTACCCATTACATTGAATGCACTGGTGGAGTTCTCATTCCTTATACTAGGAATCATTTTTAAACAAATGGAATACATTGGATTAGATTATGTGGTTATTTTTTGCACTGAAATATTTTTCCTGCTTATTGGGAGGACTCAAGGATGCGGTTTAGCGCATTTTCACTCCAATGGTGCCTATGTCCCTCCAAGCCATCCCAACGGTTCTCCTTCACAAAGATCTCCTCATGACTGGATTGTTTTTGAGAGACTGCCTCCATGATTGTCTATGTGGCATCATAGCCTGGCATGAGTCTGACACCGGCCCGATGTGCCTCCACAACATCATCGATCTCTGCAGTATCCATTTTAATGGGCCTCTTCATGGCATCTCATAGCCTCTGCAATGCTGACACCATCTGACAGAGTGGATCCCCTACTCAATGTCACTTATCTCGGTGGTGAGTTATTATACCCTCACCAACCATGGTTGACTATGAATAGAGGTATCACCCCCTTCCAAACAATTATGACTCATCTCTTTCAAATTCTGAGCTTTTGTTTCACACAGAACATTGAAAACCCCTATGATCGATAACCAAATGTACATAGCCTATGTGAGATATGCCTATTTGTGTTCTTTCCATCAACCACATATTTTGGAGATTCCCTTCATGAAGGAATGAGACTTTCACTTATGAAGCATCCCCTTGAGGGTGCACTAGGTTTCACTAAGCGTAGAACCTTCATGAAGATCTCTCCAAATAATGAGTTGTTTGCATAGGGAAAGATGTTCTCCATTAAAGGTTCACATTCACAAAGACCATGTAATTCATTAATCCAACCTCTTCACGGATAACATTATCTTTCTGGGGAAAATCCTCTTCATGAATCACATAGTCTTTGTGAATCCCATCCTCTTTGCAAAGTACCTCCTTCCGAGATATCTTTCTTTATACACCCTTTCCCGCACATCCCTCTAGGATCGGTAAATGTGATTTCAAGGTCCCTTGGTTGGTGGTTCATATTACATTACATATCATCATTCTTATTCACCTAGGTACAGTAATTGATAATTCTTCATTGCATGGCCACTCTAATAGGAGACCCTCAATGGATCACTCCAGAAATATGTCTCCATATGACATTTCTAGTTCCTTCCCTTAACCAAGGGTTAAAGCACACTGATTATGTATGTCCAAGGGGTGGGGTCTAATCCTCATCATTTGAGAAATAGAATGTTAAAATTCCATGAACCATCATACCTATAATAGGATATTAAATGGTTGCCTTTCCCTATGCAATATACATGGGGTTCCCCACCTCGAACGTTTCCCATGCCCACTAGTCCCCATGGGAGTGAGATCTTCATCACATGGAATGAGATCCTACTTCCATGGAATGACATCTATTCGTGGGGGAGGGAAACCATCTTTGTATAAGACCCTATCCTTTCATGTGGGAGGTAGCATCCTTACTCTTCCTTTCTTATTCTGTGTGAAAATTACTAAGTAGATATAGGCATTGGGACCTTTGATTCACCATCCTTCTCCATTTTGGATTTATCTCCATCAGGCCTCCATCCTATATTAAGTCCCAATATCCATCTCCCTGAGCCACTAGCCAAGAGTAATCCCATGTTTCCACTTTGTTCGCAAACCACATGTAATCCCCGCTCTATTTCTCATAGACGCCTCATTCTCGACATGATCATCAGGTATTTACTGTATATTTTTTCTCACACTGAGCATGAATCACATGGGTTTAGAGTATGCATTGACAGTCAAATCCTCCCTATGCCTCCTTAGTGTGTAAGCCATATCCCCCCACAAACAACTAAACTATGTGTACTTTGATCAATACCCTTTCTTAGCATGGTAGGTTTGATGCCTCCTAGAGGTTCAAGCCTATCACCCATTGGCCTCAGCCACTTCATATTTTTTCACCCTCATCCCTCAGGATGTTATGTTGTGTACCCCATTCACCTCACATGATGTTAAACTGCACGCATTCAAAATACATGGTTTTTTATCCTTGTCTCCTGATAGTGTATGTAGGAAGCCTCCCTAAGGTTCAACCCCAATAACTAGTAACTATATTCTAACTACATGGGTTTTGATCCCTATTTTCTAGATTGGGTAGATAGGAATCCTTCTTGAGCTTCGCCCCCAAACACTGATAAATATCATTATCTTCCCTTGTTGGGACCCACAGCTATTTGAACTATGTAGGTTTTGATCCCTGCCTCTTAGGTAGGGTATGTATGAATCCTCCATGGTTTCAACCCCAAAAACTATTAAACCTATTCAAACTATATGGTTTTTGACCCTTGTCTTTTAAGTAGGGTACATATGAAGCCTCCCCAATGTTCAACCCTAAAAAATGGTAAATGTTTTTGTCCCCTTTCTTGGGAACCACATCCTTTGTCCACCCCTTAGTGTAATTAGACTAACTCTTGGGCCACTAACCGTGTGAAACCCCCAGCATGTCGTCAGGTCGTTTTCCTTTGTGCACAACCCGATTCTATGCCTCCATCTTGAACTACATGGACATTGATTCCATTCCACAACGATACATAGGAAGCCTCTTCTAGGTTAATGCCTATCACTCATGTCTCATCCAAGCCTTTCCCTTGAGCCTTTGGGTTTGAAGAAGGTCATGCCCCAACCTAGGTGTGCTACTCCCTCTAGGTCCCATCCATGTTTCCATCCTCATAGGTCACCTCATTAGGTGTCCAATAACCTCACCGAACTATGTGGAATTTGATTCCCCACCATGGGGATACGTTGGAATCTATGATGGGGTTCAATCCCAACACTAACGTCACCATTAAGATGGTTCCATATCATTCCCCTTACACTTCATTTAACCATCTGTCATCCATCACGATTCTTACCCAGTCCACCACATCTTGTGAAGTCATTTCATCAACTTGGGAATCTAACCACTCATAAGCCCCACAAAATCCATAAACATCAAACCATAAGTGTCCCTATTCCGATGGGCCACTATCCATGTGTAATCCCCAACATGTCTCCGTGTCATTTTACTTTTTGAATTCCAAAATTCATCACCCCTATGAACTACGTTGGTTTTGGATCCTTGTGTCCTTGCGAGGGTAAGTAATAAACCTCCCTAAGGTTAAATCTCATCCAACGGTATACCCTAATGTCCCCTTTATAGGTACCCAAGCATCATAAAATCAATATTTATTAGAATTATTTATCCAATAATCCAGTAAAACCCTCAAGTGCTCCATATTTGTAATATACCCATCTGATCCACTCCTATTAGTGTTCAAATTAGTTTGATCTGTCTTCACTAAACATTAAATTCATAGCATAACCTATTTCAACAAGGGAACTTGATGAAAACCTTAGGTACATGCCTATGGAATATAATTTTCCACATTCTCCATGGTATTCATCAAGATTTCATGCCCTCAAGAATCTCTATCATATGGTGAAGAAACAAAAACATATCATAGTTTCAGCGTCCAAACATGCTAGAAATTTCCAACATGACTACTCCCCCAATGGAAATTTTATTCCCTGACTTGACCCCATGGAATTTCTAGAAAAAAGCATTGAAATTAACTAGATTTAATGAAGATATAGAACTGGGGATGTGTTTCATTAAAATTTTCTAAACCTAGGTGGAAGACCCAGACTAGGTGATGAATTCTAAGGAGGAATCCACAGAAGGAGGAGCTGACATCCCATCATCATGTTTTGATAAAGGAGAAAACATACCTGAATAAGTAACGAATGTTTTCCAACTTTTGAAATTTGTAATGCGGGTCAACAATCAATACATCCCCACATATGGATGTGCTCCCCAGTGAAATCATAAGAAACGTAAATGGTAAACCTGGTTTGAATCTTCTCTTCAATGTGGAGATTAGTATAGTTTAAGGCATCTTGGGATAAATGTGTCACTGAATCTAGATATCTTGTGACAGGTCCCACCATGAAAAGAGTGGGACTGGCATGAAACTCACCATAGATTGGGGCCGTTGAACATTGGGCATCTCAGTCTATGACATTGTCCATGAGGATCCTTCTTACCAATCATGGGAGACATAATAATGTTGGGGAAATAGACATCGCTTTCCTCTATTAAGAGATAATTATTGAATATTCCTCCTTTATAAGACCGAAAATGTTATGTCAGGAAACTAATCACCAACATCCCATCAATGATCTACGAGGGAAACCCCAATATGGTGATCCCACACATACCCATACCTTCTATGATGGCATCCACATCCATGGCCACTGGGCACCCACACACCATATCACCATCTGAACTCATTCCGAGGAGGGTGATCAACAAACTCATGTGAACGTATGAAGAAGAAGAGATTATCAAAACTCTAGATATGGACCAATGAGACCTTGAGTCTTCTCCACCTCTTTATTTTCACTACCCCCAAGGGCCACACTGGGAGCCAATACTCTCCACTCCAACCTACAACTGTTTTGGGAGACTCTCCCCAGAACACATTGACGACTCTCCCCCTTATACCAATGAGGTAAGGGAATTTCAACCCAGCCTGGATGTGATCACATTATGGGGGACAGCACGGAGGGATCCCACCATGTTTCACAATGCCACCACCCTGTCCCATAGGAGGATGTGTAGGTGAGTTACACACCTACACCACCAGCACCATTTTAGTTAACTCGATGCCCACGTTGGGTGCAAACTAAGGAGGGCACCCGCTAGGGGGCATGATAATCAATGTCTATAGGGGTATGTGCCACCTTTGATTCATACCATCAATGAATTTTTTATACTGAATAGGGTAACTTATGCGCTGACTCAGATCGAGGCCCTAACCACCCCACGGGTAGGTTGGTATGACTCTCTTGGTCGTCGACAATGGTAGTGCCCATCACGGGCTGAATCGCGGTGATGACATCCGTCACGGAGGCCATACCCATGAGAACATCAACTAGATTGAATGTCTACCCCACTCTAATTCTCAGCATGGAGGCATTCCCCATGCAACAATTAGTCTGGGCTAAAGTCCTCCCAACCGCACTGCCACACAACATGGAGGTTTCTTTCCCACCCATAATCCCATGTATGGAGTCATTCCAATTGTCAAAGGTCGCCGACATGATGATCATCCATTCCTAATCAAAAATCATCCTGGAGGTCTTCCCCATGTTCTCACCATATCCAATGATGGTCCACCCCATCCTAGAAATAAGAGAAGATGAGGTCTAACTTTCTTCATTGGCATCCAACGCGGAGGTCTTCCCCATGTTTAGTTTGACTTGTACGAAGGCCCCCCTCATACCATCACCACCAAGGGAAAAAGAAATGGAAGTACTAAACATGCTCCCACTAGCTCCAAAAGAGGTCTGACCCACTCTATCACATCATGTGAATGTTTCCCCCATGCATCAGCAGGTGGACATGGAGGCCCTCACCATTCTCCGTTTTCAATTTTCTCAGGATCTACTCACAACCCGACTCACCCAGGTGGATGTCCACATTTCCTCATCCACAGTTCGGCCGATGGTCCTCCTCATGTTGAAAACCTACCCTATTTTGAAGATCTATCCCAAGGAAGGAGGGTAGTTTTCCACTGCTAAAGGAATAATATTGAGAAGTTTCAGACAATGATAAAACCCATTTCCTTCTTAGATTCTGAGGCAGAGTGAGATTTGATAATGGAACAGTCACCATGAACTTATGTGTCCAGTCCCATGGTGGGAATATGGAATATAATCATCATATCCCTAGAAAGTGTGGTCCACAGGATCCCTGCATCCCTCATATGATACATTCAAGAGGAGGAAGATTTGTCCTCTTTTAGAGGCATGGCCATGAAATCCTCCCTATAGTCTACAAGATCATTCTCTACCTCAACCAATGATCATGGAGGGTTGTTTTGGGGACTAACAGAGGAAAAGAAACATCATAAACCACCATCAGTATCTATATCACCTGCATGAGAAGCTGTGGCCACTAGTCCGTCTTATCAATATATAGTGGCATAGTCATTTCATTCTTCGGATGATATCCCAAGACACTGTGTCATGTTTGATAACTCACCATAGGTTCCACTAGATAATCTATTATCTCAATAGTCCACATCAGTCCCATTACCATCCCCTCAACGTCACCCATTCAATGAATAGGGAAACCAAGGGTCGGATCCCGGGTTTGGACTGAGGATATTGTGGAACATCCTTGCATCGAACCATTTCCCAGTGATGTTTTGTCCACTTGAAACCACAAAATTTAGTACATCAGAATCTCCTACACAAGAGTTGGTCACATACTTTAACCAAACCCTATGGGTGATGAACTTCCATCTCTTACCTTTGTGTGTGGCTTACCCAAAGAGTCAGGAACACTTTGAAGATATTGGCTAGCAACTCCACATGGTCGACATGGATTATCTCCCCATGGACCAAGTCCCTGATTCTACCTATCCCCATTGGAAACTCCAGAAATTATTCAGACAAAGAATTAAAGTGATCCACAAAATTTTTATGGATGGTTCTCCACTTGTTCAGATCCATGGTTGGGGGAAGTATGTGGCCCTCCATTTCAATTCTGTCTGGAACTAGTCCAAAATTTCAGGTGATACTAATGACATTCAATCATGTGCAGTCATAGTTAATATGGCTGACCTACCAAAAAAAATGACTGAGTTACAGCTACTTGAAGAGAATATACCCCACCTGGGGGTGATACACCTATTGGATCTATTGGGCAGAGTTAATCACCATCAAAGAAATTTATTGGGTCATCCTCCACCTTTCGAGTCAATAACCTTCAGCTAGAATCCTAATAACGGAAAATAGAATATTGGGGTCGTCAAACTCATTGACCCATCTGGCCCAGTGCAGAATACAATATATGACCCCAAAAGGATGTGTTGTGTCAACATCTCATGCAACATAAAAAAATGGTCTATGATCTTCTTGCTAAGCATGATGTAGAATGGAAACCAGACTATGGTAATCCTCGATCGAGATAGCTAGGAATGTTACACCCTCCCCTCAGAGAGTTTCCTCTGGGTGTCATTGACCTTCCTGCCCACATAGGCAAGGTAGATTCTAGAATTTATAGAAAGTGGTCCTGATATTCCTGACCAAATCCACCAAAGCTGTGTAATAACCTTAGAGAACCATCTCTGGTTCCCCCTACCACTCCCCAGATCATTCCCCCGACATCCCTGAAAGTATTCCCACCAGCCACTCCACGAGCCATTGGGCCTATATATCATGTTGAAGAACCTTCAATTGCACTAGAGGTCAGGTTTCCTCTTTAAGATAATAATCCCAACCAAGATGACCCGATGCATGTTCTCATTTCTTGCCTCAAGGCTCTAAAAACTCAACAGGTGGTAATACCTCCTTATGGAAAACAATATTTGGCTTGGGTGGATGATTTTTCAACACGTTATAGTTTCATAAATCCAACATTTACCCACATTAATATGGATAGGAGATCCACTCCAGCATCTGTCCCACTTTATGTCAACGTGTGGACCCATGTTAGGATCTCCAACGCAACAAGAGGGTGCCATGATTTGGTGTTTTGTATAGATGCTGGAAGGACCCACATTTGATTGTTACATCTAGCTACCCATTGGGTTAGTAGCCATTTGGGGGGATCCTTTCTAGCAGTTTCTTTACCAGTTTAGTTCCACTATCCATAAGATTAGTATTTCTAACCTCCTCAAGTGCATGTAGAGGCCTGAAGAGCTTGTTGAAAACTTTTTCAGCAGGTTGAAAGGCCTCACCTACTCCCTTGATATGTCACTGATTTAGGAATAGTTGCTGAAAATGTGTGTGGGGAATGTAAATACTGAACTTGTCCCCTCTCTCATAATGTAGAAAAACCGAAGAGGATTTTTGGATTTCTCTAACAAATCCCAGTGTCTAGAGGAATCCTTACAGCAAGCCAAGTAGGCACATCCATTGCCTCTTGTAGTTCCCGCGAGAAGAGTCGCTATGGTCGACATGCCGCAGTAGCACAAATAGAGGCCTCCTGGTAGTTCGTTTTATTACTATTGGAGAAACCTATACATCCTCAATGAGGCTCCCCACCTCACGAACTTCCTTCATCTGAGCAGTACCCACCTCAGAATCAGTAGGCACCCCCACGTAATGTGCCGCCACCAACTAGGTGATATAATCTGGTTCCACCTCCTCGCCAGGATGCTTTATCCCATTGTCGGGGAAAGGCTACTATAGCCCCCTTCCTAGATAGAAAGCACCAGTCCTACTAATTTAATGAGGCTCAATTCCCTTATTATTTCTAATGTTCCTTGGAATAGGGAATTCTATGGTTGTCAGAAGGCAGGAGGCCCAAAGAGGAAGATCTCACTGATCACCCCAATTTCTTCCCCAATCACTAGATCCTAGGGCACACCCTCAAGAGATTATATGTGTTTAAAGACAGGCTTGAAGACCAAGTCAAAAATAAAACAGTCTAGTTAGGCCTAGCCTCGACACAAGTTCTATGCATGTTCGTAATTCCAAACAGCTATATTGTTAGTGAAGGTGAGTGGTAGGAAGTTCTTAACCACGTATCAAGAAAATATGATGATCGGGTGGCCCGTGTGGAAGTCATCTATGCCTGTGGTATTATCTATGCATGTTTTAACCAACCTGTCCCTTCAAAGGTTATTGTGTTACCCACATAAACTAATTTTGAGTCAACAACTCAGTCTTCCTCTCCATGGATGGGAAATCATTGGTGACGCAAGGGAAAGAAAAGTCCCCCACCGATGTCATCATCATCTTGTACTCATGGAAATTTTATTCCCTCAAAGATGCTGATTACCCCCGGGATATACTTGGTGATGTAGGATAATTCAATTCATGTAAAACGATATGCTTGGGTTAATACCATGAAGCTGGTAAACCCCAACATGGATCCAGATGATGAAGAGTGCCAGAAGGATCCTCCCAACATCCCAAGCCAATGCCAGCGTCGACAGATCCACTGTTATATGAATTTCCGGGATGTATTGGTTAGTTATTACAACCAAGATATGCTTTCAACCAAAAATAGACCACAATCCTCATGTATATAATAAAAATTGAATCTTTCTCATTTTGTTTCACCAGATCCTCCTTCACCGCCATTTGTACAATATGATTAGGTGGTGCTACCACGGTCATGCTACGATCAGCCACATTATCTTACAGATCTTCCTCATTCATCTATCCCACATCCAGTAGTCACTCCACACATTTTTACTCATGAGGAGTGGGACTTTCCCAAAACCAATCAGCCACTGGTTCAACCAAAAGGTCATGGCACACCCCTACCATCGAACAACCTCATGACGGTAGAAGTTCATGCTTGGAAGAGAAGTATTATATTATAAAGCATATATCCATAATTCCTTTGAATTTATCTATAATTTAGGCTCTTCTCCAATCATCGGATATTCATGAATCCATTATCGAGGCTTTTGGAAGCCCCCTCTAGTTTTTTATGGCTGTAGAAGCCACATATGCCTTCCATGCTGAGGTAGTCGACCATGAAATGTCAGGACATTATCACTTTATCTAGAGAAGATGAATGTTCTCCCATACAGGGGAATATCCTCCCACTATACATCACTGACCATTTCAAAAGCATATAGTTTATCTAGTATCTTATCAACATAGTATTTGGGATTAAACGTATCCTAAACCTAACACTCTGAAAGATGGGGCCGTATGAGGATGATCTGAGTCACTCTGACCGGAAAATTCAAGGTTAAGACCATATATAACAAACACAAGTTGGAAATATCTGCATGAAGATCCAGTTCAATGTCCAAGTTTCCATCACTGAGTTCCTGGTATTCTCAAAAGTCACTGCTTACAATGCATTTATGAGTATTCCAGGGCTTCACTTGCATGTGTCAGTCCCTTCATCATATCACCAATTCCTTTAGCACTCCCTTAATGATTGATTAGGAGTAATCCAAGGTGGTGTGTCTCCCTTTCCCTTAGGTTAATCTCGCTATATGTATGGTGACTACAATAAGAGAAAGGACAAAAATATTCTGGATAATGAGCTTGAACAAGCTGTGACTGCGACTAACCTGTGGACAGTCCTAGATGATTTCTACATTTTCCTGATCCACTGATTGGCCGCCCCAACCATAGACATTGGGAAATGATTTTTTGTCTCTTGAATGAGGGGGAAGAACATTACCAAGGGTACGAGGTTCCATAACATCACCTTGTATTCCAATAAAAATTAGGGTTGGGTGATCCCAAAGCTTCCTACTCCCATAATGTTTCGTGATTTCTACCCCATGGAAATGAAAATATGTCACACTTGTTTGTTTATCCAGGATGAAATAAACTACCACAATCCAACACACCACTATTGCTTTGATATCATCAAACATGACCCCTTGGGAAGATGGATATATGTGATCAGGTAGACAGCTTTCATCACTTTGGTTTCAGCAGCTCAGGAGTCCCCTAATGTGATGTCCACTGTCATTCAGGCAAGCGTCAGTGTCCCACCAGGTTCTATCAACTCAGAAGAATCACCTCCTTCTGAGGATTCCTCCTCCATTAATGAAGGAGAGGATATTTTGGATTCTCCAAATGCATTCTATGAGGGTATCTTCACCACATTTGATTATTTGGTATAGGTGAACCTTGGTAATAAGAAATATTTGAAACCAATCTTGATCAGCACCTCTATTCCTATCAAAGTGAAACAACGATATGCAGATTTCTTGAAGCATCAACGTTACGTATTCGCTTGGAGTTATGGAGACATGCCAAAACTATATCCTCGGGTCGTCATCCACTACCTCGGTTTTCCAGTGAATCATCATAGGTTTAAATAGCCTCCTATAAAGATGCACCATTCTCACGGTTCTATGGTCAAGCCTAAGGGTGATAAGCTCAACAGAGCCAACTTCATCATGAAAGTCCAGTACCCCATATGGTTTGCTAACATTGTGATCGTTAGGAAGAAGAATTGATTTTTTAGAGTCTACATCGACTTGCAGGATCTCAACCATCACTTCCCAAAATATTACATTCCCCTTCCTGTGACAAAACTATTGATTGATGCCATGGATGTGTTCCAGGATCTCTCATTCATGGATGGGTGTTCCAAATATAATCAAATATTAAGGGACTCTGGGGATAAAGTGTCCACCACCTTCCAAGAACCATAAGGCACCTTTTGCTACCTGGTAATTCCCTTCAGTAAAAAGAATCCATGTTCCACCTATCAGTGTGCCATGCATCACATATTTAAGTTGATCATTAGGATATTGGTGGAATGCTACATGGAGAATCTGGTGGTCAAATCTAGATAGCACCAAGACCATCTCAATGAAATCTATAAATTGTTCGACTTCCTATGATCCTTCTATCTAAGGATGAACCCCTTACTGTGTGCCTTGGGGGTCACCTCTGGAATGTTACTCTGCTTCTTTGTTAGATATAGAGGCATCTAGATCGATCTTAAGAAAATCAAGGCCATCAGTCAGATGTCCCTTTTGAGAAATATTTGGGAGCTCTGAGGATTTCAAAGCCACTTATTATACATACATCGATTTATCGCAAATGTTGTTGGAAGCTGTAAGACCTTTTCCCCACCAATGATGAAAATTACTTATTATTAGTGGTAAGAGGAGGGTCATACTAATTTTGAGGAGATCAATAATTACCTGTTAAAGCCTTTGGTTTTAATTCCACCCTTTTCTAGAAAACTTTTGGTCCTTTATGTGTCTACTACAGAATGATCTCTTTCCACCCTCCTCACCCAAATAAACATTGATGGAATGGATAATGTTTTATACTATCTAAGATTCATGGACCTTGATACGGAGACTAGATATTCAGCAATCAAGAAGAGCTTCTTAGCACTGGCATTCATAGTACAGAAATTTTAAAATTACTTGCATTATGATGAGATACTCCTAGTGTCCTAAGTGGATATACAGAAGTACATTCTAAACTTCCCCATGTTGATAGCCCATATAGCTTTGTGGGCAGTGATCCTCCAAAAATTCGACATCATGTTTTCCCCAATAGGTAAATCAAGGAACATGCATTGGATAACTTCCTTTCCATCCATATAGATATCACAGAGTAGTCCATAGATCTTGATTGTACATATGAGGAAATCATCTTAGAAGATACATCATTTCCATGTGGGAAAATTCACATTGATGGTGCTTCCCAAAACTATGTCGATAGAAGACGTAATGATCCCAAACTCAATATAGTAGGCCTAGGTATCATCTTCATTACACCAGTGAGTTATGTTCTTCCATGTTCATTTCTATTTTTAGAAGGCTATACTCCAAATGGGATAGAGTACCTGACTCTCATCAATAGTCTCAAGATGGCCCTTAAGATTGACGTTCCCCACTTTCCTGTGAAAGGGGACTCCAAACTAGTCATCAAGAAGATCAACGGTGACTATATCGTTAGGAATACAGAGATCATACCACAATTATAATGTACCCTCTAGCTGATGGACCATTTCCCATCTCATCTAGAAGTTACTCATGTCTCTCATTTACAGAACGGTCAAGCCGACACCTTGGATAGCCTGGTAGAATCTCTTGTAGACCCTGATTATGATTATTTGATTATCCATTAGGTTCATTAGAGAGTCATCTCTTGTATTACTCCAGACGATGATGATATCCCATAGGTAAGCCACCTTACAATTGGTAACTCCACGTCAGGACCCCCAGGTCCCCCTACCACAGTGTTGGAAGAGACTCCTAACTGGAGGATCCCCTTTATCGAGTATCTACAACATTGTAATCTCCCATCACATAGAGCTGAGTGTGAGTGAATACAATGGTTCACATTCCAGTTCACCCTCTTGAGTTGTCTCGGTCATGAGAGGAACCTCTAAAAATGTGAGTTTGACGGGATTATCCTCTATTTCATTCATGGAGGTGAGATTTCATAGATCATGTAATAAGCTCATGTTGGGTCCTATAAGGATCATCAAATTGTGCCAAAAATCTCTCACCAGATCTAGTGATTCAGGTATTTTTTCCACAACATGATCTGTTATTGTATCGAGCATACCAAGAGGTGACATTCATACCTAATCCATTCAAATTTTTTGCACCATCCTCCAAAACATCTACACACTACCAAGTACTCTTGGCCCTTCTTGGTCTAGGGACTCGATGTCATGGGACCATATCCACTAGTGACGGCTCGTTAGTGTAGGATCATCTTGGCTGCTACGTATTGATTTTCCAAGTGGGAAGAGGAAGTTCCACTCAAGGAAGTAAATTCCCATTCTATTGTTGATTTTGGGAGCTCCAATATCATCTAATGATTCAATGTCCCTTGCACCATCCTCAACGATAACGACTCCAACATCGAAGCAGCTGAGATTTAAAAATTGTATGCCAAGTACAACATCGATTCTAATCATACCTCTTGCAATCATGAGTAAACAAATGGGTAGATTGAGGCATTCAAGAAAACCCTATATAACATTCTATAGAATATGGCTGGTTAGAACAATAAGAGTTGGCCAAAAAAGATACCCGACGCTCTCTATAATTATCAGATGATGACCTGTGATTCTGCTTAGGTGACCACATATTCCCCGGTGTCTGGAATAGAGGCATCCATTCCCATTGAGATTCAGTTACCTTCATTACGGATAGAAATATTTGATAAACAAACACAATAAAAATTAGCTAAAATCCATCTAGATGAACTTGAAGTTCTTAACTAGAACAATCTTTTTTCCCTGAACTATTTGGAGTCGCATCAGAATAGGATACCCAAAGCTTTCAATAATAATTTTTGCCATCATTCTCTCTTGTAATATGACATGGTGTTAGCCCAGAAAATACCAATGATACATAGCTCGAAACCACTGAATATGTAGCCCAAATGGGAGGGACCTTATATAATTCACAAGGTCTAATAAAATGGTGCATACTCCCTAGTCACCCAGGATTATGAGGGTATTACTTCTCCCACCAATGATAAATTCCTCAAAAAGTATTTTTTTCTTGAACAGTCCCATATGACATTAAACTATTCCGTATTTACCACATGACACTAAACAACATGGTCCATCTAGGCTTATGGACATAAAACTACCCAGAACTCATCCCACATTAAAGTAAACTACAAAATGGTCCACGATAAATGACCATAAACTATGATAACCCCACATCCTTTTCATATGATGATAAACTTCAGGGTAAATTAGAACTATATATGGATTTATTCCCGTCCTTATGGGATTTTTACGAATGTTTGTACTCCTCATCGGTGGCCTAACCTTAGGTCCCTCATCCTTTTTGGCCTCCTGGACCATGTTCTGAATTATGATTCTATTCTGTGGTTTGGGCTCTATTTCATCATTCACGTCGGGCTATATTTTCAACACTGCACATATCCCCTTGAGACACCCCTCATTCCTCCAGTGTCTTTACCGCAAGACGTTAGGATGCTCAAGAAACTCCATGATTCTTGCATCCCACCATATGGGTTTCCCTATTTCACATCTTAAAGGACCCCCTATCAGCTTTTTTTCACATGAACTTGGATCACCTACCATTTTGTGTCAACGTCTCAGAGGATCTCGAAGGACAATTTGATACAAGTCCCACGTTGTGAATATGGTTAGTGGTCAATGCTCAATTGTTTGTTTCTATTCTAGATCACATGATACAGATGTGGTGTTCAATCTTGGTAAGTATTAATCCTCAATCATTATTTCCACCTCGTGGTATCCTAGATGATCGTCTTTATAATTTTCCATTTCTTCCCTTTTGTCCCACACACATGACATTAAATTGGGCATCCATGGTTCAATATCTATGACCATAAACTAAGATCAACCATGTCCTTTCCACATGATGTTAAACTAATTATAATATCAGGAACTATGTATATATTGATTCCCATCATCATGGGATACATAGGAAAGCCTAAATATTTTGTTTTTGCGTCCATGATGGATTCATCTATTCTTTATCTTCGAAAATTGGCCAGATTTCTCTCTAGAAATTATGAATTTTGTGGAATATGTGGGATTATGCCCTCATTCAAGTCATGTTATTCACCATCCCATACACATTCCTCTTCGAGATGACTCCTTCTATCTTCATCCTTACCGCATGATGTTAAACTGCACAGCACTTCAAAACCACATTTGGCTTGATTCTCATCTTCATCGTATACATATGAACACCCAAATGTTTTGTCATCAGGATTAGAAATATTTCCTAGAAACCTCCTCTTCTTTCTTGCCACATAGATTAAGTCCTCTTAGGGGAAAAAGGAGGGGGTATGTGGTGTGTTGTAGATTCCTATTGTCCTAATTCACATCGAGTTTGTTACAACCATGTTATGTACTCCCCTCTTGAGGGAACTTCATCCCCCTATCCTTAACACAACTTTTTGAGTCATATTATTTCAAATTACACCCCTCTATCCTCTGTGGAAATTCACCATCATTCCCAAGATCACTCTAGTTTAGGACCTAGAGTGTTGGATTCTACATAGAAATGTTTTCATCCAATTCCTTGCTTCATGTTTCCAATACTTTGGGCCTCCATCATATTTCACATTTGAAATGATCCCCAACATGCATTGATTCTAGGACTCAGTTCTCTTCTACCATCTTGGGATAACGTCCCTGAGGATTTCGAATGACAGTTTGACACAAGTCCCACATTGCAAAAATAGTCAGTGGTCAATAGTCATATGTTTGTTCCCATTTCAGGTCACACAATTTGAATGTTGTGTTTTGAACACAGTCAATAGTTATCCTCCATTATTACATCACCCCCATTAAGCCTTAAATATGGGTTTCATGATTCGCATCCTTTTCCACTCCATCATTTCTGTGTGAAAATTCAACACGCTTGTTGTAATCCATTAGTTTGAACATACTCTTTAAGAGGAAGAATCTATGGTGTTATGTCATTCGTTTCTCCGTACCATTTCCCCTTTCTATGTATTCCAAGTTTCTTGAAGATATTATCATCCCTTAATTCCCACATCGAGCACAACTCACATTGTATTTGGGATTTAGCCATGTTTTATACCCGCTTTAAAGAATATCAGTTATTTCGGTACTAGCTCTATGAACATAAACTAAGATATTCCCTTGTCTTTATCATATGACATTAAAATAAATTTATATTTTTATTACTATGTACTTATTATTTCACATACTTATGGGATACGTAGGAATTCCTAGAAATTTCATCTTTGGGTCTCTCTCAGGCTCCACCCGTTATCTCTTCTATTCATCTGTTCGGCCGATACTCTTATATGATTACTTGGTGTGGTATATGATGGACTATATCCTCATTCACTTTTGGATTGCAATATCCACACCTCATACTATCCCTTTAATATCTATTAACTCATACCCCCATCCATATCGCATGACATTAAAATGCATGACATCTTCCGGAACTATGTATTGCTGGATTCCTATCTCCATGGACTATGTATGAACACCCATACATTTCATCTTTGGGTCCATCCCTGTATCCTATAATAATTTCTATACCCTTGTTCTGAGTCCCCCTCCCCCTCTGGGGTTACACGTGATGTGATGTGGACAGATGTCCTAATTTGAGTCATGTAAGATTTAACGCACCGTGTGCACTCCCTTTAAAACCTTGTTCTTCTATGGGAGTCTGATCCATGAGATGTTAAACTATACTCCATGGTCCCACATGATGTTAAACTATTGTGCCTTTTCCACACAACATAAAAATGTGTGGTATTTCCTATCATACGACCCTAAATTGTGACGCTAGTGTCCTTGATACACGACAATAAATGACACTGCATTATGGATCCCTCACTCAAGGGGAAATCATATTTGGTATCTGTTATCCAACATTCCATTTTTCATAGCCTACATATGGATTTATTCTTACATTTATGCCTAGATTCCCTATCCTAGGGCCATTGTTTCCAAAACAACACACATCGACTCTAAAGAACAAAAAAGATCAATCAAATACATCTTATTTTGGTGCTTGTTCCAGACCTCTATGACAGTATTGCCCATGGAATTGGTGACCTACCATGCCACATTCAAAAACTATGTGTCGGTTTATTCCCATCCAATTAGTATGCGTAGGAATCCCTTAATTTTTATTCTTTGGTTCCAGCCCTGGGTACTACAAATCCTCCATTCATCCACACTCATGATGTTAAACATCATACCCTAGTCCAAGCATCATCACTTTAAACTGTGTGTGGATTCTCACAAGGAATGTGTCATGATATGGAAGTCCTCTTTGGTTCTCACCCACTTTAGGTTTTGATACATCTCCACCCTTCCCACATTACATTAAACCAAGTCACCTTTCAAAGGTCCACTCTATGACCTTAAACAAAGTGTTTTCATCTCCTGGATGCTTGTCTTCAGAAAGGGATTTTACTCCCTCTATCTGGAATATCTCATATGAATACACAAATACATCACGGTTCAGAGCCCAAAGTGTTGGATTCCACAGTGAAATTACCTTGTTTCATATCCACACTTCATGATCCCTTGGATCTCCAACCTCTCCCATATCTGAAGGGACCCCATTTACGGCCCAGTCTCCTTCCATGTTTGATCACTTACCATCATAGACCAATACCACAGAAGAAATTGGAAGAAAATTAGATATAGTTTCCATGTATGAAACAATTTCAGTGATCGACCCGCATTTGTATATCCCCACACGAGGCTAATACAAAACGTATGCTTTGTTATGAAAATGATCAACAGTTATCATCTATCATCACGCAACCATCATTGCATTCTAGATATCGAGCACCATGATTCACATATTTTCACTTCCATATGTTTGAATGGAACTCCAACACACTAATTTTTACCCCTCTATGTGTATTTTGTGTTAAGTGTTTGAGTCTTTGTTATTGAGACAGCATACATCTAGCATTCCATTTTCCCTAAAGTGTGCCTACCTATACCAGGAAAATCCCATCACTACTCCTTGTTTTCTGCATCGAGCACAACTCACGTGGTATTAGTGGTTTTGGTAGGACATGTATTGGTGTGACCAAACCACACATTCCATTAATCCCACAAAGTGATAACTTTCAATATGATAACTACATATTTCTTGATTCCCATCATAATAGGGTACATTGAAATGCCTGGACATTTATTCTCGGGTCCAGACCAAATTTTTTCATCTTTGGTCTCTCGACCTGAGGTTTCCACTATAGTTAAGGAGTGTGTTATGGACTAATGTCCTCATTCACATGGGTTTTATAGTTACTGCATCATGTACCCCTTCTGAGATCCCTTCCCCCTTTGGTCATTACCGCATGACGTTAAAATGCATGGGACTTTCCGAAAAATGTAGGGATGGATTCACGTCCTAGGAGGATATATAGTGACATATGGATAACTAGTTCCTAGATCCATCCACACACTTTTAAATTCTCTAATATGTCTATCCGGGCCCTTTCCCTCTTTCGGGACCGTTCACTTCCTCTTTCCTCACCGTGTGATGTTAAACTATGTGTCTATCTTCCTAATTAGCATGATGTAAAACTACATGCCACTATAGGTTCTCGCCAGATATACCCTTTTAAAAAATGAGTACGATCCCTGATCAGACCAACGCACTCACCTAATGTTTTTTCATCACAGTGGAGTAATTTCAAGATTGTCGGACCCCAATCGAACGAACCATCACCCCACCCTATATTCTTTTCGTGCCACTATAGTTGGATTTGTGTCCCCTTTCACGTCTAAAAGAACACCCTTACAGTGAGGATTCTCTCCCTATGGCTCACCTACAATCATATTCTAATGCTCTAGAAGAATATGGATGGAATTTCGAGTTAGGCCCTGTGTTTCGAATATGTTCAGTGGTCAGACCTCGTTTGGTGTCCCCAATTGAGGCTAACGATATGGATGTTGTGTTTCAAAAATGGTCAGTTGTTATCTTTCATTGTCATTCCATCCCTATAGTGTTCCAAATTTTGGGAATCGTGATTCACTCTTTCTACTCTATTCTATTTATATTGATTCTAATTCCCCTTGAGTTACCATGGCCATGCACTAGAGATCGTTGGGAAAGTGGAAATTTGATTATTCTGAGAACTTCATTCTCCAGCCAGGCCTCCCTCATTCTTCCCAGATTCTCAAATTGGTTGTTAATACCCATGATGTCTTGATATTGGATGTAAATTTCATATTCCAATGGAATAATGATGAGGAAATACCTTTTTCTCATATCAAGGATGACCCAAGTGAGATTAGGTATTGATATTTGGATATTTCATGGATGTGGCGGAAATAAAACAACCAAAACAGATAATGAAACTCATGCACGCAACCAGCAAAAAAATCAATGTATGAAATAATGTTTATGATTCCACATAAGTTACAACAACCATTATTTGGCCCCTCCCATAGGCAGGTCGACCTCTTAAATGGATTATCCAAGCAATGATACTCTCTATCTTGTGGAATCTAGGATCTGTTATTTCATGTTAAGCTCCTTATCCTCCTCAATGGAGACATGTCATATTTCATTAGCCTTGATCAGGTCCAGATCCTCATCATCTTGGGTGATAGACAACTCTTGAGAATCACGCCTCATATGTTCCTCAGCCACTGCCATCTAGGACTTCAGTTGTGATATGAGGCCCGATTATGCATCGAGGAAAGAGGACTGCTCGTTCGCCCACACCCTCAACTAGTGGTTCTCATGCTCATCATCATGGAGCCTTTGGACATTAACAACCTTCCTCCACTTCTAACCAACACTAAGGAGAAATGTGTCATCCAGCACCCTCCTAGTAAGGTAGTCCTGAATAAGTGTGTGATGGTATTGGAAATTTACTCTTCCAGCACATACCTCACGTAGTCAGGAATGAAGCCTCACTATCTAAAATATACCATTTTCTTATAGGGTATCCTTGATAAAATGCTTGATCAGCTTCCATGATCAGCAGTGAACAGTCTTTCTATCCTCTTTTTCAAAATAAGTCCCATCCCAGTAATTTGGGTTGGTGGGTTTATATTTCAGAAATGCCTCTAAGATTTTAGCAGCAGGGTCTTCCTTGATTTTGTATTCATTACTGGATTCTACTTTGATGATGTCCATATAGTCACTTTCAGACTCTATATCGCTAGTAGTATCACCTGCCGCCATCGGCCGCTCATAGAGAACTATGGCCCGATCATATAGGGAAGTCAATTATAATGAGATCAAAACCACTATTTGGAGTGGAGACTTAGGTATTCCATCCATTTTAATCAACAACATACACACCATCTTATAAATTTTTATAGGCATGGGTCTCATTTTCCAATTTGACTAACTAGAAAATGGGTACAACTCTGATGTATGAGACTTACCATGGTTAGCCGCTTGATCTCTCCTAAGGTCTACCATCACTAGGAGGCCATGACGGGGCACTTTATATATGATTGGGGGATCTGAATATTCTGAGGAGGCCTCCCCTGCTTCCTCAGTACCACTGGATTCTACAATTTCCACCTCTCTGGCTATAGCCTCTGGTGTTTGGTTCTCTATGCCTGTCGCACCTTTTTCCCCCATCAACCGGAGTGAACTATTGAAGATTCTCTTCCATATATAAGTTTCACTTGGAAAATAAAGATAATGTAGAAAGAAAACTAGTGTAATGAAAGGGAGTAAATAATCACTTCAAAAGTTGTGGAAAATTATCCTAAGGAGATTCCCCACGAGGCCATTATCTCACCTTCTTTAGGAAAGGCTCCCACAGAAGTACCTCTATTGCTCGTAGAAAATCTCCATCATTAACTCCCCCCCCCAATGATTTGTCTTCATGGATTGAAAAGTTGAAAAGCTCTACCAATTGAGCCACTGTTATTTCTATATGAGTAGTCATGTTTAGCAGCACCCTTTCCTGGTGCGATATCGACATAATGTCACCACGATAATGTATAAATTCTCCAAGCTCCAATATAAATATTATTCCCTTGGAAATGATATCATTCAAGCCACCTATTGAAAATCCATGCTCCCCCAGTGACATCACAAGCATGTTCAATTTTTTATACAAGATGTTAATGCCGAGGTACTATTTTCTCCTTTCATAATCCTTCCATGTCACTATGAAGACGAAATCTTAAGGGATAAATAATGGACATAGTTTCTTCCTAAGAGATTTAGGAGAGACACTATTGTATCTCAAGAATTATTCACCTCCCTCCTCCACCCTCCAGGATGGTTCCACTAGGCCTTGAACTGCCACCCTTTTAGCTTCACTTCCATCCCGCACTGGTCTGGGGTTTGCTGATTAATGGCATGTCGCCCCTACTATTATAGCCTCACCACCATGGATTTTTTTCCACCACCTTCTTAACATCCCCCCATAGTCAATGTTCATTTTCAAGGTCTTAGAACCACCTCGTTGTCCCATATTGTCACTCGCTTCAACATCTCTCCAGGTTATCTAGCCTCACGGCTCTATACATACTCTTGAACTAGACCGAATGCATCGTTTTATGGAAGTAACAATTTCTACAGCTTCCAATCCCCCCTTGTAAAAATTACCCTAATTTTTTACATCACCCATGGTTGGTTCTTGTCATGAACATTTGTATACACCTAAGGAGTCATCCTCTGCAAGAATTGCAATTGTTGGGTGACTGGTGTGGGGTATATGGTTCACATAATGGTTCAAAATCTTCCTGCACCACTAGTACACCCTCACAGAAGGATAACATATATGACCTCTTTTCTATGGTATTTGTGCCATCACCTGTATAGGTCCTAATTATCACAGGAAATGGGAGGAAGATGAATTTTTTTCTCTCCCCATGTTAACCAACACAGTCACTATATCGATCTTCAATGGGGATCTCCATATAATGATCAATTTTTTGGTTGAGAATGTATCCCAGGTGGATCAATGGGGTTAAGATATTTGTATCCCCCCATGTGTGACGTGACACAGATATATAAATAGTGGAGTGGCCCACACACCCATAATGGCCTCTTTACCTCACTAATGTGCAAGAATAGAAGGTAAAACATTTCTATCATGGGTATACCCTGGTTAATGCAGCCCCCACCAACTAGTTGAGCCTCCATGATAAACGAACATGTTCGTACCCCAATTTGGGCATCTCAAACTAAAAATATCCACCCACATATCAGTGATGAGATAAACATGTCCAACCAGACTGTCAGCCGCTACTTAGCCTAAATGTTGTATCCCCACACTTTCCACTGAATATCGCCCGAGATCTGCTAGTATGAACCCTATTTACTCCCAATGAGCTCCTCATTGACATATGGGGGCGAGGGGGGGGGGGCTCCCCAGTATTGTTCCCTCTTTTGGTGGTAAATTTAGGAAATATCCAAACCACTTCTTAAAGTAGATATCATAGGTGTTCTATTTATCATCCTCTATACCTGGTACTATCCTTAACAATGTCATCGCCAAGGAAGCATCTGATCCCTGTCCCACCTATCATTTGTGGAGGTGAGGAATTCATCATACATCCCTCACAGTATTGGGATGCTGGGAATCTGATTAAGGTTCCAAAGGCTATTGTCAACCTCCTCGTGATACAAAATTAAATTGTTGTTTTCTAGAGACCACCATCATAGAAATTATAGTATAAATTCCCTTGGTTGATAAACACAAAATTGGGAATACCTAGCCGCTTCATACAAGCTTACTGGCCTTAAGAAATTCTCAAACTCTTTATAGGATGCACATGCCCAGTAGGCCAAGGCCCAGACATCGGTGACGTTTCAACCCTGCTGCAAGTCCCAGCTTGTGATCCACCCATTCTCTAGGTTTCGGAGCTCAAACTTGATGATATTCTTCTACAGGTGTGGGGATATCCATTACACTAGTTCCTTTCCGTTGATACTCTTAACATGGTTATACAGAAAATCTGTTATGTTCGAAGCATGATATTTTTTTATATACACATCCATATCCATGTACCCCTTTTATTTCTCAAATATAATCCCTAACCAGTATGTTGGATCATCATTGATGGTGTCAGGGGTGGATACATCATCCTAAAATCCAAAACCATACAATGATAGATTCTTTAACATCGGATATTACTTATACGCCTATGCCATCCACTATGTTAATGATTTATGCTCAGAAGTACACCGGATGTACTCATATATTTTTATGTTATTTTCCATGGACTCCCATGACCATCATCAACATGGACTTCTTGTGCAACCTCTTGAGTGGCCATTGGATCTGAGGAATTGGAAAAAATTTCCTTGAGGCATGAAAACTATGAAAAGAAACATTTTTAGAGACTCTTCATGAAGACCATTCGTGAAGAAAGTCTAAAACCACCTCTACACCAGGAATTAGCCTTGTCTTTAGTCTGTGTCACAATGGATTCCACAGATCATGATTCCCTAGTTTAGAAAAGAGAATTCACAAATCTCCAGACTAAAGAACTCTGGTTTTCTAAATCGTTCGCGGAGAAGACCATTTAAAGAAGAAAGAGCACAAGAACCATCATTTGGTAATATCCAAATGCATAAAAAGCACTCTAAGACCCTATATATAGGCGTAGTGAGCATCAGATTTGCGCCTAACATGTGAGGCCATTCGTGGTGACCCGCCGATGCTCTTTGTGGCACCCATCATCCCCACGGAACGACGCCTCTCTGTGAGGATCCCATCAGAAATCAGTGGTTCTATGGCCTTCACAATGCAGCTTTGCACCTGGCTTCATGACCCATCTCCGCAATCTGATACAGGTGAAATTTTACATGTATCTTCATCATCTTACCCTCAAAATTTAGCCCTATTTTTTCGCCTGCTCTAATTTTTATGGGGGAATTTGTTGGCATCGAAAAATATTTCCCACTCATCATCCAAAATAAAGGATGTGGAAGAGTGAATCCACACTCCCAATGAGACTATGTCCCTCCAAGCCATCCCAAAGGATCTCCTTCAGAAAGATCTCCACAATATCCGAATGTTTTCGTGAGACCGCCTCTGCAATAGTCTCTATATTTTCTCAACCTGGTGTGACTTTAATGCCATCCTGTAGTACCTGTGTGGCATCTTCAGCCTCCATAGTGGCTATTTCGATAGGACTCTTTGCAGTATCTCACACCCTCTGTGAGGCCAATGCCAGCTGACAGAGAGGCTCCTCTACAAGGTATCACTCGTCTCTGTGGATAGTTTAGTGACCCACGCCGACTGTGGTTTCCTATAAATAGAGTGATCACCCACCTACAAACCACTGTGACACCACCCTTTTAACTTCTAAGCTTCTATTTCACACAAACCTTCACAAAAATAACATATGGAACATCAATGGTACATGGTCTCAGTGATCTAAACATCCTTTTGATATTTCTAGCCACCATATATGGTTTATATTTCCCTCACAAAGTCATTTGACCATTGTAGAGGAAGGGGACCCTTCAAGGTTCTTGTTGTTTCACGAAGCATAGTGCCTTCACGAATCTCTCTCCAAAGAAATATTTTTTTCTATGGTGATTCTCTACTCCATTAAAGGTTCCCATCCACAAAGATCTTGTTCTTTGAGAATTTTAACCTCTTCTCAATGTCCTTTCCCTTTTTGAGGTTGATCCACTTTGAAAAGCGCCCAGACATTGTAAAGCTTGTCCTCTTCATGAGGCACCTCTTTCCCAAATCTCATGATTTACACACCCCATTCCCACACGACCCTCCATGATCATGTGAAGTGATTTCAAGGTCCCTTGGTTATTGCGGCATATTCTGTTATATAGCCACATGAATCATTGCATAGGAACACTAATGGATATTTGTTCTTCTCATAGACACACTAATGTGATCCCCTAGTGGATCACTCCACAACCCAATCTCCATATGGCATTGCTAGTGCCTTCCCTTCACCACGGGTTAAAGAACACCAGTTATGTACATCCTAGGGGTTGGGAGAGAATTCTCGTCGTCCATGATATAGGATGTTAAACTAAAAATCACCATCATCCCCATAACATGATGTTTAACTATGGCCTCACCCTGCACAATATACATGGGGTTACCTTACTAAGATATTTTCCACACCCACTGGTATCCATGGGAGTGAGATCTTTATAACTTGGAATGAGATCCTCCTTTCATGGAATGACATATGTCTAGGAGGGAGGGAATCCATCTTGGTATAATCCCCTTTCCTTTTCTTGTGGGAGGTATAATCCTTGCACCTATAGTCTTCTTCCATGAAAAAAGTCAAAAGGAGAGATGGGTAGATGGTCCTTTGATACCCTATCCCCCCTTAGGGATTTATCACCATCATCCCCCCAACATGGAGTAAGTCCCAATCTCAATACCCTAGGTTTCTAGCCATATCCAAGCCTTTGTTTATTCTTTGGGCTACAAACAACTCGTACGCCCCACTCTATTACTTGCACACTCACCTTTCGCAATGTGATTTTTAGGTCTTTGTTGCCCTGATTTCTCACACAGAGCATGACTCACATGGGATTAGAGTAAGGATTGACCATTTGATTCTTCATGGTCCACCATAGTGTGTAATCCCCATTCCCCCCACAACTGAACTACGTGGACTTTGATCCTTTCAGTTTCCAAGAAAGGTATGTCGGAAGCCTCCCTGATGTTCAAGATTGTCACCCATTTATCACAACCAAATCATATCGATTCACCCACCTCCCACATGGCATTAAACTATATGCCAAATTCATCTTGAATGACATTAATATGTATTAATTTGAACTATGTGGTTTTGATTCTTGTCTCCTAGACATGGTACGTTGGAAGCCTTCTTGAGGTTCAACCCCAAAACTCTGCTAAACCTATTCAAACTACTTGGGCTTCGAACCCTATCTCATAGAATGGGGTTTGTAGGAAGATTACTTGAGATTCAATGCCAAACACTGGTAAAATTTGGTGTCCCCCCTTGTTGGGACCCACACATTTTCTAGAAACATGGGTTTTTATCCCTATTTACTAGGAAGGGTATGTAGGAAGCCTCCCTGAGGTTCAACCCCAAACACTGCTAAAACTATTAGAACTACATGCGTTTTGATCTTTGTCTCCTATGCAGGGTATGTAGGAAGCCTCTCTAATGTTTAATCCGAAACACTGGTAATCTTCGGTGTCCCCTTTATTGGGACCCACTTCCTTGGTTTGTCCCTTAGTGGTGTCATACTAACTCTTGGGATGCTAACTATGTGTAACCCCCAACATGTCATTGGTTCACTTTCCTTTATGCACACCTTGTTTCTATTCCCCCATCTAGATCTATGTGGACTTTGATTCATTACCACGAGGATACATAAGAATCCTCCCCGAGGTTCAAGCCCATCACCCATGTCTCAACCTGCCTTCCCCCTTGAGCTCTTTTTTTTGGGAAGTTCATGCCCCAACCTAGGGGTAATACTCCCTTTGGGTCCTATCCATGTGTCCATCCTCATGGGCCACCTCCTCAGGTGTCCCATCGCCTCACCTAACAACATGGACTTTGATTACCTGATACAGGGATGCGTAGGAAGCCTCTTTGGGGTTCAAGCCCAACAATACCATCACCTTCATGGCGGTTACATCACATTACCCATCAAATTAATTCAGCCCCCCATAATCCATCATGATTCTTACCCAGGCCTCCACATCTCGGTAAAGTAATTTCATCCACCCAGCCTTCTAACCAGATATAAACCCCAAATAATTCATAACCATCCAACCAAGAGTGTCCCTCTTGTGATGGGCCACTATCCATGTGTAAGAACCATCATGTCTCCATGTCGTTTTTTTTATATACACAATGATTCATCTCCCCTTCGAACAACATGGGTTCTGGATGCCCGTCTTTTAAGAAGGGTGTCTAGGAAACCTCCCTAAGGTTCAATCTCAATCGATGTTAATCCCAGAAATCCCCTTTATAAGGACCCAAGCATCCTCAGATCTATCATCATTTTATGTTTTGATCCAGTTATCCAGTAAACCCCTTAGGTGCTTCCTCTTGGGGATGTACCCATCTGATCCACTCCTATCAGTCCAATCTGTCTCTTCTAGACATTAAACTTGTTGGATACACTATGTTAACATGGGAAGCTGAGGAAAACCTTAGGGAAATGCCTATGTAATATTATTACCCTTTTTTGATGTGTGATGCCTCAGACTTCCTCACCCTCAATAATCCCAATCATTAGGGGAATAAACCTAGACATATCTATGTTTGAGCATCCACACATGATGGCAATGTCAAACATGACTACTCCCCCGATCATAGGTTACTACCCTTACTTGATCCCTAGGAATGTCCTAATAGACATAGTGTAATTAACCGGTTTCCATGAATATATGGCACAAGGGAAGAGTTTCATGAACAATGTATAAATCTATGATAGAAAACCTAATTAGGTGACGAATTCTGAGAAGGAATCCACAAAAGGTGGAGCTGACATCCCATCATCCTATTTCGATCAAGGAGTAAACATCCCTAAATAAGTGATGGATGTCGCCTGCCATCAGAAAGTAGAAATGCAGGGAAAAAATTAGTGAATCTCAATAGATGGATGTTCACATAGTGAAATAATCAGAAATAGTTATGAACTTTTTATTCCTCAAAATATGGTATAACACATAATATAAATTTATACAACATAAATCCCTAAAATCATTAACATTGGATATTTTGGGGAAATAATTACTTCTAAATCCATTATAAAGGTAGGTAAATAAATTTTGAATCATCTTATTCATATCCCCTAGGACTGTCAAACTAGGTGTGGAATAAGGCTTGTTGACATATACCAGGTTACCCCAATTCAAGCCCAAAACACCTTTTCGAAGTTCTTACTCTTATATACATCTGTTCTATAACCATGTCTACTTGTAGTATCCAAACATAGATATATTTCTAGGAACTCCCAAATAATATCTACATTACCAAAATTCTAGGATGTTCTTGTATACATATCCCCAATGCCTATATTAGGGTAGTTCTCCCTTGTGTATGTTTTCTAAATCATGTTTCGAAGGTTATTGTTAAACTTCCATTTAATCCAACTGTAATGCCCTGACCCACGAATCATGGATCCAATGGATTATTAAATTACATTGAAATCATTAAAATGAATAAAATTCCAATGGGACATTCAATTTAGCAGTCATGGGAATCTAGATTACATACATGATACTCATAATTCCATGGGAAATTGGAAAAGAAATCATAGAAAATAAAAAAAAATTAAATAAACTCCATCATTGAATGATTAATAGAACATTTATTCTTCAATACTTAAATAAGGAATAAAAATAAGGGTGAGATCAAATGCTCAGTAAGGCTATGTATTGTTGAAGGAATAATGAATCAATGGAAGTTAAATAACATGGTACAGTAAATAACTGATAACACATGCCATTAAGTAACTAGATTTGTCACTGTCAATATGTTAAAGAAATAAACTGAAAGACATTTCATTTAATCAATGATATAAAAATGAAATGTATCCATAGATATGTCGACACAATTTCTTATGGATGAATAATAAATGAATCCTGAAAATGAAATATATCCATAGATATGACGACGCAATATATCATTGATGAATAACAACTAAAAATAAATGAGGGTAATGCTTAATTGTTAAACACCATGTTTCCCAAGTACATTTCACATTTCCCATCATGAACTTTCACAACATTTTTCAATAAATGTTGGAAAAAATTGAACTAATTGGATAAATGATTCATCTCATGAGTCTATCGATGCATCGAGGGGTTATCTATAACTTTGTCTCAGTCGTGTTGTACCAGTGAAAAACGTTCCCCATCTATCAAATAATTGATTTAACAATGTTATTTATCAAATAATTATCCATATTTAATAGAAGATACAAATTTATAAATAATACCTCAAAGAAGGGTAATTAAAAACAAGGTTAGTTAACAATAAAACAATCTTGAGGAAAAATAATATTTAAACATTCCAATGTGTCCCATACCACATTGAAACATTTAAATCATAATTCTACCTGAATTAAATAAACTTATAAAATTATGATAATAATTTAATTCATGGTATAACATGTCATGGAGAAGTATATACACCCAATAAGTGTGATTTGGTGCATACCAAACCTAAGTCTCACTAGTAAGCATGTTGAGATGAAATACCTTACATTGTCCTTCCATTTTGTGGTTTGGTTTTTAGACTCTTATATAGTGGTTTAAAATATGTAAATAACAAATAAAATAACCAAAATAATGTTTATAATATCATATTTTTTTGTTATTACAATATTTTATTATGCTTTTGCTAACACTCCTTCATTATTATAACAGTTTTGGGTGTTAATAGCCTTGTTTCCTCAAGTATGTTTTAACTAGTTATTTGTTGTTATTATTAAATATAATAGGGTTTAATAGTATATATAAAGTAAAACATGACTAAATTATCATATATATTATATACATATGTATTTATAATAGTCCATAACATTTGGATATTAGAAATGAAGTCCACCATTCGTGGACATGGTATATCGTATGTATGCATAAATGCTACTTCCATTTTATTATTGAATTGAAAGAATTAAGACAAAATGATACATATGTATTTTATAATTTATAGTATAATAAGTATATTATATATGTCACATATGTTTATTAACACCATCCATTATCTATTCCATTTATGTAATAAATGATTCATATCAGTGTGAGGGGCAGTAGTCCACACTTCCTCAAACGAAATTATCATATTCTCACATGATGGAAGCATAAATGTATTTTTAAAATAAAATTATAGAAGCATAAATATATTATAAATGATAAATATATATTATATATAAATATATTTTCCATCATAATTTCCACCAAGAGAGGAGGTAGGGGAAAATCGGAAAATCATCTTTTCACGAGGTAGTAGTTTGTCGTACACAAACACATTATGTTCATTACCCATTAGATGAAGGTGTGTGTAATTGTTGGTAGAAATATCATCATAAATAAATCTTAGTAAATTTAAGATATCTGTGTTGCTAAAAAATTATAGAAAAAGAGATTTTATGGTTTGGATAATGGAAATTAAACTATAGATATTTAGAAAAGAAATTACCTTATAATCGGGTAACTTATTTTAGTCTAACGAGAAGGATTTCTTAGAAATATTTCCACCCAAATAGATTCTTCTAGGTATAGGTGTGGGATTTTTGGAGACTATTTTTTTACATAATATCCTCACTTAGGTTTTTTATAGGTGTTATTAATTGGTAGATTTTTTTCTTTTTATAGAGAAGGTGGAGTGGTACTTTCGTAAATACCAAATGGTATTCAATTAATCGTGGCCTATATTTTCTAAAGAGCCAAAAAGTGAAAAAATAATGCATTAAAGGTTACAAAGGTTTGATAAAAACATAATCAACACTAAAATATATGCGTTTTAATAATTTGGTTCCTCATCTTCAAAGATTCCCATGTTTAATCAATTTGGTTTTTATTAAAGCATCTAGTTTTCGAATCTAATTAATTTAACCATTAATACTAAATAAAAGTGAGATTTATTAAAAATATATATATAAAATGAATTATTAATATTACATGTACTTTAAAAAATTAAAATCCCAATTTTTTGTAAATTAATTTAAAAAAAAGCGCATCTGACGCGCAAAAACATTGCTTAAACCCGAAACACATGAACAATATATTCACATAATATGGGTCAATATATTAATTACTATATATTAATTATTAAATTAATAGACTATATTTAATATTTATTAACACTTACATATATCATGGAATAATATAGTATTTTTATTAATTTTAAATAATTTAATAAGAATCATTTGTTTTACAGTAACAATAATGTCAAATTTGACATTATTTATTTAATGTTAATTTTAAAATATAAATATTATATTTGAATTAGAATATATTAAAATAAAATGTTTTTATCAAGATATATTCATATAAAAAATAAAGACAATAATTCAGTAAATTAAATTCACTATTAATATTTAGAGCATCATTTATTTTAGTTAATTATTAACTAAATAATCACTATATTAACGTTTCTTAAGCATTTTAAGTACATAAACAATATCTAAAAATTATTGATAATTTATTATGATAAAAACAACCCATATATATTTAAAAATTATATCCATTACCTAAATTATGATTTTATTTACATATCTCTATGTTTTATAAATGTTTGGGGTAAGGAAAGTTCCCATTTTGTCTTTTTCCTTACTTAACCTCTTATGTAGTTAATTTTCTTTTAATAATATCCTAATAACCATATATTTCAAACCAAGTGGGTAAATTGTCAAATTATTGGAATCCTATTGATTTTGGAAGAGTTTCCAAGTCAATTGGGAACTTAATATTAAGGTTTAGTCTGTTTTTAAGATTAATTATAGCTTAAACAGCGTAATTAATCCAAATCAGATTCACTAATCATTTTGGTCAAAAAATTATATTGATCTTATTGGACCAAAAATATCATATTAATTACATCTATGTATTTTTTATTTTCAAAATTATAATCACATAATTGGGAAAATTAAGATTAATGTTATACCCATTGATGGGGTGGAATAATGAGTTTTTATAGTAGAAACATGTTCTAAAATTTGATATGTTTTTATTTTAATTTTTAAAGTAAAATTTTTTCTTATTAACAAAAATGCATAAATATATTTATAATTGATATAATGTGACTCTAAAAAAAATCTAAAACATAATTTATCATCAATAATTTTCTAATACAAAAGGCTATTTTTAGCTAAATTACAATAACATTCATTATTCATAAAAAAATGATTTTTCTCATAAAAATATCCAAAATTCACTCGAATCAAATTTCAATATTCTGAATTAAAAAATTGATGTTTATATTTAAAAATAAAATTCGTAAAATTGTGAAAGTTTTTTTTAAAATAGGTTCTCAATCAAAAGGTGGTCAAACTCAGTCTCGCCTATAATGTAAGCTAATTCAATGTCATATTTACCCTAAGTTTAACGATGTGAATAAAGAATTACAATACAAAATATTGTATTTATTCTAAAAGAAAAACATTGTAATGTCATAGGGTGTCACAGAAGGAGAAAAACATAATGACGTAATGTCAAATTCTAATAGAGGAAAAGAGAATGATTCTAATGTTATTAGTTTGAATTTGTAAAAATATTATTTTCAAGAGGTTTGATTCTACTAAATATGATATTTTTTATTAAGGGTTGCCTATAAAGTTATCTTAGTATATTTTTTGATATAATGAGAAATTATATATTTGTAAATTAATGATATTATGGTATTATAAACATAATAATTGAATAATTGATATCTAATGATTTGATTAATTAATGAAATATGATATATAATATTCATACCCAGATGTGGAAATAATATTATTTTTCAATTAAAACTAATGGTTATTATCAAATATATACATAGGAGTTTTTTTACACTCCTTGAAGCTAATGAAACTCTAGGTATTTTTGAAATACATACTTATTGGTTTTTACACAAATAAACCAATAAAATAAATTTATGCCACAATGATTCCAGTGTCAGTTCAGCTAAATAAAATGAACTATTCCAAGGTGAAGTTATTGGTTAATCCATATTCATCATTAAATTAAATTAATAAATTTTAAGAAATATAGATAATATTTTTGAATTCAATTGTTAAATGATATAGTATTCTCCATGTGGTTATGTTAGAGAGCGTCTTAAAAAAATTATTCTTCAATTATTAAATTTCGAATGATGGTTTATCATTAACTCACATTTCATTCTTAAAATCATTGATATGATGATAGTACAAGGAATATTTATGATGAGTCTTATATAAATTGAAATTATTCCATGATATCTTTCTATAAATGTCTTTCAAGCTAACAATATAGTAACTGAGCATATTACACCTAAATTAACTAATGGATTTCATATTTTGATATGATGGGAGATCATAATGTCATATCCTAAGGTGTTCTGATGATAATAATTTGGTTTGATTCCATCAACTTCAAATATACATCAATGGAAACATAAATTATATCTCAGTTAATTATTATATTACTATTTAGGATATTGATACCCCCAATACAAATTGTTATTAATCATAACAACTACACTTATATGTGAATGGGGAGTATCCTTGGAGGTAGATGGAGAAATAAATATTTTAATTGAATGTTGGCTCAAAATACATTTGTTCTCATATGAATAGTAAGATCAATATGTTTTATTTGGAGGAATTATTCCTCATACAAATACTATAAAAGAATGTAAAAAAACATATAACAATGATTTTATGTTTAATATATTGGGTGGGGTATATTATTCAGAAAGAATAATTATTTATAAAGGGAGTATTAGGTAGAAAAATAGGGATGATTTAAAATTTAATTTGAAATTAATTATGGATTCCATGTACTAAAATCTGGCTCCCTGCTTTTTTTAGTTTCTCTAGTAGATTTAAAGTCATTGTAGGTATTAATGTGAAACCATACATGTATGTTCATGTTTATAACAACAAATCATCGATGATTAATGAATTTTTCATAATATATATTGATATTCTACGATAATACATTCTCACTAATCATCATGTGAAATTACACAAAAAATTTACCTATAATATCTTATCTAGGATAATTATATTAGGATTTTGAAATCAGGACCATTCCCCTTATATGAATCCTTATGAGAAATATCAACTTTAAAGAAACTAAATGTTTGATGACGTTAATAAATACCAATATGATAAAAAATATTAAATAATTTATTTATAGATAAAAACAAGAATAATGATCATATGGTATTGATATGAAATTAATATATGCCCATGTATATATAAAAGGATAATATGGTTTTTATAGTTATAAAGAAATATATTTTTTAAAATAGATTGGAAATAAGTTATTATTCTTCTGTTAAGTAAGGAAAAAAATTGTTTTTTGAAATATGTATTAAGTAGAAATCTGTATTCTAGGGAATAATATCATTAATAATAGATCAATGGGTTTATTAATCAAATTAATCATACATAGTTGAAATGGTATTAAAGAATACACGATTGAAAAATAAACCTTAATTATCCCAGTGTCACATGGTATTGTTTTTTTGTATAGAAAACATATGCCTAAGAGTACTTTGGGAAAATATCTCACAGGACATGATATATACACATGTTTTATCTTTCATATAAATAATTAATATAATAAAAATATCAAATGATACTTTGAGAACTATGTAGGATATCAGCCAGAACAATCATATGTAATTTGAGAAAGAAAACTAGTTGTGTTCCTAAAAACATTAGAAATGAGATTTTTAGTTTTTGGAGGATATAAAACATGTTCTCATTAAGGTAAGCTTGAACTTTAATCATAGTAATTCTAATTTTGTGTCCAAGAGGAATGCATATTACATCCGAAAATTTTCTTTATCAATATTATATTGACTATGTTTCAATTTATACAAATACTTTGGAAGTGTGTTTCGAAATTTTTATTCTTGATTTTGGAGTGATATCTAGGGGAGATGTTCAATCAATATATGATCAATTTTTATCTATGTTATTGTCCAATATTTCATGGATTTTAGAGAATAAAATTATATACAGGATCACATGGTCTCTTTATAGATTTTCTATAAAATATAAAGTCATTATTCGAAGATTTTCCATTGGTATCAGTGTGAACTCATCAGCTATATCCATATCATAGAATGATCAGGTTTTTCATTTGGGGTTTACCCATTAGTTGGTTTGAATTGTTCTCTATGTAAAGTGGTAGCCTATTTGAGTTTCTTCCATATAACCAACTAGTATATAAAATAAATAAAAAATATATTCATTGTGTGGAATATTAACTATTATCATATCACATCTTGATCATTCAACTATATAACAGTGAATGTTATATTTTACATAGAGTTCTTGTCGTAAAGGAAATTTATAAAAGTTAACCACTATTATTATAACCTATAAGATCAATGGGATCATTATTACATATTAATTATATAGTTAGAATAAATTTTATGATAGGGAAAAAATGATAAAGGATATTAAGGGATTCATTCTCATAATAAATTTGTATTTCATCTAATGATGTCCATCATTGGTTATCTTTAGAAAAGTGGTTAGGATAACATGTCCCAACAAAATAAATTTAAAAATTTTATGTTTCATTTAATTTTCATATATACGGACATATATAATGAACCTTATACTTTAATATTATCCTTAATTTATATCATAAATCTTGTACATTGATGTGTTGATGAAAACCATGTTGACTTATGCTCGTGATATTTTAAGATGTTTTTTGTTCAACGTGATTAATATTTCATTGATGAATAATATGAGATCAGATTTATCCATATGTTTTTCTAAGGGATGTTTATATCTTAGGCCCTTTAATGAGAATGGATCATCCTATTTAAGATCATGGCCATGTAATTCTCTGGAATGTTCATTTACAAAATGTCAAAGAAATAGAAATCATGAATATAGGTCGATGAACCAAATATGATTCATGATTCATTGGATATATTTAGATAATGTGATTTTATTAAAATTTATGTGATTTTATTTGGTTATTTTCATGAATTTAATTAACTTATTTCTTTATGGGTTCCTTGAGGTGTTAATATTTTCTATGCATTTAATTTAGTAGGTACTGTGAAATTCTAATAAGGGTCCCAAAGGGTCACACATTAAGTTCATTAAAAACTGTAGGTAAATTGTATATGAATTTCATATATTGAATAACTATTATTGATGTATGTACATTAATATTTATTCTTGTTGACTTGATCAAAAATATTAATTCATCATTTATTTTAGAGAATATATATCTTATTTGAATATTTATTATATATTTATTATATTTTTTAGTTAATATAATATTTATTTATTTATCATTGAATAATGTAGTGATATTTATTTATTTAAATAAATTTTCATTTCTGAAGGTCTGATAAATATTTTAGAGGAATTATGGTCCAATATAATGTACTAGTAAGAAAAAAACATCATATAATTTCAATATATATAAATTTATGTAGATAACAATTGATTTTATTTTCTTTTGGTTTGGGTAGATTCTTTAGATACTCTTGATCTAAATTTTTACTCATGGTTTGGTGGTCTTGAAGATTATTGGGTTCTTAAAATTTTATTTTATTTCTTTTTTTAGAAAAATAAACCTCATAGAAGGTAGAAAATAAGAATCATAGAGTTTGATGTGGTGTCAATAACACAATCTCAATTTCATATTCCCAGGAAGTTGCTAGCATATTTATATAATAATCAATATCGAAATATAAATATAGTGTGGATTCAATGATCTTCTTTGATTCGACCCCTTACCATGAGTGGGTAATTTCAATTGATTATTCATATTTCATATGTTATGGGTCTTTTTATTGGATTTTTAAGGAACTAAATATTTCTACATAGTGGAAAATGAAAGTTGTAAAATAGACTTCAAAGAATATAACCATGACAACGTTTCTAGTGAGAATAATGAATTTATGCATTCTATTATAACTTTTCAATATTTTCTAGGTCAATAGAATATGATGATTATTTTATTTGTTTAAAAATGTATCCTAATTTTTTGTGGAGTTGAAGATTGAAGATTTAAATCCATTAAAAATGGTTTTTATATTATTTTCCCATGTTAGGTTATGAATTATAATGAATTGGTGAATTTATCTATCAACTGGAATCCGTGTTTATCAAGATCAAAGAATTAAATCCACACATTAATTGTTTGAATGTGAAATACCCTTTTAACCTATAGTTGTGTTAGCTTTTAGGGTATGATATTGTTTTTAGGAACCCCTGTATTTTTGGGATATTTCCACCACTATTGGGGTTCTTATTAGGATAGACAAGAAATCATAAATTGATATATATAGAAATTTTCTACGACTCGTAGTTATGGTGAATATTATATGTACCCTAATTAAAACAATCATCTAATATACTTATAAACCAAAATGTGACTTGCATGTTGATTATGAGAATGCAACTTCTATTGTATGATGTGAAACAATATCTGACACTCTTGTAACAAATTTCTTGGGTGGTTGATTTATGATTCTTATTGGATGAAAGGGAACTCAATTGATAAATGTAGAAATGGGAGGCCTCATCTTAAGAAGACATCCATTGTATTTAAATCCACTAATGTAGAAAAAATTATGTGATTTTAACTATGCCTATAAATATTATATCCTGAATTTCGAATGGATCATTCATGATCAATATAAATGTGATCATATAAATCATAATCCATAGAATGGTGATAATTTAAGAATCCAAATGACAACTCCTAATGTGTTAGTCTTTCAACTTATAGCATTCATATTGATCTCTAGAGACTATATAAATCAATTCTCTATCCTATCTGACATTGTAAATGTTGGTTATAATGGTTCCAATGAGTTTTATTCTCTTGATATAGAACATGATTTTGAAATTGATGATCTGTATGAAGAGATTTATCTGAACATTGGTGGTATTAATGGAAATATACATGACATAGGGGTATGGTCCCATGTACATTTAAAATCTAGGAAACACATGGGATCTTGTAAACATATAATCCTACATACACAAGAAGTGAAATTGAAAAGGATAGAGCTAGAAAATGATTTACAACATTTAGGTGTTCTCAATATTCAATACACAATTATTAATCCAACATGATCATTGTTCAAACTCCCATAATTATTGGGATGTAAATGTAATAGTATATCCTATAACTACCATAAATTTTGATATATCAAAAACTATTTAGAAATTGGGACCCTGTGGGGAAAAAAAGATATGCCTATGTCCTATAATGATGATGAAGTTGTAAAACCTAGAGACATTTTATGACTTATCTAAAATGGATCACATATAAAAATATCATAAGAAACAAACAATAATTCTGAATCTAGCACTCTAGGGAACATTTTTATCGCATTATCTAGAGCCCCAACCATCCAATTGATGGATAGCTCATCATCATGGATATCCTATTCAACTAAATAATTTATTCTTAAGTAACTATATATTATTGATAACATATTCCATTATAATAATTACCTTTTTATTCTACTTCATCATATCATATTATGGATAATACATTCATGAGATGTAATGATTCCACTCAGAATGATCATAATCCTTCTAGTTTTCTTTAACATGAAATTAATATTATTATTTAAATGGTTTTATATACTGAGCACTCTTTATTAGAGAAAAAGAAATTTCTAGCAACATATATAAATAATTATATGTTTTGGACCTCTATGACTATTTTCTTTCTTTTTACACTACTTCAGGGAAGACCATATATTCTTCTCACATGTTCCACAATGCAGAAGAAGTTCTTATAGATTATTATGACCTTGGTAACATGACACCTGACCTGATTTTTTACTTCATCTATATAAAAAATGGATGATGAAAAATTAATTAAAAATGCTATATCATATTGTTGATAATGATATCTAATGGGTCAATTAACCCCTAAAAACATTGGAATTAGAGATTATTTTTTCCTCACATACTCCAGGAAACCCTCAACTGAGAATGGAATGTTTACAGATTTTTTTGGTTCCATTTTTTTAGTTTTATTATTTTCTTAATAAGTGATAGAGGATTTAATGGGTTCTTCTGAATATAGGGGATCTATTTTTTATCCTATATTTATACATATTTTGAATCTCTTTTAGTATTTTACTAAACTTTGAAAATGGGGTTTTATATTGTCAATATATTGGGGAGTTAATATATTTGGAAGTGAAGATGTCTATCATGAACCAATCATTACATTAGGATGGTGGTTATTATTTTTGAAGGATTTAGTAAGTCTATGGAATTTTGGATTCCTCACCTTTAATTTTTATCATGTTTGAAGGACATTTTTAATTTTTTTAATGTGGGTTTGAGTCCCTTATATCCCTACCCATTTTTATGTGTGTGTGCTTTTGTTCATTTCATAATAAAAGGGTAATTTTTCTCAATATTTTTATATAAATTTATTTATAATAGGGAATAATAATTATTCATTATTATGTTTAGAGTCATATATGCTAGTACCTGGGTATTTTTATAATGATGTTTAGAGGTTTGAATAACTTGTGTAGATCATCGCTAGAGGAAATGTCATCTTAATTTCTCTAAAATAATGTTGAAAATACATTAGGTTTAAACCAAATAATCAAAAAAATAAATAATTAAATCAATAGTTAAGTCATAATCTATACATAAATTAATTATAAATTGTATTTAATTTTTTTTATCTCATGAATTTTAAAGTTTTTATTTCATCTAGTTAAGAGGACAAATATGAATGAGTTGATGAAAATATATTCTTTTCAATATTTCTGAAAACATTCACTACACTTCTAACCAAAAAAAAATTTGGTCAAAAAAATTTATTCATGTTATCCAATTGAAATCTCTCCCAAATACACCATTTTTATTACTTTGTAGTTGGTCCAAAAGTAATAAGAGGTAATGAATAGAGAATTCATTTTACTAGAATAAACGATAGTACATCTATAAGTCTATTTATTTTAATTTTACATTATATTAAATTATTTATATTTTATTGGAATGTATAATGTATAAGAATAAACCAATTATGATACAATAAAAGATAAGTTTTTCTTCCTTTGTCAACAATAAATTTTATACAGTCACCCATGGAGTATAGAATAGATTTTAGACAATGTGTTCCCCATTTATATTGAATATTATTTTCCAAAAATTCGCTAATATTGGCATTAATGTTGAATTTAATATAAAATTAATATATAAATATACAACATATGTTGTTACACCATCACAACACAACAAAATTAACTCACAATTAAATTGATTCTAATAAACATAAATATTTGTTTTTGGATATCTAGGAATTAATAACTCCAGACAAATATACAATTCATTTAGCAACATTCAATGTGGTATGCTTCAAGGAGTTTTGAAAATTGGTTTACAATAATATTGAATACCCTGAGAAACAAATATGTTGAATCTGTTATCAAAAAGTGAATAAAACTGAGAATTTATGTTATATTTTCTTTTAAAACCTAATCTGTTTGACTACAGGTTTTACAAACAACACCAAACCACAAAAAATCATGAGATAGTATAAAATGGTTAAAATAAATTCATGAAAATGGCATGTAAAATATTTTTGATGAATTTTTAAAAAAAATTGGGAATGAAAATAAATTATATTATTAATATTAAGGAATTGAAAATAGTCAATTAGTATACCAAGTTAAATAATATAATTGGTTTATGATTTAAATTGTAAGACTTATAAATTTTAATTTCAGGTGTATTATTTTAAGATAAAATATATATTATAGATAAAATATATTATTGATATGGTAATATTTTAAAAATAAAATTGAGTAGTAATTGATAGTAAATAAGAATAAGAATAGTTAATATTTTAAAACGTTAGTATCTGATGAAAATCGTTTTCATTTTCCATTTATGTTTTTCATTAAAAGATAAATACATAAATTTTATAACATTAATTTGATTAAATTAAAATCATTTTTTATTTATTATAAAAATATAATCTTAAGATTCTTTTTGGATTTTCCTAAAAAAATGATATCTAGGTGAATTGTAAAAAATACGATTTTCTTACAAAAACATGGGGTTTATGGATATATCATGATGTAAAAATAACATAAATAATTATAATACATTTTCAATGATCAGATATATATTTAATTATTTTAAATATACATTTCAAAATAATAATTTATTTAATAAATTATTTTTAACATTTTATATACTTATATAAAATTTCCCAATGAAAGGAATTGTTTTTGGTCATTTATTTGAATTAACTATAGCTATAGTAAAACATGGTTTTAGATTGAATTAAAAGACACATAGAATTCATTTATTTTTTATAATTAAACATATTATATTATTCAAATATAAAATAATAATAGTTTTATAATACACAGAAATGTTTATCCATAAAATACAAATTTTCTAAAAATGGGTTTGTATACGTGAAAAGAAATAATATCAAAATTAAATTTTTTTATGTATTGAAATATTATTTGATTAAATGGTTATCATATATTAAATCATTATGTCCTATTTATTTAACAAGTCACATTTTTTTTTTGGAATTTATACTAAATTACTGAAGTAAAAATTTATTACCGTGGTAAAAAAAAGGAATTGTAAAAGTGAAAAATAATTGAGTAAAAGGATGGATAAATTTTTAAAACATGTCTGAAAATTATTTGTAGATACTTTGGTAACATTATATGGCCCCAAAATTCATAATTTCCCACTTTTAGAACATCTTCCCCTAAATAGTGGCATACCATTATTGAAATATTATGGGTATTTTCGAAATCACCCTTCACTTTAAATGTGAAAGGAGTCAATTCCACATCTTCATAATATACCTATACTTTATAATGTCATTCTGAAACTCTTAAAATTTTCTCCCCTTATAATATAATCATATTCTAATAATACGATGGTCTCAATTACATATCCAAAAGACTCAATTTCCATCTACATTTTAATGATAAATCCCATGTTTTCAGCCTGAGAATATTATACGCATTATATTTTTCTTCTTGATATTCCACATATAATCATTTTATAGAAACCAGGATATAATTACATGATTATTTTTTGTATAAATATTTTTCCTATTATAAAGTAATAATTACTAACAAACTTCTCTATTTTCAATTATGAAAAATGAAAACATTGTTCATGTGGTTGTGTGGACTACCACCTCTGTGAAATAATTTATATCATTTTTTTCAAGTTCCTTCTTATTTATTAAAATATATTCACATAGTATTCACCACTATAAAAATATCTAAATAATTTCTTTACACTAGTGTAGAAAACATTTTTTACATTGGTTATTTTATATTTTTTACGTCCACTATTTTTCTGATGTTATCACAGGAGACCTTATAAATATTGTTTTCTACAGTAGTTATTTTAAAACAGATGTAAAAAACAATAATTCGAAAGGTTTCTCATGTTGGTTCATCAAAAACTGACATGGAAAACACATCAGAGTTGTGATTTATTACAAAATTTTTTGAATAACCATTGTGATATCTACCTTTTAACGTCTATTTTAGAATAACCTACATAATAAATAGAACCTACGAAGAGTTTATCATGTCAGTTATGTTCATAACCGATGTGATAAACAAGTCTGCCTGGGGTTTTTTACATCGGTTAAATGATGACTCACAAGAAAAAATATATACTACATTGGTTATTAATTAACTTACATCAACAACCTATTTTATTCTCTTTGTTAGATCAGTTATCAAATAACCATATTAAAAACTTATTTTTTTCTCCATTTATAACATTTGTTATGAAATAACTTATGTAAAAACTCATTCCCATGCATTTGTTACGTCAATTTTTAAATTACCGACATTAAAACCCATAAAATGCATTTTTTACGTCAGTTATAAAGTAACTGACGTAAAAAACAATTTTTTTAAAAAAACCATTCCACCACAACTATTCCCGACATAAGAAAACCTGAAACAGAACATAAACATACCAAAAATAGAACAAAACCAGAACAAAATCATCCCACCTCAAGGGAACCCCCCCCCCCCCAAACCATGGACACCCCCCACCCTCTTAGGGAACCCCCACCCCACTGGACAAACCTCCAAACCCCTCAATCCACTGGAGACCCCCACACCCTTGGATACACCCTTGACACCCCCACCTCTAATGAACAACCCCCACTCTCCTAGACATCCATCCAACCCTCTTGGACAACCTCACATCCCCAATGGACACCCTAGACACCCCTACCCCACTGTACAACCCTCCCACACTCTTGGACCCCCCCCCCCCACACACATCCCACTGGACACCCCCCACCCCTAGACACCCCCTAGACAACCCCTACCCTCCTGGACAGCCTACACCCTCCTGGGAACCCTCCCACCCCATGGACACCCACTCCCCACTTGAAACACCCCACACCCCTAGATACCCATAGACAGCCCCCCCCCCTCCTGCATAGCCCCCCACTCCCCTAGATAGCCCTCCCACCCTCCTGAACACCCTCCGACCCCCATGGACCCCTCGACACCCCCCCACCCCACTTGATGGCCCTCCCACACCCCTGAAAATACCCTAGACACCACCCCGCCCCACTGGGCACCCCCAAGACACCCCCCACACAACCCCCACCTACTACAACACCCTCCCACCCCCATGGACACCTTGGACACCCCCAACCCACTGGAAACCCCTCCCACACCCCTGGAAACCCCCCCACCCACTGGACACCCTTACCACACCCCTGGAAACCACTCACCCCAATGGACACCCCTCACACCCCTAGACAACCCCCCCCCCCTCCTGGATATCCCTCACTCCCCTGGATAGCCCTCCCACCCTCCCAGACACCATCACACCCCCATGGACACCTTGGACACTCCCACCCTACTGGAAATCCCTCCAACACCCCTAGACCCCCCCCCCACCCCACTATACCCCCCCCCCACACACACACACCCCTAGACAGCCCTGGGACAGCCCCCACTCTCCTGGAGAGCCCCCACCCTCCTAGACAACCTCTAACACCAATGGAAACCCCAGACACCCCCACCCCACTGGACAACCCTCCCACATTCCTGGATACCCCCCCCCCCCCCGCACAGAAAACTTCCCACACCCCTGGATACCCCCTAGGATATAACCCCCAACCCCACCCCCACCCCTCATGGACAGCCCTCACTCCCCTAGAAATCCCTCCCACCCTCTTGAACACACTCCCACCCTCCTGGACATCCTACCTCTCCCATGGACACCCTGGACACCCCCACCCCACTGGAAATGCCTCCCACACCCCCGGACCCCCCCCCCCCCCACCACCACCACACTAGACACCCCTCTCACACCTCCGGAAACCCCCCGACCCCACTTGACACCCCACACACCCTTGGATAACCCCTCAACAACCCCCCACTCCCCTAGACAGCCCTCCCACCCTCCTGGACACCCTCTCACCCCCATGGACACCCTCCCACAACCCTGGAACCCCCCCCCCTCCACCACCACCACTGGACACCTCCCCGCACCCCTGGACACCCCCTACACACCTGCTGGACAGCCCCCAACCTCCTAAACACCCCCACCCATTTGGAAACCCTCCCACCCCCATGGACACCCTGGACACCCCCACCCCATAGGACAACCCTACCAAACCTCTAGAACCTCCCCCCCCCCCCCAACTCACTAGACACCCCCTACCCCTAGTCACCCCCTGGATACCCCCCCCAGCTTCCTTGACAGCCCCCACCCTCCTGGACACCCTCCCACCCCATGGACACCCCGGACACCCCCACCCCACTGGACACCCCTCCCACGCACCTAGAACCCCCCCCCCCCCATCTCAATGGACACCTCGCACACCCCTGGAAACCCACTGGACAACCACCAACCAGCACCCCTCCTAGACAGCCCCCCACTCCCCTGGACTACCCTCCCACCCTCTTGGACACCCAAACACCCCCACTGGGCAGCCCTCCCACACACATGAACACCCTCCCACCCCCATGGACACCATGAAACCCCCCCCTCCCCCACTAGACATCCCTCCCATACCCCTGGAAACCCCCCACCCCACTAGACACCCACCCCCCCACACAAACACCCTTGGACACCCCCAAGACCAGAATCCATACTAGAAAAACCATCAAAACTAATCCAAAACAAGATTTATTAAAAAATTAAACATTCATATATATAACATTTAAAACATACATTGTCAACTAAATAAACCCAAATCCATCCTCAATTACCACCAAATACACAATTATAATGAAAATATTCAAAATTATATTTTACACTACAAAAAAATTAAAATCCAATCAAAAGTATAAAATAATTTGACCATTCCAATTGTAAGGGTTTGATATTATGAGTAGTATAGGGTTGAGGTTCCTCTAATAGCTTCAAAGTAAAAGGATATTAGGTAAGATGTATAATGAATAAATCAAATTAAATATTAAGGAAATGTTTAAAAGAAAATCTTACTTGGTCGAAGTGTACAAATGTTCCAGTTGTAATTATTTCATACATAAATCATAACATATAAATCCACATTTCATGAAGCATTGTTGTTCATGAAAATTCTGATTAAATAAGTCTAAATTAAAAATCTTATTTTTATTTAAAACATCAAAATGTTCTAATTATAAATGGATATTTACCTTTACTTTTACATATCTGATCTTGGAACTGCTTTACAATGTGTTTTTTCGAAAGTGGACCAATTCCCTGCTAGAAAATAATACTAATAGGATAAATTAAAAATGAATTATAATATATAAAACTATTAAGAAATTGAAAATTTCTTTTCTAACATATTATTAAAACATTCCCGCACATCTCCATGGATAGAGCATATACAATAAATTGTTTTATCCCTTGGGGAGAAACACCTAGCATCCAATGGTCACTGATAAAATAAAATTTAAGGTCATTGGTTTTTTATGATAAAATATAATGAACTCTTTTACAGAGATGTGTTTCATACCTCTCACAAAAAGGCATCATCCAACACTATGTGATTGTATTCTCTTCAAATCGTTTAGTAATATAAAGCATTCATTTTTTCTCATCCAATGCATGTGCTTCAAGGGAAATCAAATGTGATTCCATGAATCTGTATACATTGGTCCACTCATTATTCTCACATGTGTTATAAGGATACCTAATACAAAACAAACATAAGTAAACATTTTTAATAAAAATAATGCAGGGAAAATGTGTTAAGACTTACATGGAAAAAAATTTCACCAGGTTGATTCCCAACTTATCTCAGGGACAAGATCCATGATATAATTTTCAAAAATACCCACCTTTATTGAAAATCCACAAACATGATCTTCCATTAGAAACTCATAATGATCCGCCAACAAATTTGAATGTCTTGACAATCTGTCGAGATTACTAGAATCTGTATCTAATGTCAGAGCCATTTATCTTTGTTGTTGTCTATACAATATTTACTTACCTTTTATGTATTCTTTTAAAAATAAATAGAAAAATATATTAGTTTACAAATGTTAAAAAACAATTAATAAAAAAAATAAAATAGATTATATGACATACATACCTCTATGGTAATGAGTCATAGATGTCTGGATGGCCAAATTAAAAAATGGTTGATACTACGTCCAACTGTCATCACCTCATATATTGGTAATGGTACTCGAGCTAATCTATCTATAATATCCTATAAAATGACCCTATGATTCTCTACCTATAACTATTGATGATGAACTGTATCTCCTATACAATATACCAACCTAAAAGAAACTATATGATGTTGAGGATCATCAACATACAAATCACAATAAGTAGGAAGTTTGAGCAGAGGAGTAGGATAAAAAATGGTGTCTGCAGGCTAAGGTGGGGGAGTGGGAGCTATTGGAGGAGGTGGTGGATAAATAATGGCATCTGGGGGGGAGGTGGAGGAGTGGGATCTGCAGTCTGAAATGGTCTTTTCATTTCTGAAAACATAAACAGTATCGACACTCTAATATTTTCCGCCATCGTCACATTAGTATTATAAACTTCAGCCTCCAAGGATTATATTTTTTTATAAACATCCTCAAAGAAAAAACTTGAAGAATGTGGAAACACTTTTCTAACTGATACGCCCATTAGATATCATCGTACAAGAACAGTATGTTCAGGATTTCCCAATGCTGCTGATAAATATCTTGCCTCCCAGAAGTTGTAAATTCCCCCTGTGAGCTCGTCTCCTCAAAATAATCCTATATTAATTAATTGAACATTTCTGTAATGATGAAAATTATATAAAGAATATAGTTAACATAAATAAATAAAATAAATATCTTATAATCCTCTCAGCTACGATTCTTGAATCTTTTGAAAGATATTTCCCCTTTTTGACCATCCGAGCTCTCTTCCATTTTTCATGTCTAGATGGAGGGGATGGAGGGGAAACCTCTCCAGACCTTGAAGACTCTGCTCTCTGTTTTTGAAATTTTTCTTCCATAAATTGTTCTTCCAATAATGTATACCCTTCCCGAGATAAACTATAAGGGTATAAATTTTAGGATTTGATATCCTGATGAGATGTCCTTGTTTTTTGTAAATTAAGAATAATAAATTATTAACAAAAAATTAATAAGATCATTTATATAATAAATCTTATAAAATTTTACATTTCCTTTACCAAAAATGAATTTTTTCTTATACATTCAACAAATTGTGTCTACGTTTATTCATCTATAAAAGGATATATATTAAATGGATTGTCACGACTCCAATGAAGAAAAATGAAATTAGATGAGAGGGTCTATTTGAAATCCTTCAATCTCTTAGCAGCTATCGATAAGAATTTCATCCTAACTCCTCCAGTTTCAAGAATATCAAATGTCATCTGATAAAGAAGAGATAAAAAATATTATACTAGAAACATTTAATTAATAGGAAGACAATATAAAATGATCTTACCAAAATCATCTCCCATAACAAAGAGATTATCGCTTTGTCCAAACATCTCCAATCATCATACGAAATGCTTACTTTTCTCTTACCCTGAGTTGATACAAAACTCATAAAATCTTTTGCATTTGGGCCTCTTGGAATATCTTTCTCATCAAACTCAACAAGTATCCTCTGGTCCTACACACAGGAAAGTGATAATTTAGGTAAATGTTTGCACCTACATTTACCAACTCTTGAAATATTCTTTGTCTTTATGGGATCGCATGATAAAGATTGGAGAAAATCAAGAGGAGCATGTGAATGTTTTTCTCTAGAGGTATGATCGTTATGCTCATCTCTAGAATCATGTGACTGATCAACTAATTGATCTTTCATTATCCTTCAAATGAAAAAATAAAAGCCTTAGTTAAAAAATATAAAAATTCAAATACTACAATACTAATGTAAACAGAAAATGAAAAATTGAACTTTGTTACATAATAGTAAACATGGTTAATATGGTAAGCATGTTAAATAATAGTAAAAATAGTAAACTATGGTAAACATGGTAGTGTAATTTTCATTCAAAAAATCAATAAATATATAAGTTACGTAAAGGAAACCTATGGTAAACAATAGTAACCTAGTAAACATGGTAAATATGATATTCATGGTAGACATGGTAGCCATAGTAAACATGGTAAACATGGTAAACATGGTAAAGTAATTTTCATTCAACCAAAATAATTGATATATAATTTATTTAATGGTAAACATGAAAAACTAAACTAAACAAAAATAAAATGAACAAAAAGTTCTACTTATTTGTTTTAAAAAGTGTTTTAATAAAGAAAAAAACTACAATATCTATATTTTATGAAAATAATAAATGTAAACAAGAAATAAACATATATTACCTGTAATATTAGGAATGTAAAAATGGATTTTTTTCCAAATTGCTTCATCACAATCGTTCCTTGTGGAACAAACCATTTCTTCATCATGCTCATCATTATGTTATTCTAATGTTCCCATGGATGTATAGATCTCACATAAATGATCATCTTCATCAAGTTGATCCTCACCAACATATTGTTTTTTCGCTTGTAAAACAACAGACCACTGTATATCTGATTGATCAAAAACATAGGAAATCTATTTTTCTTGTGTTTCCATTACAAAAGAATCTGTTGTGTCTTCCAAACTATTCATATTTACAACAGTCATTCCAAATTCATCGTGTCTGACACTATTTTTACTGATAAACCATTTGTATTTAAAAATAAGAAAATTAATTTTGATGTAATCAACCGTCCATATTTCTTCAAGGACTCCATAATATGCAGTTGATGCAGAAATTGGGTTTTTGTCTTTAGAACTTGAAAAATGCATAGCTTCTGCAAACACCATTAAACACTATTTTGAACTACACTTCTGTTGTCCTGAGCTTTCATATGAAATTGATTGCCATTAATGTCATAACATGACCATGTTATCACATTTAAACGTGGACCACCCACTAAACACCTTAATGTCCCTAATACATCTGATCTCCCAAGAAAGGTCTTTTTAAACCAAGGGAAAAAAATATTTTTTTTGCTCATTCAAAATCCACATTTCTTTCTTCTTTGGATGACTTTGTTTCAACTCGTTAAAATGAAATTTGATATATGGTTGAGCATCAGCTACATTATTCAAGATGTATAATTCTAACTTCTTCATCTGTTCATCTGAACAACGATTTGACTTTCAAGAAATGAATCCCCCTTCCCTCATTATTAATTCATTAATGGAGAGATGGTGGCAAACCTATGTGCTCCACTGAATCCATGTAGCTTGTACAAAACCCTAAAACCTCTTTATAAATATACTTTTCAATAATGGAGGCTTCATGCCGATATGGATTCTTAACATACCCCTTCAGTATTTTCATATATCTTTCAAAAGGATACATCCAACAAAGATATACAGGTCCCCAAAGCTTTATTTCTCAAATGAGATGAATCATTAAATTCACCATTATATCATAAAAAGACGGTGGAAAATACATTTTCAATTGACAATGAATTGAAATTTCATCCTTTTCCAAAATTTACAATGAATTCACTTCAATAACCTTATTAAAAATTTAATAGAAAAAATAACACAACTTCATTATAGTATTTCTGATATGGATAAGAAATATTCCACGCAATTCAACTGGTAGAAGTTATTGCATCATGACAGGAAAATCCTGAGATTTCATACCTATCAACTTCAAATCCTTCAAAGAGACAAATTTTTTTACATTTAATGAATATCATTCAGGTGATTTGATATCATGAAGACACTGAAAAAAATCTAATTTTCTCCCTCTTGGATAATGTATGACATGCCAGGGGAATAAATGTATATCTTCCACTTGGAGTGGAAGCTAAATCCAAATGTATTCCCATAAGCAGTAAGTCTAATCTAGCATTCAACCCATCTTTTTTCTTTTATTTAATATATATCAATGTTCCAATAAATCTATTGCATATATTCTTCCACATGTGCATTACATTAATATTATGTTTCAATTCATGATATCTCCAATATGGTAGCTCAGAAAATATTGACCTTTTCCTCAAAATATGTCTATCATTACTAGATTTCAGTGTCTTTCCCAATGTCACATCAATGTTTTGTACCCTCTAAAAAACTCATCAGTGGATAATGGTTTTGGAGCAATATCAAATTCTTGTGAGCCATTGAAAGCCTTTTTTGTCTTCTAAAAGAGTGATCCATAGGAAAAAAAGTTTGATGACCCATGTACACTGTTTTCCTCCCATGATGCAATTGAAAATATGAAGTCAGTTGTTCACAAATTGGACATGCTTTATGCCCATTTACACTATATTAAGACAAATTTACATATGTTGGGAAGTCATTTATAGTGAACATAAGCACTGCATGCAGTTGAAAATATTCTATTTTATAATAATCAAACACCCGAATACCATATTCTCATAAATGTTTCAAATCATCAATCAATGGTGACATGAAGACATCAATATCAATTCTGGGTTGCTTCATACCAGAGATCATTATACTCAACATGACATAATTGTGCTTCATACAAACATCAAGAGAGAGGTTGTAAAATACCTATAAAATAGACCATAAACTATGTGTGGTACTGTGGGTTCGGTATGGATTAATTCCATCTATTCACAACCCTAGTCTAAGATTTCTAATTTCATTTCCTAATTTAGGATACTACTCATCAATTTTCAACTATTGTGGATAATCATCTGGATGATGTATTTTTCCATCACATATCTGCTCATCATCATGACATCTTAACCTTTTTTCTCATCATGTGAATTAGAAAATTAATGTTTCAAACGATTAATTATAGGAAGATACCAAAATACCTTGTAAGGGATCTTTGTAATCCCTACATTAGCCTGTGATTTTTCTTTCAACATAAACCGTGAAGCCCAACATTTAGAACACTCGAATGGAAATTCATATTTTTCCAATATATCATACTTTCATTTAGATAGGCATGTATTTTTTTTATCCCAATCCCATTGGACATAATATTTTCTTGGCCTTATAATTTGAATCTAGAAGATCGTTTTCTTTTGTATCAATGTCTTTCAACAATTGTAGAACCTCTATAATACTTCTATCACTCCATCTATGTTTCACCTTCAGGTTAATCACTTGTAACATCACAGAAAAAAACGTAAAATCCGTTAAACCAAGATACAATGGTTTTTCAACATCACCATATAGATGTGCAACCTTCGGGTCTTTCTCAATTTGATTGGCTGCAATATCACGGATCATTTCTTCAATTCCATCAGATTTACCATCTTGAAAATCATCATAATTAGTAGATTTAAAATTCTATCCATTTTGACCCCGCCAAATCCAAGGACTGCAACTTGTATTAAAACCATGAAAAATCAAATGATATTTGATCTCCCTACTTTGCAACTTCTTCAGATTCAAAATTTTCCAACATGGACAGAAAAAATGTCACGGCTTGAAACACTGTGTTTAGAAAATTTAAAGAAGGCATCAACACCTTCCTCATATTCATTACTCATTTGATGTGTTGTAACCCAACTTCGACTCATTATTACCTATATAAAATATCAAAATTATACATCTTGTTAAGATAAGGCAAAAATATTTTTATATAAAAAATATCATAATTTGAATATAAATAAATTTTGAAATATAAAACAACTCTATGTGTATTTGAAAATAATATTAAAGAAAACTATTTTAAAAAGAAAATATAGTTAGATATAACAGTTGTAAATTCATCTTGGATCCTTTATTCTAAAGTTACATAAAAAATACATCCTCATGCAACTTGATTCCAAATTCACCCTTCCGTAAAAAAGAAATATGAAGTGTAAATATTAAAATATGTATACATTCACTAATAAAAATTACACAGATCCCAATGATTTGAAACCATTGGTATAGCCCCTAAACCATTGAGATAAAATACCCCAACGGTTTCACACACCGTTGGAATCATGGTCATTGCAATAGCCCTATACCAAGAATTCTACAGGAACTATGGGTATAGACTACGTGATGTTAAAATATTATAGTGGTTTCAATGAAACTATTGGGATATATATGTAGTAGGGGGTTTTCAAGCTTGTATGGGGCTATCTAAGGGTGGTGGTGGGGGTTTTCTAAGGGGGTAAGGACTGTCCAAGGGGGTAGGGTTTGTCCAAGGTGTCCTAGGGGTATGGGGTGTCCAGGGGTAGGGGTTGTCCCTATGTGTTTCATTTAAATAAAAAATTCATTTGATTCTAGTTTCAATTACAGGAAAATAAACATAATTTTTCTAAAACAAATCCTCTTGAAAAAATTTAAAACCATGTATTCAATTTTACCAAAGTAACACACCACAATTAGAGATCATAATCATTAATGACATAATGGGGGCAATGGGTAAGCATTATTCAAGTAATCATACTAGATGAGGCACCTAGATTATCATCCACAAATAAACATGTGTCATAGAACATGGTAATACCTATGAGCTCTGGGGAAAATCTAGAACATACTGCAACCTATTCCATCCTTTTGGCGTGTCTGATGCAATCAAACAGGCCTAACGCACGAGGGAAACCATCCCCAAAGCCAAGCGTGTTTATACTAAGGTTCAATTAGCCAGAGCATAATCATAAACTTGTGCAACATGCATTCTCAAATAATCCACAACCAATTATAGGTTACCATGTTATATCTAAAAGGTGGGTGATCCGAGGATTATCAAACAATCAATAGGGTAAATGAAAAAAAATGCATTTTTTAAAGAACGTGGGCACTGCGCACGATTATGTAGCACCCCCTGGAAACCCCCACACCCAAAACAGCACCCCGACCCCCTCTGGACACGCCCCAACCCACTAGACACCCCCACCCCTAGATACACCCTACACCCTTTAATAGCCCACTCACCCCCCTGGACACCACCACCACCCCTGGATAACCCCCCCCCCCACTTCCCCTGGACACCACCCCCCACCGCCTACCCAATTGTCCACCCCCTAGACACCCCCACCCCCCTGGATAGCCCCCTCAACCCCCTCAACAACCCCACCCCCTGGACACCCCTACCCTTTTGGAAATCCCCCTCACCCCCTGGACACCACCCCCACCCCTACCCCATTGGACACCCCCACACCCCTTGGACACCCCCAACCCCGAGACAGCAACATCACCACACTAGACACCACCCCCACCCCATGGACACCCCAACACCCTTGGAAAGAACCCTCACCCTCCCACCCCTTGGACATCCCATGAACACCACCACCCCCTTAGACACCCCCGCTGGACAGCCCCAAACCCCTCTAGAAAGCCCCCCCCCCCACCCCCTAGACGCCACCACCCCATGGACACCCCCACCCCCCATCCCCATGGAAACCACCCCCACCCCCAACCCCCATGGACACCCCCTGGACACCCCCACCTCCCAGGACTTCCCCATCAGCCCCTCGACACCACCCCCATCCCCTGGACACCCTTGTCCCATTGTAAAGCCCCCTCACCCTCTTTTACACCACCCACACCCCCTAGGACACCCCACGGACCCCACCACCCACTTGGAGACCCCCCCACCCACCCACCCCCTCAACAGCCCCCAACCCTCAAGAAAACCCCCACCCCCTGGAGAGCCCCCTAACCCTCTGCAAAGACCCCCCATGGACACCCCACCCCCTAGACACCACTACCCCCCTTGGATAGCCCACTCACGCCCCGGGACACCACCCCCACACCCCTAGACACCCCTACCCCCTTGGACAGCCCCCTCACTGTAACATCCCAAGTAATTAATGAATAATATATATTTTTATCTATGTCTATTAATGATTAAGATAGTGTTTTAGAGGCTTAAAATGAAAATAAATACAATCTTATGCATTGAATACACTAATATTCTTAGAAGATTATTTTACTGCCTTATGATGGAAAAACCTTTTTAAATCTATATTTTGACAATTTTATAAACTATGTTTGTCAAAATAAACTTATTCTTTATTATTGGGACATCAAAATTTACTTTTTGTGAATTTTTGGTAATTTTATGAAAAACTTCAATTTTTGATGAATAGTGAAACCACTAAGTTGTAATCAAGCAAAATGATTTTTTAGTTAAATGAATGTTTACCACTAATGTGTATTGAATTTTTAAAATCCGACATACATGGTTGTTATTAAGAAGTAAAATGTGGTTCAATGAGATTATAATAATTTTTTGGTGAATAGTAACTTATTATGTTTTAATCGTGATTAGTGGTAATTAGTGTAGTTTAAGGTAAAAATAATGCTTTAATAAAATAAGATGAGCTTGAAACATGTCCTACCCTCATTAGTTCTGTCATGGCCGACCACGACAAGCCATGGGTCAACTTGGGGACCCCATGGAGACACTTTGGTTGGAAAATAACATAAATGACTTCTTATTTAATGTAAAAGTAAAAATGACACAAACATAATATGTTTTACGAAAACAATTTTTACATGCGGTTATAAAGATCAGATTTTTGATAATAAATAGACATTGGAAAGATAAAAAGATTTACTATATCATAGTATTTGTTTTATAATTTTTAGACTTTAAAAAATTAAATTATTTATGACATCATGATGATGCAGCGATGACCTCATTATTTAACGATTTAAATAAAATTGAATGATAATGAAAAATCTAAAACCTATACATGGCCAAAACCAATTGGATGAGTGGATTTATAAGCCTTATCACCTTATACTCGAATGATATCAATTTGTGACCTTTTAAAACCGAAACACAATTTCAAATAAAGTAATATTTCTTTACTTTCCAAAAGTGCCCCTCCTCTCCTCTTATAAAAGGCCCCCACCTCTACCTCATTTCACACACTCCTCAAGCCTTTGGATCAGCCAACCCCTACCCATTTACTCTCTCCACATACGTCTCCTAATCCTAGAGGATACCCTTTGGGCATAATCCTTTCAAAGGAAGCCTTTAGGCTCAAATCAAAAGGATTTACACTTTTAAAGGTAATTCATTCTCTCATGTTCATTTGTTTTATTTTGCTTCTCCAACCCCCTAAACTCTTTTTATTTACTTCTTTTGTAACAACAAAAGTATCTTCAATATACTAGGATGTTGTTATAAGATTTATTTGATCTAAACTCTCACACAACTACATCAAATGGTTAAAGAACATACGGTTTCCGTGGATGGCGAAATTCTGCCTCCCGAAACGATGATTTTTCAATACTCATTTAACACCTTCAAAGGTGGCCATTATGATGTCACTATTTTTATATATGATATATAATATGTTTATGTTTTCCTTAAGCTTCTGTTTTTTTTCATTTTGGGCATACCTTTATGGTTTCCATTATGGGTAAACACAATATCTTCATTTTAGGAAGTGCGGACTACCGCCCCCTGAAAGTGATTTGATTCGTTAATACCAAATGTGGGATGTGTAAATGATAAGGTTAATGATATTATATATATTATTATACTGGAATTATAATATACTCTTATATCTTTATTATTCCATTCCAGAAAATACGAAATAGAAATGGAAGTAGCGTTCATGCGTACGTACGGCTTACCGTCTCCATGAACGGTGCATTTCATTTCTTACCTCTAAATGGGATGTAATATTATAAATACATGTATATGATGAATATATATGATATATATGTTATCAAAATCATTAATATCATTCTGGATATAACGATCCTTTGACCAAATTAACAACATGTATGTGTAAGAAGTCTATTTTTGACTTAAGAACCAAATACCGACAAAATGAACACTATTAACTTAAATGATTACATGATGTTCATAACATGGTATAAAAGGAATAATGAACTTGAAAAAGGTTCATAAGAAAATAGAGATTAACTCAAGTTTATTATTCAGGAGATTAAAGAACGGTCGTGTCAAGTCGGATATGAGGTATGGGACTTCGTCTCAATCTCCTTTCTTTAAGGCATATTTTGTTTTATACACAACCTTCTTTTATACGGTGTATAAACCCCTTTGACTTTTACGTTTATTCAAAAGGAATCTTTTTTATATGAAGCGTTTACTAAATGACAAAAGGGAATGTTTTTGTCGTACGTATGCGGAGACAACGACTTCTCCGCCGTCGTGACCTTTATTTGAGTTTCGGCTTCCTCTATAAGCCATAACTTCTTTTTAAAAGAAAAATAAATACCATGTTTTACTTTTCTTTTATTTTGGTATTGAAAATGGTTTTCACAATGTTTTTTGTGTTGTATTGATATCTTGTGATTGAAATGTGGAAATGTTATGTTTCCTTTATGCATGTTTTATGTGATACGATTATGGTATGGTTCTTGGGCATTATTATGAAGACGGGTGGTTCTGTGATAAACTAAGGGCGGGTGAGCCCATTATATCTCTCCAATGCATTGGGTAATGCGAAGGAGTGAAACATTAAGGTTTCTCTGAAGATATTTTAGGGAATATACTGTGATGGGTATTCCAAACGTAACCAATAGGGTTACTCCCTACGTAAGAATGTTATGAATGCCACAAGTTACCTTTATGTCTTATGATTTCTGCGATTTATTCATGATTTTATGAGGTATGTTAAAGTGCCTATATTTTATGGGTGAAGTATGATTTCATTCTTATATATATATGAACTCATGTTTCCTTTCCATGTTTTTATAACCCATACTGAGCTTTTTATGCTCATCCCAAGTTTTTTTGAAATGTTTTTCACAGGTCAAGGGAAAGGTACATGATATGATGATAGTGTCAAGGAAGTGTCAAGAAAGAATCCATGTTTTATTTTAAATATGTTTCCATTGATGGGAATTAATAATACTATCTTTATGTAACCACTTTGTTTATATGTGGAATGTAATGAAAGTTTTATGATCTAATTCTCTAAAACTCTAAACCCGAAAAGATCCTCAAGGTGTAATCTTGTAATAACTCAAGATTGAGTAAGGTTTAAGGCTGGGGCCTTATAGTTGGTATCAGAGGACGGTTTAGATAACTTTAGGAGTTAGAATTATATTAAATGATTTTACAAAAATATTTTTTTTAAATGATATAGAATTTGAAGATTACCATGTTGCTTCATCTAAGACATGTTTGTTCAGAATGGTTTTCCACAGAGGAAACAGGGAAGTAGTGCAAGGAAGGCACACAGAAGGAAATAACCTTCCAAATCAGCATCCTGAGATGGTCAGAATTGGAACTGAACAGTTTGTTGAAGTAATGGAGCAGTTGACTCAGGCTATAAATGGTGGTGGTATCCATGCACGAGATCAGCCAGATCAACTGAAGAGGAACATGTCAGTGGTGGAACATTTCGTGAGGCAACATCCACCATCATTCAGAGGATCATCTGACCCTGTGCTAGCTGAAGGGTGTATTAAAGAACTGGAGAAGATTTTTGATGTCATGGGGTGTTCAGACAATCAAAAGGTTAGTCTTTCTATTTACCGTTTGGAGGGTGAAGCAGATCAGTGGTGGTCTTTGGTTAAAAATATCAGGGACGCCGATGAGATTGATGCTCTAGACTGGGATGAATTCAAAGGTATGTTTCTTGAGAAGTATTTTCCTAAGACTGTTTGACTTAGGATGGAAAAGCAATTCATGGAATTGAGGCAAGAGGAAGACTCAGTGGCTACCTATGAAGAAAGGTTCACTCGATTAGAAAGGTATGCTCCAAATTTTATCCGAGACCTTGATAGTAAAATCAATCGTTTTTACTCAGGATTAAAGCCAAAATATCGAAGGGCATTATCTTCTCGTGAGTTTTAAAGTTATGAAAATCTTGTTCGATGTGCTGAGAAGGTGGAAATGGAGTTTGTCGATGACTAAGTGTTCTATAACAACCAGCAGAAGAAGAGACCGAGGTTGCAGGAGAAAGGTAAGAATTCTTCAAAAAAGTCTGATGGTAAGAGAACTAAGTATCCAGTTTGTGATAAATGTGGCAAAAGGCATGCTGGGGAATGTCTTCTGAATTCTGTAAAGTGCTACCGATGTGGTAAGATGGGACATAAGGCTCGTGATTGCACTGAAAAGGATCAAGGTGAAGGTAAGAACAAATTTGATTTACAGTTAGTGAAATGTTATAAGTGAAATGAGATGGGTCACTATGCAAACGAGTGTCCGACAAAGAACTTTAGTGATGGGAAGCAGTTAGACTACAAGCAGAAAGGGGTGGTGAAATCCTTTTCAACTACTTCAGCAGATGTCGGGCCATCAAATGAAGTTGTATCAGGTACTTTGTTTGTTTTTTTTAGATTATACCAGTGTGTTGTTTGATTCGGGGTCTACACATTCTTTCATCTCTGAAACCTTTTCTAGTAAAATGGGAATACCATCTCAAGAAATGACTCCGGAACATTTGGTAAAAACACCTGGGGGAAATGTTGAGGCAAAATGAATTTATAAGAATCTTCTTATCCTTATCTGTGGAAAGAACCTACTTGCAAACCTTATTATTCTACCTCTATTAGAGTTTGATGTTATCCTGGGTATGGATTGGCTCTCTATTTACCATTCTAAGATTGACTGTAGAGCTAAAGAAGTTTCTTTTCAGATAGACTTTCAGTTTGTTTACAGGAATGAACCCTTACTTTTGATAACAAATCAAGAGGCCGAGAATCTTGTAAAAGATGGAAATGAATGTTACATTGCACATGTCGTTGAAAATAAAGGAACTGTTCAGATTAATGACGTGCCAGTAGTAAATGAGTATCCTGATGTTTTTACTGATGAGTTGCCTGGAATAATACCAGATCGGGAAGTTGAGGTTACTGTTGACTTAGTTCCTGATGCTAAGCCAATTTCAAAACCCCCTTATTGAATGGCACAAATTGAATTTTTAGAGTTGAAGGAGAAATTTCATGATTTATTAGAGAAAGGTTTCATTAGACCTAGCACATCACCATGGGGTGCTCCTATTTTATTTGTTAAAAAGAAAGATGGTTCTATGAGACTTTGAATTGATTATAGAGCCTTGAATAACATCACTGTTAAGAACAAATATCCTTTTCCTCATATCGATGATTTGTTTGATCAGCTCCAGGGAGCTCAGTTTTTTTCAAAGATTGACCTGAGATCGGGGTACCATCAGCTGAAGGTAAAGGAGGCAGATATTCCGAAGACCTCTTTCCATACGAGATATGGCCATTATGAATTTGTAGTAATGTCTTTTGGGATAAACAATACACCTTCTGTATTCATGGACTTAATGAATAGAATTTTCCATGAGTTCTTGGACAAGTTTGTGGTGGTTTTCATTGATGATATTTTGGTGTTTTCTAAAAGTAAATAGGAGCATGAAAGACATTTAAGGGTTATCTTACAAACCTTAAAAGAAGAGAAACTTTATGGGAAATTCAGCAAGTGTGAGTTTTGGTTGCAACAAATTTCTTTCCTTGGTCACATTGTTTCTAAAGATAGAATAACTGTTGATCCTGCAAAAACAAAAGTTGTGGAAGAATGGCCAAGACCCACAAATGTTACCGAGATTCGTAGCTTCCTTGGTTTGGAGGGCTATTACCGAAGGTTTGTTTGAAATTTTTCACGGTTATCTAGTCCAATGACTAAGCTAACTTGGAAGTGTGTTAAGTTTATCTGGACAAAATAATGTGATGATTGTTTTCAGGAATTGAAAAGAAGATTGGTGAATGCTCCAGTTTTGGCACTACCTTCCAGGAATGGTGAGTTTGTTATATACAGTGATGCTTCATTCAAAGGACATGGTTGCATCCTAATGCAGAATGATCAGGTGATTGCTTATGCTTCACAACAGTTGAAAACTCATGAGGTAAATTACCCTACACATAATTTGGAATTTGCTCCTGTTGTTTCTACTTTAAAAATTTGGAGGCATCATTTGTATGGAGTAAAGTGTGAAATAGATACCGATCACAAAAGTTTAAAGTATATATTCACTCAGAATGAATTGAACATGAGACAAAGGAGATGGCTAGAATTAATCAATGATTATGATTGTACAATTCATTACCATCTGGGAAAAGCAAATAAAGTGGCTGATGCTTTGAGTCGAAAAATTAATGCTTCATTAACAATGTTGCATTTGGAACGTGATCCTTTGGGTAAGGATTTGATGAACATTGGAATAGAAGTTGTTGGTGCAGAATGTCCTTCTGTTTTGTTTCAGGTATCAGTGAGATCATCTCTATCAGATAGAATCAAGCAAGCACAGAAGCAAGACAGTGAGTTGCAGAAAAAGGTAGAGCTGGTTCAGAAAGGTAAGTTGCCTGAATTCAACATTGATAATGATTGTGTTTTGAGATTTAGGAAGAGATTGTGTGTGCCTTGTGATTCACAGTTGAAGAGAGAGTTGTTATGTGAAGCTCATAGTTCTCCGTTTTCAGTTCATCCGGGCAGTACTAAGATGTATAGTGATCTGCGGGAGTATTACTGGTGGGATGGAATGAAAAGGGATATTGCTGATTTTACTGTGAAGTGTTTGACATGTCAACGGGTTAAAGTAGAATGGTAGTTACCGAAAGGGATGCTTCAGCCTTTACCAGTGCCAGAGTGGAAATGGGAGAATACATCCATGGACTTTGTTGTTGGATTACCGAAGACATCTCGAGGTAATAATGCAGTCTGGGTTATTGTTGATCGCTTGACCAAATCTGCTCATTTCCTTGCTATACGAGATACTTTCTCTCTTGATCAACTTTCTTGTTTGTATCTTAAAGAGATAGTCATGTTACAAGGAGTTCCTCTATCCATTGTATCTGATCGTGATCCCAGGTTCACTTCTAACTTTTGTAAAGGCCTTCAGAAGTCGTTGGGTACTGAATTAAATTTTAGTACAGCTTTTCATCCTCAATCAGATGGGAAGTCAGAACAAACAATTCAGACATTGAAGGATATTCTATGAGCTTGTTCAATGGATTATCAGGGAAGTTGGGACCAACATCTTTATTTGGTTGAATTTTCATATAATAACAGTTTTCATTCCATTATACAGATGGAACCATTTCAGGCATTATATGGGAAGCGGTGTCGAACTGCAGCTTTCTGGGATGAAGTGGGTGAAAGGAAGTTGATGGGACCAGAATTGGTAAAAGAGATGGTAGAAAAAGTTTAGCTGATTTAGAAACACATGAGAACAGCTCAGAGCAGGCAGAAGAGTTATGCGGATAACCGGAGGAAGGATCTATCTTTCGAGGTAGGTGATCATGTTTTTCTCAAGGTTTCTCCTTGGAAAAGTGTGATGAGATTTGGTAAGAAAGGAAATTTGAGTCCAAGGTTCATTGGACCATACGAAATTCTGGAGAGAGTTGGATCAGTTTCATACTGAGTGGCTTTACCTCCGAGTTTATCTCAGGTACACAATGTTTTTCACGTTTCTATGTTGAGAAAGTATATGCCAGATCCATCTCATGTTTTGAGCCCAGAGGTAGTTCAGATGGAAGAGAACCTATCTTATGAGGAACAACCGGTCCAGATTCTTGACCACAGTGAGAAGGTGTTACGGAATAAGGTGATTCACTAGGTAAAGGTTTTGTGGAAAAACCACATGATTGAAGAGGCAACATGGGAATCTGAAAATGCAATGAGGGATAAGTACCCCCATTTATTCGATAAGTAAATAAATTGCGAGGATGAAATTTTCTAAAGGGGGGAAGGATGTAACATCCCAAGTAAGTAATGAATAATTGATATTTTTATCTATGTCTATTAATGATTAAGATAGTGTTTTAGAGGCTTAAAATGAAAATAAATACAATCTTATGCATGGAATACACTAATATTCTTAAAAGATTGTTTTACTGCCTTATGATGGAAAACCCTTTTTAAATCTATATTTTGACAATTTTATAAACTATTTTTGTCAAAATAAACTTATTCGTTATTATTGGGACATCAAAATTTACTTTGTGTCAATTTTTGGTAATTTTCTGAAAAACTTCAATTTTTGATGAATAGTGAAACCACTAAGTTGTAATCAAGCAAACTGATATTTTAGTTAAATGAAAGTTTACCACTAATGTGTATTGAATTTTGAAAATCTGACATACATGGTTGTCATTAAGAAGTAAAATGTGGTTCAATGAGATTATAATAATTTTTTGGTGAATAGTAACTTATTAAGTTTTAATCGTGATTAGTGGTAATTAGTGTAGTTTAAGGTAAAAATAATGCTTTAATAAAATAAGATGAGCTTGACACATGTCCTACACTCATTGTTTGTGTCATGGCCGATGAAGACAAGCCATGGTTCAACTTGGGGACCCCATTGAGACACTTTGGTTGGGAAATGACATAAATAACTTTTTATTTAATGTAAAAGTAAAAATGACACAAACATAATATGTTTTACGAAAACAATTTTTACATGGGGTTATAAGAATCATATTTTTTATTATAAATAGTAATTGGAAAGCTAAAAAGAGTTCCTATATCATAGTATTTTTTTATAATTTTTAGACATTAAATAAATTATATTATTTATGACATCATGATGATGCAGTGATGACCTCATTATTTAACAATTTAAATTAAATGGAATGATAATGAAAAATCTAAAACCTAAAAATGGCCAAAACCAATTGGATGAGTGGATTTCTAAGCCTTATCACCTTATCCTCGAATGATATCAATGTGCGACCTTTTAAAACCGAAACACATTTTCAAATAAAGTAATATTTCTTTAGTGGCCCCCACCTCTACCTCATTTCACACACTCCTCAAGCCTTTGGCTCGGCCAACCCCTACCCATTTACTCTCTCCACATCCCTCTCCTCATCCTAGAGGATTCCCTTTGGGCAGAATCCTTTCAAAGGAAGCCTTTAGGCTCAAATCAAAAGGAGTTACACTTTTAAAGGTAATTCATTCTCTCATGTTCATTTGTTTTATTTTGCTTCTCCAACCCCATAAACTCTTTTTATTTACTTCTTTTGTAAAAACACCAGTATCTTCAATATACTAGGATGTTGTTATAAGATTTATTTGAGCTACACTCTCACACAACTACATCAAATGGTTAAAGAACATACGGTTTCTTTGGATGGAGAAATTCTTTCTCCCGAAACAATGATTGTTCAATACTCATTTAACACCTTCAAAGGTGGCCATTATGATGTCACTATTTTTATATATGATATATAATATGTTTATTTTTTCCTTAAGCATCTGTTTTTTTCATTTTGGGCATACCTTTATGGTTTCCATTATGGGTAAACACGATATCGTCATTTTAGGAAGTGCGGACTACCGCCCCCTGAAAGTGATTTGATTCGTTAATACCATATGTGGGATGTGTAAAGGATAAGGTTAATGATATTATATATATTATTATACTGGAATTATATTATACTCTTATACCATTATGATTCCATTCCAAAAAATACGAAATATAAATGGAAGTAGCATTCATGCGTACGTACGGCTTACCGTCTCCATGAACGGTGCATTTCATTTCTTACCTCTAAATGGGATGTAATATTATAAATACATGTATATGATGAATATATATGATATATATGTTATCAAAATCATTAATAGAATTCTGGATATAACGAACCTTTGACCAAATTAACTACATGTATGTGTAAGAAGTCTATTTTTGACTTAAGAACCAAATACCAACAAAATGAACACTATTAACTTAAATGATTACATGATGTTCACAACATGGTATAAAAGGAATTATGAAATTGAAAAAGGTTCATAAGAAATTGGAGATTAACTCAAGTTTATTATTCAGGAGATTAAAGATCGGTCGGGTCAAGTCGGATACAAGGTATGGGACTTCGTCTCAATCTCCTTTCTTTGAGGCATATTTTGTTTTATACACAACCTTCTTTTATACGGTGTATAAACCCCTTTGACTTTTACGTTTATTCAAAAGGAATATTTTTTATATGAAGCGTTTACTAAACGACAAAAGGGAATGTTTTTGTCGTACGTATGCAGCGACAACGACTTCTCCGCCGTCGTGACCGTTATTTGAGTTTCAGCTTCCTCTACAAGCCATACCTTCTTTTTAAAAGAAAAATAAATACCATGTTTTACTTTTCTTTTATTTTGGTATTGAAAATGTTTTTCACAATGTTTTTTGTGTTGTATTGATATCTTGTGATTGAAATGTGGAAATTTTATGTTTCCTTTATGCATGTTTTATGTGATATGATTATGTTATGGTTCTTGGGCATTATTATGAAGACGGGTGGTTTCGTGATAAACTAAGGGAGGGTGAGCCCGTTATAGCTCTCCAATGCATTGGGTAACGCGAAGGAGTGAAACGTTAAGGTTTCTCCCAAGAGATTTTAGGGAATATACTGTGATGGGTATTCCAAACGTAACCAAGAGGGTTACTCCCTACGTAATAATGTTATGAATGCCTCAAGTTACCTTTATGTATTATGATTTCTGTGATTTATTCATGATTTTATGAGGTATGTTAAAGTGCCTATGTTTTATGGGTGAAGTATGATTTCATTCTTATATATATATGAACTCATGTTTCCTTTCCATGTTTTTATAACCCATATTGAGCTTTTTATGCTCATCCCAAGTTTTTTTGAAATGTTTTTCACAGGTCAAGGGAAAGGTACATGATATGATGATAGTGTCAAGGAAGTGTCAAGAAAGAATCCATCTTTTATTTTAAATATGTTTCCATTGATGGGAATGAAGATTACTATCTTTATGTAACCACTTTATTTATATGTGGAATGTAATGCAAGTTTTATGATCTAATTCTCTAAAACTCTAAACCCGAAAAGATCGTCAAGGTGTAATCTTGTAATAACTCAGGATTAAGTAAGGTTTAAGGCTGGGGCCTTATACTCACCCCCTCGACACCACCCCATCCCCCTTGGACACCTCCACCCCCACGGACATCCCCCCCCACCCCCTGGACACCAACCCAACCCTCTGAACAGCCCCAACCCCACCCCATGGACAGCCCCCCCATCCCTCTCGAAACCCCCCCATGGACACCCCTACCCCCTTGGACAACCCACTCACACCCCCGGGACACCCCTACCCCTTGGAAAACCCACTCACCCCCCTGTACACCCCCCCCACACCCTTGCACACCCATACCCCCTTGGACAACACCCTCACCACCCTGGACACCACCCCCACCCCCTTTGACACCCCCAACCCCCTTGGACAGCACCTGCATCCCCCTGGACACCACCCCAACCACCTTGAAACCCCCTAGACACCCCCACACCACAAGACATCCCGCAACCCCCCCGGACAACCCCACCCACTAGCCCAACCCCCCCCCCCCCACCCCACCCCCTTGGAAACCCCCTGTACGCATACACACATATGATAGAACATAAAAAAGCGTAAACTTTCATGATATCACTTCTATATATTTATTTTACTAGAAAAAAATTTATCATGGTATAAATGAACACTATAAAAATTGTCATGATAGCATGAACAACAAAAAATAACATCTCAAAAAATTAGTTTAGGGAATCACAGAAAATAAAAACTGAAACTAAGCTGTGTGAGGCTTACTTTAGTGTTGAGAGTTGACCTGATAGATTTGATGATAATAAATATGAATAATGATATAGAAAATATGAGGCTAGAGGGAATGACTTCAAAGAATCATTTCTAGGTTTTCCACATGAGAGAGACAAGTCGCTAGTCGCCCGATCGAGGAAAAAAGAATGACTAAATATGGGGTACAATAAATCATTTAAAACAATTATCATGTATGTTGTTTAATAATCAACATGGTAACCTGTTTTTTTAATGATTATAACACCGGTTATTTAATATCCGACCTAGAAAAAAATTATCACATTGGTTATAAAATAACCGATGTGATATATGTCACATTATCATGTTAGTTCTTTTGATAATCGACATGATAAATAGTTGAGATTACATTTATCACGTAGGTTATTTTATAACCGATGTGATAAAGCGCCGAGATTTGATATATCACATTGGTTATAAAATAACTGATGTAATAAATCTAATCTCTATTTTCATTAGGACAATTATAAAATAACCGACGTAAAAATTTGACTCCCATCGATTTATCAATATGGTTATAAAATAACGGACGTGATAAATCGATTTTTGTAGCATTGAAAGTCGGTTATGTGGGTTGGAGTGGACACTGAAGAGGGGGGTGTGAATTGAGTTCTATTTAAAAATTTCTGTTAAAATATTTCAATTAAAATCCCATGAATTGATTAATAAGATAATATTTAGTGAATTTGTATAACTATAAAGGTTCATTTAGATTCTCAAAAGATTTATTAGTTCTCAATTAATCTAATATAAATATTAATTAACTTTTGAAGCTTACATAATGCTTTATAGTACATATAAACACTTGCTAGATTAATTATCAAAGTAACTTTAAAACTATTTTATATTTCAATGTAATTAGCTACGGAATATTCAATATAGTATACAATCAAAATAAATAAAACAAATCAGTTTTAAAAAAAGTGTTTTAGTCTCATGCGATGATTTAGTCCTCTCAAACACTTTATATAAAAGTTTATCCACACCCTAGATCGGGGTAAACAACAGTAGTAAGACTGTCCAGGTCCTAAGACCTCTACCACAGTTTTACGTGGGAACAAAGACAATAGAACACATGCTATCTTGGTCACACATAACCTCTACCACTATCCACAGTGGGATATAAGAGAGTTATAGAAGGTTTGTGTAAGGATTTATAAATCCTCTAGTTTATCACATGATAAAGTGTGTATATAAAATATACAGATTATGCACACTGCTCGAAAAGTAAATAAAAGAATCACTGAGAGAGTATATAGGATTTCAGAATGCTCTAGTGATTTGCAGGGTAGTTTCGGAATCCTTTGATTAATTGGAAAAGCTTCTGAGTCCTTCTCTAGTTTTTGTTTGAAAAACAGAGTTTCATTTGCTTCCTTGGTTTTCAGGTTCAGCTTGAGTGAATGAAGAGCTCGTTGTAGTTCTCCTTGACTAAGGTCCAGCATGTGTTCTCTTCTTGAATGAATTGTTTCATGTATGTCCAGTGTTCTTCCAGTATGGATGTATCGATTCTTTACTGTGTGTATACACCACGTTTCATTACTCTTTAGACATTATTTCCAGTGCTTTTTAGCCCTTCTTTTCATTCTAATTTAGATGACATTTGTCATTCCTTTTATAGATTTCAGCATCAGCAATGGGAATGATTACCTTTTTACAAGTACAAGGTACGGTTCCATTACATGACAATAACTATCATTAAATAACATTAATTGCATTAAAATCATCAAATATGACCGTTTCTTAATAAATAAATAATGTTGACAAAAGTAGAGTTTTGGAATCAGTGACTGAAGTCGTTCATCAGTAGCATTTGTCGGTACATATGTAACGGTGGACTTTGTATAGAAGTGAGCTCTTATCGGTAGATCTTTGTCCTTGTACCGGTATCTCCTTGTATCGGTAGTTGTTACTCTGTGTATCAGTATCTCTATGTACTGGTGACTCCTTGTATCGGTAGCTCTTGGTCTATTGGTAGCTCGCTTGTATTGGTGGCTCGTTTTGTATCGGTGACTGTTTGTATCGGTAAACTACGTATTAGTACCTGTCTATATCGGTAGCTTGTGCATATCAGTAGCTTCATTCTTTACCATTGATTCAGTATTCCAGTAGACTTATGCATACCAAAAGATGTGTTATATCGGTAGCTCAGCTTCTATTGGTAGCTGTCTGTATCGGTGGACTTGATCTGTCAGTGGCATGCTTACTGGTGGACTTATACAAACCGGTAGCTCTGCGTATCAGTGAACTTTGCTTATCGGTGACCATGTCTATCGGTAGACTACATTCTGGTAGATCTATATCAGTAGCTTATAATCACATCAGTGACTTAACATTTATCTGTTTTATGCAAAACATATCTGATTGAGTTAAAATTATTTCAAAATTCTATATGAACATAGATAAACATTGATTAACATATTTAAAAGATTACTTTAAAATTATTATAAATTTAATGTCATAGATTTATAGAATTAATATATAGATAAACATTATTTGGGATTATCAAATTATGTTAAATCATAATTGGGATTATCAAAATAGGTCAGGTCAACAATCTCCCCTTTTTGATAATCACAACTTATGATATTATAAACCCAAAATAATTAGTAATGTATCAGAAGATATTAAATTATATAGAATTGTATTAGAGAAAATAATGTAGTATAAAACATATATACAAAGATAATATATAAAAAAATGTACCAGGGGAGAATGAAGTAAGCTCATAAAATATAGTATTACTCCCCTTTGTCATAAAAGATATTATTTCTCCCCCATATATGTTTTCCTTATATAGTTCCCCCCCCCTTTGTGATTAAAAACAAGTGGGACAAGAAGGAAAAATTGGAGAAAAGAAGTAATAGAGGGTAAAAGATCATATATATTTTTTTGGAGAAAACAGATAAAAATAAATACTAAAATAAAACAAAAAATAAATACAGGTAATTCCTATCAAAAATCCAAATCACAGATTAATCCACATCCTTAGAATGAGATTTTCCTTTGGGATCAGAATAGGATTCAGGTGTGGTGGATGCAGGTGGAGGCTTAGGAATACCAGAGATGATCAGAGGTGGATGAGCTACTGAAACTGTTCCTAGTCTGTACCGTGTAGCTCTCTGAGTGATCATAGGAGTAAGGCTTCGGATGGCTTGGACTGGAGTCATCTGAATAAGAGAATTAGTAGAGGTAGAGGTAGGTAAATCTAGAGGTATAATCACAGACTGAGAATATACATGAATGAATGGAAATAAAATATTTCTAAAGTACATTATAATTCCTCCTCCTCCCTTCATAGAAGAAATGAAATCGTCCTTGTTCTCCATGAATGTTTCTAGTGCAGGTGTCAATTCTATGATCTTGTTAACTTGTTCTCTGAAGGATTTATTGACTACTGGGAGCTTCATGTTTTCTAACATAAGCTTGAAATGGTTGTTTAGCTGATGATTGGTATAAAACCTTTGAAAATAATAATCTACCTTGTCTTTCACTTCTTTCGGAGAAGAAAAAGATTCTCTTATACAGTCTTGAACAATCTTCATGATATCTCTAGTCGTATCTCTATTAGAAGTAACTAATTTGATCAGATCAGATGATTCCACAGAGCCACTGGTTGATGCTGAACAAAGCTCCTCCTTCCTCAATGCTCTAATCTGATCCAAATCCAGTGAATGTTTGGAAGTAAGAGAACCAAGATAGAAAGACACTTTTCCCTTGAAACTCTTAGTTAGCCCATTTATAATATTTTTCATTGCAGAATCTTGGGTGCTAACATGCTTTGTTATGGAGTGCTTAAAATCTTCAAAACCTGAGACCATCTGGCTCACAACACTCTTCACTTAAGCCAAATCCTTGTCTGCTTGAGATTTAGAACTCATATAGGATTCTAGAGTGATAACTGAATTCTTTAGAACTTCAATATCATTTTCCAAGATAAACATCTGATTCTGGAAAGCTGTGACATCATCTACTATCTTTTCCATAAAGGCTGACTCATTAAAACCAAGAGAGAGTTACAAGGACTTTTTCAAATTGATCATATCTTCAACAAATCAACTCTTTAACTCAGTAATAGAAACACTCACAATATCTTCCATCTCACCCTTTAATGATTCTAAGTCATCCCTGGTGATCATATCAGCAGGTGAAACCACAACAGGAGGACTTTCAGACAATATAATGGCCACAAAGTCATTCATAACCGATTGAATAGATGACACTAGTGAAGCTTCCATTTTCCTTATTTCTTACACAAAACTGATTTTGAGATCAGACATGACCTTATCCAGATCATGTGTTCTGACTACATATTCCGGTAAAATCTCAGACTGAATATCATAACTGATTTTTGGTCTTTGAAGGGATGTATCATTATCAGAGTTCAGATAATATAATCCAAAAACTACAAACATTGGGTCCTCTGCCCAGTCTTCAAACACAACAGCCACTGAAACATTTCCAAAATTGGTTGGATTCTCCCCCTCAACTGGTGCATTATCTTGTGTAGCAGCAGTACCCTTAGCTGCATAGTCTTCCTCATCATAATCCTTCACAACAATTTACAATTCTTAAAAAGCAGAAGGTTCTTCTAGAATAGGTATAGGTCCTTCTCTTTCATCCAAAACAATATCAAAAGGTAAAACTGAGCTTCCAGTCAATGGACTTGGGCTTGAGCAAATAGAAGTTCCAGATTCATATTCTTCTACTTCTTCAGTCTCTAGGGCAGGTTTTTCCTTCACATCAATAGGTGCTTCTTCTTTATGACCTTCTTCTTTATCTTCTAGAGCATCCTCTTCCTGATCTGATTTTTGCTTAACTTCCTTTTCTTATGACACACATTTAGGAGCTGTGCTAAGAGGATGGTATGGATCTCGTCCATCGGATGTAGATGAATTCTCTTCTTCTAAATCATCACTATATTGCGGATCTTCTTCATCATGTCCCAGAACTGGATCCCTCACATCCTTTGGCCTTTAAGCATGATCCAAATGATTGAACTTATCATACACCTTTTTGTCATCTGTAACCCATTATCTCTTCCATGGTTTCCAATTGATCTTCATGTATTTTCATATTGTTCTTGGGATACAGATGTCTTTCTTACCACTACTGTCTCATCATGAGACTCAACTACTCCTTTCACCTTGATCATAACCATGATCAACTTGGAAAAGAATAAGGCATTTGTTTTTGATTTTGGTCTAATCATATCTTAAATCTGAACCACTAGAAGCCTACACAGATTTACTTTCACACCATGCCTCAAGAGATGTAGTAGATAGATATCATTGATATCTTAAATTTTCAAAGTCCCCCCTCCTTAGAATTAAAAAATGCTGAACAAACTTGAATAGCAATCTGTTCTCTCAATCCATTTCAGTAGGCACCACCTTTCTTTTCTTTCCACTACCGATGAGTTCCTCTAAAGTAGTATCATAATAAAATATGTCACTTGAAGGTGGTACTGATTTCAAAAAATATCTACAAATGTGGAACCCTCAGGCATTCATCCCACTTAATAGAAGAAAAATATATCTCCTTTCCATTCATGACAGATACCATACTATTCTCAACTTCTAATTTCTCAAAACTCGCAAACTCATATAACTGTTTTACCATCTTTAGATAGTAGGGTCCACTGTTGTTCGAAAAACATTCTACCCACTTCTGATCATCCAGCAACTCTAGAATTAGCAATTTAATAGGCAATAGCCATTCCACGCATAGATCTTTTTTAATCACAATAACTCTATTTTGTAAATGCGGGTTCATTGGTCACCTCCCTGACCTTGTTCTACTAATGATGATACTTACTTCTTGGTATGTCTTCTGCTTCATCGCATTCGGCTCAACAATGTCATCTCTAACAATAGGTATTTTGGTTTTTTCCATTTCTTTTTCGAGGAACATTGGGTTTTCATGAGATTCGAGAGCTAAGGATTGAGGGAAAGGGGCTTGTTATAGATATTCAAGTAATTAAGACTTAGTTTTATCATTTAGGAATAATAAAATAAATAATTAAAATATAATAAGTACAAAATATACAGATTCTGGCGGCAGAAAATAGTTTAAAATAGCACATACTTGTCAGTAGGGTATACCGATGAGAATTCCTAATGATGAGATCCTCTAATCAGTTAGGTATATCAGTGAGGTCCATACCGATGAGGTATATTGGTGAGGTTTCATACCAGTGAGGTATATCGGTGATCTATCATTCCTAACTCAGGTCTAATGTAACTTAACCTATCCGAAAATAAAGGTTTGGTGAAAATATCAGCTAATTGATGTTCAGTACCTATAAAATCAAGAGTGATATCACCTTTTTGGTAATACTCTATCATGAAATGGTGCCTTACATCAATGTGTTTGGTCCTAGAGTGATATATAGGGTTATTAGAAAAGTTAATTGCACTAGTGTTATCACAGTTTATTGAAACATTCTTACAGTCATATCCATAGTCCAAAAGAGTGTGTTTCATCCACAGAATTTGTGCACAGTAACTACCAGCAGCTATATACTCTGCTTCAGCAGTAGACAAAGCTACAAAATTTTGTTTCTTACTACACCAAGATACTAAGGATTTTCCCAATAAATGGCACGTTCTAGATGTTCTTTTTCTATCCAACTTAAAATCAACAAAGTCAGCATCTGAATTACTCATTAATTTAAAATATTGTCCTTTCAGATAAAACAAACCTAAATTTTCAGTATGTTTAAGATACTTAAAAATTCTTTTAACAGCAAGGAAATGCTATTCTTTAGGATTATCATGAAATCTTGCACACATGCACATACTAATCATAATATCTGGTCAACTAGTAGTAAGGTAAATTAAGATTCCAATCATACGTTTGTAATTTTTTTGATCCACTAGTTTCCCAGTTTCATCAATGTCCAATTTATAGACAGTACTCATAGGTGTATCACTTTACTTAATACTATCCAAACCAAAACGTTTTAAAATATCATTTGTATATTTACTTTGATTCAAAATAATACCATTTTCATTTTGAAAAACATGAAATCCAAGAAAATATTTGAGGTCTCCCATTAAACTCATTTCAAATTCATTTTTCATACTCTTTGAAAAATCTGTACATAAAGAATGTTTAGAAGATCCAAAAATAATATCATTAACATAGATTTGTACTATCAAAACATCATTAGAAATTATTTTAATAAAAATAGTTGGATTAGAAATCCCTTTAGTAAAACCATTTGAAATAATAAAATTGCTATGTCTATCATACAAAGATTTTGGAGCTTGTTTTAAACCATATAAAGCTTTAGAAAGTTTAAAAACGTGATTTTGTAAATGGGGATTATTAAATCCAGGTGGTTGTTCAACAAAAACGTCTTCAATTATAAAACCATTTAGAAAATAACTTTTAACATCCATTTGATATAACTTGAAATTTAAATGAGCAACATAGGCAGGTAGAATCCTAATAGCTTCTAATCTAGATACAAGGGGAAAAGTTTTATTCATAGTCTATACCTTACTCTTGACTATAGCCTTGTGAAACTAGCGTAGCTTGATTTCTAACTATATTTCTAGACTCATCAACTTTGTTTCTAAAAGCCCATTTAGTGCATATGGTCAAAGTTTCCTTAGGTATGTCAACTAATTCCCAATCATTTTTTATTTCAAATTGATTTAGTTATTATTTCATAGACATTACCCAAAATTCATCATTGATTGCCTCATTGATATTTTTAGGTTCTAGCTGTGAAAGAAAGGCTTGATGTTCAACCTGGTTTCTTAGAGAAGCTCTAGTTTGTGTTCCTCTATCAAGATTACCAACAACATCATCTAAAGGATGATTATTTAGAATCCTATTTGATCTAGTAAAGGTAGGACTAGAAATTTCAGGGTCATCTATAGGTTCTGGTTCAATAGAAGCAGGTTATGGAACGTTTCCAAAACTTGATGTCATTACAACAGGGTCACTATTTTTGTTACTAGGGTCTAGAATAGATAGATCTTCTTCAAGACTGTAAAGTGATGAAATAGGTTCATGTGGATCAGTTTCATCAAACTTGATATGAACAGATTCTTCCACACATTTAGTTATTTTATTAAAGACTCTATAAGCTTTGCTAGTAAAAGAATATCCTAAAAATATTCCTTCATCACTCTTGGATGAAAATTTGTCAATATTATCCTTTTTATTGAGAATAAAGAATTTGCAACCAAAAACTCTGAAGTAACTAACATTTGGCTTTCTATTAGTCCACAATTCATAAGGGGTCTTCTTGAGAACAGGTATAATTAAAACTATATTTACAATATAGTATGTTTTATTTACAGAATCATCCCAAAAGTAAATTGGCAGATCATATTCATTAAGCATAGTTCTTTCAATCTCTTGAAGGGTTCTATTTCTTCTTTCAACTACACCATTCTTCTGAGGAGTTCTAGGGGAAGAAAAGTTGTGACTATAGCCATTATGTGAGCAGTATGATTCAAACTCATGATTTTCAAACTCAAGACTATGGTCACTTCTTAGGGTCTTAATATTAAGTCCACTAAGGTTTTCTACAAACATGGAGTATTTTAAAAAATAGGAACAAGATTTACTTTTGTGATCTAGAATGTATACCCAAGTATTCCTTGAAAATTCATCTACTAAGACATAGACATAGTACTTCCCATTTAAACTAGAAACTCTAGAAGGTCCAAAAAAATCCATGTGAACCAACATGGGAGGTTCAGAAGTTGAATCTTCTTTCTTTGATTTGAATGAAACATTATGTTGCTTTTCCTTTTGACAAGGATTACAAACATTTCCAGGTGGGAAATCATGTTTAGGTAAGTCTCAAACTAAGTTCTTCCTAGTCATTTTTTTATGTGAATAAAAATTTCAGTGTCCAAATATTCTGTGCCATGACCAAGACTCTTTATGATAAACATTTAGGCAAGTAACATTTTCCTTGGCTAAAGAATTTAAATCTACTGCATATACATTTTCATTTCAAAATGCAGATAATACTAAAACTTTTTGTAATTGAAAACATTACAAGAATAACTTTCAAATTTAACATTGAAACCATCATCACACAACTGAGAAATACATAACAAATTATATTTAAGTCCATTATAAAATAAAACATTGTAAATTAAAACTGAATTAGTATTACCAGTCTGGCCTAGGCCAATGATTTTTCCTTTAGAGTTATCACCAATGGTGAAATGCCCTCCATCAACTTTGATTAAGCGTTTGAAACATGAGTAATCCCCAGTCATATGACTTTAGCATCCACTTTCCAAATACAATATCGTCTTATGGGAACTCTTCAAGAAACTTTCCGACAAAACATGTTTAGATAGAAAATGATATTGGTACCCAGATTCTCTTGGGTCCAGATAGGTTAGAAAGCAATGCTTTAGGTACCCAAATTTGTCTTATGGGTCTCAAATAATTTGCAGAATCAATAGATTTGGAAAGATAAAATTTATTTGATCTATAAATATGTGAGTAACTAGTTAAAGCATATGAATTTCTAGAACTATAACTAGAAGCATTCTTTCCAGATTTAGGAATAAATCAAGTTTTAGTAATCTGTATTTTTTCAGGATGATAGCCAATTCCATTGGTATATTTTGGTGACACTTTCTTACCTAGTAGTTGTGTATGTGTATATTTTCCATTTTTGATTTTTTCTAAGTACTTTCTTAATTGCTCATTAGATAATTTTAGTTCTGTATTTTATTTTAAGTAATTGAGCATTATTGTCTTTCTCTATATCAAGGGAATATTTAACAGAGCTGGTTAGATCATGTTGTTTCTTCATGGCCTTTTACTTGTCCTTAATCTCCTTAGAAGATTCTTATATCATATTACAATATTCAAATAACTCTTCCCTAGACATATTTTCTGATTCAGAATCAGAATAAAATCTAGAATAACATGAATTTAAAGTAGGAGTATCCAGTGTTACCTCAGATGTGTTTGTCATAAAGAACATGTTTTCTTTCTGAGATTTGTCATCCTGTGTAGATTCAGAATCACTTGAACTGTCTTTTGATGTACTCCAGGTTGCTTTCATAGCTTTCTTATACTTATTTTCCTTATAGTCATGTTTCTTCTTGAGATTCAACTTTGTAAATTCTTCTTTCACATGTCCTTTCCTTTTGCACTCATATCAGACAATCTCATCACCTTTATCAGGATTCTTCCAGTCCTTCATCCAATGAACTTTTTTGTCATATTTACCTCTGTAATTTGATTTTCTGAATAATTTCTTCTTCTTTTAAAACTTCTTAAATCTCTTGGATATCTAAACCATCTCAGTATCACTTTCAGAATTTTAACTTTCACTTGTTGAGCTTTCATTAGGTAAGTGAACTTTTTCCTTATATTTTCTTTTTGAGGCAAATTTCTTGAAGGCTACTAACTTCTTCCTTGGTTTATCATCTTCTTCCTTATTCACATTGAGTTCTTCTTCATACATCATATGCTTACCAATTAATTATTTTATATGCAGTAGACCTATATCACATGATTCTCAAATTGAAACTGATGTGACTCTCCATATTTCTGGCAGACATCTCAGTATTCTCATAATTTTCTCCTTTGTAGGAACAACATTTCCAAGTGAGATCATAGTGTTGACAATGTCATTGAACCTAAGATACGCGTTAGAGATAATTCCATTAGGATTCATTTTAAATTTATCATATTTAGCAGTATAAGTGTTTAATCTCATTTCCTTGACATTGGTTGTTCCATCATGGGAAATAGAAAAAGTGTCCCAAATTTCATAAGCATATTTACAAGTAGATATGTGATTCAATTCTTCATCTCCTAAATCACAATACAGGGCATTCATTGATTTATAATTATTATTTCATGAAGTCTTAATAGGTTCATACCAAGTAGTTCTTTCAGTTTCTGGGATTTTATATTGAGTCTCTATAGCAGTCCAGATATGAAATCCCATACTCTCCAAATAAATTTTCATTTTCAGCTTCCACCTGTCATAATTTGTACCATTAAAGAAACTTGGCATGTTGGTAGCAGCACCTTCCAATCTATTTTCCATAATTAGATTTTATAAAATATATTGAAAGAGATAAAATTTAGAACTAAAAAAAATTTAAGATCTTTGAGATACAACTAAAATCACAGTTGAAAAAAATAGTCTTTTGAAAACCTTGATAAACAAAACAATCCTCTGATTCCAAATGTTGGTCGGAGTAGACACTTAAGAGGAAGGGGGGGTGAATTCAGTTCCAATTAAAAATTTCTGTTAAAATATTTCTGTTAAAGTCCCATGAATTGAATAACAAGATAATATGTAGAGGATTTTTATAACTATAAAGGGTCAGTTAGATTCCCAAAATATTAATTAGTTCTCTGTTAATCTAATCTAAAGATTAATTAAATTTTCAAGCTAACCTAATGATTTATAGTACATACAAACACTTGCTAGATTAACTATCGAAGTAACTTTAAAACAATTTTATATTTCAAAGTAATTAGCGGCGGAATATTCAATATAGTTTAGAGTCAAAATAAATAATACAAATCAGTTTTAAAACAAGAGGTTCAATGTCAAGACGAGACTTAGTCCTCTCAAACACTTTATATAATAGTTGATCTACACCCTGGATCTGGGTAAACAACAATACAAAGACATTCCAAGTCCTCAGACCTCTACAACATTTCTACGTGGGAACAAAGACAATATCACACAGGTTATCCAGGTTACACTCGGCCTATACCACTATTCATAGTGGGATACAAGAGAGTTATAGAAGTTTTGTGTGAGGATTTAGAAATCTTTCAGTTTAGCATTGGAGACAGTGTGTATATAAAATATACAGAGTATGCACACTGATTGAAATGTAAATAAAAGAATCACTGAGAGAGTATATATGAGTTTAGAATCCTCTACTGATTTGCAGTGCAGCTCTAGACTCTATTGATTTATCAGAAAAGCTTATTACTCTGTCTATGGTTTTTTTCTGAAAAACAGAGTGTCGTTTTCTTCCTTGATTTTTAGGTTCATCTTGAGTGAATGAAGAGCTCATTATAGTTCTCCTTGACTAAGGCTCGGTTTGTGTTCTCTTCTTGAATGGATTTCTTTGTGTATGCCCAGTGTTCTTCCAGTATGGATGCAACTATTCTTTAATGTGTGTATACACCACGTTGTAGTACTCTTCAACTATTATTTCTTGTACTTTTTATCCCTTTATTTCATTCTACTTTTCACAGTATTTTTCCTTCCTTTTATATCTTTCAGCATCAGAAATGGGAATGATTACCTTTTTATAGGTATGAGGTATGGTTCCCTGACATGCCAACAACTATCATTAAATTACATTAATTTCATTAAAATCATCTAATATGACCATTTCTTAATAAATAAATAATGTGGACAAAAGTAGAGTTTAGGAATCAGTGACTGAAGTCTTTAATCAGAAGCTTCTGTCAGTAGATATGTAACGGTGGACTTTGTATAGTAGTGAGCTTATATCAGTAGCTCTTTTTCCTTGTACGGGTAGCTCCTTGTATCGGTAGTTGTTACTCTGCGTATCAGTAGCTCTATGTACTGGTGACTCCTTGTATCGGTTGCGGTTGGTCTATCGGTAGCTCTCTTGTATCGGTGGCTTGTTTTGTATTGCTGACTGTCTCTATCTGTAAACTTTGTATCGATACCTGTCTGTATCAGTAGCTTGTGCATATAGGTAGCTTCGTTCTATACCAGTGATTAAGTATACCAGTAGAATTATGCATACCGACAGACTTGTTTTATCGGTAGCTCAGATTATATCGGTAGTTGTCTGTATCGGTGGACATGATCTATCAGTGGCATGCTTATCGGTGGACTTATACAAATCGGTAGCTCTGCGTATCGATAACCTTTGCTTATCGGTGACTATGTCTATCAATATACTAAGTACCGGTAGATCTATATCAGTAGCTTATAAGAACATCAGTGACTTAACACTTATCTACTTTATGAAAAACATATCCGATTGAGTTAGAATTATTTCAAATTTCATATAAAAATTGATAAACATTGAATAACATATTTGAAATATTATTCTAATATTATTATCAACATAAATTCATATATTGAAAGAATAAATATATAGATAAACATTATTTGGGATTATCAAAGTATGTCAAAGCATAATTGGGATTATCAAAACAGGTTAGGTCAACAGGTTATATAGAACCGACGAGAAAAATATCGGCATGTTAAATTTTTTTCCCACTGCTATTATTATTCCAAAATAATTATATTATTTCAAAAATAATACTCTTACATAGCCACACTCATCAATTAATTACAATAAATTCATATTTGGGTAGATTTAACCACCCATTTGAAAAAGGACCCAAAAAATCACATATTACTATGTAAGAATAATTACTAATAAAATATGATAAAAATAAGTAATTAAGGATTTTTTTTGGGATAGGTGTTAAAAAATTATTAGTAAACTCATTAATTAAAATATCAATGTACATTTGTTAAAAATAATGTAATCATGCCCATCATTGATTTCATCTTAAAACATCTTATCCAAAACTACCATAGAATGAAATTATAATATTAAAAATAATTACAAATCATATATTCTAGAACCTTGTATTAATTGGTAATGATAAACTCTAGTATAATAATGAATGATAACACCATTAATTTGAAACTAATTTAAAATGATCAAAACTACTCACAACTGATATTGAAAATAAAAAATAACTGACTATTATATATAAAGTGAATAATTAAAATTTATTTTTGTAAAAGTTTATATAGATGAATAAGGATATGAAATAGGTGGTTAAAATAGTCATTTTGGTACTACATGACATTCAATCAGTTTACTGGAAGTAAAAATTAATGTTATGGGTTCTTTGTATGAAATTTAATTTCCTAGAAAATATTTCATATTTTGGAACTTGATATGACTGATATGGTGTGATCTATTCAAAATGCATATTTTATACCATATTTTTTTAATTCACAGATTTTGTAGATCCATATCATTTTCTTTCATTAAATTAATTTTGAATCAATGGATATCATCTTTGTACGGTTTATTTGTCAATATGTTTAGTTACATCATACATGTTTTTTGTGGAATATAGTCATTTAATTTATATAGTCTATTCTCATCCCTAATTTCATCTAGTTATAATTATTAATTTTTTTTATAAAAATTTCAATTTATATTTCATTTTATCCCTCGTATGTTCTCTCGACTCCTACATTACAATTTTCGTAATATTTTTCATCCCAAATTCCATTATTTCCGACTTTTTATTACAAATGACCCTAATTTCATTTAAATCATGTGTTTACTAGGAATTTTTTTTATTTCATTATGAAGTATATTTAATTGGTGATATTATACATTCAATTTCAATAAAACTCCCTTAGAGGGTTTTTGAATAATCTCAAAGACATGATGGTTTCTTCTTTAATATCAATTTCAAATTTTTCATTTCCTTTGAAAGACAATCCATGTAGTGAATTTGAATTCAATATTTTTATAAAAAACCCCATAATTATATTCTCCATTAATTATTTTTTTTGGTTTCACAAGTCTTCTAAATATTTCATTTTCCTTTATGAATCATTATCTTCTCACTGTATACAAATCGACCATATCTCTTCAATCTAGTTGAAAATAATTTTTTATATGATTGGGTCAATCGGTTGATTATATGAATTTTATATGCTGATAAATCATGTTAGCCCTTCCCTTTTTTATTTTTTGGTATTGGGGGTGGTTATAGGAGGCTTAAAGATGTTTAGAGGGAAAATGAGTATTTTTGGGGATCTACTACCAAAAAAGGCATGGTTATAGCATGGAGGGTGTGTTACACCCAAAAAAGGTAGATATAATGTAGTTGATCAAAGATACATCAGGTAGATGAATAGGTTGATAATATGGACACTGAATTTTTAGGAATAGATATTCCATGGTTGTTGGATATAGTATAGGACCTTCTTCAGTCGATGATCTTAGTGGTGTGGATGAGTTAGGATGTGGCATAAGGATTTTAGCGATAATTATAAATTAATGGTGTTTATGCCATAGTTGATAGGTTGTGGTGAAGAATCCATATTGATAGAGGGAAGTTCTAGTTTGTGCAACATAAGTATACCCCATTTCCCCCAAATTACCTTTAATAGGATCTATCCATGAATCCTTGAACCACCGTTGATTGAAGGTGATTTTAGTGTGTTCCCTTAGGCTAAGTCTAATAATTCCCTATGTCAGGAAGTGTTACAGAGTGGTCTGTGAGGAAATATTGTGGTGCCATAAAATATTTCTACCTATAAATACTGAACACACATTTCAACCTCATTATCTCCCACTTATTTCTCTCAACATCCATGTGACCAATAGTGGCTTTTAAACTTATTCTCAGCCCCATTTAAAAAGGATTGATCTCAACTTTTTGAGATCGATACATAATGATCTAAAGAAATCTCTTACTTTATTTTCTAGTGAATTATCTTTCTCTGATATGGTTTCTTGTCGTTCCTCTTTCCATTTTTTTATTCTAACTCAATTATTATAATGAAGTTTTCATTGTTAGTTTCATGTGTTTTCATGGAATTACATCTAAGAGAGACCATATTTTCCACTTTATAAATTCTAAAAGGATCTTTAATTTTTTTCATTCTTGTGGAAATAAAGTTGATTGTTTTTAGTTAGAAGATTTATTTATTCTTATTTATTTTATATTTAACCATGTGGATTCAATGGTTTATATCTTTTTATAAGAATAGAATTTAAAAAATAAATATTGTACCATATTAACAAATGAGTTTTTTAGTAATCACTTGTCATTATTTTATAGCATGATATAGTATGCCACATGATTTTATAGATATATAGTTATATATAATATTCATGTTAGTATAATTTTTCTTATTGGTTTATCATGTTTCTTTCATTGGAAAATGTTAATCAACATAAATATGGTAAATTAAATTTTTGGGATCAAAGAATTAACAAATAGGTATATTTTTAAATCTCATATTTCTAGTAAGTTGATAATAATAAAATAGATGAGAGTTTGTGTGTTTAACTATATGTGTTATTACATGTGTTAATGGAATTGATAAGGAATTTCAATCATGTTAGTTCTTGTTGACGATAACATTTAAAGGCTTGTTTAATGGGAATTTTTATTCAGTAAATCATGATAACAGTTGAAAATTATAAGAAGCTTGTTCAACAACTTATGATATCTTTTTATATTGGATTCTTTAGGAATACTGTTATTGAAACCTGTGAATAATGAATCAGTTAATTGAAGATGGAATAAAAGATGTCATTTTTACTAAATATAAATCATTGGGTCCAATAGTACCCATTTTTTTATAAAGGTTGAATTCATTGTGTTGGGGGTCATGAGTTTCTGGTTATAAGTTAAATAAGAGTTCCTTATTTTAGGGAGTTGTTTCCACAGTGGAAAATGCTGGTTTATTTTCTTCCTTCTGATGTTCTCTGGATGTGAGAATTTTTTTAGATGTGATAATATCCTATGATGGGTGAGCTTGGTATGGATGATGAGATATGCGATGGGAGGACAGAAGTTTTGGCTACTGTTTACTCATGTGATGGCATGATACATGGGGATATTCATGATTGTGTGTTTTATGGAACAATTATGACGGAATGGGTAGAAAATATATTTTCCCATTTATGTTATAAAACTAGGATTTTTTCATATGAATGAATATGCTAAATGGTCGATGGATAGGTTGCTCGGTTTATCTTTATTCCATTCCCACACTTCTTGATGTTGCTGGATATACATGGTTTAATCACTTTTGTGGTATCTATGGATTTTTTTACCGAATTGAATGGATTTATTTAACATAAATGATAATTCTAATTAAATAACTTATACCATTGTGTGAGTGTATCTAGAATGAAAAAATGTTTATCTTGAAAAAATATGTAAATAATTTGGATTATGCTTAGAAGTCATGGAATTTACTTTTTCGGTAAATAAAATGTATTTGGAATAATTTCAGTGGATAATTAGTTATTTAAAAATTAGATAACTAAAGGAAATGATTAGAAAGGAAAAAAATAATTTAATGTATCTAATTATAATTCTTTTTTTATTATAGGGCTTCTAGTTCTAAGTAGTAAAAGTCAAGAGTATGAGAGATGATAGCTACAGTTGAGTCTATGAATAGCTTATTCATATAGTGTGGTTGGGAGGTATATTATATCCTATATATTTTTTTATTTTATAAAATACCTCACCCATGTCATTTTATAGCAACTGAACCCCATTGGATTTTTGGATGTTGTTTTCCCCAAAATCCCAGCTAGCGGATGAATGGGTGACTACAAACTATATCACTTATCTCATATCTTGGTAATAGTATGCATTGGTATACACTATGGTTAGTTTCCCAATATATATGTGTAGAGGGATGTGATGACATGTGGTTATTTCAGGCACATGTATATCCAGATATATTATCAAAATTTATTTTTATAAGTATCATGTGTATAGTTTTTCATGGATTGAGGTGGCTTAATCGGTTTATGGGTTGTGAATGATTGAGGTATAATACCCTATGTATGATACCTTCCATACGAGCTATGGTTGTTCCCATAATTTAATCAAGTGCTATATATTTATATATGTGTGGATGGGGTGATGTGATGATGTGACGTATGATGTTCATATTGTGATACTTATCCCTAGTGCCTATGGACTACCTTATTTTGGAGAGAGATGGTTTAGAACATGAGAGGTTGGGGAAGAGTGTAAAACCTATGGGGAATCTATAGTTAGGTAACAATGTTTATTTATCATTATAATAAATGATCTATTATATATGATACTTGGTGATTTATAGCCATTTTATTTATACTAATTTTGGATACCTGGTTAAGTGATTAGTTAGTTTCACTTGTTTTTCAATAGGATTTATCATGATTTCTTTATCTTGTACACAAGAGGATCAGCGGCGGGTCTTACTGAGGATATTTTTACAATCACCCTAAAAATATATAAATTTTTATGGCCATCATTAGTTGGTTGGAGATCGATATAGATTTTACTAGATATTTTTTTGGAAGAGGTTTTTGATCTTCTAGGTCTCTATCGAGTATAATTTTGGTAATTGTAAACCCTCTTTCTATTGTTTTAGTGTTGTATTAAATTACACATATGCACATGGGATAACCTTATCATTATGATCAGGTGTTTATTGGTTTATCCATATTATCTATCACTTCTATAAGTTATCATATAGGGAAATTCCTCCCATGTTCTTGTTCACAATACCTTCTATTCCATTCTACATCTCAGAGCCTACAAGAGGTAGGAATTCGGTGATCACCATCTCTTTTCTCTCATTTTAAGCATAGGAGGGGAATACAATGATGGGATGGGTTCATGAAAGAGTTGTATTATAGGTTCATGTTGAGTGATGTGGAGGCATTTGGTTCTTATCATATGTTAGTATTTCATGGGTTAATAGTGAAATTGTTTTAACTATGTTTTGTAAGTGATAAAAACATGGGAGACTGACTGAGACACAAGAATTTAGTCCCCCTACGATTTGATGCAAGGAAAAAAAATTAATGAGTTTTCTAAATGAATTGTTATTGGTTTTGGGTTAAAGAACAAGGAAAGTATTATAAATCATTCTTATTTTCCCCTATGATTGAAGTAGATATACCATGGGATAGGTTAAAACTATAAAAAAGATAAAAAACTAATTAATTAATTAATTAATGTTAAATATTTCATATTCTAGGTTTCGAAGCTCTTAATATTTTTTCTTTTGGTTGGATTGGATCCAAGTCAATATACTCTTCCAGTTTGATCATAAGATTTATATAGGATGTTCTAGTAGATTTCCAAAAATCTTAGGTCAATGAAGCTGAAACTTAGAGGAGGAAAATCCCAGAGTTGTAGTGCAAGATTACAAGGAAGTATTAGGGTTCCATTTTAGACTAAGTCACATAATACTTGTTATAATAGGTTGAAACATATTTTAATTTGAATCGTGTTTATAAGGACCACTTGTTTTATTTGGATGTGATGATGTTGTGTGTGGTAGTGATCATTTTTATAGTCGATCATGGGGAGTTGATGGTCTCATGGGGGAAATTTATAGACCAGTTTCGAGCAGATTTTCTCTCTTCGTTCTTGGAGTTATCTAGTCACCCTGATCTTATTAACCTTTTATAGGGGAGTTATATTATGTGGAAGTTCAAGATCCATTTATGTTACCTTCTATGATATGATACCGAACTATTTATAGATGTGGAGACTGGTGTGAGGAATTTTATGGAGACTATGCATCCATAGATCAAATGCTATGTCACATCATTCATTTTTTCAATATACCTGCTAGTTGTGGAAAGAGTAGAAGTTGTTGTGAGGAAGATGGAATGAAATGGATCATAATGTGTGTTCATTCTTCAATATTCCCCGTCATGTAGAGGTATGACCTACGGTTCCCAATATTTTGAACGTTATATTTTTTAATCAACCAGGATTGAGTCACTACCCACATCATCACATTTATCTTTTAGTGGTGGATATCATACCAATTTCGAGGGATCAAACACATGTTTTTTTCTAGGATAAATACATCGACGTATAAGGTTTCCAAAAGAATTTATTGGTTAGAGTGGACTATGTGTTCTAATTCAGATTCCTTTATTGAGGTGGTTTCATCCAAGGAAGAAGTAATTGGGTGTTCATGTTTTGGATCAGTAGAGAAATGATGGTGTGGGTAGATGAAAACCATTATTGATCTTATTACTTAGATCCTATAGCATGGTCATGGAATTGGTTTTCAATGCGATTATATTGGTCATAGATAAGGTCATGGTAACATCCATGCTCCATCATTACCTGCACTGGGAGAGTGATATATCATCCAATGTAACCTTTTCATGTTTCATAGTTAGATTAATTTGTTGTTTTGTTTTGGAGATATGCACTCCTTCATATCACCTACCCTCATCCATGATAGGGAACCTGAGGCGATGAGGCCTCTAATTCTCTTTGTGTTGGATACACTATTTGGAGGATGAGATTACTTATATAATGTATGTAGAAAACACAGTCTAGTGTTGGGGAAGCACCGCTCTGGGTAGATTTTTATTTTTTATAAATACGTCCATATGAGATTATCCTTGACATGAATTTTCTATATTTAGTGTAGGAAATTTTGGATTTTTTTAGGATATGGGTTTATTTTTATTATGTATATGTATTTCTAGAAATGTTCTTCTAATGTCTACCCAGCAGTGTTTCCCTGGGTTATAGATGAGTACACTTATATAATTATAGAGGAGGTGGTAAAATTTCCCACTCAATGATGGATAAAGTTTCAGATTAATCTATAACCATGCATTTATCTAATAATTATTTCATTGTATCGGATTCCACCTTCTGAGGTTTGAGATCTATGATTACATATCATTGATTTGATGTAGTGAAACTTTTTTTGGTGAAGTGTGTTACCGTGGAAGGAACCATTTTTTATTTATATGAATGAAGATTTAGTTTTGAGACATTTTATCAATTATAATATCTTGAATTAGGTGGCAGTGATGAATTATTAACTTATCCGGTATATTTACGAATTATTTGATCTATTTAAAAGAAAAATTTGGAACTTCAGGACCTATATTTATTTAGGATATCAAAATATGAGGGTGAATATTGAGGATATTTGAAAACCAACAATATATTATCTTCCTAGGAATTATGTTTCCATTGGAATTTCATTCTATGTGAAAACATATCTAGCCATGTTCAAGTATTTAATTAACACATTATTCCAGGAGTTTGTAGATAATTTTTTGGTGGTTTTCATCAATGAATTCCTTCTATAATTCATGTATTAGTAATATAATTTAGTGCATGTTCATTATATTTTAGGATTTTTTCATCATCAATAAATATTGTGTATGTTTTTCAAGTTTGTGTATTTGGATCGTGTGGTTTGTTTTTATTGGTCAATCAATTTCCGGGTACAGAGTATTTGTGGATCCTGTGAAGATAAAATCATTCTATTCTTAGGAATCCCCCTAGATAGTATCATATGTGAGGAGTTTAATTAGTCCTATCAGCTATTATAGGATCTTCATAGAAAACATATCATTGGATTTATACCCATTAAATCCTTGAATTATAATGATTATACAATCTTGTAAAAGTAAAAGTGACATAAATATTTTGATTATGTAAAAGAAAAGTATGTGATTACATTAGTTCTTCACCTTCTTGAAGAGGGAGTTCAGTTATAGTTTTTCTATAATTCTTCATTCTTTGGATTATGATCTTTTATAATATAGAATATATAATTTGTTTCTTATAGGTCTTATTTGTTTAATAAACAGGATCATAACTATACCACCCATGTTCTTATGTTAGCTCCATTTGTGTTTTCCATTAATTTGAGGAGACATTAACTCATTAGCGAGTGTTTTTTATTTTTCAACAATCAGAAGAGACGGATTTGTGTCTTTAACTAGTGTAAAATGAAATTGGGGAAATGATTATGGGTGGAATTATTATATATTTAAAACATAAATATTTTATATACATTTGAAAAATATAATTTTACAGTTTATGCACTATGTAGTAATTCATGTAGTGATATCATGTGTGAATTTGGGGATTCCTAGAGAGTAATGTAATAAATATTAGTTATACTTATTGATATAAGAGATCTAATATACATAGGTTTTATTTTATAGATAATGGTGCGGTTATATTTAGTGTAGCATGTGGTGGAGTCCAAATTTGGGGATTCTTAGGTAATGGTCTATAGATATTGAGTTTTTTTTAATTCCCTTGATAGTTAGTCTGAGGATGATCAACATCAATTTTTATTATTGAGACGTATTTTCAATCCATTAGTCATTCAAGAGGTGGTTATCTGTGAGTTCTATAGCTCACCCTTGGATGGACATCCTAACATGAAAATGATTTACCTAAAATTGATAGTTTATGTATTGCAACTTAGGTGAAATCATGCAGTTATAATGTTTTTGTCTAAAAGATTCATCTTCCAAAAGGTCAAGGCTAGGCACCATGTTCCCAATGGTTTTCTCCAACCATTATATGTTCCTAAATATTAGTGGGAAGACTCATAGATATGAATAATTACAATTTTACCTCAATCTCATGGAGGCTATGATTCTATATTGTTGATATTCAACCAATTTACAAAATCAGTCCACTTTAGAGTAACCAAGGAGTCGATCATAGTGGAGGTTTTTTTGAGGCAGTATCTAGATGAGGTGGTGAGTATACATGGAGTATTGAGAAAGATCATTTCTTATCCAGATCCTCATTTTACCTATAGGGTGTAGACATGTCTCTATTATGATTATCACTCTAATTTATTCCTTATCAAAACCTCTCATCTATAGAAGGATGTAGAGACATTTTATACTATTTGAGCTCTTGAACACATGCTACATTATTAAGTCTTGAAATATGCAGGCTCTTGGATGAGGAACCATCCCTTTTCAATGTTTACCTAAAAAGATAGTATTCAATCCACCATAGCTATGGAACCATTTTAATATTTTTGTGTCCTACTTTCCATTCTCCATTGTGTTGGGATAGGGTTCAGAGTGGCAACAATTTCCGAGTTGGAGCTAGTGTAGAATATAATATAGATGTTTTAAGTGATTCACGATAGGTTGACAGTAGCACTAGATCAAAAAAAATAATTTATTTATCATATTAATATACATTTGATATTAAATCTTCGATATCATGTGATCCAAAATGAGACACTACATAATGGGTTTTGAATTTTTGGATATAGGAGAAATATTTCTCCCTATTTTGTATAGCCTTTCAATTTGTTGGATCGCATTAGATCAATGAAAAATCTAAAATAACTTCCCCAAGGTATGATCCAAATGCATGATGTTTTTTCATTTCTGAACAAAACTGTCTCCATTATGAGGACTCTTGCATCAACGATTGGAGAGATATCGATGTCAAAAATGATGTGAACATTATGGAGAGGATTTGTTTCGATCTGTGACCACCAAGATAAGGTTTTTTGTAGGCATGATATTCTCTTGTTTTATGTGTAGTTTTGAAATGTATTCACGGAGGAGATTACCATAGAAAATGTGTCCAAAATATATTATTATTACCTATATCTATTTAAGTTTTAGTTTCTCACTTTTTATAATGATTTTTGTGTTTTTTGGAACTTTTTTGGTTATGAAATGGATTTTCTTCTTCACATATATTTTAAAAATTGTATACTTATAGAGGTATATTTCCCTGGGAGTGTTTAGAGTTTTTTGTTTCTATTTTTTGGGTGAACATGATTCCTCTATGTGAGGTGGTTTAGCTCTTATGTTGTAGATATAATTGAGAGGTATCTTAGGGGATAATCATTCATATCATGCTTCCATTATTTCCCTCTGACTAGGGATTGGATTCATAAGGATGGGAATGAATTGACAGGTATCTGATGTAAGGTTTCAGATTACTGTGGCCCTACCATTTTTTATCTTTCAGTATCAGAGGTTCATGAAGGAGGATTCACGAAATATTAAAGTGAAAATAAAGAGTTATTATGTAGAAAATACCAAAAAATGGCACTATTACTATGTGGAGGGTATGTAGCACCACAAGGCAGGTCATTGGGGAATAGTGGATCTAGGATATGGTATATAGGATCTCTAAAGGATGATAGTGCCACTTCCTTTTCAAGCATGGATACACCATGCTGGTAGGTTATGGCATATGCTCTTCATCAGTGCTTGAGCAGTACACCGTGGAAGATATAGACAATGTCATAAGGGTTTTTAGAGTTACAACCAAATTAAGGGTAGTTGTATCATAGTGTTTCGGTTGTATCATATCCTAAATTCTTGAAGGGGGTTTATAGAATGAAACTAAGGATTCTCTATATCCCCCATATTTCCTTTAATATGACCTTTTCACCCTTAGGTTATTCCATTTAATACCATATATAAATAAATGTTGTGATGTGGTCTATGGGGTTGTGTTGTGGTCCCTTATGTTTTTTACACTTATAAAAACACAACCCCCCATATATCCCCATTCATTCCCATTTACCCCTCTCAACCTCGTGGTGAAAAATGTTGGTTTTTAGGTTATTAGAATCCCCTTACAATGGGGATTATTCTAAGGTTCCAGTTTTCTATTCATGTTGAGACAAGGTAAGACGTAGCACATTTTTCTAATGGTTTCTCTCCATTTATATTGTCTCCTACAATTCATATTCCCATGTTTTGGAATTAGATATCATCTATTCTTATGGTGTGTTCAATTTTGGCTTTTAGTGTGTTCATGGAATGAAATCTTTGAGAGATTTTAGTTTCCTCATAGGAGAGGTGGTTAGGGATCCACGATGTCGGTCCATTTGTGTGCAAAGAAAATTAACAATTTTGAGGTTTTGGTTAATTTTTTATCCTTTAATTTACATTAAATAACATGCTTACCATGGATTATAACTTTTTATGGATGTGGAATTGACCAAATAAATATCGAACTAGATAAACAAAGGAATTGTTTTCTTATTTGATGTCGTTGTTTTATATCATTATTTAGTTAACCTATATATTTTATGTATTGTATCCTATATATCATATGCAGGTTACCATGTTTTTTATATATGATTTATAATATTTCATTAATTGAAAAATTATATTGAATGTATTTCTATTAAATTAAACAATTTTTTTCTGAATAAATTAATGAAAATTCATGTTTTGTTATATGGTGATTCTTTTAATGAGTTGATAATCAAATTAGTGTGAGTATGACTTTATAATTATCATTGTTATTCCATGTGTTAATAGAGTTTATAAAAATGTGAATCATATTAATTCTTATTGATGATAATAATTAATGGCATGTAAAATGAGAATTTTCATTTAATAAAGCATGATAAGGTTAAAAAACTATTGAAAGAATGTATAATTATATATGATAGCTTCTTATAGATAATTTCTTATGTATATCATTGTTGTATCCTATTAATAATGAATTTTTTAATTCATGATGGAATATAATACTATTTTTATAAAGATAAATCATTGATGATATGATTTTATTTTTTTTATACATGTTGAATGCCTTGTGTCGGGGGTCGTGAGTGCCTAATTCCATATGAAGGCATGATTACTTATTTTAGGGCCTAGATTTCCATTTTGACTATGCTTGTTTTTTTTCTTTTGATTTTCTATGGATGTGATCCTTGAAATGAGATGTGATATGAGCATGGGATGGTTGAGCATGGGATGGATTAAGATATATGAGACGGTAGGATTATGGTTGTGGAAGTAGTACATGCACATGATAGATAGATTCTTGGAGATATAAATTATGAAATTAAGGATGGAACTGAAATGATGGAAATAGTTTATGATGGAAATACACATTGATTTGTTAAATATATTATTATTTCTAATGAATAAATCTATTAAATTTTTATTTTCTAGGTTTATAATTTTACCTACATTGCTATCCCCACTCCTTGAGGAAGTTTTATGTTCTTGGTTTCATCTATTTTATGGTATCTTAACGTTTTTTCCTAGAGAACGTAGAATTATGGAATAGAAATTTTTTTTCATAACAAATGACCTAAATCATGTGGATATTTTTCTTGAGTGAAAATAACTTGAACTTGAAAAACTGTGGAATTATTTTTGACTATAAATGGAGGGAATGGAATTCAAATTTTTGTTAATGAAATCTATCTTGAATTATGTTGATGTTTAATTAATAGTTAGCTAATTAATTAACATAATGTAATGATGAAAAATAAATAACTAAATTAACGAATCCCTTAAAAATGATTGTGCGCATATAAGAAATCTATTACTTTGGCATGGTAACTAAGAGTTCAATCGGTGTTTTCTCTAGATGAGTCCAAGTCTAGGTTATATCTATAGTGTGGTTGTGAGCTATATTATATCCCATGTCAATGGTGATTTCAAAAACAACCCCACCAAAGTTGTTTAGGTCGACTGAAACCAAATTGAATATGGGATTTTCTTTTCCCAATAATTCAAAATTGAGTATAGAAGGTACAATACCCACTATGTACCCTCTCTCTTCTCATGGTAGAATTATATTCTGGTATACATAGGGGTTAGTTTCCCCATAGATGTGCATTGATGTTTTTAATTCCTTGTGGTTATTCCACACATATGTATCTTAGGAAATAGTATCCAATTGTATTATTGTATATGTTATGAATAGAGGTTGTGATATCATTAGGTACCTTACTCAATGTATGGGTTGTGATGGATTGAGTTATCATTACTGATTTATGATACTTTTCATACAAGATAACATGGCTGGAAAAACTACTCGGATACTATATGTTGATAAGTTGATGGAATAATGTGATGATGAAACAAATTTGATGCACGTTGGGATACATAGCTGATTTTTATGTGGGATAAATTAAATTGAAGAGATATGGCATACGAAAAGAGACATTGGAGTACAGTGCTAAAGTAATTGGGAAGAAGTAGTGGGGGTACCATTGTTGATTTATTATTATAATAAATGATCTCTTATATGTGATACGTATTGACAGATATCTATGGTTGGTTGGGAAGAAGTATAGTTGTTTAGGTGATTAGTTAGTTTCACTTGTTCATCACTGGGATGTATCATGATTTCATTATCATTTTCATGAAAGGCTACAAGGATGATAATACTAAGTATATTGTTGTGATCACCCTATATATATAGATTTTTTAGTTCAGTTGGAGAAGGTTGGATATATTGTTGTATTTTAAAATATCATGGTATTGTATGAGATGTTTCGGATAATTGATCACTTCTGATTTCACATTTCCATTTTTTTATATCCTCATTATGTTGTTTTAGTACTTTATGAAATTACATATATGCACTTGAGATTTAGTTATCCTTATAATAAAGTTTTTATTGGTATATATATCTTATATATCTTACACATGTTATCTAAGAGGCTAATTCATCATATTTTCATGTTCATTATAACCACCATTCTAGTATCTTACCTAGGTAAACATGGAGGGGTGACTCATATTGTGACCATCTCCCATCTCATATTGCTGACAAGGGAGGGGTACACTTTGGGGGGACGGGGTCATGAAATGTTTCTTTATCTATGCCCAAATAATCAATAAATTTCATTTACTAAAAGTTTTTCCGTATTTTACCATATTTCAATTTAATCCCTATATAGGAAATGATACATCACTACCTTTGGATTTTCATATCATTCTATGTTATAGGCATGCTCTTTTTTCAAATGCCTTTCCTCTATGAATACCCTATTTTTATTCAATTTTTTTAAAGTGAATACAAAAACATAACCCTGAATAGATTGACGTGGGAAATTATTTAAAAACTATAATATTATATAGGGTTAGATTGAGGATGCTTATATAAAAATCTATTCCAAAAATTTATTAGTTAAATATTAATAATTATTATCCTTTTTATTTTGATAATGTTTCTTATTGATTTCTCAGGAAAGTTTATTATGTATTATTTAACCATAAACCCTCTTTCTCTAGATGGGTTATATTTATTTTGATATTGGTAAAGTATTAACAATTCATATATTTATATATCAATATGAATTTTTGAAAATTACTAAGGCATGTTGACTATATACTCTTTGATTATTCATATATTGCATATGGTGAATTAATTAGAAATAATGAAGTGATGTGTTTGGATCATGTATTAGAAATCCCATCAAGGATATAGTTGGTATCATGATATTATTGGTTTGGGTATATAGTATAAGCCACTATGACATTGGTAGAAAGAATGATATCATGGTTATGTCCTTTTTGTAAAGAAAAATTTCTTAGATGAGGCCCCAATGGTATGGATCAAGATGTATAGAATTTTTCATTATATCCCCATGAATTAAATTATTGTTATCCATTTCATCAATTATTTTATTTTCTAATACATGGATTTGTTTTATTCTCACATCACTAGTTATTTGTCGTTATTTATTTATCCTTTATTTCCTAAAATGTTATTACTACCTTGGTTGTTTATTTATATCTTCTAGTATTTCATTCTCTTACTATGTTTTTTATCTCAACCTTATTATGTTTACATTTCACTGGGATATGAATAAACATATTACACGTGATAATTTTATAATATAATATCATGTGTTTTTTTCTTGAGATATTAAAGACTGATTATTGATTTATTTTTTCCTAATGTAGTGGTAAAAATGTCCATTTGTTGAGAAATACATGGTTTTTATGAGTTAATATTTTTTTAAAGTTCTCTAAAACACTATACCTATAAGGCATTGGGGATTTATATAAATAAATATTTTATATAATCCATGAGATTTTAGGGAAGTTACATCTGGGTTGTCAGAGTTGGAATCTGAGAAGTGTTTAGATAACTTTAGAAATTTTGATGTTATTAGTTAAAGATAATTATAGGGTTATAAATTTCTTCAATTGTTTATTAGTTATGGTTGAAAATAATTTCAAAGTTATAGATAATCCTTTTAATTTCTATGAGGTAATATTAAATATTTGATGTGATTTAGGGATTACGACCATATCACTCTAGTGAAAAAAACTAGGGATAATACTAAGGGATAACACTGCATCTAAGATAACATCCCAAACCATTTTTTAAAGTAGACATTGTTTGGTTTCCTATAAATTAAATATATGTATAGATATTGGAATCTAAATGTGGATATGGTAATGATGTACCTAGGTGTAACAACTATGAAAAAGGTTAGTTAAAAATTAATCCAATCTTTACTCCAGTACATAATAAGTGGGACTATGACTAAAAAAGGAGATAGACACTCTCATTTAATATTTTTTATTAATAAAAATACTTATAAAAGTCATTATGAATGATTTATTATGTTAATAATTTAGGTTTTGGAGTATTATATAACTCAACCAAACAAAAAAATGATAGAACTGAGAGTAACATAGTTTGAACTGAAAGATAACATAATAATTTCAATGAGTAAGACATTTTGAGGTTGGGTTTTTCCAAAAAAAATCTCTTAGGGTGTTAAATTTTCATCACTCATGATTAACTACTTTTCGTTTTAGTAATGGTCGAATCCCAAATAACCATTTTAATAATGGATTCCATGGACAACTTAGAGCTTTTTTCAATGAGAAAACCAGTGGGTTAAGAGATATAGTGAGAAATATTATGGTTATTTCTAATCTTTTACCCTAAATTAAGATTAACAAAGGAAATTATTCGAGTTTCTCAAAAAATGATATAAGATAATGATAGAGAATCTTTAAAGATCCAATGAAAAAGATGATAAAGGAACCAAACTACAATTTCCATCATATCAAAAATGATGTTAGAATATCCAAGGGGAATGTCTCAATGAAATGGTTGATTTCTTTATATAATAAAAAATAAGTCCTAGAGAAACAAGTTACAAAGGAATGATGAAGAAATTATTTTTCATAACTAGGGTTAAATTGGGGTTTCTTAGTTTTACATTATATATTAATATAGACACCTCATTTTATATAATATCTTGATTTATTCATATCATTTAAATACCTGTAACTAATTTTATTCGTATGAGATAAATAATATTTTGAGCATGAAATCTATTTAATAGGTTGAGTGTAACATCCAATGATTTTATATTATATTTTACATTGAAACATAATTTTATTGATATGTTGTTTCACATGCAACAATGAACCACAATGAACCACATAATAGTATATAGCCATTTAAACTTACATATATACTTATAATTTAAATATATTGGTAACCATGAAATATATATATATATATATATAAATAAAAATAATTGAAATTAATAATATTATGTTATTGGTAAAATTCAATTATTTTTTCTAAGTAACTAATAAAAATAATTTATTCTTTAAATTTTTACCATTCAAAAAGTTGTATTTTATAAATTTTATCATAAGATAATAAGAATATTACTGAAAAAATAATTTATTTACTTCAATAATATACTGAAATCATACTTGATCAGTAATTAATAGTAAATAATAATAAGAATAATTAATATTTTAGAAATATATTTTCCTATGAAAAAGGGTTTCATTATATATTTATGTATTTATTTAAAAGATAAATTATAAAATTTTAGATAGTAAATTTTTCCAAATTTAAAAAAACTAATTTATAATAACAATATTATATTAATATTCATTTTTTGGAATTTTTATAAATTAATTGATTTTTATGTGAATAGTGAAAAATATAGTTTTTTATTGAAGTCATAGTGATTATAGAAATTTTAAGATGTAAGTATAACTAAAATACTTATTAAACATTTTTCATGATCAAATATATATTAAATGAGTAAAACAATAAATTTCAAAATAATGTAATGATTTATAAAACCTATGCTTAACATTTTATAAACATAAGTAATATATCCCAATAAAAGAAACTAGGATTGGTATTTTTTAATTAAATATTATTATTATAAAACTGGGTTTTTGAATGATTTTCAAGCTAAAAAATATTTATTTGTTATACTAAATAGATTTCTATTTTGGAAATATAAATCATTGATAACTTTATCCAACACGTAACTTTTAATCCTAAAATTAAACACTTTCTAGAAAAATGAATTTTCAACCATGAAATGTGTCAATGTTGATATTATTTTTTCTTATACATTGAAATATTATTTTATAAAATGGATCTGAAATTTAGAATATTTAGATCTAATATATTAAATAATTCCCATTTTATTTTAATGTAATAAAATAAAATTAATTAGGAATAAATTAACTACATTGATAAAAAATGTAACAGGAAAAAAATTAAAAGGATTCATATGTGTTTAAAAAAATATTCAAAATGATTTGTAGAGGCTTGATAGACCTTATCGCATCTCAGACATCACTATTTCAAAATCGTATACTATTTGAACCCTGAGTAGAGACATACCATTATAAAAATGTAACGTATACATTAAAATTTTAATTTTTATTCACTTATAAAAGTTGATCACTTCATCCACTTATGTTAAAACTATACCATTTTATTTCATTAGAAAACTATGGAATTTTTTTATTAATTGAATCAATTCTCAATTAAAAAATCATATGGTTCCAATTAGTTACTCTAAGGAATCCATTTCAATGGGTATTTCCAAGAGATATCTCATGTTCTCAACATGAGTTTTTCTAACTCAATATTTAATTATTAAAAATGCTCTTCTAAAAAAATTCTATGCTGTGTTAAAAAATCATTAACCAATATTCCCTTTTCCTATTAGTAAAATACATCATTCTCATGATTGTGATGACAACCACCTCCCTGAAGTAACGAATCTCATTTTCATCTAGTTTCTTTATTATTTATTGAATTATATTAAAATATAATTATAAATCCTAAAAATATGTAAATAATATAATATTCTTCTATAACAATGATGTTATTCTAGAATAATCCACTTTCAGAACCCTACTCATTCATTAATTTTTGTATGTTCATGTTTGGGTAGGTCTAACCACCTTGATGGATAATTCCAGTAAATAATATCATGGATAATTATGATAACATAATTAACGTAAATATATAAATTAAATAATTAAGTAATAATTTTATTTTGGTTCTAAATAGGTACTATTTTCAGTAATATTTTTATTTATGATACTATCATCTATTCAATAAAAAATCAATGAATCATATTCATGACTGGTTTTATCTTTAAGGATCGTATCAAAAACTCCAATAGAATAAACTTATAACAAAATAAATAATTATTAAGGATATATTATAGTACCCTATAAAATCAAGTAATTATTAATTTTGTGAGGTGAATGAATTAGAACACAAGTATTATGAATTTAATTAAAAAATATCTAGATTACAGAAATACAATATTGATAATAGATAACAAATTTATAATAATCAGGTAGAGAATAATTATAAATTACGTTTTTAAAAGTTTATATATATTGATAAGATTATTAAATAGGTAATTAAGATAATAATTTTTATTGTTAGGATATTCAAGGGCTTTATTTGATGTTAGTAATTAAGATAAGGGGTTCATTGTCTCAAATTTAATTTCATAATATAGATTTCATATTATGCACCATGATACCTAATATATTATTTAATTAATAACTAATTTATTTGTTTTATCGTATTTATATAATTCATGAGGTTTTAAGGGCCATATACTTTTAATTCTTTAAATTTATTTTTATTCAAATGATACTAATGTAGTAAGGGTTATTTTTCTCTATTTTCAATTCACACAGACAAGGTGGATATTTTCCACCGTAATTTGTTTATACAGTGTGTTAAATTCCCTAATTTATTATATGTATAATGAAAATATATCTATTAATGTTATTTGAATGTTTATTCTATAGTAACCCTATTATGTTCACTTGACTCTTTTGTTACCATTATGGTAAGAGTTTTTTTGAAAGTCATTTCCTTGAGACATGATTTGTATTATGAACAAAATTTCATTTATAAGGGTTTTATACTAAAATTTAGTCATGTTATATCTTGATTTATCTTTATTTTATGATATTTTATGTTCAATTTAATTAAATATATATATCCCTATTATAGAGTTTTTATTATTTTTTAACCGAATATATAATTGTTTCTACTCCAATATCAATTTTAAAATATGTATTCCCATTGAAAGATAATACATTTGATGAATTTTAGATCTCTTTATTTATATAACCATAATCATGTTATTATAATCTAAATATTTTTGTGGTTCTAAAAGTCTTTTTTTATTTTTTTTCTCATTCGAATCATTATTTAATCTTTTTAAGTAAATTATCCATGGCACTCTTTCTATTCTAGAATCCTCCAATTTCATTACTGTATAGATTGAATGATTTTTGGAATCACATTATATAAGCCTAAATAATTTATTAAGGTCATTTACAATAACATTTTCATTCTTTAGAAAAAATTAATTCTATTTTCTATAAGAAAAATTATCCATAATATTCTTTGTCATTCCAATTCAACGTCCATTATAGGTATGATATTTATTCCACTTCCTTTCCCCTATGAATACATTTTTTCATTAATTTTTTTGAATTAAATTCACCCAAATACCCATTAATTTACTGATGTTGTAAGATTATTGAATTAAAAATTAATTTATATTGTTTTTTATTGATTATGATTATATAAAAATATGTTCCACTAGTTTATTGGGGTAATATTTATACTCTATGTACATATTATTCGGATATGGATGTTTACTGATAATTGAGGCAAGTATAAAATTTAATTATTAACCATCTAACTTCATTCTCATAAAGGATTATTTTTATTCATTGAAAAGTAATTTATTGAAATTCTATATATTTTATCTCAAAATAGATGATTATGGAATAATAAGGCATGTTTATTATGTATTCTGTTATTATTCATATCAATCATAATTTAAATGAAATTGAATTAATGAAGGGATCAGTTTATATGATGGTTTTTTCCTAGTATCATATAGTACAATGATCCATCATATGGTCTTATGAGACAAATGGTTTCAGTATTTGGTGTATCACTTCCATTACAAGATTGAATTCCTAGTTGGGACCTTGAAGGAAAGAATGATGTCTGGGTTGTGGCCTTGAGGGTAACAATAATGTGCTTATTTAGTCCTTGATGATAAAGATCATGATGTTTGGAATTATGTATTCCATTAATATGAGTTCAGTTTTCCTTATACATATGATTATTTATATTGTTATGTTATCCATGGAGTTATTTCGATCTCATGAGACTTATTATATGGTATTATTTTATTATCATTTATTTATTTCCATATTTTTTCTTAACCTCTTTATTCTGGAATATATTTAGGTATATCATTTACCTTCCTAAGAGTTTCATCTGAAATTTTGTATTTTTTATTTTCCCCTGGTTATGAGGAAAATTACTACAGATTTTATGTCTAAAAGAAAATTCCAAGTGTGGAGAATTTTTGGGAGATATTGATGATTTATTATGGATTTAACAGTTATTAATGTAATGGAAAAATTTCCATTGGTTGTGAATGGAATGGGCCTTAGTAGATATGATTTTTCCTTAATTCTCTAAAACTACATAGTTAAAAGGTCATGGGAATGTATGTAATGTGATATTTTATATATGTCATGTCATTATAGAGAAATTAGATCTAGTAATTCATAGGAAGGCCTAATAGTATGATATGAGGATCTGAATAAAAACAAAAATTCCCGTGGACAATGGGTTTCTACAAATCATCATCACATTGATGATTTAAGATTATACTTATAGAAATATTGTATCTATGAAATTTCATCAACACATATATATTGAAAGATATAAATTGTTTATATAATCTATATGTCATTTTAGAGTACCTTTATTTTATAACATTAAGAAATTTATAATTTCCATACTTCCCCTCTCTGTACCATGATAATCCAAATATCGGATAATTAGAAAGGGTCTAATATTCATAATAATATAAGATAAAACAATTTTAATATTTTTGGATGTTATTATGACTAACACATTAATTATAAACCATATTATTTATTTCATTTAAATTCTTAGGATGTATATTTCTCTTAGGAAATATATCATTAACCAAAGAAAATAATTTATTGAAAGAATTATTTAATATTATAGAATAGGATTCAAGTGCCTTAAATTTTGTAACAGATTATAATATTCTTATGTTACATCAAGGATATAATACCACCCATAATGATTTTAAAAAACCCTAAAATGATATGGTTTGAATATAGAATTCAAATTATCATTATGTGTTTCTATTTCGTTAAAAGATGGGGCAATAAATACATGCACTAAAATGTTGATAATGTCCTAGAACTGGAACCAATTTTTTTCTTTCATCCAAATTATGTTCACAATTTTGATAAATAATAACATAATATTTTCAAAATTCAAAATTCAATAGATGAATCCCAACATTCTCAACAGTTTTAAATATCCATAGATAACATTTCATAAATGGATACATAATTATCACATCCAAAACCATTAAGATTTTAGCAATAATGTATCCAAGTACTTTATCCTAATAAAAACTGGTATCTATTTCAATAGTTTATGGTTTTCTAAAAAAAATTAATTAGTTTATTATATAATTTATTATTTTATTTTATATTAAATTAATATTCAAAAGTTTTAGTACAAACTGAACAGTCAATTTATTAAAAAAATATTCATTTTCAAAATATTTATTAGTTTTTAAGAATTATTAAATTAAAATACATTTATGTTAATATAGTCCAAATAGTTAATTAGTTCTTGTAAAATTTTATTAGTTATTTTAGTTATTTTATATTTTTACTAAAAAAAATTCTAAGAGATAAATGATTCCTATAATATATTACTAATAACTTTTTTTGTTAACTTTTAATTATTTTATTATTAAATTTAATAAAAAATTATAAAATGCTAGTACATAATTTGTTGTGGTAATGTTTTATTATTTTTTAAATTTTTATTTGAAATATTATATTTTTAAAAATGTTTTATTAGTTTTTCAATTATTTATTTATTAGATTTTAATATTTTATATTATCCATTTATTTTCTATTATCAATCATTTTATTTTAATAATTAAGAAATTATTTGATTTCAATATTATTTTTTAAACTAAGGGATTGTTTATATACTATTTGTTTGTATAATAGGGTATATTAAATTCAAATTTGTTTCACATAAGATTTGGAAAATTTTAAATAGGTTTAAATTAATCATTGTAAATGTAAAAATATTTATTAACATATTATATTATTATAATTATATAAAATATTGTCTCTAATAGGTTATACATTATCATAATTTTTTTAATGTTTTTAAAACTAAAGGAGTTAAATTAAAATTATTTTTTACGATAATTTAATGAAATATAATTATTTTGTAATAATTTATTATATAATTAAAAATATTTTCAAATGTATTTAACGACTAATAACGACGAACATGATTTTCCCACTATATTATAACCACCTTGTTTAAATTATTAAAAATCATGTTTACTATGTTTCTAATGAGATTACTATTTTAGAATAAAATTTTATATTACAGGTGATTTGATAAAAATTTTGGTATGGGACAGAATAAATCACCTCCAACAAGAGTCATAGTTAGTGCACTTGATTCACTACCATAATGTATTACCACCAGAAATGACATACCGCTAGCCTGAGTCACTTTTTATTCAAATGAATAACTGCCAGCTTGAGTCACCACTAGTATTAATCACCAATAGTTCACATGACTCATGTCGTGAATTTATTACCTCAAGACATGACTTACAACTAGCTTGAGTCCTTGTCAGTTCAAATGACTCACCACCAGCTTGAGTCACTTCTATCTTGTTTCACTGCCAGTATGAGAAACTGTTAGTTCATATAACTCACCACTAGAATTTTTTACTACTAGAAATGAGTCACCTATATACTGACTCACCACATGACCTGAGTCACCACCCAAAATGAGTCCCCGCCAGAAGAGTTTTCTTTTGATGCTCTGTCAGTTTTGAATTTTATGTTCCCAATATATATATTAATTCTGGTAATCTATAGGGTTATTTTATCATTATTTTCTTAACCATTGTTGGGATTAATTGAATACAAATTTATAATCATTATAAGGATAGAGAGGATCTCAATAATTATTCTACAATAGGTGCATGAAATACTATATATTCCTCAAAATGTTCCATCTGCATGATAGTGAATACATATGAAAAAAATGATCTATGATGAATAAGTGTATGAATTTAGAAATACAATAATAATATTAGCTAGGAAATTTTTCACTATGTTCTTTCTAACCATCAACTGTGAAGCAGTGGAATTCACTAAATATCGAGATCCATTCCCACTGATAGAAAAGAGGAGATTACGATGTTATTTTTCCTTTAACATTTAGAGAAACAATTCGAACTCGTCACCAAGACACACTTGAGAACAATTGGGCATCTAAAATACTATTAACTAATCATCATTACCTATTCTATATATTATTTCTTCCCCTTTCTATTATTTTATTTTATTTTTAAGAAGTGTGTTTTTGCTCTATTTATCAACATACAGTGACTCCTATTCTATAACTGTATAATAATTGATATTATAATATTTCCATTTTCATCTTTTTACCCACAATAGTTATTCAAGAGGTTAATTGACAGCCTGGGATTTTTTCCTACCCATGTATAAATATTTAAGAGGAATTTGATCCTGGATAGCTTGTAAGATGTTGTTTTTTTATTCGATCCATGTCTTGGGTCATATTATAGTTATATAGTATTCTTAAAATTTGTTGATTTCCATGTGGATAGGATTGGGTTGCAGTTTGATACTGAACCCCATTTTTATTCTATTCTGTTCTTTTGTTTTATTTTCATTATATCAAATATTTAAATGCAATTGATTTAAATTTTGAGAAAAATATAATCATTGATTTCTAGTCTTAATGAGTGTTTATATTAGAATTTTTTTGAGTAAATTGATTCAAAAGGATAAATTAATTTTCAATTTGGTTTTAACTAAGAACTAATAAAACTTGGGGAAATATATCAAAAGAACAAAATTTTATCAAAATTCTATTTTTATTAACATTTAATTTTTTTAATTGGGGTGTATAATTTGAAACTATTTTTAAATGAAATATTTTTGGTTACTCAATTCACCCCCCCCCCCCACCACGTGAGTTACTCACTCCATCCAATATTTAGTATCGAATGTTTTTAAATATATTTTCAACCATGATTATATTTGAGGTTCAATATATCCAATTTTTTTATATCTTGATTTGGTTTTTTATAGAAAATATACAACTAGTTTTTTCTACCAAGTGGCATCATTTCATAAATAGACAAATTATGCTCAGTGAAAAATTAAGATAAAAAATTTATATTGACGGAATGAGATTTCTAATTTAGACTGTAATTTTTATTAAATATTAAATACCTAAAACTAATAGGAAAAATGATATTATTCAACTAGAATTTCGTATAATAATAACTATAAAGCCTTGAATTCTATATATTTTCCCTTGGGTGCTAAAGAATTAAATATACAATATATTCATGAACAAAATTTTTTGAAATTCAAGACACTATAGTAGTTTTTCTTGAAGGAACATCTAAGTTTAGATAAAAGTGGTTAAATGCATATATAAACATATATGATACCTTTAAAATGAATCTTGATGATCTTATTTATGACATGTATCATAGGCCCAATGATATCATAAATACAATGCATTCATTGTGGAATCTTGTTTCTCATAAATACCATGTGATGTCTGCATTGAGGTGAATACCAAAACAATGGAGAGGAGCTTCAATATATTTATGTGAGTAATGTGGTATTATTAAACTAAAACCTAAGGAGATTATAAGAAAGTTTATAATGTATGAGTAAGAACTCACCATTAAAATAAGAAATTAGGATGATGCAAAAGGATCTTTTTATCCTTCAATTCCATTACCTCAAAACAGAAGGAGTAAATTCAATCTAAAAATTGTAGTGATGAATAATCACCATATGATAGTGATGAATAGATTAACCATTTTGATAGAAAATTTAATAAGTTTATAAGGATAAAAATTTCATTATGAAACCAAGATGCAATGGTAAATAATACTAGAGAGTAAATAGGATGAATGATTGGAAGATAGATGACACCTCAAGTGAAATAGTTTTTTATTAATGTAAAAAGTATGGGAAACTCAAAGATGAATATCCTAACCCGAAATATAAAAATAAAGATAATGATAAGTATAGTAAATAAAAGAAATAAATAAAATAACCATAGAATGATTCTAGATATATCTTAAGTGATTCATAAATGTCCCAAGAAGAATAGAATGATAGAGCTAAATTGTGTTTCCTTATAAAGACATTTGAGATATCCAATTTCCTTCCTTCTTCTCTTAAACATATTTTTAATCATTCTATAAATTAATACAATGATGAGAACATAACTATTATTGAGTTTTTTTAGTACTATAAAATTTTATAGTATTAATTTAATGATCTTATGTATAAGTATAAAATTATAAAGAAATATTAGGCTTTAAATACAAAATTTAATTCTAACAATGAGGTTGAAAATGGGAATAATTATCAACAGTTAGAAGAGAACAATGAATTTAAATTATCTAATGAGATGTTAAAGAAAATATTTAGAATAATTTACTAATGGGATAAATACCCTCACTCAGAAACATCAAAAATAGATATCAACTTAATACATTAATATTTTGGGTTATCAACTTTGATAGAGGAGAAATATCATGAAATGTTTTATTCCTAATTCTAGTTCTGAAAAATGTACTAATTTTTTAATTCAACTTAACCTAAATATTATTTATTTATAAAAGTGTAAAATCTAATTTTATGAAACCTATTAAGAAAATATGGGTTTCAAAATTCTTAAATACAGACATTTCTATACACTAGATGATTTGGGTAACAAAATCATTTTTGGTGTAAAAAATTTTCATTATAGGGAAACTTCTTGAAATGATCCTGTAAAAACATATGGAAATGGGACAGTGTCTTTTCCATACACATGACTGGAGACAATCCATGCTTCGAAATTTTGGTAAAAGTAGATGGTGTATATGTCACTTTTTGTGATAATTCCAAATATAAAATAATTATCCTTTGCTAAGTAGGAAATTCTAAAATAGTTTTAATAATTTTTTTGTATATGGTTTAATGTAAAATAATTTTGGCATCTCATATTTATCGGATGATGTTTTTCTTGTGTAATTTGAAAAAAAATCAATATTTTTAATTATAGAAAATATTTACTATTTAATTATATTATCAATGAAAATCTTTTTTCTTTTAATTTACACTCATTATGTTACTCAAAATATTTATTATTTATATTCCTCTAACACATAATCTTGTATTTGGAATAGGAGATGTGCCATTTTATTATTCCCTCACTTAGAAGGATCACCTTTAAAGGGTTAGTAAAAGATCAACCTAAATGTGAATTGACAAATGATAATGTCTATAACCAATGTCCGAAAGGTTAATGGAATAAGATATCAATCAAAATAATGAATTAATGGTGTTCTTTAATGATGAAATTTAACACTTAATGAAATTTCACACACTATTGTTAATGAGTATTACCTTTCTATTTATTTTTGTGAAGAGGCTAAGAATACAACTATATAGTTTATAGAGTTTTAATTCAACCTCTCTTGAAGAATAATCTTTATGAACTATATGATATTACCAAGATAATTGTTAATCACTTTAGATTATTTAGCTACAAATAATTTATTCTTAACATGAAGGAAAATCCGGAACAAAATTTATCCAAGACATAAAAAAGAATGTTCCTTGATTATTTAACTCCTATTATATCATATATAGTGTTTATAAAAATAACCATTACTGTGGAAGTGTTTTTTCATGAAATATTTGATGAAATAGGTCCATATGATCCTCAGGACTCTTTATAAATACTAGAGGATAATTTTTAAATTATGGAAATTATTTCTAAACCTTTTGAAAATTTTGTAAAATAATTAGAAAAAATGTCCAGTTCTGAAAAAAATGAACTAGAACATATAGATGACAATGAAATTTCTAGACCCTATATTCCTAGAGCTCTTATGAATCATAAATACCATCCTTCAGATTCAAAATTTTGAGACCTAGATTGAGGTACCTAGACTATATCTTCTCTTAGGAATTAGTTTAACATCAAGCATTCTTGCCATCTCTTAAACCTATGAACATCAATGATGTAATTAATGATGAATAAAGGGTTATTGAAATGTAAGAGGAAATTAATCAGTTTAAAAGAAATATAATCTACAAAATTATATTTAGACCTAAATACAATCTCATTATTGTAAATAAATGGGTGTTTAGAAACGTGTTTTATGATTTACGCATGATAGTCATAAATAATGATAGATCAGTTGCATAAGTTTATTACCAAGAATAAGTTATTGAATATGAGCAAAAAATTTCACCATTGTCTATACATGAATACCTTAGATTACTATATTCCAATGTTGTACATTTGGATTTCAAAATATATCAAATGGATGTAAAAATTGTATTCATAAATGTTCATATAGTTGTGGGTGTTTTGTTGAACAAAATCCCAAATATAAACATCTTAATATTCCAAATCATGTTTTCAAATTAATAAAGCATTATATTTCTAAAAATAGGCTCCACGATTGTGGTATGATAGGTTTATCTCTTTAATAATTTATAAATGTTTTTCTAAAGGTATAGATTATCATAATCTTTTTATAAAAATAAATTCCAAATACTTTTTAGTATTTCAAATTTATTTTTACAATAATATTTTTTTTATAAAAATTAATTGTGTACTTCAAAAAATATGAAAAATTAATTTCAAAGGATTTTAATTGTTGAACATATATACTTTCATGGTTTAAAGATTTTTTAAAAATAAATATGGAATTATTTAAAAAAAATTAATTACACTAAAAAACATACAAAATGATTTGATCTGGATAGATCTAAATGTTGTGATACTCTATTGAGTACTGAATGTACGTTGGATCCTGATGCATCTATAAAACCCGTGGGACAAACAAATTATAGGTGTGTGATTGTATTTTTTCTTTATACTACTAAAAGTTGAACTGATATAATGTTTAATGGGTTTATGTGTGCTTGTTTCAAAAAGTACTAAAGAATCTAATTTAATGTACTATAAAAGTAATTTCAAATACCCCAAATATGAATCCAATTTAGGGATCTTCAATCATAGAGGATAATAATATGATTTATTAAGTTATTCAAATGTGGATTTTGGTGGTTTCGTTTTAGATGGAAAAGGAACCACTAGAACATGTCGTCTTTTGGGAAAGTCACTGGTATATTGGTACAGTAAAAAGGAAAATTATATTTTACTATATACTTCTAATGATGAACAAATTGATGATGGGAGTTTTTTTATTGTTATTTTTTGAATGAAACAACCATTAATAGGCTATAGATTCCAATTCAGATATGTCCCCATAAATTTTGACAACATAAGTATGACATGTGTTTTTTAAATATTCATTCTTTTCATTCTAGGATAAAGAATATTTATGCATGACATTAATTTTTGATGGAACATTTTCAAAATTGTGATATAACTCCAGAATTCTTAAGAACAAAACATCAGATTTATGACATTTTCATAAAACCTTGGAATTATAAGATATTAATCTAAATCACAAATTAATTATCTATGATAAATTTTGGTTGTTCCTTAATGTTGTAAAAGACTTTATTAGATATGCTACTATAGTATGATCCACGATTGGATGATCCATATATTGCGAGTAACAGATGGTGAGTCGCTATTTGTGAGTTATTATTGGTGGGTCATTGTTTGGAATTCACCATTTGTGAGTCTCTATTGGTGAGTCACTATTCTACACGTCACCAATATCTGTTTCAAGTGTTTTTAATAATATTATTTTTTTATAATATAATTTTATTCAAAATTATTATTTTATTTTAATTATATTTTATTATTTAACATTCGTAAATGAAAAATCTAGCTTAAATTTTGAATTCAAGTCACTCTCATTCATTACTTCCTCACATGATCCATTTTAACTTCCCTTTCTTTCATAACATTTAACCTTCTCATACCCTAACTTCTCTTTCATTCTACTGAAATGGTGAGATTTAATTATGCTTCAATATCATCTCTTAAATTTTCAAGTCTTGCAAAAACATAGAAAGGAGAACAGATCCAAGCTATTTTTGAAGCTTGAAACCCACATCTTTTGAATCGCATAGTTGTTTCCAAAATGGAAGTAGTTTATGAATGGTTTATTTATAATAATTTATTGGTGTTAAGGGTGATCCATAACCAAGGATTGGTAGATTATTTCTTAATAAATGAGAATCTTTTTTATCCTAGGTTGGATTATCAATTTTAGCAGTATTTGTAGTTTTGTTTTGTAATGAAGAATGATTTTATTCTATGTATGATAGATGGTAAAGAGTTTCTCTTTTATTCAAAATAATTGGAATGATTATCAAATGTTCCACATCAAGGATTTTTTTGAAAATTGTCAAATTATGATTCTTAGTTGTAGTTAATTATTCAGTTATGAAACTACTTCACTGGAGTAGATTGGTTATATTACACTAAGAAGAAGTAATTCTAATAAAAATCATGGGGAATAAAAAATTATTCATATTTTTATCAGGCATCTTTTATGTCACAGAAAATGGGACTTCAATAATATGAGATATCAGGATATATACCTTGTATTCCTTATGAGTCTAGGGGATAAAAATATCCTTTGTAGATACCTCATGGTACACATGATGTAAATGTGTAAGTCATCCTCTAGATCCAATTATCTTATTTACCCTAAGTTAATATTAGGCCTGATGCAAAAAAATTGATGATATATGGGGAGGAGGAAGCAAATGTGAAGTGTGGTGGTTTATGAAAAACTAAGGTTATCTATAGAAGGATGAGGGTGAGTTAAAACCCTTAGATGAAGAAGTGGGTTAGAGAAAATCATAGGCCCTATGAGGATAATAATAATACATATCATCATATAATTCCCAAGAACCTATTGGATACTATCATGGAGCCAAATGAGATATTGTTTTATTCAGATGAGGAATAAGTTGTAGAACCATTTGATAAGTATATAGATTCCTTAGTTGAGGAGGCATGTGACCCTAATGTTCTAAATATCCTTTCAATTCCTTTTGGCCCTATTTTTCCTTTAGTTTCTCTACCTTATAGAGAGTGTCTCTTTAGTGGAAGATATGATGATAGTAATGGTGAGAGAGAGGTCTTTGGTGATGAGTAGATCAAGAATTCTAAAAAATATTTTAAGGATGTTGAAGAGGTCCTATATGGTTCTGATGATGAAAATGGTGACGATGGTCATAAAAATATTGATAATGTAGATGAAGATGCGGATAGAGATGATGGATGATCTGTTCATGATGAAAATTATGTTTCTATTGAGTAATCACATCATCCAACCCATGATAGTTTTGTCACCTTAGTTTGGGCTCTAGAGGGACCCAGGTCAGCATGATTTGAAAATGTTATGAGACCAGGTTCATCAAAGTATCTCTCATTGGATATATATACTCCTAATAAAATAATTTGATATGTTTCATCTACTAGAGGATAGACAATAGTATCTATTGGGAGGTAGAAATTCCCTAGTTGTTTTAGAGTCTTCCCAGATGATGTTACTTCTATGATATTTGTTGTAGATGCTCGTTATTAGTGGGAGAAATTCCTAGGAAACAATTATATTGTATGGGAATACTTAGTGTCTATGTTTGACTAAGAATATGTTAGATATCATAGATATTCTTAGGAATAATGTTATGTTTCCTCTTAGGGGGGACCTTTCCCAGGGTCTAAACTTTTTGGACTAGCATATGACCATTTAGATTATGTTGGTAGAATTCCACCAATGAATTGTGGACCTTATAACTTAATCAGAGTTAGTATCTTAAGGAGACTTTAGTTGATTATATTTATCGTCATAGTGATCTTCCGAATTCTTGTTCAAATTCTCCAGCTGGAAGATTAGAGCTTGAAGAGGTAGTAGTGCCATGTATTGAGATAGCCACTGCACCTCCACCTACTACATCACCAGTTAGTTTAAATGTTGTTTCCATAGTATTATTACATACATTTAGAGGTATAATTATTTATCACTTTAGTGGGATTTCTAGGTCCTTGGAACCTCCAATCACACAACTTAGTGAAACTGATGCAAGGCACAACATTGAGTTAGTTTTCTTCCGCATTTATCTGATGATGAGTTTTAAAATTCCAGAAGTTGAAATTTTTAACTAAAGATTAGCTGGTGAGAAAGAGACCATGATATTGGTTATATAGGATATAAGAGCCTCATTCTCTTCCAATTATTCTACAATGATAGACAAGATAGAGAGTTTACCTGCAGTGGCTTCTATAATTTCTTCTCCATATCCCTTAGTTATTGTTGATGCTGAGTTTATTTGGTCCATAGTTTTCTAGGAGATCCATGATTTTATTGGAGATATTCATTCTAGTTATCAGAATAATCTGAGGTAGATTCTTTATTATGGTGAACACATATACAAACTAGTAAGGGAGTGTATAAATAAGAATCTATGTGAGAGGGATACCATCACTTGGCCTATAATGCGGTGTCTTTGAAAGTTGTATACCAAACAATAATTGAATTCCAATTTCAATTTTTTTTCTATGAAACTATTGATTATCCTTTCACATGGGATTTTAGTGAACATGAAACCAAGATAAATGTTTTGGAACCAATTATTTTGTTACTTATAGAGGAAATGAATGATTCCATTAGTACTATAGAGCATGGATAGAATATTATTATAGATTTTTTCAACCATATGAATAATATACAGTATATATAGAGTGTGAAAATGGTTTCTCCTAAAAAAATTCTCATGTCATCTTTTATATATTATTCTTCCTCAAACCCTTTACCTCCTCAGTATGAACCCTTCAGCATGTCTCCCATGGAAGAAGTCTAGAATCTCATACCTTTGGTTATTAGAGTGTTTCCTCAACCTCTTTAGGTACCTTTACCCACTACCACAACACCATTACCCTCTACATCAGTGTCACCTGCCTCTGAAAAAACAAAGAAACCTGTTCATCCTACCTCCCGAGGTGGGAGCCAGTCTGATTAGACTTTAGTCTTTGATTGTGATTTTGTTGTCATTTTTCCAATATCTCTTTTTGGATTGTAATATCACGAATTCTTATGACTAAAGATATGTATCTCTATTATTAAACTAATATTTGTACTTACTAATTCTTCATTATCCATTTTCATAATACCAAAAGGAGGAGAAACTTGGATGCTTTTATGGAATTTACCTCTGAACACAAACATATTCTTTGATACCTCTTTTATATATCCTTTTATATGTTACCTTTGATACCAAATTTACATTTTCTACCCAAATTATTTGGAATCATCCATTTATACTGTCAATATTTGGATGTTATTTACTTTACCATTGACAACATTAAAAGGACATATATTTGTTAAAGCATTTCTTTATATGACACATTTGACATTTGAAATGTAAAGAAGACTATTATCTTTCAAATACATATCCGTATACCGTTATTTAATTTATACATGGATTCTAAAAATTCTATTTTTTTATCATCATATAGGAGGATATTGTTGGAACCTATTTATTTTAATGATCAAAAATCATTTTTACTATGTTTAGATTGAGATTATTTTTATATAATAGCATATTATAATATAAGGTGATTTGATAAAAATTTGGCTAAGTGTTGTAATGACTCACCACTAACGTGACTCACTGTTAGTTAACATGAATTTCCTCTAGATTTTTATATCACTAAACATGACTTACCAGAATATCGAGTCAAGAAAATTTGTAATGTCTCACCCCCAATTAGTGTTTCCACCAGTATAAGTCACCATTAGCTCACATGATTCACAACAAAAATGTCTTACATCCAAACATGACTTACAACCATCATGAGACTTCATCAGTTCAAATGACTCAAATATAGCTTGAGTCACCATTATTTCATGAGGCTCACTAACATAATTTCTTATCACCAAACATGATTCCCCTCTTGACTGACCCACCACAAAACATTAGTCACCACTAGAAATTAGTCACCTTGTGAAGATATTCAGTTATTGTTCATCATTTTTTGAATTAAATATTCCCAATATTTGTATTAATGAAATTAATGCACAAGGTTATTTTATTATTATTTTATTAACCTTTATAGGGAAACATTAAAGACAATTGTAGACCCAATGTGAGGATCTAGAGTATCCCAATGATTATTCTTCAATAGGTTCATGTAGTGTCATATATTCCATAGAATATTCCGCATTATTGATAGAAAATAGAATTGAGAAAAGATAATATATGATCAAGAAGTGCATGAATTGTTAAATACTAGATGAATAATCACACGAGAACTTTCACATCACATTCATACTAACATTCATCTTTGAAATAGTGGAAATTGGTGAATATCCATAAACATTACTATATATAAATATATAAGAACCATATAAAAATCTATGTTACTCCACATTTTAGAGAATTTTTTAAGATACTCATTAAGCCAAATTTGAGGATACTCAATATTATGAAGCACCAAAGAATGAGAATCATTACTAATTATATATCATATTTCTTTCCCTTTTTATTTTTTAGTTTTGTTTTCTGATGTGGCTCAATTTTTACATAATTTTTCCACATATTTTTATTTAATTTTTATCTATTTAATTATTTATGTTAACTATTTTCAATAAATAATGGCACTTTTGTATTTTTATCACTAAATCTATTGATATATCATTTTTTACAATTAAATATTTGTTTTTAGTCCTTTTATATAGTTTTTATAGTTAATACAAATTTATTAACATACTTTTTAGATTAATTATCTTAATTTGATAATGATTTAATAATTTAAATGTTATTATTTAATTAATTGTTCATTGTTATTTTTATTAATCTAATCTAGTTTTTAATTTATTACTTCATCCTTTTGAATAGTTTTTTTAAAATAAGTTAACTCTTTATGTATTATCTAGTCTAAATATTCTGTTTAAATAAATTATTTAACAATCCAAGTTTAAGTTTAATAAAATAATTATTTTTTACTTTTAAAGTTTCATTTTGTCTTTTATCTAATTAACTTAGTTGTAAATAAATTGTAGTTAATTCTAATTATTTTAATTTTCCGTTTTCTGTTAATTATTTCTAGGGGTTTTTCATTCATTTAGACATAAATTTAATTAAACCTAACATTTATATTCTTGGTTAATAATTAAGTTATATTTATTTTTAGTTTGTTAAATAATTTATTTAGTCTTTGGTTTCAATTAATTATTTAATTATAAACATTTTATTTAATATTTCTTTTCTATTAATTAATTTATGTTTTCTTTATTATTTTATTTTCTTTAAATTAATTTTTATTGGAAATATCTCATGTTATAATATCGGTGAGGGACGCGTCGGTGTGTCGTGTCACACCGATTATTTGTCTCACCGATCTTATGTCACACTGAAGTTTTTTTTAAAATATCAGTGTGTCATGTCACACCAATTAAATTGTAAACACCATCAGTCTCTTTTGATGCACCGATGTTGTGACACACCAATCCTTCCATCGTGTTCGGTATCTATTGTGCTTCGGCTTCGGTATCTCATCTTTAACAATCGGTGTCTTGTTTTTTTCGGTGAGTCAATTTATTAAAATTATAGGTCTCTCATTTTTTTAAAAAGAAATTGGTGAGTCATGACTCACCGATGAAAAACATCTAATGGTTTCACGCACTCACCAATCCATTTCCTTTATGAGTGTCAACCTCTAACCGATCGTTTATTTCTTCAGCCTTATCTCACACCGATTCTTCTCAATTATCGGATTCATATCGCAACACTAACATCTATGCCTGGCTTCACTTCCATCATAGGATCAATAACTAGAACAGAATCAAGATTGAATAAAATCATGTCTTGAGGAAATCCAAATCCTTTGGTAGATGTAATGTTGATTTCGCCTCCACTCAGATTTGCAGAATCAACACTATCTGGAGAGAAGAACCATACGCCGTGGAAAAGGACTTCATAGTCCGAAGAAGAATCGCGAGCTAGTCACCATGGTTGATGATCACTGTTGTCGTGACCATTTCTCCCTCACCCCTTAGAACCCTTTATTTGCTGTTCTTTTGTCATGCTTCCATGATGCTTCGCTACCGATTGAAGCCAACCATTTCTGAAATTTTGGGAAGCAGATATGATGACTCGAAGCCACCACATGATCTCACTGTAGGAGTAGTGCTACTGAGAACTATGACATTTGGACCCTGATTATCAAAATGTGTTCACGGTTGAAGACTTCAAGATGAACCTGGGATAGTTTACACTGCATTTCTTGAGATGTTTGTCCAAGAAATTGTGTCATCAAGCATATATGTCTTACTGGAGGAGTCACGCTACTCCTTGACTCATTCCGAATACTCACTGGGAAGAAACGGGAAGATGTTGATTTCGCCATGGATGAGGCTCAGTGGGACCATTGTTGGAGGACCTCTAAACCGCGGGGTTTCTTTGGGGATGAACACAAATCTATAACCCCTTGTGCGCCGAGAATTTGGGGCAGATAGAATAATATTTAAAAATAAATAAATAATAAAACTATAATAAAATCATAATTAAAAATAACTAAATTAAATTATTAGACATTAATAATTGTAAATAAACAATTAACATAAGTTATTTTATAAAACAAAATTATTAAACATAAATAAAATTTTATTAAATTAAAATTTATTTTTATAATTATTTCATAAAACAAATTTTTAATAAAATATAATACTAATAATAAGTTATAAGTTAAATTATAAATAAGATAAACTCATTAATTTAACAATGTTAATTTTAAAACTTAATGTTTATAATTTACATTAATAATGTTAATTAATTAAAAAATAACAACTTATAAACAATTTAACATCAAAATTAACAATTGATAATAACAAATTCGATCAACTAATAATACATAAATTATCATAACTTTTCTTTTTAAATAAATAAATATTAATAATATTTTTTTATTTATAATTAATTAAAACATAATTACTAATATTTATTAATTCTAATAAAATAATTTATTTAATAACATTTTTGAAAAGTTTATTAATTATTTTAAATGACATTGTAAAAAACTACTCTCTTAAGTTATAATTCATTATTTTCATCGTGAATTAACTGTGTTGCTTCTTTTTCTTGCAGGCTCAAACCAAGTTCTTAAAATTGTCTAGGTTCATGCAACTAATTCACCCGGAGTTAGTTACGTGAGAAAAATTATTTTGACGTGCCAGTCGCAAAAAAAAAGCACTTGTGTGCGGTGCACAATTGAGAGACTTTTGAAGTCGGTGGAAGTGTTCGGTGACATGAAGCAAATGATTGAGGATATAAAAATAGAGATGTGAGTAGCGATGGGGAGATGATAGATTCAGGCATGATCATTGATTTGATAAACACGCCAAACACGAGAGCAGAGCAAGTACCTTGGAGGTGAATTCTAGAGCAACTCTCAGAGAACCATCCCTTGGAGGTCTGAGGTCCTGGAGCAGTAATTCATGCGAGTAGAGGAAGTTTTCTTCTTCTATTCTATTTCAAATCTATTCCACTATAATTGAATGAATATAGTTTAGGAAATAGAGATGATGAAAAGATAAATACTTCAAGTTTGGTGTTTAAATCTATTCTATTGGTTTGTCTTTCTCTTCTCTTCTCACTATAATTTTTAATGTGATCGGAATTGATTGGAATGATTAGTTCTGATTGCATTAAATTTCAATGTACCACTTGCACATAATATTGTAATTATACATTTGTATGGTGAGTTTGAATGTGGCTTAATTTTTGTGATCATTTTAATTGAAATGAAATACTACAGAACATACGGTGAGTTTGTTATGTCATATTTTTCAAACAGGAATTCTCAAGTTGATTAATCTAGGAGTGGTGAGCTTTGGAATTGGTTAGATTGAGTGATTTATCTCTTGGTGGTGGAAATAAATCAATCATTTTCAGTGGTATTAGTTTTAACCACTATCGTGAGAAGGGATGTTTTCAAAACCAATAATGTTGATGTTTTCCCCAGACATATTTCTCTTGATTGTTCACTTATCGGTGTTTTATCTCTCTCTTTCTCACTATTTTTCATCTATCTATTGATTCAATATAATTAAAAACAAAAACCTAAAAACATTGTCATGTTTCATTTTTGATTGATAATAAAAAAAATTAAAAAATAGAAAGATAGAAATTCAATCCCTCTCCGAACAACATTAGGGTCTTTAGTTACTTTTTTTAGAAGATTAGTGGTCAAAATAGACTTCCCTATGGGTTTAACCTGGCATTCCACATATACAATAGTTAGTTGGAATATAAATTTTAAACTTTTACCAATATTAATGACAGTTAGGTCAAGTTTTTGGTGCCACTGCTGGGGTAGGTATGATCCATTACTCAAAAAAACATTTAATAAAACACATATATAAAAATCTTTAAAAAATTAAAATTTTTTGAAAACTGTAAAAAAAACCATTACTTATCATTCTTAACTATAACTACTAAGATATGTTACTATTTTTTCATTATAATAAAAACTTTTGGTGTTATATTAGATCCCCTAAACCTTGAATGAGATAAAAATTTAACTGCTCTATGAAGGATGAACAAAATTGAAATGGAAAACATAGATAATAGAGTTCTTGCAACAAACAACTTTCAAAACCATCCAGAACTCCTAGAAGAAAATGAAAGTCCTAGGATGAGGGGGTTCTAACATCCTTAAGTTTCAAGAAATCCATCATTTATTAGACTATCTCCTTGGGCCAGAAACTATGAATTGAAACAATCACACATTTCACTACTACCTGCATTTAATGGACCCTCTACGGAGGACTCCCTTGACATCATTAGAGACTTCTATAACACTATGCTGAAATTACCTCTTCACAAACTCACAGAAAATGAACTTATAATGAGATTATTTCCCTTTTTCCTTAATGGTAATGCAAAAAATTGGTTTCTAAGTCTAGATGAGAACATTTTTGAAAATTGGGATCATGTGTATAATTCATTCATTATAAAATTATTTTCCCAAAGATTAAAAGGTGAAATTATAACTCAAATCACTAGTTTTTATGAAGAGGATGGAGAATATTTTCATGGATCTTGGGATAGATTCAAGGATCTTCTTAGGTAGTGTTCGCATCATCAAATCCCAAAACTCCTTCTTATAGATTCTTTCTATGAAGGGTTTTCCTCCTCTAGACAGAATCTAGTAATTCAAGCTATTGGGGGTAATTACAATGATAAAACTGATGAAGAACTTAGAGAAATCATTAATAGTCATTCATAGAATTCACAATATAAAAATTCATGAAGAAAAATAGTCAATAGAAATGTTAATTAAAAAACTAGTTCAATAAATGAAACTCAAACTCAACATGCTAAAATCAACAACCAACTGCAATCCTTAATGAACTAGAACTCAAAACAAACTACTAACCAAATAGGATGTCAAAATACCAATCAATATTTAAGGGAATAGTGTTTCCAGTGTGGTATGTTTGGGCATACTGAATTTTTTTCCTAATTTTTCTATCCTATACCAACAATAAGAGAATTAAAACTTTGTTAACTATAGTCCTAGAATGCCACCTAAAGAAGATCCATTTTCAAATAATTACAACCAAGAGTATAGGAACTAGCCTAATCTATCCTAGAAAGACTAAGGGTTAATAAAAAAATCCACTGCCCCTAATTACTATAATCAACCAAGACCAATCTTTCAAAATCAATAGAGAGGTGAGTCTTCTAATGTACAAGGAAACAATGATAATCACATATCTTCTAAACTTGATCTAATTTTCAATAAAATCAACTCTCAAGTAAAAATATAAAGGAATAAACTATATAAAAATCAAAATAAATATGAGTATGATAAAATTCAAACTGATGTTAGAATGAAAAACATGGAAACACAACTTGTCCAACTTGATAGAGAATTTTCATCGAGGGAAAAAGGTAGAATTCCAAGTACCACTGAGCTTAACCCTCGGGATAATGACATGGATGTTGTCACTATAAGTGGGATTAATAATCAAAATGTTGCTGAAAAAAAACCATGAAAATGCCCAAAATGAAAATCTACTTCAATCAGGTAATAAAAATCTACTTTTCACACATGCTGGAAATTCAGACAAAAGTCTTGAAAATGATCAAAATATTAATTTGTCACCTGAAACTCAAGCTGAAACATCATTTAAAAATCAAAATAATAAAGGAAAAAAATTTGAGGAAGAGTTGAGGGATATTCCTACTATCCTGAAAAAATTTTCCCCACCAATCCCTTTCCCTGAGAAGATGAAACCTTAAAGTAACACTAAGGCTAAAAATCATAAATTCCTTGGTCTCCTTTCTAAACTTCAAGTGAACATTCCTTTCATAAACGATTTAATTCAAATCCCATATTACATGAAATCACTTAAGAATATTGTTTCTAACAAAAAAACACTAGAATAATTTTCTACTTATAGCCTCACTAAAGAGTGCAGTGATATACATAAAAAGAAAATCCCACATAAACTGAAAGGCCCAGGTGGTTTTTTCATACGTTGCACACTAGGAAACTCTAATAAACATAATGGTTTATGTGATTTAGGTTCTAGTATTAATATACTCTCATACTCATTGTTTCAACAGTTGAGGTTGGGTGACCTTCAACCCACCATAGTCATACTGTAGTTAGCTGATAAATCGTTCACTCGTCCCGTGGGTAGGGTAGATGATTGTTAGAGTTTGGAAGCTGTTTCTACCGGTAGACTTTTCAGTCTTGGATATGGAGTGTGATAAAGAGGCTCCCATCAACTTGGGTAGGCCCTTATTGTCCACAGGTGGTGCTATCATTTATTTCTCTAAGGGTCAATTAATTTTCAAAATTGGAAAACAACAAGAAGTGTTCAATGTGTTTAAAAATATTAAAGGACCAAATTTTTCTAAAAACTGTTCGATGCTAGAGTCCTTAGAATATGAGAACTAAATTAGAAACTTAGATGAATATGAAAATCAATCCACTATTTAAGAGGATAATTTTGAAGCTGAAAATCATTATGAATTTGTTTTAGAAGTTGAAAATTCTTCTCAAACTCCAAATGTGGAAAATTTTCTAAAACTGGACAACTGTCCTATTTCTCCTGTATAAGGTTCCTCTGTTTCTGAACATAGGAGATTTTTGAGTGAATTTAAGGGTGTTTCTCTTAACAAAAACCATTCGGAACACTTTGATGTTATTGGGGGAGAACTTATAAGACAATTAGATGATTCTGATCTGATAAAAATGCTGAAATCTGATCTGGAAAATCTGGAAAGTGTACTGCCCATTCTAGACAGTTGCACTGTTGCTTCTGAATCTGAAAATAAAATTTAAAATATTTCACTTTTCAATACTCTTTACAAGAAATATGTTGATGATCTTGGAGCTCCCATTCCTAAGTGTCTTCCCTCGACTGTAGAACCACCCACTAGTGAACTAAAGCCAATCCATTTCCATATTAAATATTCATTTTTGGGTGAGAACTCCACTTTTCCTGTAATAAGTTCTGCTGAACTTTATGAAAATCATGAAAAAATATTTTTGACTGTGTTAAAGAAGTTTAAATCCTCCATATGCTGGAAAATAGATGATATCAAGGGTATTAGTCCCTCATTTTGTATGCACAAGATTCCTATGGAGCTTGGCCATAATCCTAGTGTAGAATGTCAATGAAGATTGAATCCAAATATGAAAGATGTTATGAGAGAATAAGTGATCAAATTTCTAGACACTGGAATGATATATCCCATTTTTGATAGTGCTTGGATCATCCCTGTTCAGGTTTTCCCCAAGAAGGGAGGCTTTACTGTAGTTAAAAACGATAAATATGAAGAATTACTAGTTAGGAAAGCCACAAAATGGAGAGTCTGTATTGATTATATAAAGCTTAATGCAGCCACTAGGAAGGACCATTTTCCACTGCCCCTCTTGGATCAAATTATTGAGAGGCTTCCTGGAAATAATTTTTTCACTTTTCTGGATGGGTATTTTGGTTACAACCAGATTCTTGTTGCTCCAGAGGATCAGTAAAAGACCACTATCACATTCCACTTTATAAAATTTACCTATAGACGAATTCCCTTTAGGTTTTTTAGAGCACCAGCCACCTTTCAGAGGTGTATGATGGGTATCTTTTCAGATATTAATAAGAGAATTTTTGAGGTTTTCCTGGATGAATTTTCCTTTGAGGTAGTTCTTTTGATACTTGTCTTGGAAATATAGAGTTAGTCTTAGAGAGATGCATTGAAACAAATCTTGTTTTTAATTGGAAGAAATGTCAGTTCATTGTCACAGGAGGTATTGAGCTTGGTCATAAAGTGTCCAAAAGATGTCTAGAAGTTGATACTTCTATGATTGATGTTATTCAAAAACAACTAACTCTTGTTAATGATAAGGGTATTAGATGTTTCTTAGGGGATTTTGATTTCGAATGGAGATTCATAAAATATTTTTCTAAAATAACTAAGCCCTTATATTCTTTTCTTGTCAAGGATGCGCCTATCAATTTTGATGAAAACTGTTGTGAATCATTTAACCTACTTAAAGTGATACTCACTACATCACCTATCATCACTGCACCTGATTTGAAACTAACTTTTGAACTAACGTGCGATTCTAGTGACATGGTTGTAGGTGTTTTCCTTGGACAGAGGAAAGATAAGAATCTTTATATGGTGTATTATGCTAGTAGACTACTAGATGGTGCCCAACTAATTATTCCACCACTGAAAAATAATTGTTAGATATTGTGTTTGATTTAGAGAAGTTGAGACATTATCTGTTAGGTTAAAAAGTTATCATTTTCACTGATCATTATGCTTTAAAGTACATGTTGTCTAAGAAATAAACAAATCCCAAGCTGACTAGATAGATTCTATTGTTACAAGAATTTTATTTAAAGATTAGGGATAAACAGGAAGCTGAAAATTTAGTTGTTGACCACCTTTCTAGGCTTCCTCTTACCAATTCTAAATATCCTAAGGGATAAACTCTTCCTTTCCTAAAGAGAAGCTTCTTACTTTTTCATTCAGGCAATCTTCTTAGTTTTCAGATTTTTCCAACTACCTTGGGGCATGTGTTTTTCCCAAAAATTTGTCCAATAACCAATGAAAGAAATTCATTTCTTATCTTACGTTCTACCTGTGGGATGATCCCTTGCTGTTTAGGAGGTATGATGATGGTGCTCTGAGGAGGTGTGTTCCTAAGGAAGAGATGCTTCTTGTCTTAGAAAGTTGTCATTCCTCACCTTGGGGAGGTGACCATGGTGGTGAATTAACTGTCAAAAAGTCCTACAGTTTTGTTTCTATTGTCCTACACTCTTTGAGGATGCTAGAAGTTTTGTGGTTAGTTGTGATAGATGTCAGAGGTTGGTAAATGTTGGTATGAATCAAGAGTTACCCCAAAAAGGAATTCTGGAAGTTGAAATTTTTGATGTCTTGGGTTTAGATTTCATGGTTCTATTTCCATCATCTCATGGGAATGAGTATATACTTGTTTCTTTAGACTATGTTTCAAAATGTGTTGAGGTAGTGGGACTGCCCAATAATTAGGCCAATTCTGTAAAAAAAGTTGTTAAAAAGAATATCAGTACAGGATTTGGAGTCCCAGGAGCATTTATCACTGATAATGGAACACACTTTAAGAACTATAAATTTAATGATTTTATGTAGAAATATGGATTTTTTCATAAAACTGGTACTCCTTATCATCTACAGTCCAGTGGACAGGTGGAAATTTCTAACAGGGAACTAAAACAAATACTTGAGAAAACTGTGTAAAACTCTAGGAAAGACAGGTCTCTTAAATTGTATGAATCTTTATGGGCTTATAGAACCGCTTTCAAGGCCCCAATTGGTATGTCTCTTTAAAGGCTAATGTTTGGGAAATATTTTCATTCACATTTGGAGTTGCAACATTAGTCTTATTGGGCAATTAAGGCTCTAAACATTGATTTTAAGAGTTCTTTTGAGAGGAGATTACTTGAGAGGAGTGAACATGATGAAATTAGGAGAGAGAGTTATGATTATTCAAGGATTTATTAATGGAGGACTAAAATCATTTAAAATTATATTATTCAAAACAAAGAGTTTAAACCTAGACAGAAGGACCTTCTCTTTAACTCTAGACTTAAACACTTTCCTAGAAAGCTAAAGTCTAAGTGGTTTGTACCTTTTACAATTTTGACAGTGCTTAAAAATGGAGCTGTAGAAATCGTAGGTGAAGAGAATAAACCCAAGATAGTTAATGGGGAGAGAGTGAAATTGTATTTTGAGCGACAACCAAAGGGCTTGGCTAGCTTAACTAAGTATAAAAACTATTCTTGAATAAAGTCTAGCTGGAAACATCAAAACTCAGCACTGCATGGGAGAAAACCCACGGTTTTTTTTTTCATTATGTTGTTTCTTTTTAAAACATAAATAAAGTTCTACTTCTATGATCTGTTTTTGTGAAATACATGTTGTTTCTTGTTCATTGTTCTTGGGTTACATGTTCTGTCTTAAATTGATGCTGCTTGTGTCAATAAAGGAGTTTAATTCCCATGATCATTTGTGGAAAAGTACTTAGTCAGGGAATTACTTCAACTTTCTACATGTATTTCTGCTCCTGATTTTGTTAATAAAATTCTTCTCACTAAAAAAAATCTGCTTGTTTTAGAAATTTTTCTATATATTTTCTGAAAATCTATTGTGTATCTTTCATAAAAAATTCTATTCTATATGTTGAGGCTTTAAAATAAATTTTATTACTTAATTTTTTTCATGTCTGTTACTATAACAAAAGCATGTTTTTATTAAAAAATATGCATGTTATTGTTGCTGTGAACTGAAATTTGTTGTTTAAAACCCATTCACTATGTGAAATTATGTGTGTGGGGGGGTATATTCTTGTTGGAAATTGTGTTTTTCATTGGACCTGAATAGTCTATAGGGTGTTAGCATTCATTTTTCCGTTATATTGAACATTATTTGGAATCGAAAAATTTAGATTGCTACACTCTAATTCATGCTTCACCCATAATTTGCATGCCTTGTCTGAACTTTATTGAAAAATCCATTTCATTGGACTTAAATTTTAATGTCTGTGTCTGGATATGTACCTGAAGTTTATTTATTCATTGTGGAAAAGAAAATTTTTGATTTACAAAGAGACCCTTTATACATGTCTTTGATCTGCAAAATTGAAATTATGTTTTGAACTTTAATTGATTAATCTTTATTCTCCACTTTATAAGTCAACTTTGGGGAAAATTTTGGTTTTTTAGTGTGGGGGAGGGGGTCAATTCATGATTGTGCTTAACTGTGCTTAATTGAAATCCCATCAATTCCCACTCCAACTCAAAATTTCTGGTAAAAAATGGAAAAATTGATAAAAAAATTCAAAATATTTTCATAATTTTAGGCTTTACACTATAATCAATTGGGTCTTTCCTTAGTGAAAGATCAATGATGGTAGTTAAGAACTGCTAGAAAACTAAAATTAATGATAATGGATGATTTCTTAGTGATATTTCTTAGTGATTTGATGGAAATTTGATTTAATAAGTACTTCTAAAAGTGTAATGGGTATCCTTTTAATGGAATTACGATCAATACCCTTGGAAGATGAAGTTTTATTCTAAATATAAGGGCCTCATTTATCCTTTAATTATTAAATGTAATTTCTTTAATGAGCCAATGTAAATTGTTTTTATATAAATCTTTTGAAACTGGAGTAATTTGGTCATATAGGATCCCACTATGAGTCTCTGAGACCCTAGATGCTGGTTTTGTTTCTGTTAACATTAATCCCTCTATACACTTTGAATAAATGCATTGCATAATTCTTAGCATATGATACATGGCTTGAGAAAAATAAATAAATAGTCTAGGGTAAAAAATGACATCATTAAGGTGAGGGGAATGATGAATGCCAAAAGAAGAAGGGGACAATTGGTTTATATGAAAACCATTTAGGTTGATCATTGAGGTGATTCACAAAAATAAATATATATTTATCTTAAGAACCTAGTTGAAAAAGTAAAATTAAAAAAGTTCTTTTTATTATGTTCATGATACCACATAAATTTTACTTTTTTTTCACTCTTGGACGTTGGACTTATGCCCATAATTAAGTTTGTCACTATGTTTTATCACATATGAGGCATGACATCCTCTTTGATTGATGGACTTTTTTTCTTAATTACCCTTGAGTATTTTTTAATAGGCAAGATTCATATGAGTAATTCATTTTCTTAAAGCTTGTTGTTATGTTTGGTCCTCTGTTTTGAGTGATGGACATGTTATAGTGTGATCTTAATCATAAAACACTTTACTGTTCTACAAAAAAAATAAGGCATGGGATTGTTTGAGGACAAACAATGCATAAGTGAGGGGGAATTTGATGTGGCTTTATTTTTACATTGTTTTGCCACATCTTTTTAATTAATTTTTATCAATTTAATTATTTATTTTAACTCTTTTCAATAAATAATGGAACTTTTGTATTTTATCACAAAATATTTTAATTAATAATTTTTTATAATTAAATATGTTTTTTTAGTCCTTTTATATTGTCATTATAATTAATATAAATTGTAGTGACTCGGGTTTTTGGCCCTGTCAGACTTTGAAATATTTCTACGAATAATTCCAGAGCCAGACACGAAGACGACGTGCGATTCCAAGGCCCGGTGTGGCAGGAATTTATTTTATAAAAATATTAAGTATATTTATACTATGCACGTGGTGGGGGTGTTTTATATCCTAAAAGGTACCTTAGAACATGAATCTGAGGGGACGGTTGGGTCCGGAATGTGTCATTTACCCTAGGCGAGGTGTAAACTTTGCTGGCGTAGGCCTGCAGTGAGAAACGCCACTTGGGGTGTTTTGTAATTAAGTGAAGAATTTAGTGTGTGAGTGTCGGCTCGAATAACTTCGGAACGGAGTCTCAGATTGAAAATATGAGTACTTCGTTCCATTCAGAAAGGCGCGTTTACCCTAGGGGTGACCTTACTTTTGTCTGCATTGGGCATCGGGTGGAGGCGAGGCGGGAGCCGGAGATAGGAGATATTTAAAAAAAGAAATATCTCCTCCACCTTCCTCCCTCCTCTCTCATGCACAGGCGGCGACACCCCCCTTCTGACCTCCGTTTCTTCACCGATTCGAGCTCTGGTCATCCGTTTTCTACGCCGTTCATCAACGGATCTAGCTTCAGGGTGTCGCCGGCGTCGATCTGCACCCGAAGCATTGGCGTTTCGCCTGCGAGGTAGGTGGTTTGAGTTTTAAAATCCCGGATCCCATTTTTGTGTTGTTTTTTTTCAAATTTTTTGTAAGGGTTATGTAGTTTGGGTCCCAATGTTTCCGAAACATTTTTCGGATCTGAATTTGGAGCACCGGGGTGCTCTCGGTGGCTCCCGGAAGTTTTCCGGCCAAAACCCGGTTTTCCGGCAGTGGTGATTGCAGAATATAGTGATGCGCGGTGGCGGAGCGGCAGATTCTGGTGATGGCAGTGGAGGAATCCGGCAGTGGTGGCGGCGGCGCCGCTGAATCCGGCGGCGGCGCGGTGGTTTCCGGTGAGGCTGGCGGTGGTCCGGCCAGGTTTTTCAGGGGGTTTTTTAAACCCCAGTAACTCGCAAACCGTAACTCCGATTTGCAAGCCGTTTGAGGAGACGCATTCCTTGCGTCGAGTTGGAACTTTTGAACTCACTTTTATCTTTTTTTGAGTCGGGATTTTGGCCCAGAAGCTTGAAACGTCGAATAAAATAATAATATTTTATTATTATTCAACTTCGGGCAGTTGTAACTTCTCCCCGGTGCATCCGAATGACGTTCCGTCAGTGGCGTTGAGACCCTGATGGTACGGCAGACTTTTTGAGATGGTTTGCAGGTGTTGGGACTGAGAATGGGGTGCGGGGCCCATGAAGCCGGGTTTTGGTGTTTTTAGAGAAACGCAACTATTCCATTGGGTGTCCGTTTTGGATGAGGGAGTAGTCGATCCTGTGTGTTTTTCTGAGAGGATCACAATGGTTTGATCCGTTCGATGTGTTTCGGGATCGTGGCGTGGGCCCCACCCAGGCTGGCTTCGGTGAATAGTACATTTTCCACCGGGTGGCTGTTTTGGGTGAACAAGTAGTCTATCTCACGTGTTTTTCCAAGGGGATCATCGTAGTATTATCCGTTTGTTGAGTTTTGGGATCGTTGTGTGGGCCCCGCATGGGATAGCTGTGGTGAATAGTGCCTTTTTACTGGTTGTCCGTTTTGGGCGAGTAAACATCCTATCCTGTGTGTTTTTTCGCGCGAAACGCAATGGAGGCCTCTGTGTTGGCCTAGGAGGTGTGCGGTGTGGCCTTGTAGCGGGTCGCTCGTGTTAGTAACGTTTGGAGCAGCAGTGGTTAAGGGTTCTCCCTTGGTTTGTTCCTACGAGGGTTCGTGTGGAATCACAACCTTCGTATATGTTTGTGATCCTCTCGATGGGATGTTTAATTTGTTAGAGTTGTGGTATCCCCTCGGTGGGCCCGGAGCGGGATCCTCTAGCATCTTTTACCTTGATCTGGTTCTTGGTATCGCTGTGACCGCTTATCCACGGGCAGTGATCCCCTATCTACCTGGTTAACCACATAGGGTTGTGGTATCATTGGGATTATGATCCCCTACGTGGTGGTTAGTACTCAGTAGGGTTGTGGTATCGTTGGTTATACGATCCCCTACATAGCGCGTGGTTTCGGTAGGGTTGTGGTATCGTTGGTTATACGATCCCCTACTTAAAGTGTGGTTTCGGTAGGGTTGCGGTATCTTTCGTTATACGATCCCCTACTTAGCGAGTGGTTTCAGTAGGGTTTCGGCATCGTCGGTTCAATCCCATACATTGTGAGTAATACCAGATAGGGTTCCGGTATCGTCGTGACCACCTTTATATGGGTGGCGATCATCTTTTTGAGTGACGTGATTCTGTCGAGTGCCAGATTGGGTTGTGGTATCCCTCATCGGATCCTAGGATTTATCCCCTATCTGTGAGATCTACGAATGCCAGATCGGGTTGTGGTATCCCCCAGTGGACCCTGGAAGTGATCCCCTATCTGTGATATCTTCTTCTACCGTAGTGGGTTCTGGTATCCCCTATTGGACCCTAGGAGTGATCCCCTATCCGAGGAGTTTGGTGGTTATGTTGTTTCAGTGAGGTTTCCTTAGTGACGCTATCCGACGAGCCTGATCTCTCGGGTGAGAATCTGAGAGGTTTGTGAGAAACCCAATGGAGTGTATCTCTCGGGTGCATGTCATCTGGGATGACGATGTTCATGGAGTGTGTTCTCCTGGTTCTGAACCGTTGCTGGTTATGAGTTCGGTACCTCAGGTGGCATGTTGTGTGAGCTGAGTACATCTGGATTGTTCATGGTGTATGTATGGGCATACACCTGAGCTGAGCTTACTAGTTGTGTTTAGCCGAGGATGGTCATGAGATGGAGTTTCTCTCTCGTTTGGGTTCCCTCTGGATGGGATGAGCGGACTGTTGCCTTTCAGTTTCTCTCTTTGATTTTGGGTTTTTGGGGTGCCTACTGAGTATGTTTATACTCACCCCTACACGGGCTTTGCCCGCACATGTTTGTGTCTTGTGCAAACCACAGGCCTTTTGACGGAGTCCTAGGAGGACCCGAAGCAGGAAAAGCTGAGTGAGCGAGACTGACCGGGGTGTTTTACGGTGCGGTGCCGACAGAGCTTTCTGGTGGTGTTTGTGGAAGCACCCCCTTATTCAGAGCAAGTTGGACGTGCTTTGTAGTTTTATTTCGGTGGGCCCTATTTTTCCCTTTTGTACTTTTGTTGTTGCACTCTGGTTTGAGATAGATGTATGCATGCATTTACTTTTCAGTTTCTATGTCTCTGCGCTGTTGCATGGAGGTGTTTGTGGGTGCGTGTGTACAGGTACCTTAGGATAATGCCTCCAATGTGTGTGATAGCCTACTCGGCGCTGGTCGCCAACCCCTGGCCTATTGGAGGCGGGCTTGGGGAGTCGCGGATTGAGCCCCGTTGGGTCAGGTCGTGACATAAATTTATTAACATACATTTGAGATTAATGATATTAATTTGATAATGCATTAATAATTTAAATGTTATTATTTAATTAATTGTTCATTGTTATTTTTAATAATATAATTTAGTTTTTAATATAGAGCTTTAACCTTTTAAATAGTTTTGTTAAAATAAGTTAACTCTTTATGTATTATCGTGTCTAAATATTCTATTTAAATAAATAAGTTAACAATCCAAGTTTAAGTTTAATAAAATAATGCGTTATTAATTTTAAAGTTTCATTTGGTATTTTATCTAATTAACTTGGTTGTTAATAATCTATAGTTAATTATAATTATTTTAATTTTACATTTGCAGTTAATTATTTTTATTTTTTCTGCATTTATTTAGAAATAAATTTAATTAAACTTAACATTTATATTCTTAGTTAATAATTAGGTTACTTTATTTTTATTTTGTTAAATAATTTAGTTATTCTTTGGTTACAATTAATTGTTTAATTATAAAAAATTTAGTTAATGATTGTTTTTTGTTAATTAATAAATTTTTTATTTATTTTAATATTTGATTTTAAATTATTTTTATTGGCTACATCTCATTTTGTACTATCGGTGAGTGACGCCCCGGTGTGTCGTGTCACACCGATTATTTGTCTCACTGATCTTATGTCACACCGAAGTTTTTTTTAACTGTCGGTGTGTTGTGTCACACTGATTACTTTTTAAAAACCATCAGTCTCTCGCGATGCACCGATTTTGCGACGTACCGATCCTTCCATCAGTTTTGGTCTCTATTCCGCTTCGAATTTGGTATCTCATTTTTTACTTTCGATGTCTTGTTTTTTTGGGTGAGTCAATTTATTAAAATTATCGGTCTCTCATTTTTTTAAACAATCAGTGAGTCATGACTCACCGATGCAGAACATCTAATGGTTTCACGCACTCACCGATCCATTTCCATTATCGGTTTCAACCTCACACAAATAGTTCATTCCTTAAGCCTTATCTCACATCAATTCTTCTCTATTATCAGTTTCATCTTGCAACACTAACATCTCCGACCTGATTCACTTCCATCATAGCATCACAAACCAGACCAGAATCAGGATCGAATAAAATCCTGTAATGAGGAAATCCAATTCCATTTGTAGATGTAGTGTCTATTTTGCCTCCACTCAGATCTGAAGAATTAGCCCTGTCTGGAGAGATGAACCATGCGCCATGGAGAAGGACTTCATAGTCTGAAGAAGAATCGCAAGCTGTTCACTATGGTTGATGATCATAGTTTCCACGACCGTTTCTCCCTCACCCCTTAGCACCCTTTCTTTGATGTTCCTTCATCAGGCTTCCATGATGCTTCACCACCGATTGAAGCCAACCATTTCTGCAATTTTGGGAAGCATATATGATGAATCGAATCCGCTACATGATCTTACTGCATGATCTTGCCGCATGATCCATGCTACAGAGACCTATGACATTTGAACCCTGAACATCAGAATATGTGCACCACTGAAGACTTCAAGCTGAACCTGAGATAGTTCATGCTACTGTTCTGGAGAATTTCGTCCAAGAAATTGCATCTTCATGCATGGAGGTCTCACTGGAGGAGTCGTGCTACTCCTAGAGTCATTCTGCATACTCGCTGGGATGAACCGGGAAGAAGTTGATTCCGCCATGACTGAACGTCAGTGGTGCCATCACTGGAGAATCTCTACACCACAGGGTTTCTTTCAAGAAAAACATAAATCCCTAACCCCTTGTGTGCTGAGAATTTGGTGGAGATACAATAATATTTAAAAATAAATAAATAAATAAAAACTATAAAAAAACTTAATTAAAAATAAAAAAAAATTAAATTTTTAAACTTTAATAATTGTAAATAAACAATTCAAATAAGTTACTTAATAAAACAGAATTATTAAACATAAATAAAATTTTTTTAAATTAAAATTTAATTTTATATTTATTTAATAAAAAAATTGTTCAAAAAATAAAATACTAATAATAAGATATAAGTTAAATTATAAATAATCTAAACTCATTAATTTAACAATTTTAATTTTCAAACATAATGTTTATAATTTACTTTAATAATGTTAATTAATTAAAAAATAGAAACTTATAAACAATTTAACATCAAAATTAATAGTTTATAATAACAAATTAGATCAACTTATAGTACATAAATTATCATAATTTTTTTTAAATAAATAAATATTAATAATATTTATTTCTTCATAATTAATTAAAATATAATTACTAATAGTTATTAATACTAATAAAATAAATTATTTTGTAACAATATTGAAAATATTATTAAATATTTTAAAAGAAATTCTAATAAACTACTTTTTAAAGTTATAATTATTTATTTTCTTTGTGATTTAACTGTGTTGCTTCTTTATCTTGCTGGTTCACACCAAGGTCTTAAAATATTCTAGGTTCACGCAACTAATTCACCCGGTGTTAGTTAGGTGAGAAAAATTAGTTCAACGAGCCAGTCGCGAAAAAATCACACTTGTGTAGTGAACAACTGAGGTACTTTTGAAGTCGATGGAAGTGTTCGATGACATGAAGCAGATGAGGGAGGGTATGAAAATAGAGTTTCAAGCAGCAATGGGGAGAGGATGGATTCAGGGAAGATCATTGATTCAAAGAACACACAAGACACGAGATCAGAGCAAGTACCTTGGAAGATAATTCTGTTGCAACTCTCAAAGAACCATCCCTTGGAGATCTGTGGTTCAGGAGCAGTAAGTCATGTGAGCAGAGGGTGTTTTCTTCCTCTGTTCTCTTTCAATTCTCTTCCACTGTAATTGAATTAATATAGTTTATGAAATAGAGATGATGATAGGCTATATAATTCCAGTTCAGGGTTTAAATTTATTATACTGGTTTATCATTCTCTTCTATTCTCACTATAATTTTTAATGTGGTCAGAATTGATTGGAGAGATCAGTTCTGATTGCATTCAATTGCAACAACCCACTTTCACATAATATTGTAATCCTTAATTCATACGGTGTGTTTGAATGTGGATTAATTTCTTTGAACTTTTTAATTGAAATGAAATACTATAGAACATATGATGAGTTTTTTCTGTGATCTTTTTCAAACTAGAATTCTCAAATTGATTAATCTAGGAGTGGTGAGCTCTGGAATTGTTCGCCTTGAGTGATTTATCTTCTGGAAAGGGAAATAAATCACTCATTTTCAGTGGTATTCGTTTTAATCACTATCGTGAGAAGGAATGTTTTTAAAACTAGTAATGTTGATGTTTTCCCCACATGATTGTTCACTTATCGGCATTTTATATCTCTATTTATCACTATTTTTAGTCTCTTTCTTACTTCGATATAATTCAGAACAAAAACTTAAAAATATTGTGATGTTTCATTTGTGCATTATAATAAATAAAATTAGAAAAAATTAAAATATAGAAATTCAATCCCTCTTCTAACAACAGTAGGGTCTTTTGTTAGTTTTTTTAGAAGATTAGTGGTCAAAATAGCCTTCCCTATGGGTTCGACCCTTCTTTCCACATATACAATAGTTAGTAGGAATATAAATTTTAAACTTTGACCGAATTAAATGATAGTTTAGGTCATTTTAATGTAGTGTGTTGTTTGATCTTTTTATCAACACACATTAACTCCAGTGCTAGAAGTGGAGAATACAGGATAATTTATTCTATCCATTTTCATCTACATACCCATATTTATTATGTAAGAGGTCCCTATATAAAATTAGTTTGTTCTACAGATGTAAAATTGTGGTGGAGACATTTAATCATGGAAATCTTGTATAATATTGTTTCTTTAACAAATCCACGATGTAGATCAGATTATAATTTTATAACCTTCTTTGAAGTGGGTGATTTCCATGTGGACTAAATTAAGTCATATCTTGAGACTAACTCCCTTATTTATTTCATTTTGTTATTTTGTTTTGTTTTAATAATTTCAAAGATTTTACAATATTTGATTAAAAAAATGAACAAAACTTTTACTTTTATAGTTTGTCTTAATAATTGCCGATATAAATATTTTTCAAGGAAAATTATTTCAACAGTTTAATTAATTTTCAGTATTTTTTTAACTAAGCACTAGTTAATCCTTGAGAAAACATTAAAAAAATAAACTTTTCTCAATATAATTTATTGATTGGATCAGAATTTTTTTTAATTTGGTAATTTTATTTTATTTTTTTAACCTAAATTTTATTGTCTACTCAATGCACCCCCCCCCCCTGTTGTGTTACTCAGTATGACCAGCATAATACAGTTATTACTTTTTGCACTGATATTGTAAACATCAATCCTAAAAACATTATTCCTTGAAAATAATTTATGATGTTAGCCAATTAGTAGTGGCACATATTCCAACCAAAACATTTTTTATGTGACAGTTTTCTATTGGAATTTTTTTAAGGTTATTATAATTTTTTATTAAGGAATATAAACCCATTGTAAAATTGTTTTGTTTTTATTTTATTGTTAAATTTAATTTAATAAAATTTTGAATATTTTTTATTATTTAATAATATCTATATAATTTGAAATTCATTTATTAATGATTTTCATTTTTAAAATTTTAATTTATTATATATTTTATTTTCAGTGCATTATTTTATTTTAATTTTTTATAATTTTATAATAAATTATACATTTTTTAAAATTATTATTATTATTTTAATTTATTTTTTATTAATTATAATAACTTTTAATGTTTTATAGAAATGTATAAAAACATTATATATTATTTTTTAAAAATTAAATTTATTCAAATATTATATATATAATTTCAATTAATATTCAGTATTTTTGAATTTTTTTATTTTTTTATTTTTAATTAATTTATTAGTAATTTTTAATTATTTAATTTTTTTTAGAAAAATCACTTTATAAATGTATATGAATTTATTTTCTATTGAAAAAAATTAATGTTTCATTATTTTTTTATAAAATAAAATTAATATTTTTCAACAAATATTTCACCATTGTTAGTTTTTAAATTAATACAACATAAAAATAAATAATTAAAAAAATCAATTAGAATTAATTAATTAATATTGTGACAAAAAATATTAATAAATCATAATAAATTTAATTAACTAGTAATTAATTAAATAAAAAATTATCAAATTATATATTAACAAAAGATAAAAATAACACATTTAATAAAAATTAAAATAATAAGTTTACAAAATACCTTCAAGTATTTTTCAGAACAAATGGTGCCTTGATGGTCTAATATGGGTTGATAGACTTTTTTATATAATAATTTGACAAAATATGATAGAGAGAGTCTAAAGGGAAGTGCTGAATGTGTTATTTTATATTTGACACTTTTGTGATTCACATTTGTGGCATAAATGGTTCTTTGGGGAGAGTATTTATGATGGGAAATGAATGGATTTAAATAGTAGTTTCTATATTTAAATTTTCTTATTTTTTGAGAAGTATTTTTTATGGACTAAACTCATCATGAATAATTATCTACTATATAAAATGTATTATAAAATGATAATTTATGACAAAATATTTAGTCTCCTACAAATAATAACTCTTTTCGATAGATTATATAATTCAATTTTAAATTGACCACTAGTTGATTATTTTTCATAGAATATTTGTTCATTTGAAATAACAACTATTTCTCATTTACTGTATAATTCAATTGAAACTGTTTTATCCAACTAGAAATATTTTCTATGGAATGTTTAATTAGATTTCAAATAGTTATTTGTGTTAAGTCAGCCTATTTCTCCGAAAATGTATTTGTGGTGGAATGTTTAACTTTATTGAGAATAGTTGTTCACATTAAATCATGTTCTTTCCTGTTAATGATATTTGTGATGGTCTTCATTTATATTAAAAAAAATTAAATCTAATAATTTTATTTTTGACCATATTTTTTCACATAAAAAATTTTCCGGGCCATATTTGTGCAACGAAATCCCATTACATAATAAATGATCTATCACTAGATTATTAATTTTTGAGTGATTGGTGGTAATATACAAGGGATATACCTATTATATTTTAGTGACTAACTTATCAATGAGATTGTTAATGAGATTTTATATTGATATTTTTATTTATGGATTTGTGAAATTGTAACAACTATGAAAGTTGTTAGAGATGTTAAGGGTTAAGATGGCACTTGTGGGTCTCTGGAAACTATATTTAGATGATGGACACAAGGATTTATTTTTAAATGAGAGGTGATAGGAATAGTATAATTTCAATATTAATGGATTAATTTGTATCTTAGGGAAGAAAGATAAATGAGTTTCCTTCTAAAATGTGGGAGTCTCGGTTGAACCAGGATATCATGACTTACATGTATTAGTATTGATATCATGGGGTTAGATGATGTGACATTCCAAGTAACAAATTTTATTGTGAGAAAACTGGGCTATATTATTCTGACTGGCCCCATATTTGTGTGATTAAAGATACAATATGTTTGGGGTCTGTGATAAATAATAGAGGCATATAACATGTCTTATATATTCTATTTATGTGGTTTTTTATTCTAACTTCTTAGTGATGTACTGTTCCAATGTGGTGGAATAAATCCCATGTAATATGCTTAGTTACTTTATAAAATTTCCAATAGTCGGGTCCTTTGTGATATGGTAGATTACTAGTGGTGAAAACCAAGAGTCGGGTCCTCTATGTTACGGTTGTTCTTTATAAGGGGTGTCCAATGGCCAAGTCCTCTATGATATGGTTGGTTAATCTAAGTGATGAAAACTATGTTGGTCCTCTTTTATGGGGTGGAATACACAATCATAATTTATTTGATTGAGGTCCTATATCATGGTTTTAGGTTGTTATAATGTTCACTAACATGTGTCATTCCAGATAAGGTGGGGTTTTAAAGTAGTTCAGTGAGTAAATTCTTCCCTAATAAGTTTTTTGGTATTTTTTGGGTTCTAAATTTTTTATATTTCTAATGTGTACACTAATACATCATGGCATATATTGGGGCCTTTCCTGTGGTTCCCTATAAAGATATAATTCTCTCACCCTATATGAGAACTCTTGTGGAATTGAAATCTGTATGGATTATGGGCATATTTGAGTAAAAATTAGCTAGAGGATCATTCTATATCTTTTCGATTTGGTTTAGATATGGGATCAAGGATATGATCAAGGTTTTATTGAATCATCTTTTTGTATTTTGTTCTTTTTTATATTCTGTATAAGATCAGTACAGATGGTGATCTTCTTGATATATATAATTTATAAATTTTCTTTTCCTTTTCTATAACATCTTTGTATGTTTTTTTATGTTTATCTTTGGTAGTAATTTCAAATGTGTACTATAAAATTTAGTTGAGTAAAATGTTTTTATTATTAACATTTTATAGATATCTAGGATACTAAGATTATAATCTCCATAATGTGGGTTATTAAAAATCATTACCGGTTAGTAGCCTCTAAATTATGTGGATGATCACTTATGGCTACATATCCACCTTATATTTCTTGGTGCATGGGTGGAATTGTATCAAGAAGAAACAGACTCAACTTTTAAAATTTAAACGGTTTCCTTCAATAAAATTTATCTCTCAAAAATCATATAAATATTCATTCTAAATCATTAACAATGTATAAATTCAACATAGAAGTATACATGAATCTGTAGGAGTCAAAACAATTCTACATATATGTGGTTGACCTTTAAGAACAACTTACACTATATCAGAGCCCCTTAATTTTCCCTCCTACACTCCATATATAGTTATGGTATGATAAAATATAATATTTTTTATACATATGATACTGAAAATACTCACTATCATATAGATAACATCATTGATATATTTTATAGAAATTTCCAATTTATCTCAAAATTTAAATAGAAAATCACTACCTCATTTTCTTCACATTAAATGACCATATCCTATTACACACATTAGAAAACAATTTAATAAAAATTTATAAAAAATCATTTAATTTTAAATAATATTATTTGATATACTACAAAACATAACTATTTAAATATAATTTCAACATTTGAAAGATGGACTAATAGTTGATTTTTTTATAAAAATAATATAAAGAAAAATATTATAATTTTAAATTGAAATATTTTAAATTAATTTCATTTTGAAATTTATCTTTAATTTAGATATGAAATAGAGTAAATTTTTATAATAAAATATATAAAAAATTATTTATTTTGGAAAATAAAAGTGAAGGACCCCCCATCATTCTTCTTAAATTTATAGGGAAGAGTTTGTAAAATAAAAAAATAAGTATGTATTTAGTTTATTCCACTCCACCTAACATTTATAATATTTAAGGAAGATGATATGGTTTAAAAAAATAATAAATTTGTATACCACAATCCAGAAGACCATATATTTTTTATAATTATTGGATACCCAACTATTTAAAACTATGATGAGAGGGAACCCTTAAAAGAAAAATAGGCAAGTAGGAAAAATGTCTAGTCATATCCATAGCACTCAAGGTACATAAGTAGAGTATAACCCATCCCCTAGATATTTTTCCATTTGATTCTCATAAGATTCCTACCACACAAAGCTCGTCATCTAGTATTTACCCATATAGAACTACATGGTTTTGGGTACATATGGAAAATGTCATACCCCTTAATCATGAAAATCGAGCTAGGTCTATTGAATGTTATGTGTCTACACCTGTGAATATTCTAGTATTTCTATACCTAACTATAGTCTCCATACCATCACCGAATCCAAACCCACGGCCGAAATTTTTACATCTTTAGGGATCCAACCCCGTTGATCCATTCCCAACACGAAGCCACCATACCCCTTCCCTAATCACATAGTAACACTCTATCAATTCTAGGGATTCATCACAAAGATGATTATGATACGGTCACCATCAATTCCATCAACTACCATTGTGAAACCCTTCTCATAAATGTAGTCACCCATTGTTGAATCCCTACTATCACTAAGGGCATCACCCCTCCTAAAAAGACTACACCATTCCTACTATTACTGAAATTCCCACCACATTTTTTGTCAAAACACTCTTATCCTCCATCCTTGAAAAAACCCAAATATTTGGGGATACTAGTATTTTATCTTCTACTTGATGTAAGATTACAGTGTAACATTTCCACTATAATATGCCCCAACTACATTATAAATATGTATGGACATACTAAAATTATCTTTGTACTTTTAGACCAAAAACACTGGATTCACTTTTAAATTTCAACAAAGTTTTCCTTCCGGATCCATATTTAAGAAGAATACTTTATTTTTTTAATCATAATTTCTTACAAAGTGAATAAAAAAATTATTATAATATAATATTATAATATTAAAAAAATACATTTCATGCGATTTTATAGTGATATTATAATGATTTTATATTACTTTTTAATTTAATTTTAAATTTTAAATGTTTACTTGTATGTATGGAAGAGGATAACAACAAAAATAATTCCATTTTCCTAATCTATTTGTAATTATCTTTATTTAAGAGTTAACATATTTTTATTTAGATCATTTTCTAATTTATTATACTAGTTATTGGATCTAAAATATGGGAGAGTTGAGGTTTACCTTGTAAAATCCGTTTAATTATGTAATCGAAATTGTTTTCTGTTTTTAACATTTTAATATTCTTATATTATTTATTATATATTTTTATTAATATTATTTATAATTATATCAATTTTTTATATTCTCATTATAAAGTGTATAATTTTAATTTTAATGTTGTTGATATTCTCATGTTACATTTCATTTCTTTTTAATTAATTCTTTACATGAAAATATCTCATAATAATATGTTGAAATTTAAAAAGCATAGTCAGCAATCAAAAATATTATAAAGGCATGACTAAGTTATAAATTGACTATTTAAAATGTGATAGGTAACCACCAATTTTATAAAGGACTGATTGTTCCCAGTATTTAAAATTATAAAACAATATTCGAATATTTATTAATTTTAAAAAATTGTACTCTAAATTATCTATGTATATAATTTAAAATATAATTTAATTAATTTATTATTGATTGAAATTAAGACTTTTTGTTAGAATGGAAATATTGAGCTTCCATAGGAAACATTCAAGGAGATTTGAAATAGTGTAGTCTCATTGATTTATTGTACACCACATTATTATGAATGCAATGAATGGTATCCTAAAATGAAATAAACTAAAGCACCTAAATGAAATCAACTTATTAAGAATGAAATTCCACCAATATTTTACTATAAATAAATATTTGTTATATCCTATTATTACTAAATATGTGATATTTGTTCCTCCAAAAAATATAAACAATTTACTAGTGGGTTATCATTGGACAAGGGAGGAAGTTGAATAGAATATCTGATTATATTTCAATAACTTTCATGGGAATATTTTTTTCATTACAAATATTGAGATCGTTAAAGTGTTCATAAGACTCTGTAATTTGGGGTTTTCAAACATTGTATAGATATTTTAATAATAGAATCACTAACAACATTTGGTCAAGAACAATTCCACCACCTTTAATGAACACATTTTTCAATGATTTGTTCCTGTTAAATTTTTTACATTCATCAGCAGGTATGCATCTGAAGTACAAGAATTTCATTTAATTTTCAAAGTAAACCAATTTCTTATGTGAGTCTTTTCTTTTTTGATGTGGAGAAAAATTACTGGAGGGAAATAATAAATACTTCTTTATAATTATTTTTGAAGTAGGCTACATCCAACACCTAGCGTTATTATAGATAAATTCTGCCCAATATCTTTCCCGATAAATGAAGTATTTTTTCATTGTCTTTAGGTGATCAATTTCACAAACCATCCGAGACAACCCATGATCCAGTCGCCTGATCTGATCTATGGAATGATCTATATATTTTTCCCTATCAACATAGGTTGTAAGCTAGTGAAGGGGCATCAAACACATACACTAGTGGGAATTATTTATCAAGAAAATAATGCATTACAATTGATCTTCACCTTAGAAGTTTGAAATTCCCATTTGGCTCGTCGAAGAACCATGAACATGAATATTTAATACCTTTATAAAGAGAACCAAACATGGAATAATAATATAACATGAACCTGGAATCATAAGCAAAACTATTTATCATGATCAATATATCTCGATTATAATGAAACTCCATGAATGATACAAACCTTCATAATAAATAAGAACCAAAAAATGGAGCGGAAGTTTCTTGATTATTTATAAATCTAGATAACTAAAATTAAAACAAGGGTCACAACTAATCCTCCCCATTATCTAGGTAAAAAATATTTACTTAACGACTCCATATTCTGGAATCAAAATCTGAGATCCACCCACCACATCCATGTGATATTGCAAATCTTCACTAAAGTATATTAATTAGTGGAATGTAACTTACCACATGATTTTTATAAATTATGAATGGTTTAAATTTAATGAATATATATTTAAATAGTATTCAATGAATAAATAATTAAGAGATAAAATTTAACCTACTAAATTTTTAAGGATAGTCACATTTAATTAAATAAATCCTGTCATGAATAGTTATCTAAATGGATTTTTCCCACCTTTTATATGTAACAATTTCTTGCAAACCTTCTAAAAAAATATCTTATTGGGACACATTCATCTCTCTCAAATATGGTATTATCACTCATTAAAGAGCTTCTAGTATCCTTTAATATAGGCTAGTATCCAAGGTCAATATAATCCCTCAGATGTAGGAAATATTTGATTACAACTTTAGTAATTATCTGTAAGAGTACTTCATTGGGGATTAATGATTAAGGCTATTTAATCAAATATCTGACTTTGATATTTTATGTTCTTCTTGTATATTAAAAATTGAATCTCTCTAGTATATATTATACATTTGGGTTTCTTATTCACTACTATGGTTCATATGATGGACCCCTAAAATCCAACAGTGGGGAAAAGACCTGGAATTTCAATGACAATATTTTTTTAATATAAATGGGAATTTTACAAGTTTGCAAAAATTGACAGCGCGTGATTCTGAGTCCCGGAGCTCCCGAAATCAATTTCGAATGTTTTTCTTGAGTTTGTTCAGTAAACATACGAGCAGGTTTTTATAACTTTAGAAATCGTGGTCGGAATTGAAATTTGAGGGCACTATTGAACTCGCAACTCCGAAATTATCTTCAGAAGACATTCAATTCGATGAAATTTGGTCGAGGGTGGATGTTAGTTTTTGGGTTTTTTGTGGGAATAATAAAATAAAATAAATGCATATTTTATATTATTTTTATCTGTTATAACCACCCATGTTGAAGTTGGAGGTGGATACCACCATACCTTAACCTCCCATGAGAGGTTACGGTGGTGTGGACCACCCTAACCTAACCTCCCACGAGAGGTTACGATGTGGGAAACACTAGGGACTAAACCCCCCTAATAATTGTGGGAGAGGAAAACCTCTCAACTACCCTCATTAATGAGGGAGAGTCTCTCCACCCCCCTCCTTTAAGGGTGTCAACCCTCCCTCTCTTTTAATTATGCTATCCTCTTGAATTAATTAAGTGAATACAACTTAATTAATTAACCCGATTTGAATTTATGCCAATGAACATAATGGATCATAATCTATTATTTTTTATACCATTTCATTTTTGGAGGAGTTTGGGGAAAGGAGTATCTTGGGTGAAATATCGGGAGAAGACTCCAAACGAAGAATGCGTTATTCCAATGGAGAATGTGTTCTTCTAATGAAGAATACCGGAAAAGAGCATCTTCGACTCCTTCCTTGGAAGAACCTTCCAGAAGCAACCAATGTGGGACGTCTTCAATGACCGACCCTCCCTCCTAATCATCATCAACGAACCAACGCAGGTGCTCAGAATTGGAAGTGTGTGGTGGACGCGATGAATGACGAAAACATCTTCTTCTTCCCGGCAACTCCGCCAATGAACAACGAACAAAAATATTGATTTTATTTAAGTATGATATTTTCCCTTGTTTATTTCCATCTCCATCGAAAACAAAGAATGTAGGCCAATTTATTATCTAGTTGATCTGCAGATGATTTTCCTTGAAGGTTGGGAATTTTTTTGTTAATGAGGGATTATGAGAATTGATGTTTTTAAACTATCTTCCATTCTCGTTCATTTTTTATGTTCATGATGAACTGATTGCTACCACCCTGAACGCGGGGGGTGCGGGCTAAACTAACATGGCCCAACCCCCCACTGTCGTTCTTCGTTATGATGTTCTTCGGCATGACGACGAGGTGATGAATGTGACAAGGTAAACGTGCACTGCTCCCACGCTTTTGGTGCCCCGGTCAAAACCGCGTTGCCTTCTGGCTTCCAAGACACCACGGTCACACTGCCTGCGTACCGTGCCACCCGCCGATCGAATCGGCCCGAGCCGCACTGCACCCCGGCCAAGGTTCACTCCGTCCGCACCGCACCCTGACTCTCGGCCGCCACGCCTCTTGCGCCCCTCACGTCTCCCTCTCGAGCCCCAACCGAGTTGGCCTCCATGCTCCTGCCACGCCCCATGGCTCATCCATACGCACATTCCGGGCACTGATGGCTCTGTCGTCTGTGTGCCCCGCGTCGCCACGGCCAAGCCGGCCTCCCAGCCTCGACCGTGCCTCACCAGCACCGGTTCGAGCCGCCCCGATCCGGCCCCTCGCAGAACCCTATGGGCCTAGTCGTGCTCTCGCAGTGCTCTCTGGGATGAACAACCATCACGCCGACCCGCGGCCAGTCAGCGCCCTCGCAACCGGTCCGCGCTCTCGCGGCCCCCCGCAACACCTCGCGGTCGGCTGGGCGGGGCCCAGCGGGCCGAGCCAAACCTAACGGGATGGCCCACCAAATGGGTCGGGCCATACCCAAGGATTCATGATGGGTCGAACCGAACTATGTAGGCTCATATTGGTTCGGGCTGAGTTGGTCCAAATGGGTCGGACCGGACCCGGTCCTACTACGACCCTTTACTTTCTTTGGCCATATCTTTGGCACCAAACGTCTGCTTGACGAACCGTCAGTAGCCCTGGTAATCTTGGAGAATGGCGGTCCCTTTTTTTATACCCCACTAGATTTTGGGGTATAGTTAAGATATAGTCTAGTTGGATCATGAACGAATCCAACCGGGCCCCCGGGACTAAAAGACTAATAACTCACAGATTGTGCGTCCGATTGATGCATCGTCTGTTGCATTGTTCCCCCTATGACGGGTCAGTCCATTAATATACTTCTTCATCATAATTCTTGATAGTTGGATTATCAACTACTAGCTCTGGGAGTGGATCCTTCCAAAAATGAGTGGGCAGAGTGCGGAGACCTAGTAGCTAGCTGAGACTTGACAACTGCTGACCAATTGACTCGGAGTGACTCCACTAGCCTAGTAGGGAGTTCTTGGTTGTGGTGGCATACCCACGGCCGAGGAGTGCCTGTTTGTGGTGGAAGACTCTTGGTACTCTATAGGAGGAGTACCTGTGCAGGCTATTTGGGGGAGTGCCTGGTTGTGGCGGCAGATCCATGATGGGGAACGCCTATGTGTGATGCAGTAGACCCACGGTACTCGACAGGAGGAGTACCTCAGCAGTCCAAAGTTAGTGGGAATCTCCTTGGTATCCTTATAGTCCCACTGTACTCGATAGAGGAAGAGTTCTCCAACATCCATGGTTTCGATAATGTGAATAAAATCCTGGTTGTGTTGAGTCAGTAACTTTTGTGTTTTCCTCATGATTGAGATGGATTGTTTGACAACTTTGGTATATGTATGGGCATATACCTAAGTGGGGTTATATGTTGATTTCATAATTTTTGGTTTATCCTTGTTAGATTTTGTGAGAACTTGAGGGTCTTAGGGTCCCAACTAATTATTGTTATACTCATCCCTAAACAGGTTAGGCCTACACCACATTGTGTTGGATGCAGATGACGGACATCACAGACCGAGGATAGGAGTACCATGAATGGATAGTACCCAGAGCTGGACCTTACGGCATGTGGTTACATGGAGGAGATAGACGGACGTGGAGTGCTGAGGAGGCGATATGTACCTGCACTTCAGGTAGGATCCTCGGAGGATGACGCAATGGCTATTTTTCCTATTTCCTCAGTTGTACGTGTACTTCCAGTTTCTTATACATTCCAGTTGGGCTTGTATTCTGGCCCCTTTTTACTTAATTTACTCACTTTTTGGTTATTCAGTTTACTCATGGTCATATCTGCTATGTGTGTTTATAGGTTTTAAAAGCAATGACTTCCCAGTTTTAGGGAATTGCACATTTGGTGCTAGTCACCAACCCCTGGCCTACGGAAGGCGGGCTTGGGGTAGTCACGATATGGTCCCCAGGGGATGGGTCATGAATAATTGGTATCGTAGGAGTTGGTACTACCTTAGAACACATGACTCTGATCTTTCTTTTCTATAAAGAAATTGTGTTAAGAGTAGTGAGTGTGGTTCTCAGTTTAGGGAGTCCAATGTTGGTGTGGCGGCCGACGTATCCATACACCAGGACTCTGACATATGATTTCCGACAAAGTGCATGAAGACACTAATTGCATGTTGGTTTTCAAAAGTTTTCATTATGTTAGCTCAACCAGGTTTTCTCACCAAGTATAGTCTTTTGACCATGTCCCATCTGTTTCTTTCTGGATGCCTACCCGCGAATGACTATCTAGATTCCCAAGAGTTGTAAGCACAGATATCCCATTGAGTGATGTGGCCTTGGTGCAGGGCCCATTTCTAACAGAGGCACCAGCGGTACCACTCCCCGTTGGGACACCAATGTCCCCATCCCCAGCAGTAGATGATGCATGCCACTTGAGTGAATTTCACATGTTCCAACACCAGAGGCCACCCAAGATTAGGGGAGAGATGGACTCAAAGGTGGTTGAGGAATGGCTGGAAGCTATGGTGAGAGTTTTTCGACTGGTAGGGACACCATCCGACCTCATGGTGATTTTTAATGATAGACTTCTACCGGAAACAGTGGGTTGATGGTGGAGCTTGATGCTCTAGGTTCACAATGAGATGACACTTCTCTGGGAAGACTTGTAGTGCCTGTTTTAAGCATTGTTTGTGCCAGCGACTCTTCGCGCAGTGCACATACAAGAGCTACTTCATCGGCAGCAGGTCAGCATGACTGTAGTTCAGTACTCTGTAGGGTTTAGAGACCTATCATGATACTCCACCAATAAGGTATGGGACCCTTTCTTCAGATCCTAGACCTTCGAGCTGAGACTCAGGTGGGAGATCAGAGCTTCAGTGGTCTCACTCAGCATCCCGACGCATGCAGGGGTGTTAGAGAGATCCCTCCTAGTGGAGTGTTTCCTTGCAGAGCAGTCTCCAGTAGTGAGATCCACCACCAGTCTACACGTAACATAGTCTTCTGTAGCTGGAAGCAGACAGATGTCACATAGGTCCAAGAGGACTAGACCTACAGGTGGACGGCTTCATGGCTTAGGATCAGTTGTGCAGGGTAAACGAAGCAGAGACATACATGCCAGGAGTGGGCAGAGTATCTCATGTAGCATATAGTGACCCGGCCTTTTCATACATTACTATTACATCATTTCAAAGATAAACAACATAATATTATTACGCATGGAGGATCCAAATGTTTAGTGTCTTGGGAAAACTAGGACTACACATAACAAGTACAACATCAAGCATAAACATTTATTTAATTTCTTCTTCACAAGAATCTTAGTGGCCCTTGTCCTCTCCTTAGTACATGTAGCCACCTGAGGATATACATAAAAATGGGTGATCTAAAAGCACAGTACGAGGATAGATAAGAACAATACATCATGGGGTGAGCATAATCATAACATATGTAAAAGATCATGAACATGAGAGGAGCATAAATAAAAGACTTGAAATGTGGCAATGCATAAAAATGAAACATCATGTCCTAGTGGTTAACTACCACACGTACTTGTGAACAAAGCTATCATAATGTTCACACATCATTTCACATTTAATCATGAGATTAATCACTTTACCCAATTCATTTCAGTGCTATATAATTCTGGGTGCACCCGTCACATTTAAACATTCATATTGCGCTATATAATTCTTGGTGCACCCTTCACATCATAACATTATCATTATCATGATTGCCACATAGAACACATATCAAACATGTACATAAAAACCCCATGGAAAGGAATGGGTTTCATCTCATAATAACACATTCATAAGCTTTGGGTTCCCATAAGAAAGAGGGAACAACATATTTGATACAAGAACCATCAACCTTGAATGAGAGGTAAAAGGTGAGATCTTGAATGAAGAGTTCTTTTGGAAAACATTTTGATGGACATAAGAACCAGTGACAAACATTTATATCCCAGAAAAGGAGATTAAATGATGATGAAATGATCTTTAAGGAGTAACCATATCAAAAATGGAGTGAAAGAGAGAGAACCCGAAGGAAGAAAATTGGGTTTGAGATTTCGCCTTACCTTGTACTCAAATGCCTCCTTCTCTTTAATGTCTGGTATAATGACATTATATTCATTAATTAGAAATTACAGAACCTTTTATACATTAATAGGGTTCATTCTGGTTTCATTATTTCATATTATGTTCCTTTGGATTACTTATAGAGTTTAAAAACATTGATCGGGGATGTTCGTTTTCATGGTTTTTTTAAACGGTCCACTTGTATTCATAAATTGATGTTAGGGTAGATCATGGGTCAACATCCAGAACTGATATTACATGTTATTAATGATATTACAGAAGATTTAATGATTTTATAATGAGTTATATTAGATCCATGTGGACAAATAATTAGATAAGAATTAAATGATGATTATTTGGGTTAATTTGAGCGGTTTTTGGATCACAGTGACCTCATTTTAACTTTTCACTTAGTAATATGGCCATAAGTTATTTCCAGAACTTAAAATAGTAAATAATACATATAAAATATTCTGTTTCAGCCATAAAAATGGTTTCATGACCAGATTTTAAGGTAGAAATGGAAGAAGAGAACATGTTGTTTTGGAAGGTGATAAATTTAACTCCACATGAACAACGTTCTCTTTAATAAAATAAAATGAAGAGGGAAAGGGTGTGGGGTGATATAATATACCATTATAATCATAATATTACAGAATAGGTAGAATTCTGGAGTTAAAAAACAATTTGGATGAATATAGGTGGGGAGAGATCTAGAAAGGAACTTGAACTTGAAAGGAAAAATTAAAGGAGAAGATGGAGGGAAATTACCTCTAGAATCATCCTCTTGAGAACCTCCTTAAGGAAGCTAAGATTGGTCTTTTTATGGGACCAGTAGCTTTTGGACGTGGGGTATGAGCTAAGGAAGGTGTTTGGGCAGAGTTTAGTGAAGGCTTGGAGCTTGAGAGGTGTGAGGAAAAGAGGGAGTGAAGGGTGGCTTTTATAGTGGAGGGGAGAAGGGTTTCAATAATATAAAATTGATTAGTTTATTAATTTCACCTAAGACAAGGAATAGTGAGTCTTGGATGACCAATAATAGTAATTTTTTAATGTAATCCCGAACCAAGTGGGCTTAAATCAGTAGAACATCATCGATTACTCAATTAATACATTAATTAGCATTTATTTTGAATTATCGGATTCCACTATTCATAAAAAATTCAAGTATCTCAAAAAATTCCCAAAAATTTACCCCAACCATTTTTCAACGTTTAGAATCCAAAAATGAATTCCATTTTTCAAAAAATAATTTTCTAAATATTATTAATTTAATATTTAATTAAAATCATAATTTACTTTAAAAAACAGTTTTAAGATTAAAACTGATTTTATAGTTCTTTCAAAAATTACGTAGGGTCTTATAAAATTATCTAAAAACTATTAGACATTGATTAAATAATTTATTAATACATTTTAGGGAATAAATATTCTTTTAAATTAATTAATTAATTATAAATAATTATTTATGACTTATAAAATACCAAAAAAACATTTACTAAGGTCAAATTACCACTTTCTATGATGTCTAAATTTTATTTTATTATTCATAGTTAATTTTCCTCTTACTTACAATTCATAAGGGTCATGTTACTATTCATAAGGGTAGGTTACTATTCATAAGGGTAGGATACTATTCACAAAAAATTATTTTTGTTTCATTCGACTCCAAAAACCATCTTGAACACAACCGTGTATGTCAGATTTTTAAAATTCCAAACATAGGGGTGACAAAATTATGTTTAAAGGTCACTTATCACTTGTAGTTCATTATTTTGCGTTTTTATGACATAAATATAAGACGGGAATTTTCCATTGAAAAACTTTGGGTCGTTACATTCTTCCCCCCTTAAGAAATTTCGCCCCCGAAATTTCACTTTACACAAATAGGTGAGGGTACTTCTCCTTCATTGCCTCTTCTGGTTCTCATGTTGCTTCCTCAAACTTATGGTTCCTCCACAACACTTTTACAAGGCGGGTTGTCTTCTTGTGTAGAACCTTATCACTTCAGTCCAAAAATTTTACCGGCTGCGCCTCATAGGAGAGATCATCTTCCAACTGCACCACCTCTTAGTTTAGTACATGTTAGGGGTCTGGTATGTATTTCCTCAGCAGTGATACATGAAACACATCATGAACTTGAGCCATATTCGGTGGAATTGCCAGACGATAGGCCACGGCTCCTATGCAGTCAAGGATCTCAAACGGGCCAATGTACCTTGGGCTTAGCTTCCCTTTCTTCCCTAATCGCATGACTCTCTTCCATGGAGATATTTGATGGAAGACTTTATCTCCAACGTCGAACTCCAAGTCCCTTCGACGGTTGTCAGCATAGTTATTTTTCCGACTTTGAGCAGCTTTGATGTGTTTTTGGATGACTTGAACCTTCTCTGTCATCTATTAAACAAGATCGGTACCAAGTATCTTTCGTTCTCCACCTTCATCCCAACAGGTTGGAGTTCTACATCGCTTCCCATAAAGATCTTCATACAGAGCCATCTGAATACTCGAGTGGAAGCTATTGTTGTATGAGAACTCAACCAATGGGAGATGTTGATCCCAAACACCTTTGAATTCAAGAGAGTAGGATCTTAGCATATCTTCAAGTGTCTGAATAGTGCTTTCAGACTGGCCATCAGTTTGGGGGTGATAGGTCGTGCTAAAATTTAATTCAGTACTCAAAGCATGTTGAAGGCTCCTCCAGAATTTAGATGTTAACCTTGGATCACAGTCAGAGACAATCGAGAGTGGAACAATGTGCAGACTCACCAATTCCTTCGCACATATCTTTGCAAGATGTTCAAGTGATAGGTTTTCCCGAATTGTGATAAAATGCGCAGTCTTGGTGAGTCGATCATCCACAACCCATATCGCATTATTCCCCTTTGACATCTTCGGGAGACCCATGACAAAGTCCATAGTAACAGTTTCCCATTTCCACATGGGTATAGTCAATGGTTGCAACATACCTTTGGACTTTTGTCGCTCAGCCTTAACTTGCTGACATACCAAGCACCTTGATATATATTCCGTAATCTCCTTCATCATGTTTTCCCACCAGAAGTGCTCTCGGTGATCACGATATATCATGGTACTTCTAGGATGGATAGAGAAAGTTGAGCTATGTGCATTATCCAATAGCTCCTTCTTTATCCCGGGTGATGAAGTCACACAAAGCCGTGATCCAAACCAAATCACACCATCATCGTCGATATGGAACTCTTGCATCTTCCCTTCCTTTACTGCAATCACCCTCTTTTGTATCTCCACATCATCCCTTTGTACTTCTTTAATCTTCTCTTGGATGGATGGTTGCGCAATCATTTGGACAAGGTAGGATGTATCCCCGGCCCTTATGATTTCCAAATCCATTCTTTGCAGATCCAAGAAGATAGGGTCTTTCTCAATCCTCAACAAGGATAGAGTAGCAGGTTATTTTCTACTTAGAGCATCAGCTACCTTGTTCGCCTTCCCAGGATGATAGTGAATAGAGAAATCATAATCCTGGATTAGCTCTAACCTTCTCCTTTGACGCATGTTGAGCTCCTTTTGTGTGAATATATACTTTAGGCTCTTGTGGTCGGTGTATATGTCACACTTCTTTCCATAAAGGTAGTGTCGCCATATTTTCAAGGCAAAAATCACGGCTGCCAGCTCTAGATCATATGTCGGGTAGTTCCTCACAAGGATCTTCAACTGTCGTGAGGTGTAGGCTATCACATTATCATTTTGCATGAGTACACAACCCAAGCCTCTCTTTGAAGCATCACTGTATATCACAAAACTTTCTCCACTTTTTGGTAGTGTGAGTACTGGTGCAGGGATCAGCTTTCTCATTAGCTCCATGAAGCTTCCCTCACATTCATTAGTCCAGACATACTTTACCCCTTTCCTTGTTAACATAGTTAGCAGGCTTGACAATCGTGAGAAATTTCTCACAAAACGTCGATAGTACCCAGCTAATCCAAGAAAACAACTGATTTATGTGGCACTATAGGGCCTGGGCCATTCCTCAATCGCCTTTGTCTTTGAAGGGTCCACAGAAATTCCCTCACTTGTGATCACATGTCCCAAGAACGTGACTTGATTCATCCAAAAGTCACACTTGCTGAACTTGGTGTACAACTTCTCCTTTCTCAATGTCTCCAACACAAGTATTAGATGTTCTTCATGTTCCTCCTTGATCTTGGAGTAGATGAGAATATCATCGATAAACACTACCAAAAATTTGTCGAGGTAATGTCTAAAGACTCTATTCATCAAATTCATGAAGATTTTAGGGGAATTAGTAAGTCCGAAGGGCATCACCAAAAACTCATAGTCCCCATACATTGAACGGAAGGCAGTCTTCTGAATATCTTCCCTCTTCACCTTTACCTGATGATATCCAGAACTAAGATCCACCTTTGAGAAGTATTGAGATCCTCTTAACTGACCGAACAAGTCATCAATACTTGGGAGAGGATACTTTTTCTTTATGGTGATCTTGTTGAGTTCCTGATAATCGATACACAGCCGCATGGTTCCATTCTTCTTCTTCACAAAGAGCACTGGCGCACCCTAAGGTGATGCACTAGGGCGTATGAACCCTTTTTCCAGATGCTCTTGCTGCTGCTTCTTTAACTCCTCCAGTTCGATAGGAGCCATCCTATAGGGGCACTTCAAGATAGGAGTAGATCCGGGTATGAGTTCGATTGAGAACTCTACCTGAAGATCCGGGGGAATTCATGGGTAACTATTCGGGAAATACATCCTCGTATTCCCTTACGATGGGCATTTCCTCAAGGTTGGAACTTTCCTTCGACTCAGCCATTTGGGCGAGGTATGCTTCTTCATAGGGAATCAACACCCAAACCATTGAAGTATTTCTCAAAGAAGATTCATGATCCTCCTTGCATTTTTAGAGGAGCATGGGATGGTTCGGAATATTAAAATATATTTCCCTTTCCCGACAGTTGATATGTGCTCTATATAACGAGAGCCAATCCATTCCCATTATAGCGTCGAATTCCACCAATGGAAGTATTACGTTATTTTCTAGAAGAATCTTCCCACATACATCAACAGGAGAAGAGTCAAACACTTGGGTTTCAATTATTGCACCACTTGGTTATTTTACAGATATCTCTACTTCAAGGTTTCAGGGCTTCGATTCTATAGTTCTAGAAAACATGCATGATATAAAGGAATGCGTAGAACTAGAATCAAATAAAACTTTTTCCATTCTTGAGTGAATAGGAAGTGTACCTTGTATGAATTCATTATCATGATCCACCTCCGCAGTAGTGATGTCATAAGCCTTCCCTTGTTCCTTTGGCTTTGGTGGTTGCTGGCGCTGATTCCCATCGAGAGCTCACGGTTTAGTGCACTAGTTTGAATAGTGCCCTAGCTCCCTACAGTTGTAGCATTGAACCATGAGTGGCTCTCTCCTCTCATCGGCTACATTATCCTTCCTTTTCATGTCTTTTCAACACTCGTGAGCAAGTTGTCCTTCTTTCCCACACTTGAAGCATTTCCCCATCCCTTTGAGGTAGTTCCCATGGTCCAACTTCCCACATTTTTGGCATGTGGGTCATTTTGTTTTCTTCCCACCTTTGTCATTAGATCCACCAGCTTGAAACTCCATCTTTTTTTTCTTATCACCATAGCCATGGGACCATTCTCCAAACTCCATATCCACTTTGAGAGCACACCGAACAACTTCTTCATAACTCCCAAAGTCTCGAATTGCAAGAGCCTTTTGAAGATTTTGTTTTAATCCACTAAATAATATATCAATTTTTCTATCATTTTTGATAAAAAAACCCGAAGCATACCTTGCGAGCCGTGTGAAATTTGCTTTATAGGTTGTGACAGATTCTCCTTCTTTTTTCTTGAGTTCTATGAATTCTCTCTCCATCTTCGTGCGAAGATTTCGTGGGAAGTACTTATTATGAAACATTATCTTAAAGTCTTCCCATTCCATCTCTTCAATTTCCTCCCTTGTCTTGGTGTTCTTAATCAAGGCCCACCATTGATTAGCTTCTCCATCTAGACGATAAATGGCTAGAGTCACCTTCTCCATCTTGGAACAATGAAGAACATAAAATATCTTCTCTATGGAGTTGACCCACTGTTCCACAACTAGTGGATTGGAAGATCCACAAAACATCGGTGGTCGTTGCCGCATAAAACATTCAATAGCTAGTTGCTCCCTCATTGGTGAAGGAGGTCGTTACCCATTATTATGGTTATTATTCATAACCTGAGATAATTGGGTAAGCATCACCATGATGTTTTTAACTCCACCACCAAAATCATTGGGGATGTCGTTCGGGCAATCGTTGCATTGGCCCTCACAAGAGTTGTTGGCCGGATTTCTCCTGGTTCCCACCATTTTCTAAAATTGAAAAGCTTAGAACAACACATAAGTAAAAAATTCATGAATAACTTATTCATTTAAACAATTATACCAAAAACATAAAATATGGGATCCCTAGGTAAATATTCTTGTGTACATATTTGTACTTATTCTTATGCTAGAGGTTTTCTCTAGGGTTTACTAATCCAAATTCCCAAATTAACTAAACCTTTCCTTTGATACCAACTATAGAGACCCAGCCTTTTCATACATTAATATTACATAATTTCAAAGATAAACAACATAATAGTATTATGCATGGAGGATCCAGAGGTTTAGTGTCTTGGGAAAACTAGGACTACACATAACAAGTACAACATCAAGCATAGACATTTATTTAATTTCTTCATCACAAGATTCATAGTGGAAATTGTCCTCTCCTTAGTACATGTAGCCTCCTGAGGATATACATAAAAAGGGGTGTGCTAAAATCCTAGTAAGAGGATAGATAAGAAAAATACATCATGGGGTGAGCATAATCATAACATAGGCAAAAGATCATGAACATGAGAGGAGCATAAATAAAAGACTTGAAATGTGGCAGTGCATAAAAATGAAACATCATGTATTAGTGGTTAACTAACACACATACTTGTGAACAAAGCTAGAATCATGTTCACACATCATTTCACATTTACTCATGAGATTCATCACTTTACCCAATGCATTGGAGCGCTATATAATTCCAGGCGCACCCGTCACATTTAAACATTCATATTGCGCTATATAATTCCGGGCACACCCATCACATCATAACATTATCATTATCATGCTTGCCACATAGAACAAATATAAAAAATGTACATAAATAACCCATGGAAAGGAATGGGTTTCATCTCATAGTAACACATTAATAATCTTTGGTTTCCCAAAATAAATAGGGAACAAAAGACTTGATACAAGAACCATCAACCTTGAATGAGAGGTAAAAGGTGAGATCTTGAAAGAAGAGTTCTTTTGGAAAAAATTTTGATGGACATAAAAACCAGTGAAAAACATGTATATCCCATAAAATTAAAATAAATGATGAAGAAATGATCTTTGAGTAGTAACCATATCAAAAATAAAGTGAAAGAGGGAGAACCTGAAGGAAGAAATTTGGGTTCGAGATTTCCCCTTACCTTGTACTCGAATGCCTCCTTCTCTTTAATGTCCTGTATAATGACATTATATTCATTAATTATAAATTAAAGAACCTTTTATACATTAATAGGGATCATTATGGTTTCATTATTTCATATTATGTTCCTTTGGATGACTTATAGAGTTTAACAACATTGATCAGGGATGTTCGTTTTCATGGTTTTCTTGAACAGTCCACTTGAATTCTTAAATTGATGATTGGGTAGATCATGGGTAAACATCCAGAACTGATATTACATGTTATTAATGATATTACAGAAGCTTTAATGATTTTATAATGAGTTATATTAGATCCATGTGGACGAATCAATAGATAAGAAATAAATGAATATTATTTGGGTTAATTTGAGCAGTTTTTGGATCACAACGAACTCGTTTTAACTTTTAACTTAGTAATATGGCCATAGGTTATTTCCAGAACATAAAATAGAACATAATACATATAAAATATTCTGGTTCAACCATAAAAATGGTTTCATGACCAGATTTTAAGGTAGAAATGGAAGAAGAGAACATGTTGTTTGGGAAGGTGATAAATTTAACACCTCATGAACAACGTTCTCCTTAATAAAATAAAATGAAGAGGGAGAGGGTGTGGGGTGATATAATATACCATTATAATCATAATATAACATTATATGTAGAATTCTGGAGTTACAAAACAATTTGGATGAATATAGGTGGGGAGATATCAAGAAAGGAACTTGAACATGAAAGGAAAAAATTAAAGGAGAAGAGGGTGGGAAATTACCTCTAGAATCTTCCTCTTGAGAACCTCCTTAAGGAATCTAGTATTGGACTTTTGATGATACCAGCAGCTTTTGGACGTGGGGGATAAGCTAGGGAAGGTTTTTGGGTAGAGTTTAGAGAAGTCTTGGAGCTTGAGAGGTGTGAGGAAAAGAGGGAGTGAAGGGTGGCTTTTATAGTGGAGGGGAGAGGGGTTCCCTTAATATAAATTGATTAGTTTATTAATTTCACCTAAGACAAAGAATAGTGAGTCTTGGATGACCAATAATAGTAATTTTATAATTTAATCCCGAATCAAGTGGGCTTACATCAGCAGAACATCATCGATGACTCAATTAATACATTAATTAGCATTTATTGTGAATTATCATATTCCACTATTCATAAAAAAATCACGTTTCTCATAAATTTCACAAAAATTTTCCCCAACCATTTATTGATGTGAAGAATCCAAAAATTAATTCCATTTTTCAAAATATAATTTTCTAAATATTATTATTTTAATATTTAATTAAAATCATAATTTACTTAAAAAACAGTTTTAAGATTAAAACTGATTTTATAGTTCTTTCAAAAATTATGTAGGGTCTTATAAAATTATCTAAAAACTGTTAGAGATTGATTAAAAAATTTATGAATACATTTTATGGAATAAATATTCTTTTAAAATAATTATTTAATTATAATTATTTATTTATGACATATAAAGTACCAAAAAAAACGTTTACTAAGGTCAAATTACCACTTTCTATGATGTCTAAAATTTATTTTATTATTCATAGTTAATTTTCCTCTTATTTACTATTCATAAGGGTTATATTACTATTCATAAGGGTATGTTACTATTCATAAGGGTAGGTTACTATTCACTAAAAATTATTTTTGTTTCATTAGACTCCAAAAACCATCTTAAACACAACCATGTATGTCGGATTTTTAAAATTCCAAACATAGGGGTGAAAAAATTATGTTTAAAGGTCACTTATCACTTAGTAGTTCATTATTTTGTGTTTTTATGACATAAATATAAGAACGGAATTTTCCATTGAAAAACTTTGGGTCGTTACATAGAGGGAAGGGTCAAATGGCTTGTGACTGTCTGACCCGCCATTCAGAGGATTAGAAGATGGTCAGAGGACCTCCCAGGCGGATACATAGATTCGATCGAGGCGGTCCGCATGGAGTAGGCGGACGTGGCAGAGGAGCTGGTTGTATATCTGGTAGTGTATGATGTTTTGAGGTGTTACCGCCACCACCACCAGGAGGTCCACCCCGACCGCAGGGAGCAGGTGTAAAGGGGGGATCTCAACTCTAGGTATCTGAGTCCTACAATCACAGAGCTCTAGAGATGATATGAGGTATCATCAGTGTCTATTCATCCTTAGTTATAGTTCATATAGACACAGGTGCCAGTCACTCTTTCATTGCCACTACCCTTATTCAGAGCTTGGAGATTCGAATGGATCTGTTGGCTTGATTCTTACAGCTAGACACTTCTACGGGATTAGACTCGACGATTATGCACTGGTGCTGGTAGTGTGAGATTACTATAGGAGGTGAGAGCTTTGGCAGGGATCACTTAGTATCGGCGTTGAGGCCATACGATGTCATCTTGGGGATGGACTGGTTATCTACAGTCCATGCTCATATTGAATGTATTAGGTGAAAAGTGTAGTGTGTCCGCACGGATGGGACCAGGTTTATCTTCACCGATGAGAAGGGAAGATTTACAACACAAGAAGGAATTTCTCAAAGGAGAGTGAAGTCGATCACTCATCAGTTGGCAAGCCTTACCCATAGAGATGTTGATGTAGAGAGTCTGAGTTTTCTTGTAGTGGTGGACTAGTACATGGATGTCTTCTCTGACAATGTTCTAGGTCTACCCCCTCGCAAAGAGGTAGACTTTTACTTAGACTTGTACCCCAGGAAGGCACAGTTATCGACTTCAGTGTATCAGATGTCTCTCACGGAGCTTCACAAGCTGCAGGTAAAGTTAGAGGACTTGCAGGAGAAGGGATTCATCCAACCCAATGTTTCTCCCTAGGTAGCCCCGATTCTGTTCTCCAAGGAGGATGGGAGATTGAGTGTTTTTGTTAACTATTGGTGCATGAACCATGTGACCGTGAAGAACAAGTACCCACTCCCAAGTATTGACAATCTATTTGATCAGCTAAAAGGAGAATGGTGGTTCTCGAAGATAGACTTCAGATCAGGCTATCACCAGCTCAGAGTTCGAGATGAGGATGTGTAGAAGATGGCCTTCAGATGTCGGTATGAACACTATGAGTTCTTGGTTATGCCATTCAGCATAACTAACGCTCTAGCAGTTTTCATGTAACTCATGAACATGATCTTTCTAACATACCTCGATCGCTTTTTTTTTTCTTCATCGATGACATTATGATCTACTTGAATAATGAGGAGGAGTATGCCTATCATTTGTGGGTAGTAATGGACATGCTTTGAGAGCACCATCATTATGGTATGCTCTCGAAGTTCCAGTTCTGGATTCCATAGGTTCCCTTCCTGGGGCATGTCATATCGAAGACTGGAGTTGCAGTGGGTCCAGCGAAGATTGAGGTGGTACTTGCTTGGGAGCCACCGAGGAGGGTGATGGAGGTGCAGAGTTTCCTGGTTTTGGCTGGATACTACCGAAAGTTTCTTCCAGAATTCTCCAGAGTTTCATCACCACTATCAACCTTGAAGAAGAAGGAGAAATGCTTTGTGTGGTCGGAGAGATGCTATAAAATCTTTCAGGAGCTGAGGAAAAGGCGGAATAGTGCCCCCATCATGAGGCTTCTAGAGGAAGGAGTAGGGTATGTAGTCTACTATGACGCGTCAGGGACCAGGCTCGAATGTGTCCTAATGTAGGAGTGAGCAGTGATCTCTTATGTTTCTTGTCATCTATGATAAGATGAGTAAAACTACACTACCCTTGACCAGGAGTTAGTAGAAGTGGTCTTCGCCTTGAAGATGTTGCGACACTATCTGATTGGTGAACGTTTTATCATGTACTATGATCACTAGAGTCTTAGGTATATCTTCTCTCAGAAGGACATGAACCTGAGATAGCGACGTTGGCTTGAGTTCCTCCAGGACTATGACTTCGAGGTAGTCTATACTCCTGGTATGGAGAACGTTGTTGCAGATGCACTGTAAAAGAGGTCTGGTATATAGCTGCTTGGTGTAGTGACATAGCAGCTGGCTTCTTTACAGATATCCTTTGTGGATAGAGATGGAGCCGCCTTCCTACAGTCTCTTACAGTCACTCCCCCGCTTCTTTTGTGAGTCAGGAAGGCACATCATGGGTGTGCTGACTGCGAGACATGACGTGCTCAGATATCTACAGGGCAGGCACCAGATGGATTTTCTGAAGTTGGGGAGCACATCATCCTCTTTAGAGGACATACCATGGTACCAATGTCACTTCAATAGGATGTGTTGAGGGAGTTCCATGCATCACCTCTAGCGGTACATCCAGAAGTGGAGAAGATGTACCAGGACCTCTGACTACAACACTGGTGGATGAGAATGAAGAAGCTAGTTGTAGAGTTTGTCTCTCGATGCCTCACTTGTTAATAAGTGAAGGCAGAGCATCAGGTACCAGAAAGATTGGTTCAACCTTTAGAGGTCCTGAAGTGTAATTAGTATGGGATATCCATGGATTTTGTGACAGGACTTCCACATACATCAAGAGGTCACAACTCGATTTGGGTGATGGTTGACCGACTCACCAGGTTGGCCCCCTTCCTATCAATCAGAGAGAAGGGTTAAGTAGAGAGCTTGGGACATCTCTATGTACAAGAGATTGTGCGGTTATATTGAGTACCTTTAATGATTGTCCTCGATCGTGACACACGTTTTACTTCATGGCTACGGAAGGGGTTGCAGGAAGCTTTCTTAACGTATCATCATTTAAGCACCGACTTCCATCATCAGACGGATGACGAAACTAAGTGGACCATTCAGACCCTCGAGGACATGTTGCGTTCTTGTGTCCTAGACTTCGGTCATAGCTAGGAGGATCACTTACCTTTGGTGGAGTTCTCAATATAAAATATATATCACTCCACCCTTGGGATGGATCCTTTTGAGAAGTTGTATGGGCGACCTTGTAGGTCACCTTTGTGCTGGACTGACCCAGGGGAGTCAGCACTAGTGGAACCAGAGATGGTATGGGCTACCAAAGAGATGGTGCAGATCATCTAGGAGTGGATGAAGACTGCACAGATCATACAGATGTCATATGTCGGCAAGAGAAGGAGACCTCTGGAGTTCAAGGATGGTGACCTTGTCTTTCATTAGGTCTCACCTTGACAAGCTTTGTAATGATTTGGCTGGGGTAGAAAGTTATCACTGAGATTCATCAGAACTTTTTAGGTCCTCAATAGAGTTGGTGAGGTGGCTTACCACATAGATCTTCCACATCAGTTGCACCGGGTGCACGACTTCATCCATGTGTCTGAGTTGAGGAGATACGTGAACGACCCTTCCCACTTCATCGACCATGGAGAGCTGGATGTCGACGATGGGGCGACTTTACAGAGGTTCCAGTTGAGATTGAGGATCTACATGAGTGGGTCCTTCGTGGATGGTTGATACCTATGCTACACGTTTGCTGGCAGCATGAGAACCACCAGGAGAGCACATGGGAGCGGGAGGCTCAAATGCGTGCTCAGTACCCCCACTTGTTCCCTTAGTTATGAGTTGTGGCTTACAGGGACGTAGAGCCCTGAGGTGGAGATAATGTAACGACCCAAAATTTCAATGTAAATTTTTATTTTAAAATAAATGGGAATTTTACGAGTCCGCAAAAATAGACAGTGTGTGATTCTGAGGCCCGGAGTGCCCAGAATCAATTTATGATGCTTTTTTGGGTACATTCAGTAAACGTACGAGTAGGTTTTTATAACATTTGAACCAATGCTCAGAATTGAAATCTGGGGGAACCGTTGAACTAGAAGCGCTGGTATTCACTTAAGAATACTTTCACCTCGAAGGTAGTTAGTCGAGGGTGGAAGTTAGTTTTTGGGATTTTCATGGGAATAATAAAATAAAATAAACACATGTTTTATTTTATTTTTATCTGTTATAACCAACCATTTGGAAGTTGTAGGTGGGGACCACCACACCTTAACCTCCCATGAGAGGTTATGGTGATGGGCCCGCCCGAACCTAACCTCCCACGAGAGTTTACGATGTGGGGACCACCTGGGACTTAGCCGCCCTAATAATGGTGGGAGAGGAAAACCTATCAACTCCCCTCATTAATAAGGGAGTGTCTCTCCACCCCCCTCCTTTAATGGTGTCAACCCTCACTCTCTTTTAATTATTCCATCCTATTGAATTAATTTTGTGGATCCATCTTAATTAATTCACCCAATTTGAATTAACACCAACAAACATCATAGATCATAATCAATTATTTTGGATACCATTTCATCTTGGGTGGAGTTTGGGGAAAGGAGGAACTTTAGAGAAATATTGGGAGAAGGCTCCCAATGATGAATGTGTTCTTCCAATGAAGAATGCCAGTAAGGAGCATCTTCAAATTCTTTCTCGGAAGCACCTTGTTTAAGCAACCGATGTGGGACGTCTTCGATGACCGACCCTGCCTCCTCATCTTCATCAATAAACCGACGCACAAGCTCGAGATTGGAAGTTTGCGGTGGACGTAACGAATGACAACAACTCTGTATTCTTCCTCACGACTCCATCAACTAACAATGAACAAAGGTAGGGATTTTATTTAAGTATGATATTTTCCCCTTGTTTCTTTCCTTCCAAAATAATGAACGCGGACTAACTTATTATCATGTTGATCCACAGATGCTTCTACTTTCGGTTTGGGAATTTGTTTAATGAGGGATTATAGGAATTGATGTTTTTATGATATCTTCCATGATCATTATTTGTTTATGTTCTTGATGAATCGACTTCTACCACCCAAAACAAGGAGGGTGCAGGGAAAACTAACATGGACTAACCCCCCTCCACCGTTCTTCTTTGTGATGTTCCTCGCCATAGCGAGGAGGCGACGATGGTGACTAAGGCAACCTGCGCCGCTCCCATGGTGCGGTGCCCCTGGCCAAACCACGCCACCCTCCGGCTTCTGCATCACCCCAGCCACGCTGCTCGCCGGCCGCCACACCTGCCGGCTGGATTGCCCCGCGTCGCACCGCACCCCATCCATGTCGTACTCCGGCCGCACCACGCCCCGAATTTCGGCCGCTATGCCTCTCGTGGCTCCCATTCCCCTCGCGGTGCCCTTTAGAGCCTTAGACGAGCCGGTCTCCCCATGCCCCATGCGCCCACAGCTCCACCATCCGCGCACCCCGCGGCACCCCGGTCGAGCCGGCTTCCTGGCCCCGGCCGCACCCACCCACACCCGGGCCGAGCCCCCCCCCCCCCCCCCCCCCCGAGCCAGCCCCTCACGACACCCTTTGGACCGAGCCGCACTCTCGCGGTGCCCTTTGGGTCGAACCACCGTCACGTCGACCTGCGACTGGTTTATTCCCTCGGAACCGGTTCGTGCTCTCGCGGCCCTCTGTGACCCCTCGAGGCCGGCTAGGCTGGGCCCAGCGGGCCAGGCCAAACCTAACAAGCTAACCTACCTAATGGGCTGAGCCAGCCCCAAAGGGTCAGGCCAGGTTGACCCGAACTTGGTCGGCCCAGACTGGGTCGGGCCGGGTCAGTCCGACCAGGTCGGACCAGACCCAGGCCTACTACGACCCTTTACATTATTTGACCATATCTTTTGCACCACACGTCCGTTTGATGAATCATAAACGGTGCTGGTAATATTGGAGCACAAAAATCCATTTGGGTATACCCCACTAAAGTTTAGGGAATTATTGAGAAAAAGTCAGGTTGGATTGTGCACGAATCCATCCCAGCCCCCAGGACTAAAAAGCTAAAAATTCACAGACAGAACGTCTAATTGTTGTGCCATATGTTGCATTGAGACCCCAATGATGTGGTGGACCTTTGAGATATTTCTTCATGGTACTTAGTGACAGGTGGAGTATCGACCAGTAGCTCGTGGAGCGAATATTTCCAGAGAGAGCGGACTGAGTGTGGATTCCTAGTAGCTAGCTAAGACTTGAAGACAGTGGACTGATTGACTCGGAATGACTTGACTTTCCCAGTGGAGAGCGCCTAGATGTGGTGGCAGACCCATGGTGGAGGAGCGCGTGGTTGTGGTGACAGACCCGCGGTACTCGATAGGAGGAGTACCTCTGCAGGCTATTAGGTGGAGCGCATGGTTGTGGCGGTAGACCCATAGTGTGGAATGCCTCTATGTGATGCGGATGACCCACAGTACTCGATAGGAGGAGTACCTAAGTAGTCCAAGGTTAGTGGGAAGCTCCTTGGTGTCACGACATGCCCACTGTACTCGACAAAGGATGAGTTCTCTAGCAGCCATGGTTTTGATAATGTGAATAAAATCCTGGATGAACGGAGTTAGAAACTTTTGTGTTTTCCTCATGATTTAGATGGATTACTTGATAACTTAGGTATATGAATGAGCATATACCTAAGTGGGGTTATCTGTTGATTTCATAAATTGTGGATTATCCATGTTAGATTTTGTGAGACCTTAAGGGACTAAGGGTCCCTACAGAGTATTGTTATACTCACCCCTGCACGGGCTATGCCCCCACCTCGTTATGTTGGATGCAGACGACAGACAACGCTGATCGAGGCTGAGAGTTCAAGGACTGGATGGTACCCAGAGGTGGACCTTATAGTGTGTCGTTACACAGAGGAGACAGACAGACGTGGAGTGCTGAGTAGGAAATATTTACCTACCCTTCAGGTTAGAACCTCGGAGGATTACCTACTGGCTATTTTTCCTATTTCCTTAGTTGAACTTGTACATTCATTTTCTTGTACTTTCCAGCTGGGCTTGAATTTTTGCCCCTTTTTACATACTATACTCACTTGTTGGTTATTCATTTTACTCTTGATCATATCTGCTCTGTGTGTTTACAGGTAATAAAGACAATGCATGCCCATTTTTATGGAATTACACCTTTGGTGCTAGTCTCCATCCCCTAGCCTATGGAAGGTGGGCTTCGGGTAGTCATTTCATGGCCCCCGAGGGGATGGGTCGTGACAAGTGGTGTCAAATCAAGGATTCTTGGACAAATCAACATCTTATTTTCATTGTTTAATAAAGAACATAATATAAAAAATGTAAAATGGGATATTGCAGTCATAAAATTTAAATATAAAAAGTTCATATATATTTTTCATAGAAAATATATAATTTATTTAAAATAGTGTAAATTTAATTTAATTAAAAATAATCTATAATCAATGAAAATATATTTTAGAATATTTTTAAAATTTTAAAAAAAATTGTAAACTAATTAACCTAAAAATGCATATGGTTAATTTATTAATTGTTTTTCCAAATATTTATTTTAAATATTTTATACTATTACCAAGAAAATATATTTTAATATATATATATATATGGTTTTTTGAAAGTATTATAATTCATTATAAAACTTATGTTGAGGGTATTTTAATTTGAATTTTTTTTGCGATTAAATAATTATAAAATTGTTTATAATTAATTAACTAAATATTTATGAACATTTTTTTAATGAAAATACTCTGGAATTTTAAATTTTAGTATTTGGGAACACTTTTTACTAGTATTATGACTTTCCTTATGATATATAAATAATGTGATTATTTTGAAATCATAAGTGTAATTTAAAATGGGAATATAAATTTTCATATGATGTAAAAATATAAATTGTTTCTATTTAAATTATGAAAAGTTCATAATTATTAATGTCATTTTCTCAAATTAAATAGGGGAATTACTTTGATAATTTATTTAAACTCATTCAAAATAGTCTTAATGATTTATTTAATCTTAAATTAAATAATATTTAAATGTACATTATTTAGATTATGTAAAATGATTAAATAATAATAGATTATAGAATTGTTGGAAATTCATAATAATATCTTATATTTAAATTAAAAATTCTATAAAATAATGAATTTGAAAGGGTTTATATGATATTTAGTTTAAATGAATTTATATTAAAAATTATGGATTGTACTTAATCTTTTCTAATTTAATTTTTTTGAAAGTGTGCAATTAATTATGAATTGTTCGTATTTATTTCTAAACAAATAAATAATGTATTTATTTTAATTAATAAAATTCAAAATGAAATTGAATTTGGTTTTTATAAATATTTTATAGATAATAAAAATTTATTTTAAAATGTTTGATAATTTATAAACGTGTGTTTTATAAACTAGTTAACTTCAAAACATTCATGTTAATTAGATTAAATGTATTTTAAATAATAATTAAAACAATATTAAATTTTATGAAGTTAATATTTGGTATATATTTTTCAAATTAACGAGGTTTATAAATATTTTATAGATCATAATTAAAATATATTGACATTTTTTGAAAATTAAATAGCTTTTTTGTACTCTTTAAATATATTTCAATTTTTAAATAAAATGAAAATTTATAAAGGAATTTTGAATTTCATAAATAAGGATGAAATAAAAAGGAATTTATATTTATGTTATTGAATTATTTAAAAATAATTTTTTCTGAAATTGTTCAACTAAAAGGGAAATACATGATTGAATATATTATTGATGCTAAATTTGAAATTCTTCATTGATTAGTATTATCAATGGTTTAAAAATATGATGTTTATGATTTTTTAATTTCATAAAATGTGTACATTATAGAAAATGAATTGTAAATTAATTCATGAAATTTAAACTATATATATATTCCATATCATATAAAATAGGAAAATTTCATATAGAAATTTGATGAAAACTTATATCTAAGCTTATGGAAAGTCGATAATGTTTAGAATAATTTTAAAATTTTTATTGTAATATTTTGTTTAATAAAACTTTCATAGATTTTTATCATGTTTAAAAATTTAAAATGTTCATTTATTTATAATTCTTTCTTTTCTTAATTCATATTTATAAAATTGTATAAATTGTGAATGTTTCTCATCCTACAAGTTTTGTGATATATTTATTCTAAGAAATAGATAATAACATTACATAAGAGATATAACTTTATTAAATTATGTTTTCATCTACAATGAACTCAGTTTTTAATTAATGTTTTTAAATTTCATTTTTTTATTTTGCGTAGTTTGACTATATTAGGTATTAGATATATAAAAAATATAATTATGAGTAAAGTCACCCTTGGAAGAGTGATTTGGGGTCAAATCCCCTACCAATCATTATGATTGTGTTGATAATGGTGAATGTGAATGGCTATCTATTTAATTAGGATTACACATGATGATATTATCAATCCCATATGACTATATGCCATTACCTAAATAGTTTTTGTAACTTATGAAAATTATGGATTCAGATATGTATAGAATTTTTTATATTTCATATTTTTTGTTCGACACATATTATGAATTGTGTAAAGAGCTTCACATTAATGTGGTGTGAACATAATAATTTTGGTGGATGGAATAGGGATTCTAAAACAAAATAGATTACATCATTCATACAAAAAATGGATACATAATTATAATATTAATATTACATAAGATGTAAAAATTAATAGTTTAATATGAATATGATTTATAATAAATTGGTGACACTCTATAGGATAAACACCTTAAATACTAATCATGGGATTCCTTCAAAAGAAAAACATTTCAAGACAATTATCATCCAATTGGGTTAGTCATACTAAATACGGATTTCCATGAATTATCTTATATAAATTAATGAATTTGTGATTATGTATGGATTATCTTTTAGGATTTGTTATTCTAAATTTTGGTTCCCCTTGACTGTCCTTTTTTACATAATTATTTTTTTCATTTTATTACACTATCTAGTAGACCCTAAAGGTGTTAGGGTACCACAAGAATAGGGTTGTGTATAACCATATGATGGATTTGGATAAATAGTTACCCACTAAACAATCCAAGAATGATGATTGTAGTGATGTGAAAGATTCCCTAAATAAGTAGATAAGCAATATGGTAAATTATAATGCAATTTGGAATGTAATTAAAAAACTATCTTTGCTCACATAGAGGATATATTGTTTAAAACCCTCAATTATTGGGGTATAAATATCATTAAAAGTACATAACGAGCATATATAATATATTATACTCATATGATAAAAAATATTTTTTGTAGATAAGAACAACATTTTCATCAAACTTTTTTTATTAAACCTTGAAAAACAAAATCTTATTGTATATAACTATTAAGATTAATTACATCTAAAAATTTCTAAACTGAAATCAATTTAATGTTATATAGAAACGCCTTCCTGAGTAAGAACCAATTGAATTTAAATAAGTAAATCTATATTCTTCTAAACCATATTTTTTTCACATTGGTATTCAAATGAATTTAATGGAAAATGAATTATAGAATTTTAAACTCTAATAATTTTCTCAAAATTATTGATTATCTCAATGAATTTATTTGACTAAAGGTATCCTTAGGATTAGTATAGTTAAGTAATTTATCCAATTGTCATCGAATAAAATATTACACCAATATGAATCAGTTTAAGAAATATGTAACTAATATTATAAAAATTCTTAAAATAAATGAAATAGGTATATGATGTTTGCGTTTTGGTATATAATATATAATAAAAGGAGGTAAAAGTTCAAACTATAAAAATGAATAATTGTAAAGTAGAACAATACTTCTTTAAGAATCTAGATATTGTTTTTTGAAACCTAAGGGTATTATTATGAAGGAATAGGGATTCCATATTATTGTTTTATGAAGAATTATTAAAGGTGGTTATAAACTCCATTGAATGTCAATATTGGTTATACAACTTTTACATATTTATTATTTGATTCTACAAGACATGAGATACAAAATTTATAGTATACAAGTTTTTTAAATATATAGGGGTTCTAAATCATTGTAAAAATTAAGATATCTATTTGTTTTCATTCAACTGATGAATAATTTTAATGTAATAGAATTTATTAGGATTGGTTAAATCAAAGTAAGTGAATATTAAAATAATTTCTCTCATATGATAAGAGGTTTTTTTAATATAGTTTTTATAACAACATGATATAAATAATTTTATACAATGGGTTTATAGTTCATCAGATTCAATAACATATTTATAGAAAAATATAAGTGTAAAAAAATTATATGGGATAGATATGTTTCTATAATTATTTTTTAAAATAATATTATTTTCATGAAATATGATTTAAACACATATAATTACATATAATATATCATAAAAATATTTTATTTTTAAATTAATTCTATTAAAATAAGAATTAAAGATATATCTTAATAAAAATAGCTTTGTGTTGAATCTAAAAAAATGTATTCAATGAAGAAATTTAATGTCAAATATTCTAGTGGTAGTTTTTTAGTCAAGATATGTTCAATATTTAGAAATAAATTATTGTACTAACTTATAGTTATTCTTTTCATAATATACTACTGATGTTTATGATATGTTATAGTACTGAAAAATATAAACAGAAAAATTTAGTTACTATAATAAAGTGATTATGATTATTAACTAAAGTATTATACTAGTCTAATATTAGAGTTATTATTCACATAAAATTATAAATATTATTAATATAGGTAATTTTATGTAAAATGAAAATATTAATATATTTTTTATTATGAGAAATTTAATACCATTATTTTTTAAAAGATTATATCAATAAATTTACAATGTGAAATTATATTAATGTTCAAAAAGATTTCTCCAATAATGTTAATAAAAATGTTAATTGTTACAAATTTTTACCATAATGAATGAATGTCACATTATAATGAAATTTTTTAGGATATGATAGATATTAAAAATGTAAATATTTAAGTTTTTTAGGAAATATATTGATGCAATACGTTCCAAAGGATGATGTTAATAAACATAGAAATAAATCTATAATGAAAATATAAGTTAACGTTCTATCATTTTAAATTGTGTATTAAATGATTTTGGATATATGATCAAAGAGTGGAACACCAAGAATGTGATTCTTATGTATCACGATTATTCAAAGAAGATTAATTTATATATGTTACTCACTAAAAATGTTTAGTGGGATTATTTTATTAGGTGGTCACATATAAATATGATAGGAATTATATAGAGATGTAATGAGTTATCAAAACAATTAGCATAGTAACAACATGAAATTCATGTACAGTATCGATATGTTAAACACATAAGAGATTGGTTTTCATGGTTATTGGTAATGTATCGTGGTTTTATAATAAATAAAATATCCATTTATAATTCATTCATGTGTGATGAAATTTTCTTTTCCTAAGTAGTTGAATGATAATATCTCATCAATGTATAACATTGAGTGGTCCCAATTTAATGATCATCACAAACTCTCATGTGTAGTGATTATATGATAGACTATGTTGAATAGATTCTTGTACACATTACAATGGGTTTTATATGAGATGTGAATAATATATTATGGAGATAATAAGTAGATACTTATTACATGGACAAACTCACAAAAACATATCCCAATGAATATTATATATTCCTTGATATACATAGAGATGTATCCTTATTATCTATACATATTACACTTGGTTTGTGAGATGAATAAAATGAGAACCTACATACTTTTATATCCTAAAAAGGCATATTAAAATATCTACTAGGATAATAGAGGGTGGTTGGGTATGTCATTGATCATGTTGTCGGTTGGAGTGCAACCAAGACTGAATTTTTCCATATATATGACAAGTAAATAAATTTCTCCCATTATTTAATTAGACTATAGAAATTCATAGAAATTTTTTATGTCGAATATATGAATTTAATTTCTTTAATGATGGGAATAAAATTTACTCATATTTTTTTCAATGACATGTGATTTATTCATCAATCATGATTAGATTGTTTCAAATAATCTTGAAATGATGAATTTTCCAAAAACGATTGATGTGTTTAATGTATAGTGGTAACTCAACGTCCTGAAGAAATAATATTTTAGCAATAAATATAATTTCAATGATATATATAATTGAAGAAATGATCCTATATATAAATGAGTATGGGTGATTATGATCACTCCAAAATCCTTAGTAGCATGAGTTGTACTTAATTCTTATTCTGGGATGCTATTTGTTTACATTCTTGAAATATTGATTTCATATTTTTAATCTATAATAATAAGGGCATGAGGATTGAATAATTTCACACATTGATAAGGATAATTTTTTAGATAAAATAGTTTGTTGAAAAATGAATAAATTTTGATAAAATTGTATCAAATGTTTTCTGTATGGATTCACAAAGGGTATATAAGGTTTACAGAATTATGGATTTTAGGGAAATTTAGATAATTTTTGATATGTGAACTTAAATATTATTAATTAGGTGGATTTATCTTCCAATTTCGGTGATAACGCATTCAGGTGGGGATGTAGGCGACAATTCGGGTAGGTGGTGACACTAGATGGCATAGTTAGTATGACGTAGAAAGACTTATGCAGGAAAGGTATGCAGCCACATTACACTATGATGTAGTAGAAAAAAATATGACCACGTATTTAGATGTAATCCCATTTATCCTTCATTCAATGTATGGTAATAATATAATTTCCTTGGATACTTTTCATTCCTTGTGGGGAAGGATATGGCTTAGACCACTATAGATCATGGGTGTTTGTGTTGTTTGGATGTTTGTAATCACATATACCAATAATAAATTTTAATTTGAACATGATTCAATGTACAAATGACAATTTGAATAAATATATATTGATAAATTGAATTTGGTCAATTTGTTTTATAAAATTAAATATGTCAATAATGGATATATAAAGGGATATAATCCCCCATGCTATATATAATGATTTCATTAAAACCTTCTTATACATTTATATTCCTATTACACATTCATCTATGATAGAGAATGCCAAAATTCCCCTTTTTGATATTTTGGTATCCACTAATAGAAATAGAGATTAATGGATAGTGTAATTCCATATATGTGAGAACAAGTTGCTTGCTTCTATGATGATTTTTATCTAGTATACTCAATCCGAGATTAATGATTGAGGAAACTTAATTAGTTTTCCTGATACACATATTTTCCGTTCTTTATATATATTACCCATTGATTATATCATGGATAAATATTTCATTAGGGTTTCTCTTATAATTCAAAGGGTCATATGATGAATCCCTAAAACCCGACATGTGGATCTTCTAATAAACTTGCAATGTATTTAGGAATTAGTAAATATTCTCAATAGGTGTCCAAACCATACCACATGAATTTATTTTTAAACTAAATATATTTCATATTGATTGAAATTTAGTATAAAATTAATATTTTAATTTTAATTCAAAATAAATCACATGATTCTATTTATTAGAATCATTTTCCTCTAGAAAATTCATTTACCTTTTCAATAATATAAATATTTAAATCCATTTTAAAAATGGAATTCAAAAAAATTGAAAACATTTAAAAAATTAATTCATTAAAAATAATGATGTTAAAAATTATAAATAAGAATCTCAAGATTTAGTAAAAATTTAAGGGAAAAATATTTATATAGAATGTGAACTACATTTTTTCTTCAGAAATGTAAAACACTAATTATAAAAATCACATAAACTAAATTATGATCCAAACTAGAATAACCCTAAAACGATAATCATGAATGTAAAATAATAAATAACATCATGGGAAACTAGGATACCTTAGGACATCTTACAAAACATAATAAAGATTCCTTATAAATAGTTATTTATGTGATTCCATGCCTAAAATTGGTTTTACACTAACCTATTTTCATTAATGTGAATCTCCCCATGGGGGTACATAGTCCAAATCGAGGGACACTAAAAGAATAACATAAAACTTAGTGAAGTAATCATAACTAGAATTATAGACTAACTACATGTGGTTTCCCATTACATGAAACATAGGTGATAAATCAACACAACATGAGGACAATATTTATAATCCATAAAAAATAAAATCACACCCATGCCTCCAAATAGTCTTCATATAATTATCCTATTTTTCATCAAGGAAAACATTTATTTAAAACACACCCTTTAACAGGGACATTGAAATACATTTAAACATATCTAATAGAGTGTTCATACATGAATGGAATAATTATTTTTACAATTTTTTTAAAAGTTCCATTTATACCATTGGAACCACATTTTAGAAGCCAAATTACGAAAACCCCTTTTCAAAACTGAGTCACGTAATTTGAATATGTGTATAAAATAATTCAATGAAGACACAACAACCTTAAACTAACCCAATAAAAAACATAAATATAATATGGAAACATTAAAAATCCATTGGAATTTTATAACATTTTTTTTGGTATTATAATTACTTTTAATGGTCCATGTATGAATTTGACCAATCACTTAGTGTGAATTGTTACATTAAATCATAATTAAGATAATAAAATTTCAAAATTGATCTTTATATTTAATCAAAACCATGTTAGAAACCAACTCCCTTTGAAAAATATTAATAAAAATAGTTAATACTAGTATAGATTATTTAAATCAAGATGTAAAAGGCTAAATAAACCATGGATTTGAGATAAAATATTCCTACTCAGAGAAAACATACCTTAAATAATCACATTTAATGTTTCTTGATTTAATCCACTACCATGTGGCTACAAGTATACATATAAAGTTAATAAAAATCCTAGGAAATAAAACCTACCCATTAAAATTTGAGTAGTGGAAAACCCTATGTTATTTTGACCATATTAGTGTTAGAGATGAGGATGATACCAAAGCATAGGAGAGGAAAGGAATCAGATAAACTTACCTTCATTAACCAATATCAAAAGATGAATAAAATCATGAGTGATCTCCAAGGTAGAGAGTTATGAAGGGAAATGATGAATAGGAGAGTATTTGTTTAAAAATTATGAAAAAAGAGGCTTATGGTTTAAATTCAAGCTTAAAGAAAAGGTAAAATCACAAACTACGTCACCCTAAGAATACAACAAGGTTTTTCAAATAATTTTCCAACAATGAAACCCCCACTAGACAAAATTTCTAAATACTTAATGGTTTTCTCTCAAAAATTGGAAACCCATGAACCAAACATGTGAAAAAGACCAAAGTAAATTGTTATTCATATGGTTTAATAGCACAAACCATGTTAAAACCATAAACTAAATATTGAGGTGAATTGATGTATTTTAAAAAAACATGTTAAAAGGTATTTAGTAACCAAGAAAAAAGAATAGATCCCAAAAATCTCTAAAATTTCAGAGTAAAAAATTCCTATAAATGAAGTATAGAGATAAAAATCAACAAATAAATTAATTAATAAGGAAAAATGTTGTCAAATTGTGAAAGTAAATGTTTAAAAAATAGAGGTTAGGGAAGTGACTCTCATTTTTATCCTAAAATATATTTAGTGAGCCCTATGATGATCATTACATATTGATAAATTGGTAATCATGGGGATTTTAATATCTAAGAAGAAAATTTTAAATTATCTTCACTATGTATGACATGTTTTTTAGTTTTTAGATCATTAATTTTAAAATTACACATATGTTTAGTGGTGAAAACACATTATTCATCCTATTAGGAGTATTGGGTTATAATTAATTTCACCTTTCAAGAATAATAAAAAATTTAATTGATGATGTTTGGGTGCATAATTTCCATTTTTATATATAAATCAGGGTGGGGGCAACATAGTAAGTTGATAATATTTCCATACAGGTTTTCCATGCATAAAATAATTTACTGATCTAAATAATTCAATGATAAATATAAAAAGGTTAGGAAAGTGACTCTATAATTATATGATATAAATGGACAAAATTAGGAAATATAATTATGGATTTCATCGATTTTTCATCAATATTTCCATTTATAAAAGTTATATAATGGAGGGTGACTAATAATGATATCTCATGCCATTTTTTCCTATATATATTTCCTGTTGGTTTCTAATTTATGAATGTTAATTAAGCCTTTATTAAAAAGATTTTAGGTCTCCTTCTGACATTCCCAATGGAATCCACCTTCTACAATTGAGTACCAAATAATTATGGAAATTATTTTTTCTATTATTTTAGTTTATTTTTGGTTACATTGAGAATTTTAGTGATTTTACATAAAATAGAATTAATAAAATTTTTAATTAAAATAATCCTAAAACCAAATTATATTATTTTTGACAATTCAATACAACCAAAAAAATTAAACTAGCCTACTTACCCCTCTAGTGGATAATGTGTATTTTTAAATGTTGATGCAGCCATAAGATCTTTAATGCTTGATTTTTTTGAAAATTGTAAGTTATTAAATATTCATTAACATAATAATGGAGTTTATAATATTAAATTCTCTATTAAATTATTCTAGTGAGGATTCTTTAGGTAGAGTTGAGGATGTCATGAAGAGTAATATACATGTAAAATAATAATTGTGAACAAATTGAATATCAATCATCCCATCTAAATTGCCAAGGAGTTGTGTGATTAAATAATAGAGACACAAATGAAGGATATTGATGAAATATATTGTAGATTTGGAAGGATAATATGGATGGTTTGAGGATTAGGTATACATATCATATTGTTTTGTAGGTTATATTGAATTATGTGATATAAATTTTTTTTGATGAAAATCCTACCAGATATAGTGATCAATCAATATTGGTAGAGGATATTATAATATGTAGTGAAGAGATTCAAAAGGGAAGTATACTAATTATAGGAAGTTGAAAAAATAAAGGGATATTGAATGGTATGATAAACAAAATCGATGTAATTATATTCCCTTATCATTATCCAATACTATGGGAACCATTAAACAAAATGATATATCAAACTCAATGAAATAATGTAAAATACCTGCCTTTATAGTTATGGAAACCCATATTGGGTAACACACAATAAATTAAATAGTTTTTCATAGTATTTTTATATCATATAATATGATGTTTCCCATAATACAATGGAACCATGATATATATTTTTACACACCTATTTTACTTCCAAATAGATTAATGATGTTTTAATTGTGGAATTTCAAATTAGAATTAAAGAGTACTTGTGGGTAATTGTTTGGTGTGATTTTAAATTTCTTAATAAAATAATAAATAGAGATATGTGCAATTTATGATTTATAAAGTATTAAGCATAATATTTATTTGGGATATCATAAGATATGTTTTTTATATCATGTTGTAATACAGTTAGAAATTAGGATAACATGAACCATTGCCATTAATATTATGATATCCTTTAGAGAGACATTGAATCAGAAACAATATTAATAATGGACATCGAGTAATGATAAAATAATTATGTAACATATACCCTATGATCAGGAATATCATAAGAAACATCATGAATAAGACACATTAATGTAAGTATACCAAAATATTTGATATAGTGAAATGTGTGGGTTTTTATCAATTCCCATTATATGACGCCTTATGAAAGAGGGATGCCATATAGATGATATAAGGCATTTATATAAAAAAATAAGAACTTTATAAATGGAATTTATCTTCTAAATTATCATTTCAATCATGTTTAAGAAAATAGTATTAAACATATTCACTTAAATATATCAACTTTTAATTTTTCATATAATCATTTTACATAAAATACAATTAAATTAAAGTGTCAAATATTTTGAAAAAATGTTCGGCACAAGAAAAAAAAAAGAATACATGATTTTTTTTAAAACAATACGCTATATTTTGGTCAAAAAGTTATTTTAATGATTTTTAAATAAGATTTATTTTCATAAAATATTTTCATTAAGCACTAGTTTTTTTATCTTATAATTTTATAAAATAATAGGTTATTTTTCATTGGGTACAAAAATAAACCATGTCAAAAAATAAATATTTCTAAATAAATTAATCTTTTATTCAAATAGATTTTCTTATTCAAAAAAATATTTTTATAAAATTAAAATTATTTTCAAAATGAATACATAAAAAATATATTAGAGTGGATATTTAGTATTTTTAAAAATTTATTATTTTAGTTAATAATAAAAATATTTTTCGTTATTTATATTAAGGGTCATTTTTATAGCCATTAGAAATATAATTTAATAATAATAATTTCAATGTTTGAATTATCATATTAAAAATTAGTTAATAAGGTTATTTTTTTCATAAAAAAATTACTAAGGTTAAAAGTAGTCATCATAGTAAAGGTGTAACGCACCGACCCTGGGTTCCCAGAGCCGATGCATTTTTTTAATACATTTTCATGATTATAAGGAATTAAATCTCGAAGGACTGATCATCTTAGCAGTATTGGAAAATAGATTACATTCATCTTACATTACATTCAAAACATAAAATACAATATAGATGATTATTTAATAATTCACTTATTTTACCAGCTTAACCCTTCATATCATTTACAATACATTTCTTGGAATCCTAGGAAAATAAATTATATTAATTGGGTGAGCTCAGATGCTCAGTAAGTGTAAGTATGCAATAGAATCCACTTTTAATTAAATAATCATAAATCTGAAGGAAATATGTATAAATGAAACACAAACCCATTAAACATGATCTTGATCAAAATATGGTAATAATAAATAATACCATATCAAATAATCATAACCATGGATATTATACTAGTCAAATAATCACTTGGAATAATCATAACTAATATCATAATGGAGGAATACATAATTCTAGACATATGAACTATCGAGATATATCATCCAAATAATAACTATCATGATATATCCTCAAGATAGTTTATACCTATGGGTAAAAACCCATATAATTCACTTCATGATCTATCCTCCTGCTAGAAAAAATATTCTTAGAAAATATAGGAGAATATTTTTTGTCCAAATAATTTCATCTCAGGAGATCTACCGGTTCATCAAGGAGATATAGAGGGCCTTACCCATCACATACAAAGTCCAATACATTCCTCAAATTAATATGATGAAACATAAAGAACATAGACGTTAATATTTAAAACTATAAAACAAATTATGAATAAACTCACTATAAACCAAGAATGGTATATAAATATCACATCGATTATCCACCTGATCATAAACCATTCTATAAAAATATTTTAAATGATATCATAGGATATCAACATCAATTAGTCATAATATCCCACAAAGTATGTTCACATATGTGAAAATACTATATTAAAATCAATAAATATATCTTGATACCAATACCCCTTCTTCTTTGAAATCATGTATTAAATATTCATGCACATATAAAGGAAGAAATTTAAAAATAGGTTTTTGAATCAAAGTGACCAAGACCACATTGAATCATTTGAATGGAATTAAAATTTTTAAAAAATTATTTCCCTTTAAATAAATCTATAAAACAATTTTGAAACATGGACACTAATGACAAATATTTAGAAGAATAAATCCTTAAAACATTTTAAATGATGTCTTAGTTAATGATTCCCTTATATAAAAAATTTAAAAGATTCTTTTTGAATTTTTTTTAAGAATCATGGATATAGATAAAAAATATCTGTCAAAAAATACTTGTCCATAAAAAATCTTGGATAATGATGAAATTTTAAAATTTACCATTACCTTGTACTTTTTATTAGTCAAGGGTGTGTTAACCTCCTCTTTTTCAGTTATATCCTTTTGGTTTTCACAAAAGGACTCCGTATGCCATTTGTTTTAGAGTGTGGACACAAGGATTATGTGAGGGATGTTGTATATGAAATGGAGAAGGATTGGTTGAACCAAAATTCTTTAGAGATATTATTTAAAGAGATTGAGATGTACCCTTTTATAAGAGAGGGGAGGGGAACCCTAGGAAACACTAAAAACTATTAAAATAATATAAATTAATTTCTAAATATAAAGATATCCAAAGTGTATTATTTTTAAGATAATATGACAATGGGTCGAAATCCACTCAAATAATAATATTTAGACATGTTTTGATTTTATTCTAAACCTTAGAATTTTGATTTATCCTTATTTTACTTGTGCAAGTAATATTCTAAATATTAAATGGATATAAATATTTATATAAATTGGTTAAATTATCCATAATTGGATACTTTTTGATATTTTAGAAAATATAATCTTCACTTTTTAATTTTTAAATAATTAATGATTTTTAAATAATTTAATAAAATTTTTTTTTTAGAAAAAATCAATGGTGTCAATTTCGACACTATTCATTTATTTGACTTTAAATAAAAACCAAAAATAATATAACTTCAAACCAAATCATGTAATATAATACTAACATGCCATATTAATCTAGTAAATTCTTGGATCGCCTTAATTAATTCAAATTATAATTATTTTAATATTTTTAAAATAATTTATTTGATATTTCTATTAAAGCAACTAATTTCTGGATCACTATTTTGTCAACATTAATGGTAACTATTTAATATCTAAAAAATTATAAGTAAATTTATATGATATAGGTAATACTGTTTTCTTTATATAGACTACATTTTGTTGAGTTTATCGTTGGTTATCCATATATTAAAATAAATATACTTATATAAAATGATTGTCTGACATTTTTCAACATTTATTGATTTTAATAATATTAATTACATATTCCTGGGCTAGTGACTATTAAGTTATTCCATTTAGAAAAATTGATGATAAATTTTTTATTTAGTCATACAATATGATATTTATAGTTGTTATGGTAATTTTATAATATTATTTTTACCTTTAATTATCATATTTTCCTTTAACTATGGTAATAGAATTAATTTCTAATGAAACTATTCATAATGTCCAAAAATTAAAGTATCATATTAACTTAAATTTGAAAAAATTATTCAAAATATCGAATCCATTTTTCATGATTTAAAAAAACAATTTTTATTAATTAATTTAAAATTAATTCCCTTTTACAAAATGTGAAGACGGGTTTTTTAAAAGTAGAAATCATCAAAATATAGACCTGTGTTTATATCCAATTTTTATGTTAAAATAATTCCAATAAATATAACTATATTAAATGATAATAACATAATCTAATTTTAAATTAATATGACTTAAAATAATAATATAACAATATAAATAAATTAGATGGAAATAATGTTTACAATTAAAATGTTGTATTTTTCACTATCCGTTAAAATATTAATGTTATCAGAAAACACTAAAACATTTATAAAAACTAAATATTTATGTCCCATTCTTTAATAAGAAGTTTATTTTTTAAAATTTAATATATAAAAGGTTCAAAATTTGGATTTAAAATGTACTTTCCATCAAAAAGAACAAAACTACATTTAAAAAAAATACTTCTTTTATCCAAAAAGAAGAATTTGTTTTTTATTATGTATAAGAAACAAATAAGATGAAATCTAAAATTATATGGAATATATAACCTTCAAATATTATTTAATAAAATTCATAGCCACTAATTTAACAGCAAGGTTATATATCATATTAAATTATAAAATTTTATTAATATAATGTTGTTCAGTAAAACTGGGTCTTGTATGTAACGTAAGAAAAATCCTTTTTTTGTAGTGTATCTTTCACATGTTGTTTCATAAAAGAAATAAACAAATAAAATATATTTTTATTCAGAAAATAATGTACTATAAAGTATTTATGTTTTATATTCTCCCATCATTCAATAAATTTCTTCCTCACAATTCAAACTCGGTATTGAAATCTAGGGGTTGGAATTTAAAAATATCATTGTGGAAATACCACATCGTAAAATGGATTAAAAAGACCACCATTTTTAAATAATAAAAGGAAATTATTAAGGTCACCAAATATAATTCATAACAGGGTTCCATGTAGGAAAATATAAACATAAAATAAAATTTAACCATAATGTTTTGATGGATAGTGATAGAGAACATGCTTAATAAAAAGATTACAACCACAAATCTATAAATCTACAATGTCCCAAGGAGGCCCTTTGTTTCTTTGGAAAAGAAATTACATTTTTTTTTGATTTTTGGATCCTTTAATTATATTTTAAGAATGTATTTACCTCATAGAGTAAGAATAATAGGAAACATACTTACTTGATTAGTAGAGTTCCATCCTTAAACTAATTTCTATCACAAACTCATCTGTCTCTTAAAAAGAAATTATTATCTCAAAATATTATATTTATATTTGTTTTATAAGTTTCCAAAAAAAATTATACTTCATCTATTATACTTTTCAAATAAAGGAATCTTTGCTACACTAATCAGGACATCACGTAGGCCAGTGGTAGGTGATTCACCCTTGTCACCCTTTGGTTGCGGGTTTATGTCCCGCGGCCTTACTGGATGTGATTGGTTATCACTCGACCTATGGGTTGTCATATTTATAGGACTCTATCAGTATAACATTTCATGATTACCTTAATAAATGTTTTAAACATAAAAAAGAGTTAAAAATATACAATATAATCTATTCCAACCTTAACACTTTTCCAAAATACTTTTGTCCAAATGGGCATTCTATACAGATATCTAAATTTATAAAATCAATCATAACATTAGATTCCCGAAAAAACATAATGTATCTCCTATTGAAAAATACCTTTATAACCTCAAAATCCTTAATGAAATAACTCATTCCTTCAACTCCATAAATTATAAGTACTGGAGTGCAATCCTTATATATTTCATTATTATTATAACCATATACCATTGATGTAATAATACCTAAATCCAAATACAAAATAACCTTAATAATTCCACATTACTCTTAATCCATTAACTACGATTCAACCTATTATTCTTTAACACCTCCATCATCTCATTTTCCTTTTGTAGATTCTTTATTATCAGCAATATATACTTTACTTGTATTACCTTGATGATTCAAAACATTGAAAAACACTCAAATAACAAAGTGAGAAACAGTAATCATAGTGATATACTAATGAATAATCAATTATTGGATCTATAAATTATTCCATATTCTTAAAAAAAATTTGTCGATAGGATTAATCAAGGATATCCCTTAAAAAATCTAAAAGATGATATCATATACTTAGACTTATCCTCAATATAATTTATAGGTTTACGTTTTCTGATCTATGATTTCTAAATCTATGTTTTAAGGGTGTTGTTAAACATCCTCTAATACAAACTATAATTCCTTTACCCCAGGAGCTCAAATCTGGGGCATTATTTCAAAACATAGGCATGATTAAAAGGAATTAAATCCTAATGGACCGATCAGTTTAGCAGTTTTTTAAAATAGATTACATTCATCTTTCATTATAATTGAAAACATAAAATACAACATAGATAATCTTTTGAGAACACCATTATCCTATTATATTAACACTACATATCAGTCATAATACACATCCTGGAATCCATGGGAAATAAAATATAATAATTCGGTAATATTCAATTCTCAGTAAGGGTAAGAATATAGTAGAATCCACTATGAATTAAATAATCATAAAAATATCATGTGAAAATAACCCTTCTTCTTTGAAATAATTAACCCCGAATTCATGCACTTATAGAAGAAGAAATTTAAAAATATATTTTTGAATCAAAGTTTCAAATACCACATTGAAATTCTGAAATTAATTATCATTTTAAAACATTAATGTATATTTAATTAAATCCTTAAACCCATTTTTAAAACATGGACACTAATGAGAAATATTTAGAATAATAAAACCTTAAAACATTTAAAATGATGTTTTAGTTAAATATTTCCTTATATAAAACATTAAAAAGATAAATATATAATTTTTTTAAGAAACATTGATATTGATGATAAATATTTCTTAGTAAATAATTACTCATAAACAATCTTTGATAATAATGAGATTATAAAATTAACCCTTGTCATGTACTTTATGTTAGTCAAGGGTGTGCCAACCTCTTCTTTTGTGGGTATCACCTTTTTTTTCAAAAGGACACCTAAGGATTATTTTTTTCCAAAACAAATCTCTCTATGTTGAAGTGAGGGATTTTAAGATATGAAATAGGTTAGGTTTTTCTGAACCAAATGGATTTAGAGGATTCAATTTATGAGAAGGAAGAGTGCCCTTTTATAAGATAAGGGAGGGGCACCCTTGGATACACAAAAAATATTAAATTAATATAAATTAGTGTCTAAATCAAAATGGATCCCAATTATTTTATTTATAATATATGTTGAGTATGGGTCGGAATCCACTAAAACAAATTATACATGTATTGATTTTATTTCAAACCTTATCATTTTTATTTACCCTTATTTGATTTATTTACTTTTAATTGTGGTAATAATATTCAAAATATTAATTGGTTTTAAATATTTAATTATGTCATGTCAATTTTCAATGATTGGAAGAATCATGTATTTTAGACCATATAATTTTCACTTTGCAAATTTTAATGATTTTTATGATTTTAAAATAATATAATAAAATGTTATTTTTTATAAAATACCAATAGTGTCAATTTTGACACAATTCATTTATTTTAATTCAAATAAAACACACATAGAAGATAACTTCAAAAAAACAATCAATATACTAATAACATGTCGTAATAACCTAAAAATTTATGGAGTACCTTAATTAATTCATATTATATTTCTTTTAATATTCTTAAAACCATTTATTTGATATTTCTATTAACAAAATAATTATTGCATCACTATTATGTTATCATTAATGGTAATATTAATTATATAAAAAATTATAAATAAATTTCTATGATGTAGGTATTTATTTTATCTTTAATGATACAACCTATAGTCAAAATTTTCTTCGAGTTATCTATATACAAAAATTAGTATATTTATATAAAATGAGGGTGGGACTTTTTTTCAAATTCATTGATTTTAATAATATTAGTGTCATATTCAAAGGAAAGTTCCCATTAAGTGTTAAAACTTCTAACCATATATTATAATTGAATAATTTATTCATCCTATAGAATTATTACACGTGTTATGGAATTTTATAAAATATTTTTTACCATTAATAACCTGATTTACATTTAACAATGGTAATAAAAATTATTACTAAAATTATTATTCATAAAGACATAAAAATAGAAGTACCCTATTAACATAATTTGGACCCAATGATTCGAAATATGAAATAAATTTTCATGATTTAGAACATGGAAGTTGGATTAATTAATATAAAATTAATTTCTCTTGACAAATAGTGAAAACAGTTTTTTTAAAAGTAAAACCCATCAAAAGATTTACATTTGTTTATATAAAATTTTAATGTGAAAATAATTCCAATTACTGGAATTATAGTAAATTATAAAGACATAATCTAATTATATTTTAAAAAAAATTAAAATTATAATAAAGAAATATAAATAAATTAGTCGAAAATGAAAATTTTAAATTTAAATGCAATATTTTTCACTATTCATTAATATATAAAAGTTTTCAAAAAAACATGATAAATTTATCCAAAATAATATTTTAAATCCCTATTCCATATAAAAAGTTTAATTTTTCAAATCTAATATATAAAAGTGTTAAATATTGGATATGGGTCTACCATCAAAAAGCAGCAAAACAGTATTTTTTGAAAAATACTTCTTTAATCCAAAAAATGAATTTATCCCTGTGTTATGTATAATAAACACATAATAAGAATGTTAAAATTATATTTAATATATAAAATTTAAAAAAATACTATTCATAACCTATAATTTAAAATCAAGGTTATATATCATATTAAATAATAATAATTTATTAGTACATTGTTGTTCTGTAAAAATGGGTCTTTCATGTAATGGAATCCAACTACTTTTGGTGTGATGTATAAGTTTAACATGTCATTAAATAAATTGTATCAAGAAATAAAATTAGTTTTATTTATAAATAAAAATATTTTAATTTATTGTGGCATTAAAAAAGGATGAAATGAAGTAAAAATGTCAAAAATATAGCTAAATTTCCCAAAACCAAAACATTAAATGGGTGTATGAAAGATTTAATGACCTTAAATAATATTTTACAAATATATTATTAATTTATTTTCCACTTACCTTAATAATAACATCTCTTTTTCCCATTAAATAAATTATATTTCAAACCTATCACCCCTCTCACCTATAAATGGATCCATTTACTACCACTATTCTCCACACACCATGATTAGCTTTGCTCCATGAATCCCGTCCAAAATACCTTAACAAAATTATTTTCCATATCTTAGTGGTTCTAGAATCCCAAAAAGACTAATCCTTGGTGAATTAATATGTAGGCCAAGATATGACATTTAAAGGAATAGGTAATGCTCTTAACCTATATCTATTAATATTTTCTTCTTCTACGACATCCAAATTTATTCCATAAAAAATTAAATAGATATATAATTATCATAAAAATACTAATATTTTGTTATGTTAGTGGAATATATACTATCAACCATTCTTATAACCATTTGAAATGTGAAAACATCTCTATTTTTATGTGAAAATGACCTACTCCATAGATTAAATGTTTTTCTTTTCATCACCACCTACATGGATAGTTATAGATATTATTTTATGGTAAATATGATTTTACAAAGAATACTATACTTATTTCATGTATGGGACATAATGTAAAATCCATAAACTAAACAAAAAAATAAAGTTCATAATGGTCGGTAAAATAGCGTAGATTAAAATGTCATTAAATAATGACATTTATACATAGTGAACCATAACTATATGATAATTTAATATTATATAATGACATGGAGAAAATTTCATTTCACATTTTTTTTAGACTAATTTAATAAGAACATCCATAATCATCAACAATCAAATTAGTCTTTATGAAATGAACACCATCATGACAGTAAGAATAAAAAATTTGTTATAATAAAATGATTATAAATGAACATAAAATGATACTAATAAATAAAATATAGTGTAAAAAGTGATTCTTAAACAAGTACATAGTAAACATAGTTTTATTATTTTTTAGTTTAGATGTGTGCACAATTCGATTCAAGACCCATATTAAGGGATCCTCCGAACCACCCCTTTTATTTTATGTTACATTTTCTCTCTCCAAACCTCACTTCCTCTATATATTGTCGTAATGTATCGAATATATATTAAATATATATGTCTCTAAAAAAATATAACTAGTTTATTTTCACTCCCTTTTTTGGGGTTATACTTTTTTTAAGTTCCCTTGTCAATGTTTTGTTAAAATAAGCCTATTTAAATGTAACTTTACTTTACATTATTCATTTTCATATGGCAGTATATTATATTTTGTGCCCCCTCAAGATTTTATTGAATGATAAATATTTTATGGTTAACCATTCATATTTTTTTGGTTTTAAGTAAAAAACATTGTGATAAGCTTCATTTATGGTTCATGACATATTTCTTAAAACATCATTTAACGTGTGTAATTGTATACATACTACTCCACTCCTTCTTATGAAATCATCTTAACATATACTCTATATATATGTAATTTTTTTAAAATTTCAAAATAAATGTATAAAATATTTAATTTCTTCTTCTCATGTTAATATTTATAAAATATCAAATGATTTTGTTTTGAGATAATATTGTGAAACCAATTTATTTATATATTTTTTTCTATAATTAAGACTTATGTGTGATTTTTATATGTATAACACATATGCATGTATATGATATGACGTAATTAGTGGACCAAAAATTATAGTTCCCTCTAATTCATTGGATATTTTTTATATCTCATGAGTTAGTGAATGTTTTATATGGGCATGATTCCAGGTAGTTGCATTCACATATTTTTTCATAGACATGATTTTGGATATCAATGTTCACATGTTTGTTCATGGATATGATTTCAAATAGATTTTTTCAAAATTTTGTTTGTGGAAATGAAAATGGTTATATATTCTCACAATATCATTATTTATAGAAAATAATAATATTTTTTTATATTTATCAATTTAAATAAATTTAATTTATTCAATATATTGTGATACACACAACCCCGAGTGTAAATAAACTATAATATTGTATATAATTTTAATGTATTCATTAAATTGGTGGTATGCATATGAGTAAACTCATTTTAAAAATATTTATAATTTTTATAGTTAAAGAAATACATATGTACTAAATTTTTAATAGTAATTATATGGTTTAAAAATACATTTTTCCTCAAAAATCAGTTTTGTTATAAATTAATATAAATATTCATAAAATATTATGAAACTTTTTTGAAAAAATGAACATTATTCTTGAAATTAAAATGTAAAAATTATCTTATAATGATTTTTTTTTAAATTTATTAAAATATTAATTTTTTATAAATATCGAAAAATATACTTCTTATTGAATAATTTATTTTTATTTAATGCCTACAAAAATTTATTTTTATGTTTTAAAATGGTTTTAAAAGTATAATAATTACATTTACTTTAATTATAATCCAATTAGGTTCATTAAATTTTTATTTATGTGAATTTGGTTATTATAACTTTGTATAAATGAGGAAATATTTTTTCCTTCAAACCAATTTTCATCACTTTTTTCGTGTTTATTTATACTAATTTCAGATATTGAATTTGATAAAATGGATTATATTTTTAGAATAATCATGTCCAAATTTTTTAATGAGGCCAATTTTACTTTTTCTCATAATTAATTGTAATAACCGTAAAACATTTTCATCACAATTAATGTTAAAATGTGTTTATAGGGGGGATAAACCAAAATATAATTGTACATTTTGCAAAAAAAAATTATAAATCATTTTTTTGTGCATATTTAGACCCCATACTATCCAATATTATAATATTTGTCCATTTTGGAAAATTTAGTTTGATAATAACTATATTTTATTTTATTCCTTGAAGAAATTTGATGTATGTTCTCTCCATTAAATATAAATGAAGACCCATCATATCTATTATTTACACCATATTGTGCCCAATATATTGACCAAAACCTAAAAAACTGTTTTTAAACATTCCTATGAAAATCATTGAGTTTTTATTCTACCTAAAATACCATTAAAAGTGTCCTCAATAAAGTATTTGAGGGAGGAAAATATAATGAGAGGTAATAGTCATACCTAACCTCTATCAATTTCATTATTCTTATACAAACTATAAATATGTGTAATAAATAATAAAATAATAAAATTAGCCTACTAAAAATAATAAAATGTAATTATTATTACTTAAGAACAAATATTGACCTATATTCCAACAATTGGGAAGTGAAAGTATTACTAGTGAGTACGCGCAGACTACCGCATCTACACCGCTATACAATTATTTTTTCCATCACATTTTTTATGGAGTGTTATTGTGAAAGGATTAGTGTTTATATATTATACTAATGAAATAATTATTCTTGAAAAATATTAATAGCATATATAACTTATTTACTTCCAATCAATTAGAAAATGATATCGTTTCTCATGCATACATGTGAACTACCATATCCCAAAATCCACGAGATTTGTTTTTCGAGTATACTTTAAATGGATAGAAATAAGGATAAATATAATGAATATATATAATATATATTATATAATGACGATTATATAAAGTTGAATTAATATTCAAATTTCTTTTTTCCATCTATCAAAAAGTGAACATTGTGTTACAATCTCATTATTTACTATGAATTTTTATGATTGACATTCCAATGTTAAAATTTCATGATCTACCTCTCAAAAATTATATTAAATTTTATAATTTTATAGTTTTTCTTGTGGAATACTTATTTTTATTTCATTTCCACCACTTTAAGGACTCAAGATACTGAAATAATATTTTTATGGAAAATAACGTTTTTTCTCTCTTCTATCAAAAGAATTTTTTCTCCAATGTCTATATGTTCATGAAAATGTTTTAAATAATGATTCAGTGTTAATTTACAATGTTTTATACTTTAAAAAAATTATAAAAATCTACTTGTAGTTTTCCAAACAATGTACTTATGACTTTTCCCTAAAAATGTTAAAGAAATATTTGTTTCACATCTATTACATGAATAAAACATCTCAAATAATGATGGCTTAATGATTTGAATATTCCTTTACAAGTATCCAATATTTTTTTGGAGAATAAAATTTCCTTAATATCTGTGAAAATTTTATATTTTAAAGATGTTTTTTCAAAATGACTATTTTATTTTTCCTCAATTAATATTCTAGATATCTTTTAAAGATATTTTCATCTAACACAGAATCATTTGACATTACATTTTATTTACTCTGGATATGATCTAGTGATACCTTACAATTTCATTATTAATATGTCTTATGATGATGATTATTTAAGGATGGTTCAATGAAACCTGTTTTTTTCATGGGTGAATTATATTACAAAACCTATTTCTTTTCAATGGGATATAATATGATGAAATAATGAATGATTTTTGAAACCCATTGGATTTTCATAAGTTATGAAATGATTATTGAATTTTTATCTTATAGAACACATATTTATTATTTTCACAATGTGATGAGTGGGCCAAGAATTATATACCCCTCTAATAAATTTGGTAAAGATGGATATCTCATAATAAACTAAATAATGGAATATGGAGTGAACCCAGTTTACTAAGGAAATCTATCCACTATGATAAGCTAAGGAGTGAATCGTAACTAACATGATGGTTTAAAGAATTATCACAATCCACTATGGTAGTCTTGGAAGTGAGCATAAACTATTAAGGAAAATATTTTCTATGCATATGTGTATTACAACAACTTATGTCTTATGACAATTTTATGATCTCATGAATCATGTTATTTTATTCCTTTGTGATTAAAGTAGTGTTAACTACCATGATTTTTTATGGAATCAATATTTTGATATGTTATATTATGGGGATGATCATCAAAATTTATGATCATGTTATTATTCCCTTATGGTAATTTTATGTAAAAGTAATGATTTATATATCCCATATTTACACTTATTGGGCATTAAAAACCACCCTTTTTATGTTTAATTTACACAAGTTATGATAAATTCTATTATGTATGATATTTATAAGAAGGGAACTAGCTATGGAGAACATAGTGGGAGTTTATGTCCTTCACTTTTGAAGTTATTATTTATATATCCATGTTTTTAAAAATACTGTAACTATATGATTATTTAATGGGTCATAATTTTATGTATTGAAAAATCATATAATAAGATGTGATATTTAAATTTGGAAAGTCTTAATTTCTATAGTTGTTATCAGTGAAATTTTAAGAAACATTTGTAAATGATAATGATAAAACATTTTTAATAACCCTTATGATAATATTTTGTAAAAGAGAACGTCATAAGTTACGGTAATGAAATGAGTCTGGTATTCTAATAAAAACAACCATTTTTGAATGATGTAATTGGATGTGGTTTCATATCATATGCATCTTGGGGTAATACTCCTGAAAATATTTGGTATAGTTTACCCTGGCCATCATTCAGGTGAATGATGAGTGTTCCCTTACATTGTTCATAGTTTTATACTCCTTAGGGTTATGCTTATTTCAATTCACAATTTATCGATGAACAATTATGAAGGAATTAAATAGATGATGAGTATGTATAAACTTGGATAAACTAAAGTTATTTTATATTAAAAATATTGTGTCTAGATTTAGACATCTTATAAATTATTGTTTATGACTATTTGGTTTACCAATAAAATTATTGTTTCTCGCACTATACTATTTGGTTTTAATCAATTCATGGAACCCAAAGTAACCATTTTAATGCTAAATGTGATGGAAAAATAAATGATTCTCCTTATGATCTCCCAAATTTTATTGGAGTTGTAATGAAAAATATAAATGTTAGGATGATGTAAATTCTATAATTTAATAATTATTTTGAGCATCCAAATAGGAAATGGAGCGAACAACATTCTATTGAGTCCATCATATGGTAAAATCCAGAATATTTTAGTGGGTCTACTAATACTCTATTTATTTTTTGATAGATAATGACCTCTAATAATATATGTTACTTTATTCTCTAGATTTCAAAACACGAAATTATTATTTTATCTATTTATCACAGTGAATGAAAAAAAGATAACTGGTGGTCTCTTTTTGAGAACATGAGGAAATAGGAATAAATTGAATCCATGGAATTGGATGAGTTTAGGAATTAGTTTTTCAATAAGTAAATTCTTCATATTCGTCATAAAAAATGGAGAATGAAATCCTTAAGCTTAAATAGAAGGTTGAAGATTCCATCTGTACCTATGAGGAAAATATTGGAAGACATGTGAGGTATGCTTCGAATAATACCTTCCAACCTAATAGTATGGTTAATTGATTATTGAGTGGAAAAAAACCAAGTCTCTAATGGGTGTTCTCCGTAAGTTACTTCAATAGAAATATATAAATGATTCTATATGCTATGACAGTGGAAAGGACAATTGGAATTACACATCAATATGATGGTTTTCATAAGTAAATAAAGATGGAATTAATGGGAAATTATAAAAATAAAGGATAGAAAAAGATTAGATTTTCTTTGTACATAAATTATGGAAGGAAACATGGAGGAAATTTTCTTATGGTAGATTTTAAATGTTATAGTTTTAAAAAGGAAGGTCGTTAATAAATAAAATTATGAGGTGATGTGAAGAGACCAGTCCATTGAAGGATTAATAAAAAATCTCAACCAAATGATCCATACACACTCCAATGTTTCACATGAAATGAGTATGGGTATTAAGCTAACCCATTCTCTAATATTAAATTTAATAATGATGATAAATGTAAAAACCCCTTTAATCGTAGTGATAAAGTAAAATATCATGTTATCACTATTTTTTATGGATAATTATGTGTAGAAAGGTACACTTTTCATATAATCTTGTATTGTTAATATATTTTTTTATTATAAAGATACCCACACATTTACATCTGATGAATTTTATAAGGGTATCAAGGTAACACCTAAATGATTATGTATTGAATTAGCAGTGAAATCCCCTAAGGCTATAATGACCATGTATCAAGTTTAGTATTCATCTCTAAATAATGTTTGAGGGAATTTTATTCTATAAAATCATGTTATTCTCCCTATATTTCAATTTGATATTATATTTTTAATGTATTTAATTTCTATATATAAATACAATATAAATTTCCATAGAAGGGAAGTCATATAGGATATTTCAAACCAACCTATAGTCGTCTATTAGGATGCCAATACATATGAAATTTAAATGGAAATACCTACCATTTTATTTCTCTAGATTCTAATTCAAATCGGGTATTAATGTTTGATGGTATTAAAAAACTCAAAATAGAAGATATTCCAATATGTGGGTGTTTATCAATGTCTTTATGAAATAGTTTCCTAGTTTTAAAATAAATATTGAAGTTGAATTTTCAATAGTACTTGTACCAGGTTCTATATATATTTTAAATATTCTATAGATAATGACCCCAATTGAGTAACAGAATTGAGGAAGTAACTCCATATGAAATAATAAAATTGATTCATTCAGTATAGAGCATATTCATGGGGTAAAAATATTTTTTTAACAAGAAGAATGAACTATGAATTCCAATCTAATTTGATTATAGATAACATAAAAATATCTCTATCAAGAAAACAGTATCCTATAACTCATATTAATCACTAGTTTGGTCATATGCACATCACTCAATACTTTTCTAAGATTAACCATTATTCTAGATGTTATAATTAAGGATCTATAACACAGACATACCTTGGACAACATTTCATATAATGTATGGACAATATCAATTTGTAGTAATTCCACTAATGCATATTAACTCCCCCATTATCTTCATGGATTTAATGAATAGATTCTTTATACAATACCTTGATCCATTTTGGGTAGTCTTTATAGATGATATACTTATATATCCATAGAGTAAAAAAGATCATGTATATCAATTATGTATTTTACTGAAGACCCCGACAAAAGAAAATTTATATCAAAAAAAATAATGTGTGATTTTTCAATAAAAAATGGTCGATTTTTTCATATAATCTCAATAGAGTGTATATTTGTGGATCCATAAAAGAAAAAAGATATTTTATATTTTCCTAGACAAAATATGGTGACTTAGATCCACATTTTTCTTGGTTTGGCTGGATATTATCTAATATTTGGGGATAATTTCTCAGGTTTATCTAATCATGTCACCATGTTCACAGATAATGGATACAAGATTCATAGGATAGATGAATGCGAAGAAAATTACAAGGAATAGAGGAGAAGGTTAGTCATACCACTTGTTTAGGCATTAACCTATAAAAATTGGTTTTGATCTATATTTTTGAATTGATGAGGGTATTTTTATATTTCCTCATTAAATATTATATGGTTATATATTATTCCCCAAAAAATTGAAGGTTCATGAAAAAAATTACACAATTCATGATTTTAAATTATCTGAAGTAGTTTTTCATTAAAGATATGGAGGCATTATAATTATGTAGAAAGTTGTGATATATATAATGATTATAAATTTTATAAGTATATATATTTATAACTATCTTAAAATAGTCCAAATAAGATGGTTGGTTCTGATAAAATATTATGGTAACTCAATAAATTACCACCCTAGGAAGGAAAACAGGGTGGTGGACACTTGGATTCAAATGTAACATGCTAAATTATCTATAATAAGGATCAAAAAAGTTCCAATATTTCTGGATTTATAATGGATAGATTTTGAAATCAAGAAGAAAAGGAAGAAAATCATATCTTACTCAAATGAGTGTTCAACCATCTATCCATGGGATAATTAAAAAGGAATATAACGTAGATGTGGAACTTCTGATGAAGGTCGAAAAAATTTCTATGTTAAAAAATAATTTTTTTGGAATAATATGGTTTGTGAACCATGTATATGTCTTTTTAATATAATAATTATATAAGAATACATTGGATTAAGCTCATAGTTCATCTTTCTCTATTCATCATGTATGTATAAATATTTATAGATATATAAAAGTGTATTTTTGTGGGATAACATAAAGAGATATATTCTAGATTATGAATCATGGTGCTTGGTATGTAATAATTTTATGTATAATAGATATAATTATAAGAATATGTTAAACCATTTTTCATACCATAAAGGAAATTCAAAATAAAACCTTATATTTTTTCATCTAACTCCGTAAAACATATAAGATACATTATGGTAATTGAACTATTTTACATTTCATTATGAGGTTAAAACACTTGAGAAAAATTAGAGAGGATTAATTTCTTGATCATATTTACGTAATATACAATATGGATGTTGAAAGGTTGTATGGAGTTTAACATTTTATTCTATCGGATTTAGATGTGAGGTTTACCTTTATGTTCTAGTGAAGTGTTCTACTAGATCTTGATAAAAGGTAAATTTCAGTATAAATTATCCCTCTCATACTAATGGATAATATAAGAGAACAATTCAAACCCAATAGGATATTTTGAGACATTTTTCTATGGACTACAAAGGTTGCGGGGATCAAAACCTTCTTATTTTCATGTTTTCTTACAACAATACCTTTCAATAAATCATTCAAATGGCTTATTATGAAGACATGTATTCAATGAAGTGTGTAAATAAAATATATTTTTTATGAAGTTCGATAAATTATGTTTTTGGGACCTAATATAGCTAAGGAAATGGAAAATAAATTCAGAATCATTAAACAACACATAAAGACATATCAGATTCCACATAAAATTTATAGTGAAAATTATCAATGAAATGTGTAATTCTATGTTGTAGAAAAGATATTATTATAAATTTACCCCTGGAAAATGGTTTTTGATATTCAAAAATTAGGTAAATATAATCCCTAGGTATATTTTACCATTTGATATTCTTGATTGGGTAGTGATAGTATATTTTCAATTAGCACTTCTATCAAACCTCTCTTAAGTTAACAATGTGTTCCATTTATATCTCTAAAAGAAGCACATACCGGATCCTTACTGAACTAAAATTTCATTCTCCTATTTTATGGCCTTTCCATTGATTAATAACAGATAGAAATCGTTGATCTTATATATAAAGTGCTTTGGAATAAAACTAATCACCTGGTTAAAGTTAACTAAAGGAATATGAAATTTTAAGAGGCTACTTGGGAACATGTGGATGTTATAAAATTGATATATCCTCATTTTATAATCAAGGATATGTAATTTTTATGTAAAAAATAATTTTAAGTGTGGTAAAATTTGACTCCCCACGATTTTATGATATTTTTCTCTTTAAATAAATTTAAATTTTGAACAGACTGTGATACATGAAACCACTGGTCTAAATAAATAATAATATAGTATTTAATTATAAAATATCCATTAAATTAGTGGTAGGAATGGGAATAACAACATTATATACATATTCATTAAGTTATTAGGTAATTTAATTAAATAAGTACTCAAATTTTAATAATGTCGTTATATGTTCTAAAAATATATTTTTCCTCAAAGTGGATTTTTGTTTGAAAATATTAATATTAATATTAACACATCTAGAATATTTATTTTAAAATACTATCTTAATTTTTTAAATTAACATGTTAAAATTTAGTTAGAGTAAATTTTTGAGAATTTTATTGAAGGATTAATTTTTTGATGAATAATTAAAATACTAATTTTTATTAGAAACTATCATTATATTTAATGAAGATGAATAGATAAATTTTCTTTTAAAATTATTTTTAAATTTACATTAGTACATTTTTATTATTAATAATCTAATTTTGGTCATCAGAATTAATTTTATCTAATGTTTTTTATAAAATCACTCACTATATAAGAAAACATTTTTTAAAATTATTCTTCATTGCTTTTTATGAGTTCATTTATTCTACTTTTAGAGATTTAATTTGATAAAATGAATTCCATGTTTAGAGTCGTCCTTTAATATTTTTTTAATGAATTCAAATTCATTTTTGGTCATAATGAATTCTAATAATAGTAAAAAAATTCACCGCAAATATGGTTAAAATAGGTCTATCGAGGATAAAATTAGAAGATAATGGTATGTTCTACAGTTAAACATGTATAAATATTATTGAATAGAAATATTTTAACTTCATCCTATATCACATTTTAATACCTATCTATTTCTAATCATTTATCTAGAGAATGACGTTATTATATTTTATTCGTTTATGAAATTCTAGGTTTGTCCTTTCAACCACTTATAAAAGGACACCCATCCAATCTCTTATTTACCCCAAATTGAGACTTATATCTCAAAAATTCCCTAAATACTCTATTTTAAACTAACCACTCAAATAATTTTTTATTTTTATGTTACTAAAAACCAATTACATGGTTCCTCAGTAAAGGATCTAAGAGAGCCCAACTGATGGAGAGGTAATAATCATAACTGACACGTTCAAATTTCAGTTTTCTTAGATATCCTATAAATATGAGGTATTCATCATCAAATAATAACATAATTAGCCTAAATATACCTAAATTTTTTTGTGGTTATGGAAAAACCAATATTCACCAATATTCTATCAATTGGGAAGTGAATGTATTATACATGTGTATGTGAGGCCTACCGCCTCCACAAAGGCATACAATTCATTTTCCATCACCATATTTTATGTATGGTTGTTATGATAGGATTAATATTTATAAAATATATTAATGAAATAATTATTATTATTTAATTATAATATCTTATTTTCCTTATTACCATCCAATTAACTGGGAAACGATAATGTCACTCAAGTTTATGTGTGGACAACCACCTCCATGAAGCGATGTGGATTGTTTTTCTATTCCACATTACATGGATGGTAATAAGAGCGTATATTTAATTAATATATATTATATATATTATATTTCAATTATACATTAATATTGAATTAGTATTTACCTTTCTTTTATTCCCTTCATCAAAAAGTGAAAATAATATCAATGTGTATGTATGACTTACCGCCACCATGAATGTTGTAATTCACTTTTCTAATTATAACTTCTACAGATGAATATAAATATGTTTATAAACAATATATATTATGTAACACCCCAGGTAAATAAAGAATATGACATTTTCATATTTATCCATGTTTGTGAATAAAATATTAATATTACTTTAAAGGGGACGTTATGCACGATGGCGTACCCAATACGCAACAATGAGTTTCTTGGGAATCATGTGTTTCACTCTAATAATAAAATAATATTATGGTAGTTAACGCCTAGCCTTTATAATGGCGGGAATGAACAGAACTAACTAAAAAATGATTATATATGTTTGTCAAATATTTTTACTCTTTACAATAAATGTTATAGGATTAAAAATGCGAATGAATCCAATTTTAAGAGTAAACATTCCAATATTCTTTAAAAGGTCGATTAACCGCCTTTTGATGGTGAACCTCTTTTAAATCCACTTTTTGAAAATTTTATGTGTAATATTTGACAAAATAAAATTATTCTTTAGAATCAGGACATCAAAATTTACTTTCTGTAAATTTTTGGTATTTTTCTGAAAAAGTTCAATTTTTAATGAGTAGTGAAAAATGTTTTGTTTTAATTCAAAACCTCTTTTTAATATAATTTATTTATATGATTAGATTATCTTTTGATTTGGTTTTAAAGTGAAATTATAATATAGTTTTACCATTTAATCCAATAGTGTGCGTTGGAATTAATTTCACGTTGAAATCGGACTTAAACTAGTGTCAATCTTTTGATACATGTTGTTTCATAAAAACACGCTATTTGTTTTGACAGTGGGAATTAATTATTAAATTAATTAATTCAACTTATATGTTTTTAATTTTGTAAAATAGACATCATTTTTGAATTCGGAATATCAAATATTGCTTAGGCAGAATGTTTGGTGATTTTCTGAAAAACTTCAATTTTTGATGAATAGTGAAACCACTAAGTGGTACTTAAAAATTGATTTTCCGTTTAAATGAAAATTTTCCATTTTTGTGTTTTGAATTTCAGAAATCCACCATACATGGTTTTCATTAAGAAGTAAAATGTGGTTCAATGTGATTAGAATAATTTTTTGGTGAACAGTACCTTATTAAGTTTTTAATCGCGATTAGAGGTAATTAGTGTAGTTTAAGGTAAGAATTATGTTTTAATAAAATGAAATGACCAAGTAACATGTCCTACCCTCATTTTATGTGTCATGGCCGACCAAGAAAATCAATGGGTCAACTTGGGGACCCCATGGAGCCACTTTGGATGGAAAATGACATAAATACCTTTTTATTTAATGTTAAAGTAAAAAATGACACAAACATGATATATTTTACTAAAACATTTTTTACATGGGGTTATACATGTCAGATTTTTGACTATAAATATTAATTGGAAATATAAAAAGATATCCTACATCATAGTATTTGTTTTATAATTTTTATACATTAAATAAATTAAATTATTTATGACATCATAATGATGCAGCGATGACCTCATTATTTAACGATTTAAATAAAATGGAAAGATAATGTAAAATCTAAGAACTAAACATGTCCAAAACCTATTGTATGGGTGTATTTAGAACTCTTATCACCTTATCCATGAAACACATCAATGTGGGACCATTAAAATCCGAAACCCATTCTAAAATAAAGTAACATTTCTTTACTTTCCAAGAGTGCCCCTCCTCTCCTCTTATAAAAGGCCCCCACCTCTACCTCCTTACCCACACATACAAAGCCTTTTGATCGGCCAAACCCTACCCATATTGTCTCTCAACATCCCTCTATAACTCCTTGAAGCCTCACTTTAGGCATAAGTCTTCCCAAGGAAGCCTCTGAGCTCAAACCAAAGGGAGTTACCCGATTTTAAGGTATTGTCTTCACTTGTGTCCTTTTGTTTTATTTTACTTCTCCAACCCACTAAAAACTTTTTATTAATTTATTTTGTAACAAATCCAGTATCTCCAATATACTAGTATGTTGTTATAACAAGGATTCGAGCTACACTTACACACACCTACATCTAATGGTTAAAGAACATACTGTTTCTGTGGATGGCGAATTTCTGCCTCACGAAACGATGATTGTTCAACATTCTTCTAACACCTTAAAAGGTGGAATTAAGATGACACTATATTTATATATGATATATAATATGTTTATGTTTTACATAAGCTTCTCTATTTTTCATTTATGGAATACCTTTATGGTTTCCATTATGGGTAAACGCGATATCTTCATTTAAGGAAGTGTGGACTACCGCCCCCTCAAAGGGATTTGATTCATTAATACCATATGTGGTACGTATAAAGGATATGTTTAATGATATTATATATGATACCATACTGGAATTAAAATAATATTATGTATCGTTGTGTTTTAATTCCATTAAATATGAAATATAAATGGAAGTAGCGTTCATGCGTACGTACGGTCTACCGTCTCCATGAATGGTGCTTTTAATTTTTATCTTCAAATGCTATGGAATAGTATCAAATGAATATATACTAGATATATAGGATATTTAAAACATCAATACTATTATAGATATGATGTACCTATAACTACATGGAAAATTATTTTCCAACAAGTTCAATTTTTGACTCATGTACCAAACATCGACAAAAACGTCTGATATGAACTCATATTATTAACCAATTATTATAACATTAAAATATTTTATATTAACTGAATAATAATCTTTATCATATTTACTTAAGAAATTATAAATTGACCAAAGTTTATTATTCATGAATATAAATAAACTAACAAGACAAGTTGGACTTGAGATCTGGGATCCTACTCCTCTCTTTCTATTTAAGTACACTCTTTTATGTAATTCCTTTTAAAGCTCATCTTTCTTGTTATTGGGATGTTATTTTATATTACTCTTACTGTAATTTTTATGTTCATATGATGAGAGACCCTATTATCTATCATCAATCCATTTCGAATGTTTTGAGTGGCGTCATTAGGCTGCTGAGTTTTCGTAAGGGATTTTTCATCTCACTTTTATTCCCGTGAGATTTATGCTACATTTGCCACAATTTCCTTTGAGTGGTGTATGTACTGCCCATTATTTTATTCATTGTGTAATATAATTTCATTTATGAGTATTTACATGAATGTTGTATTGTCCTTCTTTCACGGGGTGCATGTCTTGAAAGATACCAATGTCGGTAAGGGAACCTTTCACCCTCCTCTTTTTAAAAGACTTATATTGTTATGTCTTTTAATTAACATACTATTATGTTGAGATATGTTCTTTTATATGATTATTGATTTAAATTTTATGTCCATGTGATGAGATACCCTTTTTATCTCTCATCAACTCATTTTCTGAATTTTGTAGTGACGCCGTTAGGCTGTCAAATATTTGCAAGGGAACTTCTTAACCCAAATTTGATTCTTTGGGATAAACTTGTACTCCTTGAATATGTCGTTCTATGAATATGTGTGAATAACCTATGATTGTTTTACACTTAATATCCACTTATATTTCATGTATTCATTTGTCACGCATAATTATGTAATTTATTTATCCTTAATCCAAGGATATCATATTTTTATGGGACTTCGTCTCAATCTCCATTCATTGAGGCATATTTTGTTTTATACACAACTTTCTTTTATACAGTGTATAAACCCCTTTGACTTTTATGTTTATTCAAAATGAATCTTTTTTATACGAAGCGTTTACTAAACGACAAAAGGGAATTTTTTGTCATACATATGCGGCGACAAAGACTTCTCCGCCGCCGTGACCATTATTTGAGTTTTGGCTTCCTCTACAAGCCATACCTTCTTTTTAAAAGAAAAATAAATACCATGTTTTACATTTCATTTATTTTGGTATTGAAAAGGGTTTTCATAATGTTTTTATATCAATGTGTTGTATTGATATCTTGTGATTGAAAGGTGGAAATGTTATGTTTCCTTTATGCATGTTTTATGTGATTATGTTATGGTTCATGGGAATTGTTATGAATACGGGTAGTTCCATGATAAACTAAGGGCGGGTGAGCCCGATATAGCTCTCCAATGCATTGGGTAATGCGAAGGAGTGAAACGTTAAGGTTTCTCTGAAGAGATTTAGGGAATATACTGTGGTGGGTATTCTAAACGTTACCAAGAGGGTTATTCCCTATGTAAGAATGTTATGAATGCCTCAAGTAACCTTTTATGTCTTATGATTTCTATGATTTATTCATGATTTGATGAGGTATGATAAAGTGCCTATGTTTTATGGGTAAAGTATTATTTCATTCTTATGTATATATTAACTCATGTTTCCTTTCCATATTTTTATAACCCTTACTGAGCTTTTAATGCTCATCCCAAGTTTTTTTTGAAATGTTTTCCACAGGTCAAGGGAAAGGTACATGATATGATGATAGTGTCAAGGAAGTGTCAAGAAAGAATCCATGCTTTATTTTTAAATATGATTCCATTGATGGGAAAAAATGAATACTATCTTTTATGTAATCACTTTGTTTAAATGTGGAATGTAATGCATGTTTTATGATCTAATTCTCTAAAACTCTAAACCTGAAAAGGTCCTCAATGTGTAATCTTGTAATAACTCAAGATTAAGTAAGGTTTAAGGCTGGGGCCTTATAGTTTGTATCAGAGGTCGGTTTAGATAACTTTAGAGGTTAGGGTATTCTTTAAGCATAAGTGACATTACCATAATGGTTAGGATTTTAGAAAGAGTCCTAGTTTTAGATAAAGTGAATAAGTAAGTATATCTTAGTGGTTATCATCCTCATTAGTACATGATGGCTTTTTTGATATACTCACACTGACATTTCTTTTTTAAGTGAATGGATGGATCTAGTAGGCGCCAAAGTGTCAATAGGTTTGAAGGAAACTATGGTGGTTCTCTGATTAAGATACTGGATGAAATGGGGTATTCAATGAGGAAACTCGTGGTTGTTCTAAACCAACTATCAAGGAGTCATGATCATCCACATTAACCTTGCTATGTCCTCTAATGCATTATGTAAAAGATGGCCAATTGATTTGGAAGTATAGGTAATAATTATAAAGGTAACCATTAGGGTTTATATGATCTTTACTTTTGAGGTAATTGTTGGTTATTATATGTTATAATGGAAAATGAAAGGCATGAGATAAACTTGAGGTTAAAATATATTATGATTATTTTTTGAAGATTTTATCTCATTTTTTGGAATGTTTTAAGAATTATATAGTTTTGGAAAAAGGACAACACGCAGACCGTGTGACAACCCATCTCGCCAGACAAAGCTGCGGGAATCGAACCCACAACCAAAGTGTGACTGGTATTTATCACCTACCACTGGACTACATGAAGTCCCTGGTTAGTTTGACTAATTATTTTTAGTTAGATTATTTTATGAATTAATAGTAAGCTGATATTGGGTTCTCTATGGAAATTTATTAACCTATCATGGAGGATATGTGATTAGGTTAATTACTTTTCAATACGAGACTTTAGGAGAAACTGATGTTGTTTGGAGATAAATGTTACGATTTATCTTAGAAGACATGTGACTAAATCCTTCAAATATTTTCTTTTAAAACTTAGTTTGGTTTACTTTGAAGTATTTTATGGACAATTTGTTTATTGAATGGTCTTTGTTGAACTGTGGGTATTGTTTGATAAATTTTGGAGATTAAGAATCGATTTGTTTTTTTTAAAGGATTATCCTTTTTGGGTATTATCTGATCTTGTACTAACCTTTTTGGTTTTGGTTTTGGTTAAGGTCTAAAGATATGGGAAGTATATAGTTCTCTTTTATGGATTAGGTGATCCTCTAGAAGTTGATTATAGTACTCTTAATGTGAACATGTCTTCCTAAATACTCGTCTTTTGGGGAAAGTATGAGGTTGTGTAAGAAATATAGTAAAAGTTGAAAGTCAACATGACAAGTAAGTAAGTTTCCTTAAGATCAAAAATAAATACCTCAATGAAGAGTAAATTAAAACAAAAATGTTGTCTGTTAACTTTTCCTCCTGGGGAATCGAATACAATTTAACCCATCACAAGTTTGTGATTTTCTTATAATTAAAATTCTTCTAGACATGTTTACTATCACTCTCCATCAGAACTTGACCCTTTGTTTTTTCCTCCATGTCCATATTTTCATACTTGGAATCCTAGTATGGGTTAACTCAGGTGACCTTTTTACTTATCTTTATTTATTTTAAAGTGATTGTTTTAATGACCCTTCTTCTGATGTGGGTTTTTCAATGAAGTTTCCAAGCCCAATTTTAAAAATTGTGAGGACGCAATTCCCAAAAGGGGGGAAGGATGTAACACCCTAGGTAAATAAAGAATATGACATTTTCATATTTATCCATATTTGTGAATAAAATATTAATATTACTTTAAAGGGGACGCTATGCACGATGGTGTACCCAATACGCAACAATGCGTTTCTTGGGAATCTTGCGTTGCACTCTAATAACAAAATAATATTATGGTAGTTAACACCTATCCATTGTAATGGCGTGACTGAACAGAACTAACTAAAAAATTATTATATATGTTTATCAAATATTTTTACTCTTTACAATAAATGTTATAGGATTAAAAATGTGAATGAATCCAATTTTAAGCGTAAACATTCCAATATTCTTTAAAAGGTCGATTAACTGCCTTTTTATGGAGAACCTATTTTAAATCCACTTTTTGACAATTTTATGTGTTATATTTGACAAAATAAAATTATTCTTTAGAATCGGGACATCAAAATTTACTTTGTGTAAACTTTTGGTTTTTTTCCGAAAAAAAATTCAATTTTTAATGAATAGTGAAAATGTTGTATTTTAATTCAAAACCTCTTTTTAATCTAGTTTATTTATATGATTATATTATCTGTTTAATTTGTTTTAAAGTTAAATTAGAATATATTTTTACCATTTAATCCAATAGTGTTCGTTGGAATTAATTTCACTTTGAAATCGGACTTAAACTAGTGTCAATCTTTTGATACATTTTGTTTCATAAAAACACGCTATTTGTTTTGAAAGCGAGAATTAATTATTAAATTAATTAATTCAACTTATATGTTTTCAATTTTTTAAAATATACATCATTTTTGAATTCGGAATATCAAATATATCTTAGGGTGAATTTTTGGTAATTTTCTGAAAAACATCATTTTTGGATGAATAGTGAATCTACTAAGTGGTACTTATAAAAGCTGATTTTTCTGTTTAAATGAAAATTTTCCATCTTTGTGTTTTTAATTTCAAAAATTATACATATATGGTTGTCATTAAGAAGTAAAATTTGGTTCAATGGGATTAGAATAATTTTTTGGTGAATAGTAACTTATTAAGTTTTTAATCGCCATTAGAGGTAATTAGTGTAGTTTAAGGTAAGAATAATGTTTTAATAAAATGAAATGACCTAGAAACATGTCCTACCCTCCTTTTATGTGTCCTGGACGACCAAGAAAATCCATGGGTCAACTTGGGGACCCTATGGAGCCACTTTGGTTGGAAAATGACATAAATACATTTTTATTTAATGTTAAAGTAAAAATGACACAAACATGAGAAGTTTTACTAAAACAATTTTTACATGGGGTTATAAAAGTCATATATTTTACTAGAAATAGTAATTGGAAAGCTAAAAAGATTTCCTACATCATAGTATTTGTTTTATAATTTTTAGACATTAAATAAATTAAATTATTTATGATATCATGATGATGCAGCGATGACCTCATTATTTAACGATTTAAATAAAATGGAAAGATAATGTAAAATATAAGACTTAAACATGTCCAAAACCTATTGTATGGGCGGATTTAGAACCCGTATTACATTATCCTAGAAACACATCAATTTGGGACCATTAAAATCCGAAAATTATTCTAAAATAAAGTAACATTTCTTTACTTTCCAAGGGTGCCCCTCTTCTCCTCTTATAAAAGGCCCCCACCTCTACCTCCTTACCCACACTTCCAAAGCCTTTGGCTCGGCCAAAACCTTCCCATTTTGTCTATCCACATCACTCTATAACTCCTTGAAGCCTCACTGTGGCACAAGTCTTCCCAAGGAAGCCTTTGAACTCAAACCAAAGGGTGTTACCCGATTTTAAGGTAATGTCTTCACTTGTGTCCTTTTGTTTTATTTTGCTTCTCCAACCCCCTAAACACTTTTTATTCATTTATTTTGTAACAAATAAAGTATATTAAATATACTAGGATGTTTTTATAAGAATTATTCGAGCTATACTTACACACACCTATATCTAATGGTTAAAGAACATACTGTTTCTCAGGATGGTGAATTTCTGCCCCACGAAATGATGATTGTTCAACATTCTTCTAACACCTTAAAAGGTGGCCATTAAGATGAAACTATATTTATATATGATATATAATATGTTTATGTTTTACTTAAGATTTTGTATTTTTCATTTATGGCATACCCTTATGGTTTCCATTATGGGTAAATGCGATATCTTCATTTAAGGAAGTGCGGGTACCGCCCCCTCAAAGTGATTTGATTCGTTAATACCATATGTGGTACGTATAAAGGATATGTTTAATGATATTATATATGATACCATACTGGAATTAAAATACTATTATGTATCATTATGTTTTAATTCCATTAAATATGAAATATAAATGGACGTAGCGTTCATGCGTACGTACGACCTACCGTCTCCATGAACGGTGCTTTTAATTTTTATCTCCAAATGCTATGGAATAGTATTAAATGAATATATACTGGATATATATGATATTTAAAACATAAATACTATTCTGGATATGATGTACCAATAACTACATGGAAAATTATTTTCCAACAAGTTCAATTTTTGACTCATGTACCAAACATCGACAAAAACGTCTGATATGAACTCATATTATTAACCAATTATTATAACATTAAAATATGTGATATGAACTGAATAATAATATTTATAGGAGGTCCTTAAGAAATTATAAATTAACCAATGTTTATTATTCAGGAATATAAAGAAACGAACCAGACAAGTTGGACTTGAGGTAAGGGATCCTACTCCTCCCTTTCTTTTTAAGTACACTCTTTTATGTCATTCCTTTTAAAGCTCATATTTCTTGTTATTGGGTTGTTATTTTATATTACTCTTACTTTAATTTTTATGTTCATATGACGAGAGACCATATTCTCTCTCATCAATCCATTTTGGATGTTTTGAGTGGCGCTGTTAGGCTGCAGAGTTTTCGTAAGGGATTTTTCATCTCACTTTTATTCCAATGAGATTTATGCTACATTTTCCACAATTTCCTTTGAGTGGTGTATGAACTACCCATTATTTTACTCATTTTTTAATATACATTCATTTATGAGTATTTTCATCAATGTGGTATTTTCCTTCTTTCACGGGGTGCATGTCTTGAAAGATACCCATGTCGGTAGGGAACCTTTCACGCTCCTCTTTTTAAAAGACCTCTTTTGTTATGTCTTTTAATTCACATAATATTATGTTGAGATATGTTCTTCTATATCTTTATTGATTTAAATTTATGTCCATGTGATGAGATACCCTTTTTATCTCTCATCAACTCATTTTCTGAATTTTGTAGTGACGTCGTTCGGCTGTCAAATTTTTTCAAGGGAACTTCTTAACCCAAATTTGATTCTCTGGGATAAACTTGTACTCCTTGAATATGTCGTTCTATGAATATGTGTGAATAACCTATGATTGTATTACACTTAATATCCACTTATATTCTGTGTATTCATTTGTCCCACATAATTATATAATTGATTTATCCTTAATACAAGGATACCGTCTTTGTATGGGACTTTGTCTCAATCTCCATTCATTGAGGCATATTTTGTTTTATACACAACTTTCTTTTATACGGTGTATAAACCCCTTTGACTTTTACGTTTATTCAAAAGGAATCTTTTTAATACGAAGCGTTTACTAAACGACAAAAGGGAATGTTTTTGTCATACGTATGCGGCGACAATGACTTCTCCACCGCCGTGACCATTATTTGAGTTTCGGCTTCGTCTACAAGGCATACCTTCTTTTTAAAATAAAAATAAATACCATGTTTTACATTTCATTTATTTTGGAATTGAAAATGGTTTTCATAATGTTTTTATATAAATTTTTTGTATTGATATCTTGTGATTGAAAGGTGGAAATTTTATGTTTCCTTTATGCATGTTTTATGTGATTATGTTATGGTTCTTGGGCATTGTTATGAAGACGGGTGGTTCCGTGATAAACTAAGGGCGGGTGAGCCCGATATAGCTCTCCAATGAATTGGGTAACGCGAAGGAGTGAAACGTTAAGGTTTCTCCGAATAGATTTAGGGAATATACTGTGGTGGGTATTCCAAACGTAACCAAGAGGGTTACTCCCTACGTAAGAATGTTATGAATGCCTCAAGTTACATTTTATGTCTTATGATTTCTATGAGTTATTCATGATTTGATGAGGTATGTTAAAGTTCCTATGTTTTATGGGTAAAGTATTATTTCATTCTTATGTATATTTGAACTCATGTTTCCTTTCCATATTTTTATAACCCTTACTGAGCTTTTTATGCTCATCCCATGTTTTGTTTTTGAAATGTTGTTCCCAGGTCAACGGAAAGGTACATGATATGATGATAGTGTCAAGAAAGTGTCAAGAAAGAATCCATGCTTTATTTTTAAATATGTTTCCGTTGATGGGAAATAATGAATGTTATCTTTTATGTAACCACATTGTTTAAATGTGGAATTTAATGCATGTTTTATGATCTAATTCTCTAAAACTCTAAACCTGAAAAGATCCTCAATGTGTAATCTTGTAATAACTCAAGATTAAGTAAGGTTTAAGGCTAGGGCCTTATATATTATATTTAAATAATGCGTATAATTTTTTAGATGATGTAACCATGATCAATTTACAATGATTCGTTCTTCCAGACCTAAATTCGTAAGAAGAGTAATATTATTAATACTAGAAAATGATGATTTTAATGAGGAATTATTAATAAATGGGACATAAAATTTTATAAGGGGATATTATATTATATTATTAGTGTTTAAATTATTCTACTATATAATAATATTAATTTAATTTTTATCATAATTTGTGGATAATTCTCTTTTGAATCCAGTGCAACAAGAGGTAAGGGTTTTATTTAACAATCTCATTATTTATTAAGAATATTTATGATTATGTTTCAAATTATGAAATTTTATGATCAAACTCTCATGAATCCAAATTAATTTTCATAACATATGGTTATTTATAGAGTTAATATTTTATCCATTATTTTATTTTCTCTTTTATAACTCACCATGTTGAATGAATTTGTTCAAGGAAAATCAAATATATTTCTCAATTTTGTCAAAGATCCATTTTATTCCATCTCCATGATTTCACTAAACAAATTTCATGAATATTTTACTATTATTTCATAATTATTTAAATCCATTATTATCCATGTTTTAATTTTATGAAATGGTTTAAAAATAATCATTATGCTATTATTTAACATGGTAATATTGAATTTTTTTCTAAAAATGTGAAATGAATCTTTGTTTTATATACCCAGAATGAACAAAACAACCATTTTCCATGACTGATCAATGCATTTAATTTACTTTACATATTTATAAGTTTATTTTACATTAAATATTTTTCCTTAATATTTTTGAAATTTTATGATTTTTGAGAATAAAATTTCAAAATTATTAGCCTCCCTTCCTCAAGAAATATTCCAGATATATTTTAATGGTATTTTCATCTAAGGTGATATCCTTTGATGGTATTTTAAATTTATTGGGGATATGATCTAATGTTACCATCAATTTTAATAATTTTAATGGATCATAATGTTTTTATTTATGTATGATTCTATGAAACCCATTTCTATTATATGGGTAATACAATGATGAAATGATGAAATGTTTATGAAACGTGTATCATTTTCACAGGTTACGATATGATGAATGATTTAATATATTGTGGAATAGATATTTTTGTTTTTAATTATGTTATGGGTTTACATGGAATTGTATAACCCATAAATGTATTTTGTAAAGGTAGATATCACATGATATTATAAAGATTATAATGGGGATTGAACCATGTTTAGCAAGGGACTAAATCCATTACGATAATCTTGGGAGTGAACCCTTAATAACTCTATATTTCATGGAGTGAACCAAATCCACTATGATATTATTGGTTTTGATCCTTTGCTACTATTTAAATTAATTCATATTCTTATGTGTATCATAAAAACATATTTCTTATTCTAATTTTATGCACCCATGGCTCGTGTTCTTTGATTTCTTTTTGATTCATGTCTTAGGAACATAGAAATTTTTTCTATGAATAAATATTATGATTTTTGATATGAATCGTATGGTTTTGAAATTTTCTTATCATGTTATAATACACTTATTATCATGTCATGATTAATTGATGATTAATATCTCCCTTTTTTAGCCTTACCGAGCATCAAAGCCGAAATTTTCTTATGTTTCCATTCCTAGGGTTGTAATGAAATGTATTAGAGATGATATGTTTGATAAGGGTGATAGTTATAAAGATATTGGTGGGAGATGATGTAGATAACCTATTAACTAATTGTTTATGTATCTATATTTTTAAGGGTACTAGACCTATACAACTCATGCATGGATTATAATGTTATATATTGAATATTAATTTAATAAAATGTGATTCTTATATGGTAAAAGTATGGGTTGGTAAAATTTATTCTTCTTATTCATACTTTATATTATTATATTGTGATATATGACTATGTTATCTACCATATCCCATCATTATTGTATGATGTATTCTATTACAACCAAATCATAATTCATTTATTTTTTATCTATATAGTATTTGGTAGGAATATCTTATTTTATATCCAATATCATTGATAATGTTATCATACCTATATGATCATCTTATTCTGTCTTATTATCTTTAAATGATATCTCTAATATTTACCTTTATTGAGAAATTGAGCTAACACTTAATTATTTTTCCATTCCCCAGGTTATGAAAAAGACTGTTATATATGATGTTTCTAGAAAGGTATCTTGTGTAAGTGAAATTTATAGGAAATATTGAAGACTTATTGTAAATAAAAAATATCATTTGTGATATGTAATTTTTAAATGATAAAAATTATAATTTTTTTATTATGATTTAGTCATCTTAACATGTATCAAAGATAGTAAATATAAAAAAATATAGCACTAGATCTAGGACTGTCTGTTTGGAGAATCTTGATTGGTATAAGAAAAATGTTTTCTTATTTTTGGGTATTAGTTCAAGAAAACATTAGTGAAGACCCTGGGAAAATGTCTAATAATAAGAAAATATTTAAAAAATATATTTATTTATATAGTTTGTTATTTCATGGAAATTATATACTTATATAGATTCTAAAAAGTGGGTGTAAGATCTATAATAGATGAATCTAGTGTAAATAACCCTAAAAATGTATTCTATGGTATTAATGTGAACCAAAATGGTACATTTTAAGTGAACATAACTACACACCAAGCTATGAAATCCCGGTTATATTATTTCCTTTCTTTTTATGATCTTCAGGAACCATTATAATGTATATACATATAATTTTACGGTATGTTTTGAGAAAAAAATTTGATATTGACCTTGGATAACCAAGATTACAAATTGGAAAATTCTAAAGTTATTATATAAATTTCATTTATTATTTTTTCCATCTATGTTTATAGTTTCTATTTTTTTACATTATGTATTCTTGTCCCAAAATTTCATTTGTTATATTAAATGGATGGATATATGAAGAATTTATTCCAAAATATCTTTGAAGGAAAATAAAATTATTATCCTAATGAGTAACATATCTAGATGGGATATGGAATTCAATATATTATGGCCATGATCCCCAAATTATTATAAAAATGAATAATAATATTATCTATGTAGATTTCTAATATTCTCTAAAAATGGAGAATCTTTATATTGATTCGTCCATGAGGAAATATCCACCTATATTTAATGAGCCATATATTCCAATAATTTTTGAGAAATGTATTAACTTAATGTAAGAGTTATGTTCCTTTTTCCAATGCTATTAAAAAGAAAAAGTTATCTTATTTTGTTATCATTTGGATATTGAGGAAACCACATAGTTGTACCTCAATAATAATAATTTTATATAGGAAGGATTTGAATATGTATAATAGTAGTATTTTAAGTTGTTATTTTTCACTAAATATTTCCATAATTATTTTTCACTAATATGGGGAATGAATTCAATAAGATGAAGAAAATGGAGCATTAATCCCTATATACATTTAAGGAAAACATCACAATCCATTCAAAGTATTATTTGGTTTTTATTTTTGACCATGAAATAAAAATACAACATTTAATTAGTTATTTAAAACCATGTATTTGAAATGAATTAACCATAAGGGAATTTTGTTTCTTTGAAGAAATTGTTTGATGTGCACATAAAGTAGAAGGAAAAACTATTGACACTAATTATTCTATTGGATTTAGAGATATAAAAATTGAAATGGTGTTTTGTAGAAACTTGAATAATAAGTTACATGAATGGAAGAAAAATCACTCACCTGAATGTCCTAAATGTTGGTGAAGGATATATGAAATTTTTTAAAAAGGAACCAGAGAATGTTTCAAATTTGGAAAGATTATCCATCAAGATCATGATTATATATTATAGATAAAGAGACTCGTTAATACAATGAAGGGTATGGATATATGAAATAATGAACCACCCATACTTTAATGCTTAAATATCTATGATTTTGGAAATTATGTTAATCGATTCCCCAATTCAAGGGTCAGTGATGAAAATTTATATCAGAATCTTCCTAATCCAAGGTACAAAGAGACGGATTATTAAATCACCACCATTGAAGTCGTTTATTAAATTTAGTGTTAAATACACTAATTATCCCATTTGAAATTCAAAATACCATGTTAGATTTTCATTTTACACTCCCCATTATATCTTGATGTTTTTCCATGGTCGAATCACCACCCCCAACAAATAGTTAGTGAATTATTAGTGAAAACTATGAATGGTATGATGAGAAAATGAGCCTCAACCTAGTTGGTGAGGTCTCCTTGAGTGCATCCAAGAGACCTAAGTACAAAACTAGGTGGAGGAATAATTACGGACTGTAGCAGTACTATGCAATTACTGTAGAAGTTATTGTAGAAGGTACTGTTCAGTATTGTAGCACCCAAAACTACTCACCTTGGGCCACCGGTTTGGTCTTGGAGACCTTAAGGACTTCAGGCCACCCTTTCATTTAGGTCAGTAAGGTTTTCATGAATCCTATAAGGCCTTCGGGCCACCTCATGGCCTTGAGGCCACCTCAGGGCCTTCGGGCCACATGATTAGTGTAGTTTCCCCAAACATACTCTACAAAAAAGGAGCAAACCCAGAGGAGGATTTAGAGAAGGTGGACTCACCAGAGCAGAATCAATGGATTTGGAAGAATGATAAGGTATGGCTACACCGTAGAGACTAACCTGTTATTTCACAGGAAGCTTGGCCAGATGGTAATGCAAAGATGGAGAGCACCATCATGATGCAGACACTGGGGATGGGATGGTCCTTGTATTTATTGTTTGGTTGAATTCCCTAAGTCCTTCGGGTCATGTAATGTCTCTGAATCCTATGGGCCATGTAATCTCTCTGACTACGGGCTTTGTAAGGGTTCCCCATCATCCCATGAAATGGGGGTTATCAAAAATCAAAAAAATATGATGGCCTTCAATCCATTCTGAAAATTAATGGTATGATCATTGCACCGTATGTTTATAAAAGTTTTCTAATAGATTTTTATGGGTATATTCATCATATAAATTCCATTCTTCCTTTGGTAAAATTTTATATTATATTATACCATATTAATTACGGGATATGGAATTCACATTGAATATTCTGAATTAACACATGATCATATATCAGTGAAAGGCTGACAATGAACTCCATATGGGAATTCCATCCATTATATGGTTATTAATAAGAATTAGTAAAGGAAAATATGAGTTTATAAATATTACCTAAGATATTAAGGTTAATATCTCATTATAAATTATATTTTGAGTCATTTATTTCGAATTGGTACCTTATCTATTTTCATTATGGGAAATAATTAAAATTATGAGGAAACACTTCATAAAAGGGGGGTGAAACTGGCCAAGAAATTATAAATATAATTTCCTTTATTAATTAACACATGTTTCATATTTAAAAATATATTATTAACTACATAAACATAATTATATTAACATGTAATTTTACAGATAATAAATTTTATACCATAATAAAATTAAACAAAAATGTAAAAAATATTAATTTTGTGTATTTTGGGTAAGACAGATATTTTTTATTTTAATTAAAATATATTTTTCATCATTTTAAATAAATGTTTTCATTAAATGGTTTCATTAAACAATAGTTATTTTATTAGATAATTTTATGACATCATAGATATTTTTTCTATGAGTTAGAAATTCAATCATTTCATAAAAAATTATATTTTTTTATAAATAATATTTTTATTTAAAAATATAATTTCTCATATTTATAATATAAAATTATAATATGGATGCTATTTTTGGAATCATCATGTTCAAATTTTCCTGAGGTGATTTTTTTGGATTTTTCTAAATAATGTATCTAATAATGAGGATAAAATATATTATCTTTATTAAAAAATATTTAAGTTAATTTTTATCACATTTTGAAATAGAATTTCATATAATTTATTATATATTTTTAATTAATATAATAACAATTTAACAATTTCAATTTAATTTTAGGGCATAAAAATAAGTTACCAAGGTAAAAATTATTCTCCTTAGTAAATGTTAAAAGAGGTAAAAATGTTATATTGAAAGGTAAATATCATAAAATCCCTATTATATGTGTTTGTGGGATCTCTCAAAACCATGACTAATATTTCCAACATTAATTTTCAATTTAACTTCCGCATTATTTAATAAATATAGCAATTTTTTATATTAACAAATTATATTGAAAAAATTGAAACCCCTCTCACCTATAAAGGGATAAATTCACCACAACTCTTCACCACACACCTTGAACATATTATCATAACCACGCCCTAAAAAATACCTTCTGAATAAATTTTTTTCAAATTCTAGTGGTTGTTTTATCACAAAAATACCAATCCAATGTTATTTATGGTGTAGTATAAGGGAATACATCCAAAGCAAATTCTAATGACATTAACTGAGATCTAATAGTATTTTTTCTTACACCTCCTTAACATTTATACAAAAACATGATATAATGACATCCAAGTAAAAACATTTACTTAAATTGTACTATTTTAATTTAATGTCCATTATCATTTATACAAAATTTGAAAATGTAGCTCATCTTATGTGTTGAATATCACTTCCATTAATGATTTTTTTATAATCACCTTCATAGAAGGTTATATAAAAAAATTCAGTTAAATATGATTATTATTAAAATATTATAAATTATTTAATTTTATATAAATAATGAAAAATAATGATAATAAATAAAAATCTTATTTATAATGGTTCATAAAATTTCATAGATGAACATGACACTAAAAAATATCATTAATACTCAATGAATCATTATTGTGTTCCTATTTAAACTTCTATAATTATGTGAAAATAATTTATTGCCACATATTTATTTGTTGTATTATTTAATAGTAACATCAAAATATTCAATGAATGAAAGCTTCCATAGAACCCTGAAATAAACACCCTTGTGATAGTAAGAATAAATTTGATTTCATAAAAAATGAATTTCATTGAACACAAAATAATGATATAAAAACAAATATAAATGAGGTATATTAATAGGAAATTATATGAAAACATACTTTTTTTATTTTTGAGTTTGTACATGTGAACCATGTGAGTCAGGGCCCTTGGTAAGTTATCTTCCAAACTACCCTATTATATTTTATGTTATGTTTTCTATAAATAAACCTCACTTTATATTCCTATTATTATCATGTATCTCTTATATTTTATTTTAATATTCCAAAAAACGATAAACCTACTTTATCCCCCCTTCCATTATTGGGTTTGTACATGTTATTAAAATTTCTTTCTTGGTATTTCATTTAAAAAAGAATATTTGATGGGAGAATTTCTATCCATTAAACTTTTTTCATGTACCAGTATTTGAATTTTATTGTCTATATATGATTTTATAAATTATGGAATATTTTATTGGAAACCATTATAATATAACTTTGGTTTTTGTAAAAAAAAACTATTTTTTAACATTATTAAAATTGCATTTACCCATTTCATAAAAAAATTGTTTAAGATGTGTAATTAAATAAATACAATTCCCCAATTTATTTCAGATTATCCTTTACATTGACTCCATATTCAATACCTATGTTTTATATTTTAAAAACTAATTTCTAAATGACTTAATTCCTATAAATCTTGGGAATCTTTATGAAATGTATAATGATAATGTTTTGGGAAAAGATTAATCATTCCATTTATTTCCCATCTGATTTTATATGATTATTCATTATATAGGATTTACTTATGTGTAACAAATAAAAATGTTCATGATACGATGTAACAAGGGGAACCATAAATATGTATCCACGTAATTCATTGGGAAAGGTTTTATATCTCATGATATAATGATGTTTGTGTGTGGGAACGATTTTGAGTATCTATGGTCACATGTTTATACATATAAATGATTGTGAGTATATATTTTACAATGTTTGAATATATATATATATATTATTATTGGAACTTATGTTCACAAGTTTTTGGGAGAAAATTATTGTTATTCTCTATATTCAAAAACACAAAGTTTTCAATGATTTTTCATATTCCAGATTATTATGTCATTCCATATACCTATGTGATACATTATAGACCATTTTTATTATTTCATGTCTTATGTGAAGACCAAATATTTACATTTTATGGGGTTTGATTGTATTATGTAAAATATATGATATTTTATAATGTTCGCATACTTATATGCCCATATTATACTCTCTTATTAACATTAAATTATATATCTTATGTTTACCCTTACTAGGAATTTGTTCTCACCATTTATTAATTTTTCATACCAAAAGTTAGGAATAAACATGTTATGTATTATGTGTATACAATGGTGTCATGTAAGAAGGATATTTTTGGGATATGTCAATGGCTAATTGTATATAAGTAGATTATTTGGTTAATATTCGATGACACAAAATCCTTAGGTTCCGAGATTTTCTTATTTTGTGAAATGAAATGATTAAATTATAAAAATTATATAAAATATGTGTGTTTTATGCTTAGGATGTCTCACCAAGTATCAAACAATGTGTATAATGTTTATATTTTTATAACCAGATCTAGGAGTGTGTGTCTTGGGCATCTTAATTTATTTTCGTGTAAATTATTTTTAAGGTGATCGGATTACTATAAAGGGTTTAAAAATAACCCTTTAAAGTTCAAGAAAAAATTAATTTATGAAATAAATAAACAATAATAATAAAGAATGACATGAATCTTAGGGGTGATATAGGAAAACATGAAATAGTATTATATTTTAAAAAGTTAATCATATTCCAAAAAGAGGTTGTATGTTATCATTGGAGGAGGGATTTTATCATTTATAAAAAAATAATTTTTATTACCCCCCACTCAATCAATACCATTCCAAGCCCGACAATGGAGATATAGAGTAATTTCCAGATCCAAACATAAATAGGCCATGGGTTAGAGACTATCGTTGATGTTATAAAACATACCAGGGGATGCATTTCCACCAAAATATATTTTTATGATGAGAGTTAAGAAAAATAACCCAATCAATAACATATATTCTCTATGTATGTACATATTCATTCTATATGTTTTGAAATTCAAATTAAAAAATATTAAAATAATGAGGAAAATATTAATTTAATTTTTTAAAATTAATCCCTTGAACTTGGTAAACATGATGATCATTTAAATTGTGAACTCAACCCTATATTTTGGGAAGACCCTATAAACCATTAAATGTTTTAAGTGGCCTCAAGGATTTATTTTTCAATATTGAAAAGAATTTTCATGAAAATCACTAGATTTTTTAATAAAACAATTATTTAATAATATTCTTAAAATATGAATATTTTATTTATAATAATTCGTTTTTTTTATTTCATGGATTTTTTACATTAAATAAATGTTGTTTTCAAAGGATATTTCATGTTAGGTGTTGAATTTTTTTTCAAACCCGATTATATTTTTTTAATGGGAATAATTATTTTGAATTTAAATTTTTTTTTATTTTAAATACATTTTTCTGATTTTATATTAAATAAATTCTATAAAAGTTTATTTTAGTCTTTGAAAATTAAAATTTTCATTTTCTAAAAACCTTACTGGTCCATTTTCTCACCAAATGTTATAAAAAGTTTCTCAAATGATTATTAGTTAAATTAGAGTTACTCAAAAGGAAAATATCAAATATGTGGACATTATATGAAGAAAAGAAAAAAATGAATTTGAAATTTTAGTTTCATAAGAAAATTAAATTTGGAGTGAGTTGTTTTTGCTGTAGTTTGATTTCTATTCCCCCAAAAATATTATCAAAAACAATCCCCAAATATTATATTTTTTAATCTATGTTTAATATTTTATTATGAAATAAAAAAATACCATGTTTTTATCATATAATCTATGATATTAGTTCCAGGTCATCATATTTTTTATCAAGGGAATAAATTTTACAATAATGGAAATTAGGATATCATGTATAATTTATGAGTTATAAATTTTATTTTGAAATTTAAAGTGATTATATTATAGTTTATACATAATATTAGAGACCCTGAGATCTACAATAGAGTCTTATGGAATTTATGTGGTGTCATTATGTTGGATCTTGGAATCGATTGAGTGAAATTTTAGGAGAAATAAATTTTAAGGATTAATTACCTATAGATTTTTTCGATGAAATTAACATTAAGTAGACATATCAATAAAATCATATATATAAATATTTTTTCTTCACATAATTAGGAAGTAAACTTACCATAGATAATTTAAATTTCATGGACATTATTTATTTATGGTGGGGGGGAATATAATGAAACTACTATTTACAAATATATATATATATATATTTTAATTAAGAAAAATAATAATAGTATGGTTTATAAAATATAAGTTTTATGTTACGTAAATTGAAATAAATGATTATAGTAATATAATTTAAGAAATATTATATTTTGATTAATATATATATACACATATATATTTGTATATATAATTATAGAAAAATAATATTTTATTACAGTTACAATAATAGTAAAATAACATAAACATAATGGTGATTAAGATGTTATTATAAAATATATCTTTTTATTACTAAAATAAAATCTAATAGTGATACATAAAATATTATTTGAAAATAAAAATAATCGAACTATACAAATTTAATGTAGGAAATGATGCAATAACTATAATTACATATAGAATATTAATAAATACATACATATATATATATATTCACACACTCACAATAATTTGTTAAAAAATGAAATAAAAATTAATATATTGAGATAAATATGAAAAAAATATTTATAAGAAGTTAAAATAAATCAAAATAATAATATCTGATGGTATAAAATTAGATTAAAATATAAGTGGATTATAAGGGGTTTAATATGTATATATAATTAATTTAATATTTAACATTTTCTATTACAAAATTGTCTCTAATTTAAAAACTGATATATATATATACGTTACATATATCAGTACACATATAAATATATGTTTAATATGTATATATATGAATATAATACAACTATTGTAATTAAAAAATTAGAATATAAAAAATCAAATAAATATTGCTGGAGGGCTTCCATCTTCCATATAAAGCCACTTATAACACTAGAAACATGCATCCTCACCCACCATTGACCAATGTATCCCTATTTTTCTAATGTGACTAGTAACCTCTCCCCTTACATGGTTGGGTTTCGCTAACCACCCTTTCATACAACTATCATCGATATCCCACTAAATTCACATCGCAGCATCCCACACATCTTTTAATCCCATCACAGATGAATCTATACAAACATTGTTAGATGGATAATTAAATATTCACTCAATTTATAAAAAAATTCTTGTGGGATATTGGCCTATAAAAGTAACTCGTGTTTCTCAAGCATTCACGTTTCAAAAACAAGTTATGATCCACTCTCAGTTTTTCTCTTAGTTATAGTGGTAGAGTGAGAATAGAAAGTTTCATTCAATATGAAGGTGTCACTAAAAGGAAGTAACATTAAGTTTTATCTAATAGAATGTGTTAAAGAGAACTCCTATATTTAAATAATAATTCATAATTATAAAAAAATTATTCAAAGACTTATTTAAATTTCATAAAGGGAAATATTTTGAATAAAATTAGTTTTCAAATTATTCAAAAAATCTATTATTTTAGTACACCATTGTCTTATAAATATTTTTTAAAAATTATTATTGTAATGGAAATCATTTTTTTAAGAATAAACTATTTCCATCTTCAAATTGGATTTTAAATCATAGTATATCAAAGAAAAAAAAAATTTTTATTGGATTCTTATTTCAAAAAAAATGAAAAATAAGATTTAAAATAGGATCGTTTTTATATAATATAGAAAATTTAAAATATATCTTCTCTTGTGAAAGTTATTTTTATGAAATTATTCTATTACAAAAAAAATTAATGTGTTTTATTCTTTTAATGTTACTATTTCTTGTTTTTATTTTTCATTTAATGTGAGGGAATTTTCCAATGGTATTGTAGTTCTTTTAAAAAACATAATTTCATGTGATGTTCATTTTATTTAATTCTCATGGATGTTTCCAATGTTTAATGTATTTCATGAACATGCATTAATTAATCTGATACAGTGTCCATGTTGGTTTTACATAGTTTTGTAATCACATGTTTTGGTTGCTACTTTTTTCTGATTGAATAAATATAATTATATATGTATAAAGATGAATTTATATATATATATATATATATTAATATATTCATTTCCATGGTTTTAATTCTATGAATGAATACTACACTAAAAAAACTACAGAAATAAAAAATAATTAGAATGAGGTGTTTCTAATATGTAATCATTATGAGGATTTTGTGAGTAAACCCAACCCTCCAAAATGGGTATGCCCTATATATCCTTCAATTTTTCAAGAGGCCTCATGAGTTTTTTTCCAATATTGTGAAGTATTTTCCTATAAAATCACTATATTATATGAATAAGAAAATATTTTCAATTTATTTTTAATATATTAATATTTTATTTGAATTAATTCTTAGTTTTATTTTGTGGATTATTTTTTCTAAATAAAAGTTTTTTTCCTTAGTGATATTAATAAATCTATTCATAAATATTTTTTGGGAAAACTATTTAGGTTTTTGAAATGGAATTATAATTTTTATTTAAAAAATGGTAAATTTTAGATAAACATTTTAGTTTTTGAAGGATTTTCTTCAAAATAGTTTTCTAGTATTTCTGTAAAATTTTAAAATTATTTTTTAAACCTTTTACTAAAATTTCTCTCACACCATGTTATGGGAAACAATTATCAATATAATTATTTCATTAAGAGTTACATAAAATAATGGTACTGAATATGTGGACTTTAGTAGATCATATCTAGATATGAGTACGAAATTTAAGTTTCAAAATAAAATTAAAAGTTTCTTGATATAGTTTTTATTTAGGTTTTTTTCATATCCTCCAAAACTCTAGACCTATGTTATCCCCACATTTTATATTTTTTATGTTAATTTTATTATTTTATTAATAATAAAATATAACATGTTTCTTTCATGGGATTTGGGAGCATAGGTATGGGGTGTCACACTTCTATCCCTCTAGACAACATAGAATGAAAAGGGGAAGGGTCAAGAAATATCTGGGCCCTTACATTTGATAATTTTAAAACAATTTTCATCCTCTATAAAAAAGTAAAATGTAAAAAATATAACTAAAAATAGATAACAATAATTCCCTTGATATATACCTCACTAATAAATAATGAGTTAATATCATGACAGAAGACATAATATATGATGAATGATTTAGGGATTTATCATAGCGATAAAAAATTTACAATTACTGGAACACTGATCATAACAAAGTCTTCTTAGACTTCCATAGAAAATTGAACAAATAACTTCTATCAATAAATTACCTTTTTATAATTCTATATTAGGTGAATTATGTGAGGAAAACTATAATATCATCACATAGTCTCAATATCATAAAAAAATTCATTACCATTTTCAAATTATTATTCCCTAATATAAAGTTATTTAATCATTCAAATAAAAAAAGTAAAATAAAAATTCTAGTTGGAAACACCATTCATAAATAATAAAACCCTAATTAATTTTAAAAGATGAAATATAACTTCCATACATGAATTTTATTATGGACATGCTTTATGATAGCTATAATTTAGTATCACTATTTTTGGATTAGAAAACATATATAAAATAAAAATATATCAATGCTTCAAGGATATCATTAACAAAATATTACACCATGTAACATTCTTTATTTCATAAAATGCAATTATAAGATGTCATCAAATCTGTAACTTCATCAATTTTTCATAGGCATGTTGTTTGAATAAAAATATTGTCATCCTTTATACTCATGTATCATATTTTGAATAATTTAACGAAATATTAATTTAACATAATACTGCCAAAAAAAATATTATATATTACGTTAAATTGAATATACCTTTTATTCCATATTTTGGTATAAAATTATCATCACCTAAAATCATGCTTAAAAAATTATATGAGAGTCCTCAAAACAATTAACATAAAATTTACATATCATTATACTAATTTTTCATAATAAAATATATATATACCCTATAATTACACATTCATATCTACATTATAGAACCATATGTGGAATGGAATACATAAATTTAATTCATATCATAAAACTAATTTGATATTACCAAACCTTAGACGTTCTTGAAATGAAGAACACATCATATTTCAGAAAAAAAAAACTTCAATTATCTATGGGTTAACACTAATAATTCTTGTCTACTTTAATGAATTATAGAAATATGTATCCACTAAATAACTAATTGATACATGAATATAATATATCATGATTTTAGGCTAATACATGTAATACAACTTTTTATAATAATTAAAGGTGCATCTAAGGATGGATCCAATAAATCATTTTAGTATAACAATATGAAATATAATATGGGAAATATGCATTATGAAGGTTTTCTAAATCACACAGCATGGAAACATTAATCATACATTACTATTATAAAATTAGATAAATAGGTTATTAATTTCAAAAAAAAATAACAAGATTCAATTTAATTCGAAATATTTTATAAAAATCTTGGTATCAACCACTAATATAGAACATTATAACCACAACTAATTGCATGATCTCTTTGAATGTTCCATGTATGATAATTATAATTATATCTATATTTTAATTATTACATCATAATGTGTAAACTATATTACTTTTTTTTTATTAATTTACTATCATTATTTAAATTTATCACTCATCTTTACATGTTCCCCTTTCATTCTTTATATATATTCAGGAATTTTTCTTACGAAATCATGAGGAAAATTTAATTCATATAATCTGGAACTCATAATGAGTAACATGGAATGAACAATATGTCTCATAAGTTATCATTATTGAATAATATTTATGTTAATAATAATTATTAATGATGTTTAGGAAATAATTTTTAATTTAACGCTTGCATCAATATTACACTTTTAAATATAATATCCACTAGACATGTATTTAGACTCTTCTTTATGTCACAAAATATAATCGACCGGAATTACCAACTCATAATATGATTTATAATTAAATGAAACATATGTATACATTTAAGTTAAATAAAATAAATTTATCTAATCGTGTTTTATATCATGTTTTATCAAAATCTAAATCATATTGTTTAAACATTACTTTAAAAACCAAAAAATTACCATCATGCAATATTTAATTCGGTAAAGGCTCCCAAATTTTCTTTTCAGGGAAACAATAATCTATTTGAAATGTCTATTCCTTAATGGAAATACACCAACAAGATATATATATTATTTATTGGAAATATTTTAAATTAATAACATGCTCATATATGTAGGTAAATTAACATGCTTTAATTTTTATATTCAAAAACTAATATGAAATATAATTATATGAAACTAAGTATCTCATAGTGTTTTGAATTGTTGGAATGAATTTATAACTAACATGAATGAATTTAAAAATTCATTTGTCATAATTATAAATAGTATAAAAAATAAATTCATTTTAGTATTAATAAAATCAAAAAAAATTAACAAATAAAATGAAATATGCAACTATATAAGTATTTCATGAACCTTATATAATATTTATCAATTAATGAATGTTTAAAAGGTCCTTAAAATGAAACATGTGATATTAAAATTATGAAAAATCATTATAGAAACCCATAAATATTATACTTAAAAAATTATTAAAAATAATTTAGTAGAAAAAGTTTTAAATCATACTTAAAAAAATAACATAACTCATAAATTATTCTATAAGTTTTTATGTTAACAGAGCCCTTTTAAGACACTCTAAACTAGTTACTTGATCACCCTTAAAATCATTATTACCAATATTAAAAAATTACCTTCCAGTTATTAGGGAACTAGGCATGTAATGGTTTTTAAAACTAGTATCTATTATTTAAATTATTATGAAAATAAGGGTATTAACAATTCATCCAATACTATATTAAAACATTGATCATGATTTTATCGAAATTTTCCCTCTCAACTAATATATCCCAAGCATGTTATTTTTTATCATGATATAAATGTATATAACATCAGATCTAAAGAATCCAAATAAAAAGATATCACTCCACATAAAAATGAGCATGAAACAATTTTAATTATCATATTTGAAGATCTTCTAGGTTTTTTAATAAATCATTAATTTCGATGAACTTATCGATGCAATTTCACTGGTTCCATTTACCATTTACTAAAAATTATTGAAATTACATCTTATAGTTTTATGAAACACCGGGTTTCACTCATCAAACAATAAAATCACACACATAAGAATGAAAATAGTTGATGTATGTAAGAAAATAATGGGTACTAATCCACTACAAAATGGTATTCTCCAATATGGGATTCTCTCACTGACTCACATAGTGTTAAAAAGCTCAATAGAAATATCATATCTTTATTGGTGATGTATACAACTCCTCATATTCTACAATCCATAATACATAATTCTAGAACAAGAAAAATACATAATCCTAGAAGCCTGAAATTTATTCAAATTAATTATATTATCTTCATTTAAATTCATTTAATTCTTTCTTAGATACACCCAAATTAAAGAAAATATTAATAATGAGTGATTCATATAAAATTCTGAGTTCACTACCCTATAATTTATACCACTTCACTTAGTTATTTACTAGACTCAGGTTACTCATGCCATATTATGGGGGGCCAAAATTCTCATGTAAAAACCTGTGACTCTATATTTTACTATATGCCATGATAAACTAGTATCATTTCCCAACTAACCCATGTAATCCTAACAGTTCCTAACTCCAATCTCCATTGTTTCTCTCAGTCATCATTTATAATACACCCTGTCATGACTCCCCTGCCAATCCACTTCAATCTCTCTTACACTAGAAATGACTGAAAGGAGTTCCCCCCACCCAAATCCTTCTAACAACTAGCTCTGGGTTGGCGACTATCTATGAGGGTATAAAACATACAGTGGGAAGAATTTCCCTCATAATATGAGTAGCCGAAAAAAATAAGACTAATCCACCAATCAAGCAAATATCATATAAAAAGAAACCAATATCATATAATAATAAAAATCCTAGAATTCATGATATAATTTATAATAGAACATAAAAATCATTAAATTAAAGAATCCTAGGTGGTATCTCCAAAACAACACATAACTCCAAGAAATAAATCTCATTCTATATTACTAAAACCTTCTATATCACCTATAAAAATAGTTTATACTCGATAGAATCCTCCCCCATACCTCCCATGGGAATGTGAGATATTATATTAATTCTCTATTGATTAAAGAGAAGAACCAACATGCATCTATGACTTCAACAACCCATATCAAGCATCACCAAGGCTCCCTCGAAAATTAATATATATATAATGTATGAATATAATATCTCAATAATAGAATCATATGTTCCACACAACCACTTAAACATTATCTTACCACTCTCACACCACAATGTTAAACATATTAGGCTATCATATGTTGTTTATCATCATCCTCATCATAATTGGAAATATCAACATTAAATGCATGCTATAACGCCCTGACCCCAGTTACCCAGATTCAGTGCATTATTACATAACATTGGAATGATCACAAGAGATCATGTCTCAAAAGGCCGATTGGTTTAGTAACCTTGTAAACACTAGATACATTCATAAGTCTTTCATTACATCATTAAATTAAAAATACAACCACATAGTCTACATAGTCACTCTCATATCCCCTCAGATTATCCCTACAGGTCAGTAATAAAATACTTCTTCACATCCTGGGAAAAATAAAACATAGAAAGAGGTTAGCACAGATTCTCAGTAAGGATAACAATATATCGGAGACATTCATAAATAAGCATAAACATTTAAGGAAATGTATAAATAAAACAAATTCCTTTTAAACTTTAACTTAAGCATAATATGGAAAAAATAAAATGAAATAATTCCATTTACTTATTCACATGGATGTTCTAGTAGTCGAATAATCACATGAAATATCAATAACCACTTTCATATTGATGGAATACATAGTGCCAGACTATCATAACCACATAGTCAAGGCCTTGTGCCAAGAATAAAAATAATATTTTGTCAAGGCCTTGTTCCAAGACACTAGTTTCTCTCATGAGACCTAAAAATGCATCGAGAAGCTATACCAAGCTCCACTCATCAATTATTAAGTCCAATGCATTCCTCATATGAATAGGTTTAAACATAACACAAACATTCGTATTAAAATTGGCATACGAAATGTCAATACTTTCTCCATAAACTATGAATGTTATAAAAATTACACATCCATAGTCAAACATATCAAAAAACCTTCAATATAATAAGTATGGTTTGTATCATAATAAATCAACTTCGAATAATCTTAAAATCCATCAATGGATGTTGACATAGATGAAAACAAAACTATTTGAGAGAAATATCTCTTTTTTTAATCATTTAAAAGTCACATAATTATAAATGGAAACATTTACTTTGAAAATATTATTATAATCTTGTAAGGGAATCTTCAACAATTTTATAATGGCAGAAAATAGCCTCACCCATCGTATAAGTTAAAAAAAGACATTCTTACCTTAATTCTGTCGAAAAGGATAAAAAGGACCTTGTTTGGAAAATGACAGAAAGATTCCTTTATAAATATCTTATAAAAAGTCAAACAATGGTATAAATTACTTTAACCCATGGTTTATGAAAGAGTAAGAATTTTTTGAAATGCATTGTTAAGAAATATGGATGTTGATGATAAAGAGGTCCCAGTAGATAATTACCTATAAACAACATCAGATAATGAAGAGATTGTGAAATAAACCCTTACCTTGTATTTTTTCCTTGGTCAAGGGTAGTTTAGCCTCCTGTATAATGGTGAAATAATTGTTATTAATTTCTAAAAGAATCATATACATTAATATGATATCATATATTATCTTTTAACATTACATTGTTAATAATATCTTAGTATTATCGTCATTTCGGGTGTTAACTTACTTGTTTTCTTTTATATGTTTTGTTACATAAGATATGTTTGTTATGGATAGGTTGTATCTTATTCATATACAGAATGATATCTAGTCCTTAAAAATTATTTTTAATCATCAAATGAGAATTATACTTTAATGGATATGATGGGGAATGAATCCCATCACGTTTGTGGAGATGGTAGTCCGTTCGTACGCACGAGTGACAATATAATTATTTTGATTTTAAAATAATATATACTTGGATGGTATATCTTATATACAGAATCATTTTAATGGTATATTTATTATTTACTTCAATTACACATCATTATAATACCCATCCAAATAATAATGTTTTGAATAACAATTATACCACGACGTGGAGACGGTAAGCCGTACGTACGCACGTATGGTGTCATGACATTCAAAGGATGGATAGAATACTGAATATGGTTGTACCATATTTATAATAACATATCAGTATATAGAAGATACTAGATTTATTATTTTATAATGGAAATAACAATGAAAGAAGAAGTGGCAGAAGAAAGGAACTTGAAAGAAGGTGGTGAAAACATTACCTCTTCTTCAGGTTCTTCCTTTTGATTTGATCAAAAGGGATTCTTAGGTTGGTTTTATGATCAAAATAAGGCCTCAAGGGTTAAGTGAGAGAATTTGATAGAATATTTGGTTAGGGTTTGGCCAAACCAAAAGGCTTTGAAGGTATTAATTTGAGAGGAGAGGGAGTACCTTTTTATAAGAGGGGTGAGGGGCACATTAGGAAAAACATAAAATATTATTTTATAATAAATTCATATTAGTTTTATAATGGCTTCAAAGTGACTTATTTCAAGGATAAGGTAAGGATGGGTCGAAATCCTTTCAACCAGTAGAGTTTAGACAGGTTTGGGTCACTATATTAACCTTATCATATATATTAAACTCTTTGTTAAATAGTTTGACATTTACCATGTCTCTTTGTATTTTTATACTATATGATTAATAAACTTACTATAACAAGCCAAGAGAACCCAAAGTGGTTCATTATTAATATATATATAACCTTATCTATGTCATTTGGTCGAAACTTATATTTTTAGGAATATAAAATCTATTAATAATATAATATTTGTTTTAAATACTCCTTTATGTCAATTCTGACACTATTTTGTATTTTGTTTTTGTTAAATTTATAACAGAATTATTACTTAAAAAAATTAGTCTAACCAACCCTAATATGTTATATTTACCTAGAAAATTATTTTAATTCATAAAAAGTCTCAAATTAAATTTATTTTCATATTTATAATATCAATCATTTCAATATTTCATTAATTAGAAAATTGTTATATCACCATTGTGTCATAAATAAATTAAATTATTTAAGGACTAAAAATTATAAATAAAATACCATTATGAATGAAATATTTTTATATTTATAATGAATATTTATATTCAAATTTAACTAATGTATAACCCTATATTAAAAATGTTTTAGTTATTTAACTTTGATTTATCTCTTTTAACTCTTCTTAGAATTAAATAATAATAAATGTCCTAATCTAATCCAAGTGGAAAAAAGAGGTTCATAGTTTATTCAAAAGGTTGTTTTTGGTCTAATTATAATTAGACAATAGAATTAGGACATGTTTTAGGGTAATAAGATTATCATTTTACCCTTAATTACCATATTTAGTGTTAACTGTGGTAAATAAAAGTAAAAAGTTACAATTCACCAAAAATAATTTTTATCTTATTGAACCACATTTTACACCTTCATATTAACTGTGTCTGTCAGATTTTCAAAACTCAACTCACATAAGCGGTAAAATTAACTTGTATGTGAATTTGTAAATTCTCCTAGGAGCTGGGTAAAAGACGATGAAAAGTTCAATAAAATTTTTATATATCTAAAATTATTATAAACTGACTCTAGTGAATTACATTAATCTTATATTGGTATTATGTATCTATTTTTACCTAAAATAAATTTAATTAAAATAAATAATTATTTAAATAAAAATTTGGTTTTAAACTATAACTCAGTGTTTTTCACTATTCATTAAAAATTGAATGTTTTCAAAAAAATACCAAAATTTCACCGTATACTAATTTCGATATTCCGAATCCAAAAATGAAATCCAATTTGAAAGATAAAATATATAAAATTTCAAACAGTGGGTATTACTATTCATAACCGCTAGTTTGATTGGTTGTGGTGTGTTAGAACTCGAAGTTGCATACAACACATGATACTTTATTATTCAAAGAGAAGTGTATCATGGAAGCATGGGGTGTTGCACATGATAATTACAGAAAAACATTAATATGAAATCCCAACTCTCAACCTTTTTCAAACATCCCAACCTCACCCCACATGCTCATCACATCTATGTTAATAACATCATAGGCTAAGTCTATCAAGGTATTTTGAACAATAAAGACATCAACCCGGTTCCCTTTTCTTATCATGAATGACCCCCACTAAATAGAATCACTAATAATGGTTTCATATACTAATTTTGAAGGAAGAATGTGGAAGAATATGTAGCTATCCATCCTACCTTACTGTCTTGGATGTTTGGGAAAACACTCATAACCCAAATTCATTGGGTTCCAGTAAGGTTATACAAAATATGATCGATTCAAAAAATATAATGCAAAAATATAATGAGTAATACAGTCACAAAGAAATAATATCCTAGGGTTTTAGAAAAACATTCCTATAAAAAATCTACTAATCCACTATTTCCTCAACACTTCCCATCAACAATCTTAACTTTCACTACAAATCAAATTCCTTATTCTATATGATAATAGATATATGAACCCTTAGTTCCAATTTTATCTATTCTCTCTGAAAATTCAATATTTATATTCACCAACCAATATTAGTCAAATTATACCATTAATTTCCTATATATATTATCAAAACACACTCATCCATCATTCACATTTATTCCCTTCCATTACCTTTTCATTTAATTCATTTAAATTTAAATTATAGCCTATATCCATTTAATTTCCATATAAAGGAACATTAAAATATTAATTAAAAATGCAAAATATTTTAATCAATACACATTCCATTTTCAAATTTTGTAATTTCATTTCATCCTACTGATAATCACTAAAAAACTCACACAATATCTTGTTATAACTACACAAATATCCCCCCAACATAGTTAAAACCTTTCAATTAGCACACATCATTTTCCACATTTCCAGATTCCTCATCCCACAAATTGTTCTATCCTATAACAAAAACCAACCATTTTCACCATAAGTTATCCACAACACTTTCTCCAAAATATCTATCCATAATTATACCATTATCTAATCCAAAACTACAATAAAACAAGAAATAATTATATTTTTAGGCAAATACAATTCATGGGCCAATGTGTGTATCATTCAAGTTATAATTCTTAAACTATGCCATTTGATTAATTAATTTAAAAATTAACTACTTTTTTGAAGTTATTACAGAACTCAAACACAAAAATAGTTCATGAAATAAGTTTCACATCATTTATGGGGGTTCATGTAAGTTATAAAAAGACACAACAGAATCTATTTAAAAAAATATCCTTAAAACTGAAAAAATATTAATCTATAGAAAAAATATTATTCAAATATTTAATATATTTCCCTCAAGGACATGTTTCAAAATAAAAAGATGAGTTATTTTATTTTAAATTAAATAATATCAATATCATAAAATAAATAATGTGTTTCAACAATTACGTATTCCAATAAAAATCCCACCAACATTATTGCAATATTTTCTCTTTTTCTTCCAAATATTTTATTCTGGATAAAATGGTAACAATTGTAGAACATAAAATAATTTTTTAATATATACATATATAAAGATGAATATCTTCCCTTTTAATATTCTTTTTTCATTTTCCTTTTATATTATATAAGTCGATTCATGATATTTTACCAATAAAAAGATTCATGATAGTCTGACAATTTTCAAAAAATAACATAGATATATCTTGAATATCATCCATCATGAGATGATTCAAGACTTGATACTTAGATAGGGAGAGAGAGAGATAGATAAATCATGAGAGTGACTAGTTTAGTCTTGGGAGATGTTTGAATGCCTGAGTGAATTGTAGAGACTTTTAGAATTTTAATAGAAATCTTCAGTCACCCAGTTTTGAGAGAAATAAAGGAAAATTCAATGAGGGATAAATTTGATTTTATAAGAACATACTATAATCTTACTTATATTTTCCATAAAATTAGATCTATTTTTACACTTTAATTCATATTAATTTTTCTTGTATTTACTTCCCTAACATTATACATTTAAATCTCAAACCTATGTCACAAGTCAAAAGGGTATTTGTATTCTTTAAACAATATTTTCAATGCATCATTTTCAACTATCATTTATATTTTTTAAGAATAACTTTACAAATCCAATCTAAAAGAAATATAGGTTTTCTATATAAAATATCTTACTCAAACATATGAGGTGTGTGCTATATAATGGTAGGTTCATTTTTCCATTACATAGTCAGGTTACCCTTCCCCAAAAATCATAATATTTTTATCTGAATACCTTCCTAATTGATTGGTTGTACCTTTACACAACCCAAAATATACATTCAAGTAGATGTGAGTAAACTCAAGTGATAATTTCCTTTTTTAAAACTCAAAATATTATCATGAAATAAGGAGGATGACCATCTCAATTTGGATGAATATTATGCATCATATGAATATTTAACTTACCCTAATTTAGTATTTTTATGACCTTACAACAACACATGGAGTTCACCCATTAATGAGGCGAAAAAAAACATACTCTTATATAAATGTGGAATTTATTTATGTGAGATAGGGAATAACCTCTATGAAATGTATCAAGATTATAATGACCTTTACAAGAGACACAAAGTTACCCATACATACTGCTCAAATACCTCAATGTAGTGAAGGTCTTACATTTTTGTAGAGAAATTTTTCATTGTAAAGGTAAATGAAAATAACTTTACGTATGGAGGGTGGTCTGTGTAAGGGTGAGAATATTTGACGAAAGTTATTTTTTTATTCAACAATATTATAAATAATAAATTTTTTATTTTTTTATTTTTTCTAAAATTATTAATTATATATAAAATAATTTAACAACTTTTTTCATTTAATATTAATTCTAAATTTCACAAAAAAATTCCATTTAAAACATTTAATTTCACTTTTAATAAATTGTAAAATAATTTAAAAAATAATTTAAAATATGAAGATTCTCTTGAGCCATCAGACACCACATAAAAAAAGTTATGGAATATGAAGGATCCAAACCATTATATTAAGTATCTCTAATGGCCATAATTCTATATTGAAAAGATAAATTTGGATGAATACCATGGAATAAATAAAGAATATATAATGATCAATGATCATTATGTAGATTTATAGTTATTTAGAATGAATTTTTACATTTAAAATTATGAAACCATTATTGTACACATTAATTTATCTTGTTACAGTCACTTACATGTTTTTGAGTAGAAAACTTAGTAGTCACAATGTGTACTAGTTGAAAACTTACTACTCACCTAGGATTAAGATCACTGTTAGAGATTAACTTAGTAAACCCTTAGTGACCAACATTCATTATTCACATGATCTGGTATGAATGATTACCTAGTTTTAGGTTTGATCATTACCCAATATTTAAACTTCTCTATCCTAAGTAATATATAGATCCATTTAATAAAAATAAAATAAGTAAAAAATTTATTTTTTTTTTAAATATGGAATTTTCAAAATTCAGACTTCTTAAAAATAATTTCATTGTTGGAAATGTGTCCATATATAGTAATATTTGGTAATAAATTCATAATATTATTCCTGATAAACTATTTATTAAATAAAATTCATAATACTTTTTCATTATTTTATTTCATTTAAATTTTTTTTAATAAATTTTTAAATAATTATCATTGAAGATCCTTGATGGAATCAATATTTAATAGGATATACTATAATATTTGGAAAAAATATTAATTAAATGAAAACATTTGTAAACATGATTTTTAACATTTTTTTATTATATTTAGATATATGTAATGAATGTAAAATAATACTTAAGATAGAATCACTAATAATACCTTGTAATAAAATGTCAGAAAAAGTATTCATAAATTTAATTTTTCATCCCACAAAAATGAAATTTTTTCAAATAAAATTATTTCTACATAAATTATTTATTGCTTCAACATATGGAAAAAAAATGGCATAATAGAGAGACTAAACATAAATTTATTTATGTGGAAAAAAATGGTCTAGAGTGATTAGACCAAATATATGAATTTTTTGTCTTCAACCAAAGAAGAACATCTTAGGTCCAGGGGTGTAGTAAAATATTCTATGTTGAAGGAAATTTTTGTACAATTTTAAAATAATAACCACAATGTTATGGATCATAAAGTAGAGATATATTCATCTAAAGAAAATAAAAATTGGGGGTGATGATATCTTAAAAATTACATGTGGGTGATTCACTCAAGCAGTGTATGTTTTAAATACCATTGATAGTAAAGGGAGGGGATCCATCAAGGATAAAGCATGATGGTTGAAGGAAGACGCTATGAAGTATAAAAACATGGAATAATAAGATCTCTTTGAATTATATACATTATTGAAAATAAAGTGTGAAGAATGAATATAGTTTTATGGTAAAAAAGAAAACATATTGATCCATAATAGTTAGTGATGTGAAATTATCATCCCATATTGAATCTTTGAATTTCATGATGAAAAGGTCAGAAAGGTATGATTAATAATATAAATATAAACATAGGTAACTAAAGATATTTTTTTATACATAATAATTGGTATATTTATATAGATATATATATATATTGGTGTTAATTCTACCACTCATTCCAAAAATCTAGATACAAGGTTCATATATGAATTAGAAGGATTAATTTAGTATATAAAAAATTTGATGAAAACCCAATATATGTTAAATAAGGCTGAATTGGTCATAGGTTTAAATATAAAGAAAAGAAATGTTTTTTATGAAACTCAAATGCCTCATATATTGCAGTGATAAATGGGTGAAGCACCCTCATGTATTTTTATTTAATATATAATCAACATAAAATAAGGGTTGAATATAGAAAATAACATCTTATATAATTAAAGGGGTTTTTATTTAATAATAATAATGCCAAAGGCATTATGATCTAGACCACATTATCTTCCTTGTAATCAATAAACTTTTTATCATCATTTCATTTAATACTATTATAGGTTTTATAATATAATTTTTTAAGTGTTTTAACATAAAACTATAAATGAGTGTATGTTTTTGTTACTAGGTGTTGTATAATATAGTTTAAGAATGGGGAGTTTTTTCATATTCAAAATAACACCCAATACTTGAGGTTTTATTAATTATATGCTTGACACCTATGTAATGTTTTTTTCTTTAAGATGATTTTACCCTACATAAAAATATTTTTTGGATGAAGATCACTTATTCTCCCTTCTTTATTTAACATTAACGTGTTAACATACCATGAAGATGGGCGTGGTCTAGTTTATTTTTTCGATGATTAATATTTCTAGTTTATCCAAAAAATAGAAAAGTTTCATCAATATGTTTTGAAGATATACTCATCAAATATTTGTAACATGTTTGTTTTTATATAGGAAAATACTTACTATTTTTAATTATTTAGATTTTAGATAAACCCCTCCTAAATAGATATTGGTTTTTAGATTTTATGATTTCATAAAAATTTAGTCTTGAAATGATTCACCAATATCCTTTAAGGTTATTAGTGAAAAAAAATTGAATGTAGAAAAAATATTTTTTTCAAAGATAAGGAAAATGTAAAAACAACATGGTATAGAAAGAAAGGATATATTAATATTAATGTCTATAGTATTATGTGTCCCAATATCACATGAAATTATATACAGATATTGTTATTTATGATATAAAGTGACCAAAATCTTGGTATTTTAGGATTATAATATAAATAATTATGTTTGATATCATTTATTGTGATATGTTAGCATCACTAATCTAAAATAAAGGTATTGTATCATTGTATCGTAAAAGGGATAACTTTAGAAATGTTATATTTTATAATTTCTTTAATTATCAGTGTTATAATCATGGAAATATAATTATCTGAAATATGGAACACCTATATTAGGTATAGGGGATTATAAATAGAAAATACTCATGCACTTACACACACCATTGGGGAAATCATCATCCCTCAATGCATGGAATGATACGCACCCACTAGACATATTTTATTACATAGAGTGGTCATAAGGATAAAATTTTAGATTACCCAGATGCCTTACTGAGTATGGAACAAAGGATCTTGAATGAGGGTAAATGAAGGCCAAAATGAGTAGTATACATCACATAATGTTTCTAATATTTTGTAGTGTTACCCCCATTCTAGTAATAATCTCATTGTATCACTAGTATGAATAGTGTGTCACCCTTTCCAACAATCTTGATGTATGGATACCATTCATCTCATCATGAAAGAAACCCCTTCAATCCCATATCTTAAATCCATATGGGAAGAGATCCAGATAATAGGTGATAATGCACCCTTCACTCAATTGACCTTCCTATCTAGGGATGCTTCTGTGGAACCCCGCCACAATTCCCACTAAGTTGTCTCATTCCATTTAACTACCTCATAGTAATAATTACCATGAGGAAGGACGCCCTTATATTCCACATCAAAACTCTAGATTTTGTGAAGGATGATTGATAGGATCTATGACACATTACTATTTTGATCCATGGAATTGACAATTCCATTATGTCTCCATGCTCCACTGACTACCTATCACAACATGTCATCTATATGCTTTCAACTATGATGCCCTTCTATCTTCTACTATGAATCCACCCTATCCATTCCCAAAAAGTGGGACCCTATTTTAAATTCCATTAATGGCCAACATAATCCCCCTAAAGAGTCTTCCAAGATTCAAACTCTTGTCTAATGCAAAATTATTGGGTGACTTTACCACACATGTAAGATACCATACATAAAAATAGGAACATGAATGAATTCATACAAAAATAATGATGTTTTATGTTTCTAATTCTATATAATATCCTTTTAATTTTTTTATAATTTAGTTTTATCTTGTAACACTAACATATATATAAGGTATTATTCATTTCAAAATAGTGTAGTTAACAAAATTATTTTTCCATAAAATATATGACTATAAATGGTTTTTTACAGGGAAGAATGATTAAAATATATGTTTTAAAATAATATAAATATATATTATAATATTTTAAGTATTCATATAATAGATATATTATATAAATAATTCATTCTCATAAATTGTATATTTAAATGAGTATAAAAGATTTCAAACATGATATTCAATTATTAAATATATAAACTATTAAAATTTACATACAAATTTAAGAAGTTCATATTTTTATTTTATGTAATGTGTATATTTTTCTGAATTATGGAGTGTCTGTATTATATGAAAAAATCATATGTTATTTTTCATAAAATATAAAATGCTCATGTTTAATTTTTATTATTATATATTTTTTAAATAACAAATACCCATCTTTATAAAATGTTTATATTATAGATATTTTTTTAATATTTTAAATTGTTTCAATTGAACATCTTATAATGAATTTCAGGATTGTAATACTAGGTGTGACAGAAAATTTAATCTATTTCAGTCAAAATAAATTTTTTGTTTGGTATGATTAAAAATATTAGTAATGTTATTCAAATTAATATATATTTGTAATTAAATTCATGTTTTAGACTTTTAATATATAAGAATAATTATCTTTGGAAGCTAGAAAATTAAGTGTTACTTATCAATAGACTAGGGAAAAGACTCAATCATTAAAAGTGTTGGTTGACTTGACATAATTTCATACATAATCTTGAGTATGCTTTTAGTTTCATATGATTAAATACTATATATAATACAGTTTCATATACCATTTACAAGTTATATGTATAGATATTTATTGAGAGTTATAATTGATGAATATTAAATAACATTATTTATATAAGTGTTATACATTAACATGAATGAAAATTGTTAATTCAGTTAAAGTTATGAGACACATAAATGAAATTTATATAATCATTCATGTATAGTGGGAATTCATGATATGAAATATAAGTTATATTTATATAGAAATTAGATTATCAAACCATTCAAAAATTACCAAAATAAAAAATTATATCTCTATTTCAGATTCGGGAACTTGTTATGACCTAGATCATTTAGTGTAGGTCATTAAAATCGAATTAGGATCTGGAATCTTCCGAAACAATCTTTTATGCCACATGACCTAAATCACGTCCAATGATCACCAAAGGAAACCAAAAATTGGTAAAATATTAAAGAAATTGTGGGGAATTATTTACACTCAAAAATAAAAAACATTAAAAATAAAGGTAAATTTAATATATGTTTTCATTAAAACTCCATTCTAACCATTTTAATCATTAAAAAAACATGCTTTATAAAATAAAAATAATCCAACATGTGACATAAAATGAATGAGACACATTCTAATATAAAATATAATTCTAATACTTCAATCCATTTACCCCCCTTCCATATCACCAAGGTGTATCTATAGTTCACCACATACAAAGAACAACATATTACCTTTTTTTATATCTCATCAAATAATCTATACATGTCTATAAATGGTTACATATAGGGGTGAGTATAAACTAGGTAGGATTTACCTAATGAATATTATATGCTTATAGGTATGAATAATTCAATATAAAGTTCTAATTAATTGTGAAAATTAAAAACTAGGTTGAAACAAAAATTATAGAATTATGGAAACAAATTACAAAATAGAGTTACTAAAACAAATTATAGAAAATTAAAATAAATTTTATCATTTCTAAATTTTATCATTTCACTCTAAAACCATATTATAATAAAGAAAACCCACTTTTTTCATGAACAATTAGAACTCCTTTTTCATAAACTGATGGAAAATGCTTATTTTCCAAATTCAACAAATTATCAAAAATTTCTTAAAGTCTGATGAAACTTTCATATTTCACTGAAGAATTCTCTTTTATAGGTCATTCTAGTGAATAATCCAAAAATAAATCAACATAATGTATTATTTTTGTTTAAATCATAGTTCATACATCTGAAAATTGTACCATAGTGAAATTCACCTCTTGACCCGAATTATCCGAAATTGTTTACACCTTATTACATACTCCCAAATACATTACACCCCTGGAATGAATTGTGAAGATATCCAAAATAGATATCAATAAAATAACATTAACACATGCACACAACCCATGATATAAAACTTAAAAATCAAAAGAATTTTTTTTGATTATTTATCAAAAAAATATAAGCATTTAATAACCAATAAATAAAATCATACCCATTGAAAATATCTATTTTTAATTTCTATTTCTATTTCAAAAAAATACTGGAATAAAATTATTAATTTCCCATAAAATAAAAATTAGTAAAAAATTATATTATACTCCAAATTAATTTATTTACTTTAGTTTTTTTCTTACATTTTTTTTATGCGCCACAAAATTAGTGTAAAAATGATCTAATTTTTCAATTATTTTAAGAATAGTTTTTTTATTTTATGCCAAAAATTCTATATTTAATAGGTTTTACACATCTGTGATTCTTAATATATATTTAATAAATAAAATGAAATTTATATAATAAGGAAATTGATTTTTTTTAATTGTACATTTGATATGGAACCTCTCCATAGAGTCATTTTCAATTTCATTCCATTGTAAATATCATGTGGTAGAAAATTGCTTCCCAAAAAAATCAGACGATCCATTGAAAAAAAATATTCTATTGAGGGGTATTCAAACTTAATGGTAATAATTTTTAGTTATTGAAACCAAATCCACTACAAAAAATATATGAATATAATATTTTGCATTGAATTAACTGATAGTTAAAAATGGACAAATAGTTAATTCTGCTAAACAAATTAATATGCATAACATTTTTTTTGTAAAACCATAATATATATACATATATTTAATGAAAAAATCTATAAATGATTTCAAAAAAATATAATAACCATTTAAAAAACAATAACTTTATCACCAAAAACATCAAAATTTCATGGTGGAGGAAGGGTTTGGCTTATGCTTTGATAAAGGTAAATATATCACTAAAATATGTGTAATTCATCGCATATACTCCATAATCTACTCATAAAACAAATGATACACCTTAGGAATAAGTTCTTTATATTAATAATCATATTTTTTATTTCTATATACTCTTTGTATAATATCAACATGACCTATCAATCTCACCTCATACTCTATAGCTAACAACGACTATGCATCATTCTTGTTTGATTTAGAAAAATACATCACATAATCAACAAAATAACTAGAATTAATCAATCATTATACAATATCAATCACCTTACCTTCCTCATTAGAATACATGGACTTGAACATCCAAAATTCCTCTTCGAACAAAGACTCAGAGAATTCATCACCCTCAGCCTCAACCTGAATCTCTAATGTGTTAGAAATTATTGGCTCATCAATTTTATTCAAATTCAATGGGAAATTAAACTATTAATAAAATTTAAGTTAATTTTTAAAACCAAAAAAAACACTAACCATTATATAATAATATCTATCACCAATAATCTCTCTTGTAATAGGATCAATTAACAACTTTTTATAAACATTAAAATCAGTTACACCAGGATTTTCAGAAGCCAACATAAATATATAATAAACATATTAAATAAAAAATTTATATAAATTAATAGAAAAATATTATTTACCATATTTCATCTATGAATACCAAATATACAATCCCCATCACAGTGTGTGATCACATTCCTCCCCAATTATTTTCAACCAGATGATAACCTCCACTAAAATGTCTCTTTATCAAATAAGTGCACAATCTATCCAAATACTAGTCTAGGATAAAGTTTAGTTAATGATAGAAAACATTTGGATAAAACATAATCCTTTTCCATTGAAGTGTTCCCATGTATTTTTATAAACTAATGAAAATGATCATCTATATAAATAATGTATGCCACCTAGATAGAGGTTCTCAAGCTAACATCGACTAGATAGCATAAACTGTATAAAAATAATAATATAAATTTAATAAATAAATAATTATTTTTGAAAAATATAGTTATTTACCTAACATACAGTGATCAAACATGTGATGATGAACATCAATGTGAACCTAATCCCATTATACCCATGTCTGTGAAAAATAATTCACTATAATTTATCATTATTTCCCATAAACTATATGTAAAACATTGTACCAAAAATAATCCATAATAAAATAATTATTATAAAAAGAAATATATGAATAAAAATTTGAAGTTTCCTATATAAGTCTAGACTGAAATAAATATAGGGATTTCACTCAGGAATAGGGTTTGGAATCATCAATAATAATAGGTTATGACCCCTCTTAGTTAACGGTGCCGTGAAAGATTCATGTGGGTCAGATGGAAGGTCTTCTAGGTGATCAGAATGAAAATATATTTTCACAGTTAACTTGGATATATTAGGTGTTCCTTGAATGATATGTTATTAATGAATAATTTGAGGAAGTATTTATCCCATCCATATTTTTGGAAGATAATATTTTATCCCTTTTATTGAAATATAATTGGCCATTAAAATACATGCACATTATGTATAAACAGGTTCCTTTTTGATAGTCAAACAAAGATGTATCAAGTATATAGGTCAATGAAATCGGTTTATAGCCTTCTTGAGGAGATATCATGATGAATGGGAAATATTAAATTGTATGTTTTCATTTTTTTTCAGTGCAACATTTATTCTATATTAATATTTTCATTGAGTTATTATTAGAAGGAAATCGGGAACTATAGGAATTATCACCTAAAGCCAGTGAGGAAGATTCCCAGGGGTCACACAAAAAATTTTCCTATTCATCTTCATTAAAATACTTTTTTTTAAATTGAAATTAATAATTTTCTTCTAGTCAAGAATTAATAATTAATAATGATTTATAGAATGGTCTCAAATACTAAATAATAACTTATTCCATGTGTAATTGTTTAATTATTTAAATATATAATAGTTATTTATCACTTATTATTTATTGGGTAATAAATAGTTATTTATTTATTAAAAAATAATTGTTTATTTATTAAGAAATAATTTGTTAATTAATGGGAATATTAAATAAATATTTATTTTTGAGACTACTAATATAATATTTGTTTATTAATTTATTGAATTAATAATATTTATTTAAATATTTGTTTTTAAATTCAAAAAATAATTGGAGGGAATATGCACCAAATCTTTATATTGTTATAAATATTAATTTATCATACTGTAATATAATATTTCAAATTTTGTGGGTTTTTACACACTATGAGATAAAATATTATTATTATTATTATTATGGTTGAAATGGGGTTTATTATGGGTACAATATTTTATTAAGGGTCCTTATTCAATTAATTAAATATTAAACACTAATTATGGATTAATAAATGGGCTTTTATGTCATTTGTGTGGAGGATAATCATAGTGAAAAACATTCCTCTCAAATTCAACCACATTCACTCTACCTATTAAAACCTAGTTGAACAAGTGTGATTCTTTCAATCTTGATGGAATATGAAGCTATAAAGGAGAACACCACAAGTTGATTAATTGGTTTTTATATCACCTGAAATTTCATCGACATATTTTGGAAATTGAAGGATAATGTTTGGATCCCCACTAGAGGGGTTACAAATTGTTACCACAGGATTCAATGACTACATATTTATTGGGTTCAAATGATCAATACCATGAATGAATAAGGATCACAATATTGAGATAATCATTAATCTTTTTTAAAAAAATTAATTATAAATTAACATTAAAAGATCCTCTCTCTTAGTTATATTGAAAAACATTGTAAATATTATTTAGAAAAATCTCATTGATCCAGACATTCATATGATATACATTACAAGTGATTCGTAAATTCAGAAAAAAAAATCCATGTTGTCCATAGGTTCAAAATGTTTTTCCACTAATTTCAAAATTAACAAGTTGTATCATAGAGGTCCTGTTCAATTTATAATTATTTATTTATTATTGATTGATTATGTCTTTAAAAATTAGATTACATTTCATGTAATTTATTATTATAATCTTATTATTTAGATATATTCTTCTCTTATTTGTTTTTCAATCATATAACATAAATTCATATAATATTTAACAAATATCATCTGAGGAACCCATCCAAATATGCTAGCAATTTTGGCTAGATAAAACTGTGTTGGGGTGTTCATGGTTTAGGTTGGATCTGGTTTGGAATTTTTTAGGACCTGACCCAACAAAAAAAATTTGGGTCCTGTCAATTCGATTCAGATATGGTTTTCATTTCGGACCAAACCCATCCCAATCCATCTCATATTAGTTTGGTTTGGTTTGGGTAGCTTGGGATATAAGAAAAAAATTCCCATCACTACATAAAAAATCGAACCAACTCCTCCTTGCTCATCCTTTTGCAGCAACCACTTATTCTGTCCTGATCATTGTATTAGTTGCTACTACCAAACAAAAGAAACATTTATGTAATTAGGTCATCACTACTCCTCCAACAACCATCAAATTTTTAATCATCACATTTCATTCATTATGACTAGCTAGGACATGGTTCTCTATTTGTTTCATGATTCAGATACTGGAGGAAGGGAAGGAAATGATGAAGAGAATATGATTGGAATAGTGATGGACAAGATTAATAATGAGAGGTACATGAAGGATATGGATGGGACATGACTAATCCATGGAAAGGAGATGAGACTCAAAAGGAACGTTGGAAGATGAATGTGGGTGGGGATCGCGAGAGAGGTGTAAGGGTTGGGGATTACAGCGGGAGAGGTGACATCAGGTATGGGTCTTCCTATCGATGAGGATCTTAGAAAAGGGGGTGGGGATCACAGGAGAGGTAATTTGATGTCAACATATTATAGTAAATATTGTTTTCAAGGTGGTGTAGGATGGTGGGAAGAATTATATTCCATCATGTTGTTCAGGATGGGTTAGATAATTTATTTCTAAATCTATGACATGACCAAACCTAGCCACAAGTCATCCTAAACAATTAAACCTATAACTATAGATTTATAAACCCAACCTAGTAAGTTCATGTCAGTTTGTTTAGGTTGGTATAGGTTTAGAAACCCATAATAATGGCATACATAATAGGTACCTTGATTGACCATGGTTTTTGTGGGTCATCATTAATAATGACACACAGATGATTAATTACACTCCATGACTTGACCAAAATAGTCTAGAAAATTGAATATAAAACTATATGTTATTCAACTATTTTACACTCCATGTACTCCTAAGGTTTTTCAGTGGAAAAAACATTGGAAAAAATGTATCATGTCTTAATTACATGATATGTATGGACTGGAAGTCAAGTCCTAATGTGGTTACAAAACATATACCTATTGTACAAATCGTGTATAGTGACCCTGTTTTTCTTATATTATTATTAAATAATTTTAAAGATGAAAAATATAAACTAGTTACAAAACCAAGATCCAAATGTTTAGTGTCTTGAAGAAATTATTTTCATACAAAAAAATTACAAAATAATACAAAAACATTAATTTAATTTCTTATTATCCAACTTCTTATTATCCCATTAATTTTCCTTAGTACAAGTAGCCACCTCAAGATATAAATATAAGAAATGGGTGAGATAAAATCCGAGTAAGAGGGTATATAATAACATGAGAAAATATTACATGGGGTGAGAATATTCATTATCACCATAACATAGTCATAGGATCAAAATCATGAAATGAATAATTATGAAAAATCTTGAAATGTGGAAATTCATAAAAATGAAACATCAGGTCATAGTGGTGAAATACCACACATACTTGTGAAGAAATATATTATCATGTTCATGTATATGTCACTTTTTTTATGAGATATATCACATTACCCAATGCCTTAAAGTGATAAATAATTCTAGGCACACCCATCACATCATATCATTTATATTGTGATATATAATTCTGATCGCACTTGTCACATCATAAAATTTACATTATCATTCATGCCACATAGAACATATATCAATTTTGGATGTAAAATAACCCATTAAAAGTAATGGGTTTCATATAATAAATCATAAATTCATAAAATTTTGGTTCCCAACTAAAATAGGGAATAACATAAGAATCGTCAACCTAGAGTGAAGAATAAACAATATCAAGAAGTAAAAGTTGTGTTTTTTGAAAGAAGAGTTATTCTGGAAAACATTGTATTTATCATAAACTCAAGTAGAAAATTTTTATATTCTGGAAAAGATAATGACGAATAAGTTTTATTTAAGGAATATCCATACTAAAAATGGGGTGAAAGAGGGAAAACCCAAATAAAGAGAGTTGGGTTCGAGAATTCCCCTTACATTTTTCTAGAAATCTACCAACATATTAATATACTATATAGTGACATTAGATACAATAATTAACATTAAATAACATTTTTACAATAATTTCATTCATTATATATTTATTTAGTTCATTTTTAATCTTTTTTATGAGTAATATAGTTTAATTTCATCGTTTGAGAGTGTTCGATTTCTTTGTTTTCAAGATCAGTTCACTAGTATACATGAATTGATGTTCATGTAAAATGTGGATAAATAACCCAAATTGTTATTATATGTTATTAATGATCTTACATATTTTTAAATTATCTAAAAAATAATTACATTATATGGAATGTGGATAAATCGTTATATAAAAGTTAATTATAATCATTTTAGTATAATTTTGGTGTTTTTTCTATAACAAAGAACTCATTTTGTTTTAAAAAATTTAATTATGTAAATAAGTTAGTTATAGAACAAAAAAAATCTTATAAAATAAAAAATTAAATCTTTTTTAACCATTTAATTTTTTTGTTAATATCCTTGAACGTTTTAATTGAAAATGAAAGTGCATTGCCCATGATGTCGGTAAATTGACACATCACGGGTGACGATTACATTTTTAGAATAAAAGAGAAGGAGTGAGGTGTTTTATGATGGATCTTACAATAAAATCATATAATTAAGTTAAATAAAACACATAGTATTTTTAATGCATTTTGTATTGTATAATGTGTGGATAATAGAATAAAAGAATTGAAATTGAAATTAAATTAAAAGAAAACCGAAGTGGATTTTACCTCTTGGATTTATCCTCCTTGACAACCTCCTTAGGGAAATAGTTTAGGACTTTTGATGAGACCAAGAACTATTATACATGGGGTAGGGTCTTGTTTAGAGGATTGGGAATAATTTGGATAAATCTCCAAGATTGAAAGGTGTGAGTAGAAGAGGTGGTAAGGGTGTAATTTATAGTGGAGGATAGGGGTGTTTTCTCATTATTTAATTCACTAGTCTATTATCTTGGCTCAAGACTATGAATAGTTTTAGAATTAGCCACAAAAATATTAAAATATTTATTTCATTTTTTTTATAATGGTTCTTACATCATCCATGAATCCATTAACAGTGTATTTAGATTATAATGTTTATATACCCTAAATTGCAGTATTTCAGTATTCACAAAAAATTCAAGTATTTTAGAAAAATAGAAAAAAATCCACCCTAACCATTTTTTAACATGAAAAATAAAATAGTGTACTCCATTTTATGAAAATAAATTTATAAATATGAGAAAGTAATTTTTTAATTAAAATCATTATTTTCATAGAAAATACAGATTTTAAAATTATGACTGAATTTATAACACTTCAAAAAATTATTTAAGGCATCATAAAATTATCATAAAATCATAAGACATAAAAATATAAATTTATATTTAAATTTTATTTTAAATTATTAAATTAATTTTAAATTTATAATGAAATATTTATGACTTACAAACTTGTCAGCACATAATTAATAGTTTTTTGGAAAAATATTTACATAGACTAAAATAAAATGATAGAATTATTACATTTATAAGAAGCCTAAATTGTATATATAATTTCTTCAGTTATTAAACTATTCATTTAGTTGGTTTACTATTCATATGGTTTATATTACTATTCCTAAGGCCATGTTACTATTTAATCGATATAGTTTTTTAATTCTAGAAATACTTATTATTTAATTAATTATTCATTTATAATGATTTTATTATCGTCTATAAGTGATTTTATGTGATTAATGCAACATGGGTTTATGATAATAAGGGGAAAATTCCATTGATAAATGTTTGGGTCATTACATTATTACTCGATTGAAAATTCACCCCCAAATTTTTTTTAACTTAAGCGCCTCCTCTAGTTCCCAAGTATATTCTTCATTCTTGTGGTTCCTCCACAACACATTGACCCGATGGATTAACTTGTGGAATAGAACCTTATCTCTCTAATGATGGATATTTATTGGATACTACTCATAATAGAGATAATCTTCTAACTATACAACCTCTGAGTTTAGTACATTTGAGGGATCTGGTATGTACTTTCTCAGAAGAGATACAAGGTACACATCACAAACTATAGCAATATATGGGTTAATTTAAACTTTATAAGCCACAAATCCTATGTGATAAAGGATATAAAAGTGGATACTATACATTTGTCTTATATTACATTTCATTTATAACCCCATGAATCTCTTCCATAGTGATATCTGAAGGAAGACTTTATCTCCAGCATCAAACTTTGAGTACCTTCAGCTTTTGTCAATATAGCTATTTTCCAACTTTTAGAAGATTTAATATGTTGATAGATGGATTAAACCTTCTCTATCATATCTCTCACAAGATCATGTCCAATTTTATTTCATTTTCAAACTTTATCCCAATAGGTTGGAGTTCTATATCATTTTCAATACAAATATTCTTATGGATCCATCTAAATACCCGAGCGGAAGCTGTTATTATATGAGAAATCAACCAATGGGATATAATGATCCCATACTCTTTTTAATTATTAATATAAGTATAATATAATATATTTGATCTTATTAATAATCCTTTAGATTTTACATTAGATTGGTGGTGATTGGTCATGCTGAAATGTAATTTAATACACAAATCATGTTGAAGACTCCCCAAATATTTAAATGTAAACCTGGAATCATGATCAGGGACAGTAAATAATGGAACCTTATGAAGTCTCATGACATTATTCACATATATCATAGTAGTTTTTTCAAGTGAGATATCTTCCTGTAGAGTGATAAGGTGGAAGCCATGGTGATTCAGTCAACCACAACCCATATCATAGTATTTCCTTCAGTTGTCTTCAGGAGGCATATGCCAATGTCATTAGTGAAATTCCCCCATTTCCACAAATTTTTATGAAATGGTTGTGTCACCCATTTGGACTTAAATCTATCAGATTTATCTTTAAGAAATATCAATCACCAAAAGATATAATCAAGAATATCTTTCTTTGTATTATCCCACCAAAAGTGTTCTTGAATATTAGGATACATCTTTGGTATTCTAGGAAGGATAGCGAAATTTGAGATATTTGAATTATATAATATATCCTCCTTTATCCCATATGATTATGGAAAAAAGAGCCTCATTAAAAACTAAATCACACCATCATCATTGACATGGAACTCTTTTGTCTTACCTTCCTTTACTACATTCACAACCTTTTGTAACTCTAGATCATCCCTTTGTGCCACCACAATCTTCCTTGGATATATGATTGAGAACTAATTTGGGAAATTTATGGTGTATTTTATACCATTATGATTTCCATATCAACATTTTTAATATCTAAGTAGATATGGTCCTTCCCAATTAATAACGAGGATAGAGTAGCAGGTCATTTTCTTATAAGAGAATCAGCTACCTTACTTTCCTTTAAAGGTTGATAGTGAATAAAGAAATTGTATTCTTTGATTACCTCTAACAATAACATTGATTCATGTTGGGCTCCATTTTTTTAATATATTCTTTAGTCTCATCTGTTTCTTATTTATGTCACACTTCTCATCATAGAGGTAGCACCCCCAAATTTTCAATGAAAAAGTCATAGTTACTAACTCCAGATCATATGTTGTGTAGTTATTCTTATGGAATTTCAATTTTCATGGGGAAGAGATTATAAAATAATCAATTTTCCTTATTAAAGAACCCAACACTTTCTTTTAAGCATCACATTATGTCAAAAAACATTCTCCACTTTTTTGTAATTTGAGTATAGGTGTATTGATCAGCCGCTTCTTTATGTGCTTAAAGCTTACCTTAGATTTTCCCGTAAAGAAATACATTACCCATATACTCAAAAACATTATTATAGTTTTCTTAAATCACGATAAATTTCACACAGATCATTTATAGTACCCTTATATGATAGGAAAACTTTGGATTTCAGTGGTACTAGAGGGCCTCGACCATTCCTCAATTTCCTTTTTTTGAAGGGTTGACATAAATTCCTTCACATGGGATTACATGTCCCAATAATATGACTTGTTTCATCCAAAAGTCACACTTATTGAATATGGAATACAACTTATTCTTACTTATTGTTTCTAACACAAGCATTTCAAGTTATTTAGGTTCCTCATTTCTCATAGAGTATATGAGAATATCATCGATAAACACTTCCACAACTTTTTCAAGGTAATGTCTAAGGAATCTATTCATCAAATCCATAAAATGTTGTATGGACATTATTAAGCCTTAATGGAATCACTAGAATGTCATAGTTCCCATACCTTTTACAGAAGGAATTATTCTTGAATGTCTTCCTTCTTCACCCTTAGCTAATGATATCCAGAATGATGATTCATATTTAAAAATCACTCATATCCTCACAACTGATCGAACAACTCATCAATCCTTGGAATAGAATACTTGTTTTTTTTCTTTTTTAGTACCTAATAATTGACAGAAAACCCAATTTATCCATCCTTCTTCATGAAAAAGACCATCGGCACACCCTAAGGTGATGCACTTGGGCATATGAACTCTTTGTCCAAAATGATATTGCAGATTCATATTTAACAACTCTAGTTTGATAGGAGCCATCCTATATGGACACATTGATATAGGATTAGCTCAAGGTATTATATTTATTGATAACTATACCTCACGATCTAGGGAAATTCCGAGTAACTCTTAAGGAAATATATCAATGTATTCCCTCATGGTGGTCATTTCCCCTAGGATGACACCTTCCTAAGACTCAACCATTTGAGTGAGGTATGATTCTTCACATGGAATCAATACCCACATTGTTGAGGGATTCTCCAATGGTGATTCATGATCCTTATTGTATTTATAGAGTAACATGGGATGATTTTGAATATAAAATGATATTTCCTTTTAGAAACATTTTATGTGTGCTCTATATAACGAGATCCAATCCATTCCCAGTATAACATCAAATTCCACCAAGTATTAAGATATCTTCTAAGAGAATATTCACACATACACCAATAGGAGAAAAGTCCAACACATGGGTTGTAATGATTTTACCATGTGGTGTTTTATATATATCTTTATATCATGTTTTTAGGGATTTAATTCAATAGTTTTATAAAAAAATCAAGATATAATGAAATGTGCATAAATATAATCAAATAAAACTTTTTCTATTCATGAGTGAATAGGAAGTGTAACTTGTTGGACATTGTTTTTATACTACACTTCAGTAGTAGTCATGGAATAATTTTTGTCTTTATCATTTGTCTCTGTTAGATGTTTTTTCTGATTACCATCATGGACATTTGGTTTACTACCCTAGATTACGTAGTACCCTTACTCTCTATAATTGTAGCGTTGGACTATGGGAGGTTCTATCCATTCCACCACCACATTGTACTTCCTCGTGTATTTTCATCATTTTGGAGCTTGGTGGCCTTCTCTTCCACACATAAAGCATTTACCCATCCCTTTGAGACATTTAACATGATACTTCTTCCCAAATTTTTCAGTTGTGGATGGTTTAGTATTCTTTCCACCTTTCTCATCAGATTATATAACCTGAAACTCTATCGTTCATTTCTTATCACAATAGCCATGGGAACTTTCTCCAAACTCCATCTCCACTTTTATATCACATCAAACAACTTCTTCATAACTCCCAATGTCCCAAATTGAACGATCTTTTTGAAGGTTCATTCTTAAACCACTAAATAATATATCCATTATTATATCATTTTTTATAAAAGAAGATGAATAATTCCTTGAAATACATGTGAAATTTTTTTCATTGGATATGATGTATTATCCTTATTTTCTCATCATCTTTATGAATTCTCTCTTAATATTTTTATGAATATTTTCAGGGAAATACTTGTTAAGAAACATTATTTTAATCTCTTACCACTCCATCTCATCAATTTCTCCAACTATCTTGGTGTTATTAATCAACGCCACCATTGGTCGGACTCTCCATCTAGACAATAAATGGAAGGAGTTGCTTGCATCATCTTAGAATAGTGAATTATATAAAATATCTTCTCCACTAAGTTGAACCATTATTCTATGACTAGTGGATTGGAAGATCTACTCCACATCAGTTGTCATTACATCATAAAATAGTTGATATCCAGTTACTGCCTCTTAGGTGAAGTCCTATATTACCCTGTATTCAGGTTATTATTCATAACCTCGGATAGTTAGGTAAGAATTGCCATTAAATTTTTAACTCCACATCCTAAGGAATTGCAGATATCATTTGGGAAATTATTGCATTTTCCCTCACACATGTTGTTGGTCTGGTTTATATGGGTTCCCATTATTTTCTAAAATAGAAAATTTTAGACCAAAACAAAATACAACATGTTGTGAATAAATAATTTATTCCATTATATAATTAAGTCTAATGGAATATCATGTGGGATCCCTATATCTAGAATTTTCGAAAACAGTGATTCTATGGTTCTTACTTGTACTTAGTCTCATATAGTTAGTTTTCAATAAGGTTATCTAATCATAATTCCCAAATTAACCAAACCATGATCTGATACCAACTATAGTTCCCTTGCATTTCTTACATTATTATTCCATCATTTTAAAGATGAACGACACAAAAGAGTTTCATAACCAAGATCAAATGGTTTAGTGTCTTGGTAAAATTAGGTCCATACAAAACATTTACAAAATAAATCGTAAATAGATATTTCATTCCTTCTTCTCTATCTTCTAATTGTCCCTTAAATTCTCCTTAGTAAAAGTAGTCAACTTGGGATATACATCAAATAAAGGGTTGAGTTAAAGAAAAGTAAGAGGATAGATAATAAATTAAGAAAATATAACATGGGGTGAGCATAATCATTATGATTATAAAATAGGCATAGGATCATAATCTTTAAAGGATTCATTATGGAATAGTTTGAAATATGGCAATACATAAAAATGAAATATCATATCTTTGTGGTCAACTACCACATATATCTACGAAAAAAGATAACATAATGTTCATTAATATTTTACCTTTCCCATGAGATACATAAAATTACTCAATTAATTGGATAATTATATAATTCCGGACACACCCGTCACATCCTATTGTTTACATTTCTTTATATAATTCTTTGTGCACTTGTCACTTAATAACATTTACATTATCATGCATGACACATAGAATGTATATCAATATTAGAAATAAAATAACCCATGAATGGAATGAGTTTAATATAATAAATAAAACATTTATAAACTTTGGTTTTTTGAAATGAAATAGGTAGTAATATACGAATCATCGACCTTGAGTAAAGAAGAAACAACCTCAAGGAGTAAAAGTGGTGATTTTTTAAAGAAGATTTTTGAAAAACATTGTGTTTTCATAAACTCGTGTCAGAAACATTTATATCCATGAAAAAGGTAATATAATTATGAATAAATTATATTTAATTAATATACATGCCTAAAATGCGGTGAAAGAGGGAAAACCAAAAGAATGAGAGTTGGGTTTGAGAATTCCCCTTACCTTATGTCTAAAATTATCCTTCATGTAAATATCCTATATAATCACATTATATTCATTAATTAACAATATATAACATTTTCTACATGAATTTTATTCATTGTCGATTTATTAGGATCATTTATGAGTTTTCTGATGAATTATATAGTTTAATTTGATTGTTCGGATGTGTTCATTTTCTTATTTTTCACGATCGGTACACATTTATACATGAATGGAAGTTCATGTAAAATGGGGATAAATATCTATAATTTATATAATATGTTATTAATTATCATAAATATTTTTAAATGATGTAATAAATAATTTGGTTATATGTAATGATGATGAATCATTAGATAAAGTTAATAATGATTGTTTTATGTTAATTTTGGGGGGGTTTCGATCGCAATGAACTCGTTTTGTTTTATCATTTAGTATTATGTAAATAATATTGTTCCAGAACATAAAAATGGTTATAAAATAAAATTACAATATTTTTTAAACCATTTAAATGTTTTCTTAATAGCCTTTATGTTGTTAAAGGAAAATGAATGTGCATCAGCCACAATGTTGGTAAATTGACACATCACGGGTGACAATTTCTTTTTTACAATAAAAGTGAGACAGAAATATAGAGGGAGAGAGAATTTAGGTAATGGATCATGAAATGTCCCGGATTTTTCAATGTATTATTTTAATATTATATGGGAATTAATTCGTGACTAGGTTCTGAGGCGGCATGCAGTTCTGAGGCTCGGTGAGCCTGGAACAAATGTTTGAATTTAATTTAATAATTAAATAACCTGTATGTGCGGTTTTCCTTAGAAAGTGGGATAACTCTTGAATGGGTGCTCGAATAAGAAATATGAGGGCACCATTGCGTTCAGAACAACGTTTTTACCTTAAGCAAGGCCTAACATCGGTCGGCGTAGGTCAGTGGTGAAATCTAGTTTTTTGGAGATAAGAGTAATAAAATATTTGATAAAAATATTTTATTTATGTAGTGAGATTCTATTTAAATATATTGTAGTGGATATCTTCCCTTTAAAAAAAGGCTTGCGCAGGGTCCAGGGTTACAAACCTCATAACCCTGAAACCCTAGGCGGCTCTAGAGGCTCTAGAGAAAACCTCCCGACACGGCGATGATAACGCGTTGACCGGATCATCACCAACAAACGCCGCGGATCCAGGTAGGATGTTCTTTGTGATTTTTCATCCCCGTTTTTGATTCCATGACAAATGCAGACTAATCCAAGAACATATTATCCTGCGGATCGATCGTTCTTGAAGGATGGGATATTTGCGGGAATCGTGGGGTTTTGATTCTTGAGTTGTTTTGGTTTTCTGTAAACCTTTCTAATGGTGACGAAAAAATATCAACATGAACATCGATAAAGGTTCATCCCTCTGGATTGTTGTGTTTTTCTCTCCAGATTCCAAAGTGTTCTTCGTGTGCGTTCTTCACGTTCTTGGGGAAAATCGATCATTGTGTGTTCTCTTGTTGGCGCAATGATCTGAAATCGATGATCCAACATCAGGACGACCTAACAGAGGTGCAACAGTGATGGCGGCGGACAAATTGATTTGGTTTGGATGTTCTCATTCTTCAATCATTTTCATGTGGATTGATCAGGATGTGTTTTCAGGGCCGATTGGAAGCCCAAAACTGACAGAATCAGTTTCGTAGGGGTGGGATGACCCTAAATCTGGAGATTCGTGATGATCGGGCGGTTGGATCAAGATCTGAAGGATTAGCCGAGGCGCGTGGAGGAAGACAACGCTTCTGGAAATTTTCCAACTACACACCGTGTAGTATGGGCTACACAGCGTGTGTTCATCAGTGGGATTACATAACGTGTACTCCGGAAGTACACGGACACGGGCAGGGTACACGACCAAGGACACGCTGTGTATACCCCTCCCAAGCCAAACCCGACCAGATACATGGGATACCCCGTGTACTGGTACACGGGTAGGCAACACGGACACGGGCAGAGACCGTGTACGGGCACATGGCTAGTGAACACAGAGCGAACCCAGGTGCTCGGACACAGTTTGTACCTCTTCTACATGTCATGTAGTTTCTTTCTACCCAATAAGCCAAATGACATGGGTCATTTACACGGGCAGTACCTGGGGTCAAGGAACACTACATGCACCATTTATACACACTGTGTAGTTTGGTTTTATACGGCTTGAACGAATGACACGGGCCATTTACATGGGCAGTACCTGGGGTCAAGGAACGCAGCGTGTAACCATACTACACACCATGTAAACTTTCCATCATGGCTTTAGCCAGTTTTCTTCTGTGACATGGACTAGCTTTTTAAGGTTCGTACCCATGGTTTTTTCCCTGAAGGTATTGGTATCATCTCTTATATACAGGAGTATGATCCCTTCAGTAGGTCTTCCTGAATAGATTCGTTGGAATCCCCTATGTGAGACGTAGATCTGGATCCTCATCTGAGCGTCATGTTCCCAATTACTTGTGGATTGTATTCTCTTGGAACAAGTACTTCGTATCTCTCTCTTCAGACCTAGGAGTGTGTTCTCCTGGTTCCATACTTAGTGGAATCTTCGAGCTGGATCCTAGTGGATGTATCGCGATAGTCGTTTATGTATGAGTATATATGGATATTTCTTGTTATATGTTCTGTAGACATATACTGTGTGAAGCTGACTGTATTTTTCCTTTGTGGTATTTTCCCTTGTTGTATTTACTTTGTGGTTTCAGGGTGTCCTACTGGGTATTTTTATACTCACCCTTGCACAGGCTTTTCCCGCACGTGTCGTGTCTTGTGCAGACGAGTGATCCTTTCATAGGATTCAAGGCGTACCAGGACCGAACGGTGTTCAGTGAGATCAGATAGGATGAGGTGTGTTCCTACGGCTGCAGATTGCAGTCCCAGTACCTTTCCTTACAGGTTGGACTTTGTTACATACATTCTTTTTGGTGGGATTGTACTTTTGGCCCCTGGATTTACTTTCTTGAACTTTACTTTCCTGTCGTACTCTGTGGTTGGGTTTTAGTGTATGCATGCATCTTTTCCATTTTAGTAGTTTTACTTTTCAGCTTTGTGGTCTTGGAGATGTGTGTGCGTGTGCACTGGTTTTTCGTAAATTCCTCCCATGTTAGTAGCATGCCTACTCGGTGCTAGTCACCAGCCGCTGGCCTATTGGAGGCGGGCTTGGGGAGTTGCGACTTGGGCCCCACTGGGATGGGTCATGACAGAGTGGTATCAGAGGTGGTCGGTTCTACCTTAGGACCGAGATTTTGTGAGTTGGTTTGGGGCAACAGTGTTAAGTGTTTCGAGTTCAGCTTTCAGGCCAGGGACCCCAGTGTTGGTGCTGGCGGCCGACATATCCATACACCAGGACTCTGATAACTTACTTTTCGACTTGGAACATGAGAACACTAGTTGCAGGGAGAATAATGGTACATGCATCATATTGGAATGGGGTGTGGTTTCCATGTCCTTTTTGAGTCAGCTCTCCAGATATACTCACTAACTGAGATACGTCTTGTTTATTTAATAGGATGCCTCCATGATGCGCACCCTCTATGATCCAGTAGCTCGATCATGAGGATGATCCCCTCAACGATGAAGCCTAGATATAGGGATCGGATCCCCCAGTTTTACCACTAGGTGGTGTGCCAGTTATCCTATCACCTATGGAGAAGTGTTTAGTGCCTGCTATACCAGTGGTGGAGAAGCGCAGGCTGAGGGCACTCCACGAGTTCCAGAGACAAAGACCCCTCAGGTTTCGAGGCAAGCCTAACCCTCGGGCAGCAGAAGACTGGCTTGAGGCGGTGACAAGAGTCTTCCATTTGGTCAGGAAACCGGCAGACCAGATGGTGATCCTGTCAGCGATCCTTCTGCAGGGCTCGGCAGGACGATGGTGGAGTTTGGTTATCCATACTTGTGATGAGATGACACTCACATGGTCGTATTTTGATCATCTCTTCAGAGAGGAGTTTTCACTAATTACCCTGAGAGAAGTACTCATATAGGATCTCCTTCAGCTCCAGCAGGGAACCATGATGGTGGCTGACTATTCCTTGAGATTTACCGACCTCTCATGGTACTCGATGGATATGGTCAGGGATCAGTACTTTAGAGCTCAGACTATTGAGTGGGGCTTGCGCAGATATATCAGAGCTATCATCATCCCTATTAGAATTCCTACTTATGTTGTGGTTCTCAAGTGGGCTTTGGTGGTTGAGTGCTTCTTAGAAGAGAAGAGACAGCTGGTAGTTGTCAGTAGTGGGCGAGCTGGAGCAGAGACCTCGGCAGTAGGGAGCCGACGTCAGGGTCCTAGGCGTGGGAGATGTTTTCAGAGGAGATCCCAGGATAGGGGATCTTCCATACAGGGTTCGTAGGGTTCATCCAGCCAGCCTCAAGAGAGGTGATGCTACTCATGTGATGAAAGGGGACATCTTGTTCGAGATTTCCCGACCCGTCGTACTATGGACACGGGAGCAGTGGATGGACCATCGAGGTAGAGGAAACGTGTGGAGCAGACAGATACGTGGGGTAGTAGACGTGGTAGAGGAGCTGGGAGAGAAGCTGGAGGTGGTCGGTGTTTGGACCCTTTTCCACCACCACCCCCAGGAGGTCCACCCCAGGCCTAGGGAACTGGTGGACAGAGGCAGGGACAGCTGCAGGCAGCAGAGGCTTATGACCGAGGTACTCCCTGAATTATTAGAGGTACTATATGTGTCTTTTCTACATTGGTTGCCGTATATATAGACATAGGTTCTAGTCATTCCTTTCTGGCTGGTTATCTTGTTCAAGACCTTGATATTCCAATTGTGTCATTGACTCGACCCTTACGCTTTGAAACATGGACTGGAGAAGATTCAGAGATAACACACCTCTGTAGACAGAGTGACCTGACCCTTGGAGGCGAGAGTTTCGGTTGTAACCTCTTGGTGGTAGCGTTGAGGCCTTACGATGTCATTCTTGGTATGGATTGGCTATCCACAATTCATGCCCAGATCGACTATTTTAGGTGAAGGGTGAGGTGTGTCTGTAGTGATAGAATGAGGTTCTCTTTTGTCGGTGAAAGAGAGACCCAGACAGCACACGATTGACCCGTTCATAGGAAAGCACAACCGATTTCACATCATTTGTCTAGCCTATCCCTTGGCACTGTAGATGTTACAAGTTTCTAGTTTCTAGCAGTAGTGGGTGAGTACGAGGACGTCTTTCCGGAGGATGTCCCCATGCTACCTCTCCGTTGAGAGATAGATTTCTGCTTTGAGTTGCAACCCGGTATGACACCAATATCAGCATCAACATATCGAATGGATCCTGCAGAGCTTCGTGAGCTGAGGGTACAGCTGGACGACTTGCAGAAGAAGGGCTTTGTGAGACCTAGCATTTCACCCTGGGCCGCCCCAGTGTTGTTTTCCAAGAAGGCAGACGGGAGCTAGAGGCTATGTTTGGACTACCGGTGCTTGAATCAGGTGACCATAAAGAACCGGTATCAACTACTGAGGATCGATGACCTCTTCGACCAGTTGAGAGGGGCACGATGGTTCTCGAAGGTTGATCTATGATCAGGCTATCACCAGTTGTGAGTACGGGATGAAGATATACCAAAAACGGCTTTCCGATGTCTCTATGGTCATTATGAGTACTTGATGATGCCCTTCAGTGAGACGAATGCCCTGATAGTGTTCATGGGACTCATGAACTGGATCTTTCAGCCCTACCTTGACCAGTTTGTAGTGGTCTTCATCGATGGTATCCTTGTGTGATCTGCGTCTGAGGAGGAGCACATGAGACACCTAAAGATGGTTTTGGACACACTCTAAGAGCACTAGTTTTATGGGAAACTCTCGAAGTGTCAGTTTTGGTTATATGAGGTCCACTTTCTGGGACACGTTATCTCATCAGATGGTGTATTAGTGGACCCTGCCAAGGTGGAGGCAGTGCTAGCATGGGAGCCACCCCGGAGCATGAAGGAGGTGCGGAGTTTACTTTGGTTGGTAGGATACTATCGGAGATTCATCCTTGATTTCTCCAGGATTGCAGCACCCATGATAGCTTTGACCCAAAGGGGGTAGCCTTTCGTGTGGACAGAGAGATTCCAGAAGGCTTTCCAATAGTTGAGACAAATTTTGACAAGCGCCGTGATCCTGAGATTACCCGAGGAGGGTGTCGAGTACATAGTGATTTGCGATGCATCAGGAACTGGGCTTGGTTGTATCCTAATGGAGAGGCAAGAAGTTGTTGCCTGTGGCTCACATTAGTTGAGGCCACACGAGCAGAACTACGCGAACCATGTTCTTGAGTTGGTAGTGGTAGTCTTCGCATTGAATATGTGGTGGCACAACCTGATGGGCGAGTGGTTTACTGTCTACTCTGATCACAAGAGTCTCAGATATATCTTTTCTTAGAAGGATTTGAATCTGAAATAGAGGTGATGGCTTGAGATCCTCCCGGATTATGACTTCGAGATCGTTTATACTACTGGGAAGGGGAACGTGGTGGAAGATGATCTCAGTAGGAAATCCAGTTCACTATTACTGGATGAGGCGATGAGGCAGTTGGTCCCCTTACAGTTATCCTTCATGGATGGAGATGAGGGAGCTTACCTTCAGTCGATGGTAGTTACCCCTCCACTCTTACATCGAGTCAGGGACTCACAACACGAGGATGCTAGCTGTGAGACTCTACGTGCTCAGATATCCACAGGTAATGCTGCTGATGGATATTCAGAAGGTGGGGAGAACATTGTTCTTTTCATAGGGAACACGATAGTACCAGTGACATTGTGGGAGGAGGATTTGAGGGTGTTTCATACATCCCCTTTTTCAGTGCATCCAGGTGTATCAAAGATGTATCAGGACCTCCGACGTCAGTTCTGGTGGCCAGGAATAAAGTAGGGTGTGGCAGAGTTTGTCTCTCGGTGCCTTACTTGTCAGCAAGTAAAGGCTGAGCACCAGGTGCCAGCAGGATTGACTCACCCCTTGAGGTTCCAGAGTGGAAGTGGGATAGGATATCCATGGACTTCATGATGGTTCTACCACGTACGTCCAAGGGACACGATGCAATCTGGGTGATCATTGATCGACTCACCAAGTCGGCCCACTTCCTATCCATATAGGAGCAGAGTTCAGTAGAGATCTTGGGACGCCTCTACGTGAAGGAGATAGTTTGAATTCATGGAGTTCCATACATGATCGTTTCAGATCATGATGCTCATTTCATAAACCGGTTGTAGAAGGGATTGCAAAAAGCATTTGGGACTCAGTTACGCTTGAGCACCGCATTTCATCCTCAAACTGATGGTCAGACAGAGCAGACCATCTAGGTTCTGGAGGATATGCTTCGAGCGTGTGTACTTGACTTTGGTCATTTCTGGGAGGATCACCTACCACTGGTGGAATATTCTTATAACAACAATTATCATTCCACTATTGGTATGGCACCATTCGAGGTTCTGTACGGGCGACCCTGCAAGTCGCCACTTTGCTGGACTGACCCGGGAGAGTCACCACTCATGGGCCCAGAGATGGTGAGAGTTACTACAGAGAAGTTGTAGGTCATCCATGTGTGGATGAAGACTGCACAGAGTCAGAAGAAGTCATATGCCGACAGGAGGTGGAGGCCCTTAGAGATCGAGGAGGGAGACCATGTGTTCCTTTAGGTCTCACCTCGATGGGGATTGCGAAGATTTAGCCGAGGAGGCAAGCTATCTCCGAGGTTTGATGGCACCTTTCAGATTCTGAGTAGAGTTAAAGAGGTGGTGTATCGCTTGGATCTACCTCCTCATATGGACCGGGTACACAAAATCATCCATGTGTTGCAGCTGTGGAGGTATCTGCATGATCCATCGCACGTCATCGACTGGGGCGAGCTGGACATCGATGATGGAGCGAACTTTGCTGAGTACCCAGTGGAGATCGAGGATCAACAGGAGGAGATCCTTCGTGGGCAAGCTATTCCCTTAGTGTGTGTCTGGTGGTAGCACAAGAATCTCCAGGAGAGCACGTGGGAGCGGGAGGCTCAGATTCGCATGCAGTACCCACATCTTTTTGAGTAGCCTTTGATTTGGCTTTTTAGGGATGTAAAAGCCATAAGGTGGGTGTGATTCATTGTCCTGGATTTTTCCATGTATTTTTTTAATATTATATGGGAATTAATTCGACACTAGGCTATGAGTCGGCGTACAGTTCCGTGGCCCGGTGATCCCGGAACAAATGTTTGGATTTAATTTAATAATTATATAACCCACGCGTTCATTTTTCCTGAAAAAGAGGAATAACTCATGAATGGGTGCTTGGATCAGAAATCTGATGGAACCATTGAATTCATAGCAACGTTTTTTACCTTAGGCAAGTCCTGACATTGGCCGGCACAGGCCGGTGGTGAAATCAGGTTTTTGGACATAAGAGTAATAAAATATTTAATAAAAATATTTTAGTTCTATAGCGATATTCTATTTAAATCTATTGTGGCGGATATCTCCATTTTAAATAAAGGATTGCGTATGTTCTAGGGTTATAAACCCCATAAACCTGAAACCCTTGGCGGCTCTAGAAGCTCTGGAGAAAACCTCCCAACACAGTGACAATGACGTAGTGACCGGATCATCGCCAACAAATGTCGCAGATCCAGGTAGGATGTTTTTTGTGATTTTTATTCCCCATTTTTGATTCCACGATGAACGCAGACTAATCCACGAACAAATTATCCTGCAGATCGATCGTTCTTGCAGGATGGGATATTTTCAGGAATCGTGGGGTTTTGATTCTTGAGTTTTTTTGGTTTTCGTTCAACCTTTCTAATGGTGACGAACCAAGATCGACACGAACATCGATCGAGGTTCCTCCCTCTCGATTGTTGTGTTTTTCTCTCCCGAGTCCAACGCGTTCTTCATGCGCGTTCTTCGCGTTCTTGGGGAAAATCGATCGTTGCACATTATTTAGTTGGCGCAACAATCGGAAATCGAAGATCTAACTTTGGGACGACCTAAAGGAGGTGCGATAGCGATGGCGGCAGACAAATCCATGTGGTTCGGATGTTCCCGTTCTTCGAGCGTTTTCATGTGGATTGATCGGGATAAATTTTCAGGTCTGATCGAAAGCCTAAAACTGAAGGAATCAGTTTTTAGGGGCGGGAAAACCCCAAATCTGGAGTTTCGTGATGATCGGGCTGTTGGATCAAGATACGAAGGATCAGCCGAGGCACGTGGAGGAAGACGACGCTTCTAGAAATTCCCCGACTACATGCCATGTAGTATGGGCTACACGGCGTGTGTTCATTGATAGGATTACATAACATGTACTCCAGAAGTAAACCGATATGGGTAGGGTACACGGCCAAGGACACACCATGTATACCCCTCCCAAACCAGACCCGACCAGATACACGGGATACCCAGTATACTGGTACACGGGCAGGCGACACAGACACAGGCAGAGACCATGTACGGGCACATGGCCAGCGTACACAGAGCGAGCCCAGGTGCTCGGACATGACGTGTACTTGTTCTACACATTTTGTAGTTGATTTATACCCAACAACCCAAATGACATGGGCCGTTTACAGGGGCAGTACCTGGGGTCAAGGAACATGGCGTGTACCTTTTCTACGCGCCGTGTACTTTGGTTTCATATGGGTTGAATAAATGACACGGGCCATTTACATGGGCAGTACCTGGAGTCAAGGAACACAGCATGTTACCAAACTACACGCCGTGTAACCTTTTCTTCATGTCTTGAGCCACTTTTCTTCTATGACATGGACTATTTTCTTAGGGTTCGTACCCATGGTTTTTCCCCTGAAGGTTTCGGTATCATCTCCTATATATGGGAGTATGATCCCTTCAGAAGGTATTCCTGAATAGAGTTGTTGGAATCCCCTATGAGAGATGTAGATCCGGATCCTTTATTCATTCCTGGAACCCTAGGTTGAGTTCTTGGTATCGATGTGACCAAATTTACCCGGGCGCCGATCCTCTGCCTAGCGGATTAGCTCAGAATGAGTTATCGGAATCACCCCATGGCTTTTGGTTGTGATCCTCATCTGAGTGTCATGTTCCCAAGTACTTTTGGAGTGTGTTCTCCCGGAATGAGTACTTCGTATCACTATCTTCAGACCTAGGAGTGTGTTCTCCCAGTTGCATACTTAGTGGAATCTTTGAGCTGGATCCTAGTGGAAATATCGCGATGGTCGTTTTTTTATGAGTATATCTGGATATTTCTTGTTATATGTTATGTAGACATATACTGTGTGGAGGTGGCTGTATTTTTCCTTTGTGGTATTTTCCCTTGTTGTATTTCCTTTGTGGTTTAGGGGTGTCCTACTGGGTATTTTTATACTCACCCCTGCACGGGATTTTCCCGCACGTGCCGTGTCTTGTGCAGACGAGCGAGCCTTTGACAGGATTCTAGGTGAACCAGGACTGGACGGTGTTTAGTGAGATTAGATAAGCTGAGGTGTGTTCCTACGGCTACAGATTTTAGTCCCAGTACCTTTCCTTATAGGTTGGACTTTGTTACAGACTTTCTTTTTAGTGGGATTGTACGTTTGGCCTAGGGATTTAATTTCATGCACTTTACATTCATGTCGTACTATGTGGTTGGGTTTTAGTGTATGCATGCATCTCTTCCATTATAGTAGTATTACTTTTCATCTTTGTGGGCTTGGATATGTGTGTGTGTGTGTGCACATTTTTTTAGGCAATTCCTCCCATGTTAGTAGCATGCCTACTCGGTGCTACTCACTAGCCCCGGGCCTATTGGAGGCGGGCTTGGGGAGTTGCGACTCGGGCCCCACTGGGACGGGATGTTACAGATCATCCATTAACATGATTGAATTACATTATATCAAACATACTAGAGTTATCATGCCTTTTGGATAACATAAGATGATGATAATAGATTAAAAGAAATAAAATTCAAAAAGAAATTAAAAGAAAAAGGAAGAGGATTTTACCAATTGGATTTATCCTCCTTGAGACCCACCATAGGGAAACGTTTTTGGTATTTTTATGAGACGATCAGCTCTTATATGTTGGGATGGGGCTTGGGGAGAGGTTTTTACAAAATTTGTAAAGGGGTCTAAGGTTAAGTGGTGTGAGGAAAAGAGGTGATGAGGGGTTGTATTTATAGTGAAGGAGAGGGGTGTTTTCTCATTATTTATTTCATTATTTTATTATTTGTTCTCTAGAATTTGAATAGTTTACGAATTATTACAAAAAGAAACTATTAAAATAATTATGCTATGTTCTATATTATCGTCCTAAAAACATCCATGACTCCAGGAATATTGTATTTATCTTTTAATGTATATGTACTGTTAGTTTCCATATTTCACTATTCAAAAAATCATTTTTTTTGAAAAGTCACTAAAAAATCACCCTAACCATTTTTTGAAATATTGAATTCAAAAATGAACTCCATTTTCTGAAAATAATTTACTAAATATGAGAAATTTAAAATACATTTTTTAAAACATTAATTTACATAGACTGTGATATAATTATATCATTATTTATTTTCTGGGATACAAGAATTTTGTTTGTACATTCATGTAGGATGATACTATTCATTTGGCATGTTTAAAATTATTAGGGGTCATATTACTTTTCCAAATTTCAAGATATTATTTCATCAGTATAGGTACCTTAACTTCTATAAATACTTCTTCTTTCATCAACTCTTCATTTATAAATCTTTTATTATTTTATGTAAGTGATTCTATATCATTTATACTATATATTATTACAATAATAAGGGAGAAATTACATTTATAAAATTTATGTCATTACATTGTGCACCATAGAAATGTCTATGGAGAGATAGACATGTTTTCAATAGATATGTATCATAACATTCAATGAATGACGAAAACAACTTGAAGATGGATATACATTTCATGTACCCAAATTTTTTATACAAATAAAATAAAATTTCAACATATCACTCCATACGCCTCAACATTATGAATTTGTTGTTTCATTTATTAAAGGATACATTATAAGATCTCATCGATTTTGGAGATTCCTCATGCATGTTTTCAGTTACTCTTTTAAACTTGTTTTGTGTTTGTCTGGTTAGGGTTTTCATTTGGGGTTGTTTTAGGTGAAATTGAAGAAATTTGAAAGGACATGGGGTTCTGAATGGTTGGTGTGTAGTTAAAGAAAACTATGAGGTTTTCCCCAAGAAATGTTTCAACATATTTTGGATGCATGGGAGGTGGTGCATAGTTGGACCATTATTTGGAAAAACTATGTGGCTTCCCTCCCCCAAACTATGCATCCTCATACAAAGTTGGTTTTGATGGCTAGTGAATGGTTTGTAAAAAAATAAACCCACTGAGGAGTAATCATTAACCCCCTATGAAGGGTTTCATGGTGAAGGTGCATAGTTTGGAAAACTGTGCACATCCTCCTAGAAGACCATGTTCCTAGGTTATATTTCCCCAAAAAAAATTATTAAATTTTATGAACTACTATTTTATTACCCCATATTTTCTCAAGTCAACCTTAAACACATTCATTCATATTTGGAATATCCGTGGAGTATTACAAGGCTTGTAGAACTAATTTCATGATGAATTGAATATCTTATTGAAGGATCGTATCCTCTATGATTTGTATTTTCTTCCCCACTAGATATCCCCTCTCTCATGTATCTCTTTACCATTGAAGAGGGATGAATATTATTCCATTGGAAATGGTTTAGATCGTGGATTTAATTTATATTTTTCATTTGTATCTTGGACCTTGTTGTTGGTCCTAGATAGTATGTGCCATTGTCATTTCAATATTTCCGCATCAAATTAGGGAATTTCATTTGGAAAACATTTTTTAATGAACTCAAGGCAGGTTGTCTAATTTTCATTTCCAATAGTATTAATTTTTTTGTGTATATTATATTTTGAAATTGAGTTCTCCAAATTAGAAAAATGAATTCAGAATTGAATTAATTAATTATTTGTTTAATTTTAATATGGAATTGATGGAATAATGAGATTCTAAAATTGGTTGATTAATTGAATTGGGATATTTTATGGGAACACATGGGGTGTGTTGATAGGATTGAAATGATTATTTATAAATTATACATGGTTCCAAAATGAATTTATGAAATGTTTTGAATTTTTATTTTTGACAATTGTTAATAAATTTGTTGAGAATGTGAATCCATCAGATGTGATATTTGTGACAGAATTTTAGGATAAGGATTTCTTCTACAAATACCCACGGGGTGATAGACTTCCACTCAAGACCCTAATATATATATATATAAATGTAAATATATATATATATATATATATATTATGATCACTAAGTTATTGGATAGAGACTAATGCTCCAAATACCCAAGGGGTTCTAGAGTGCTTCTAGAGATCCACACAATGAGGATTGAATAAGTTTCTAAGAATGATTAAATAGCATAGCTTTAGATGTAAGCTATCCTAGAGGTTTATACAAAGTCTTGGTAGAAATCTTATTTTGATCGATGGTGATGACCTCTAGAGTTCATGTTCGGAGATCATATTTTCTTGCGTGTCACACCGAGGTCAGTACAGATGATAGGGGAAGCTTTCACCTAGATACTTCAGGCCATTTTTTGTTTTGGAGAGAGTCAAGGCAGTTTCGTATAGGTTTTAGTTACCTTAGAGGTGTTGGGATACACATGACGTCTTTCAAGTCTCTCAGATACGGTGTTAATTTTCTAATGCATCTCATGTTTTTCAACCTGAGGAGGTTGAATTAGAGGTGGGTGCATCCTTCGAGGCAAACCCTATAAGGATTGTGGATCACAACTCGAAGATTCTCTATAGTCGGTCTATTCCTCTAGTACGGGTGATATGGAAGCACAGGTGAGTGCAAGAAGAGACATGGGAGAGGGAGGATGATGTACGATCACAGTGGCCATATTTATTTGATGCTTCTTCTTCACCACCCTTAGAAAGAAATTTTAGGAATGAATTTCATTAAGGGGGGATGTTTGTAATAACACAGATCTTCATTTTAGGTATTCATCTTAATTTCTAGTTTCTTTGGTGCAAAAAGAAATAAATGGGAATTTTCTATATATATGTCATGTAATTATATGTACACATCATGTAAAAATTTACCATGTACTAGCTGTCTAATGGCCAAGTACATGGCTAGGTGGTGACCTGGCAGACTGCCTAAGGTGGGGGCCGAATGAAGCTATAACAAGGGGTGCACATTTAAATAACACACCTTGTAGATTTATTTTTTATTTTAGAAATTAGATCGAGGTCACATCACATCCTTGGAAACATCTTCTTCTCCCCATGGTTCATACAAGAGAGCAATAGAAGGGCCAACAATCTCAGAACCCCTCTTGATTCTTCATCTGACCTCTGATTGAGATGTCGTCGGGTGCGTTGGAATCCCACCGATGGGTTCTCGAATTCCATAGAGCTTTTTACCCCAGTTCTTCATATCTCGTGAGTTATTAAATGATGAACACATTTCCCATTTTCATATATCTATTCCATTTTTGGATGATTCAAGGGCCGACGTGCAAGATCCTTGATCGTATGACATTAAGGTAGGTGGTTTGTTCCGTTTGTGGAAAGTATTTGGATTTTATATGCTAAAAGTGTTTTATACCCACATTTAGGGTTTTTCATGTTGAGAATTATACCATTTCTAATACCTATTATGGTTTGGAAGATTGATAATTGGTATTTTCATATGAGTGAGGTTTAATGCCTTGTTTACGGGAAACCTTATGGGTGTGTTTCCTTTTTTTGATTGATTATGGTCGTTTGGTCTAGAATGCCTATTAGGATTTTGTTGTTTTACATGCCTTGTGTTGTTAGGATGGAGTTACTGATGGTTTAAGATGCCCATGATATGCATTGTGGATGTTTGACTAAGGGGGATTTTATAGTGAGAGAATCCCGAGGTAGGTCCATTTATGTATGAATTGTTTTTATATTAGACAGGACGGTATGGCCATGAGAGCTACCTACAGGGTCATTATTAAATTCACTGATGCTATGATGACCAAGGGGTATTGACTGTGTGATCTTCCTAGGTGGTATTTTTTAAATGATTAGTGTTATGTTATACTAGAGGGGTTAGACCATGAGAGCTACCCAGAGGGTCATTATTAAATGAATTGGTGTTATGTTAGAACAGAAGGATTATTCTGTGAGAACTTTCCCCAAAGGATCTTTATTGAATAATTGAATGATGGTGATGAGTATTCCAGTCCAATGCACCATCTAGCACTCAGTCTTACTTCATTGTTTAGATATTCTTATGAAACTTATGTAGTTATAATCACACAAGGGATATAGATCTTAAGCTAGATACCAAGGTTTACATGATCAACGGATGCATAATGAATGTTAAATGAATATAATTTAAAATAATAGGAGTGTTTAATTTTTATTACTTCCTAGTTTATTTCTTTATTTCTACATATTACTTGCTATATATTTTCACTAACATTTAAGCACAAATATTTTGGTGGTTGCCTAATGGGATTCGTCTCACACCATTTTTGGGTCATGTTTTTGGTCCCAAACAGATTAAATGTATGTAGGTACACATAAGGGAAAGTGCACTTCTTCATCGGTTACTTGATTATTGTTGGAGCTGGAGAGCATGGGACCAAGCTGTGTTTTGTGATGTTGTTGGTGTAACACCCCGAGATTTTATGAAAAATATTCTTTTTAATTTTATTGATGTCTTGTGTTGTACGCTACAACAAAGGAGTCTTGCACAACACGTTACCCTATCTTGGCTACATTACACGCAATCGCGACCTTCCTCGATATCGTGTGTTGTACGCAATACCGAATTTCACAAAACAACGATATGCTATTAAAATATTATTAAAAATAGCTGTTATAAATTGTAAAAACCACTTTTTGAAATTTTGTAATTTTTATTTTTCAAAATGGACTTCATTTTTGGATTCAGAATATCGAAATTATCCTAGGGTGAAATTTAGGTATTTTTCTGGAAACTTTCAATTTTTGATGAATAGTGAAAACACTTGGTTACTATTTAAAAACCGACTTTTTATTTAAATAATTATTTATTTTATTTCAATTTATTTTTGGTCAAAATTGATACATAATACCTATATAAGTTCAATGTAATTCATTGGAGTAATTTTATAATAATTTTAGATATATAAAAATTTTATTGAACTTTTCACCGTCTTTTACCCACCTCCTAGGAGAATTTGAAAATTTACATAAAACTTAATTTTACCGCTTCTGTGAGTGGAATTTCAAAATTCCGAGAGACACAGTTGATGTCAGTAAGTAAAATTTGGTTCAATGAGATGAAAATAATTTTTTGTGAATAGTAGCTTTTTTACTTTAATTTACCACAGTTAAAAGTAAATAGGGTAATTAAGGGTACAAATGATATTATAATTACCCTAAAACTTGTCCTAATTCTATTGGATAAGTTTAGTTCTACAAAAAACAACCTTACGAATAAAATATGACCATTTAGGCCCACTTGGATTAGATTAGGACATTTATTATTAATTTATTTAAAGAAGAGTTAAAATAACTAAAATCAATGTTTAATAAGTAAATAATTTTTCATATAGTGTTATACATAAGATAAATTAGACTATAAATTTCATTAGAAAGATAAAAAGACTTACAACATAATGGTATTTTATTTGTAATTTTTCGACTTTAAATAATCTATTTTATTTATGACACAAAGATGATGGAGTAATTATCTTATTAATGAAATATTGACATAATTGATGTTATAAGTACCCAAATAAATGTAATTTTAGACTTTTTATGAATTACACTAATTTTATTGGTTAATATTACATGTTAGTATTGATTTAATTAACTTTTTTTGAACTAATCATTCTGTTATGATTTTTACAAAAATCAATTACTAAATAGTTTCAAAATTGACATAAAATAGTTTTTAAAACAAATATTATATTATTAATTGTTATTTTATTCCTAAAAATATATGGCTCGGCCAAATGACTTAGATAAGGTTATATATATTAATAATAAACAACTTGTGGTTCTTTTTTCTTGTTATAGTAAGTTTATTAACCTTATAGTGTAAGAACACAAAAAGATACGGTAAAAGTAAAATTTTCTAACTTAAAGATAAATCTAAATGATAAGGTTAAAATCATAAACTAAACTTGTCAAAATTCTATTGTATGAGAGGATTTCGACCCATCCCCACCTTATCTTCTAAATTAATCAATTTGGAGCTATTTAAAACCGAATACGGCTTTATAATAAAATAATATTTTTTGTTTTTTCAAAGGTGCCCCTCTCCTCCCTTATAAAAGGGCACCTCCTCCCTCTCTTCCTCACACCACTTTGAGCCTTAAAGCTCGGCCAAAACCTGCTAATTTATCCTATCCACTTCCCTAGAAACATTCTACAGGTCCTGGTCTTTTGAAAGACCAATTTTAGTGCCCTAAAAGGAGGTCTCAAAGAAGCGCTTCAAAGAAGATGTAATGTCCGTTACCGATTATTTCAACTTTATTTCTTCTTCCACTTATTCTTATTTAGTTGTTTCATTATGAATTAATAAAATATGTATCACTCATATACTGATATGTTATTATAAGTATTAAACAACCCTATTTCACCATATATCCATCCTACGGAAAACGAAATCACCGCGCGTGCGTACATACGGAATACCATCTCCACGCCGTGGTGTAATCTATTTTCCACCACCACCTTACTTGGATGGGTATAATGGTTTAAATAATAAATATATATAATTATTGTAAAGTTATATTGATTATGAAATATTATAAATACACTCCAATACAATTCCATGATCATGGGAATGATATCATCGCCCGTGCGTACGTACGGACTAACGTCTCCACGACGCGATGAGATTCATTCTTCATGTTAACCATTCATGAATTGTTATAAAGTATATATAATAAGTAATAATGAAATATATTACATAATAATTGTCATGGATTTATGTGTATATATATGTATGTCATCTACTTAATTTCATTCAATTCAATAAGGAAACAAAAACAGCGTTCATGCGTACGTACGGCCTACCGTCTCCATGAACGGTGTATTTCATTTCATTTAATCGATCTATCATATGTATATGTTTATAATGAAATATATACTATATGTAAATCATGTTTTACATTATGGAATTAAGTAAATCAGGATATAAGTAATAATATCAAGAACAACAAGTCCAAACACGTACGATAAATAAAACGATTTAACCCAAAATGTTGCTTTAACATGGAACTTACAAAATAATGGGTAATATAAAGTCATAAGTCAACCATATATGATATCATAACAATGAATATGATTCTTTAATAAGTCAATGACAATATTTAAATCATTATACAGGAGTTTCTGAAATGTACGAAGCATATCAGACCTAAGGTAAGGGATAATTTTGCAATTCTCATTTTTATCTGAGATTTCATATTCGTAAGTATTTACTGGGGTTATTTTTATCATCAATGTCCATGTCTTATAAAAGTGTTATCATCTATTTTTAACGTCCTTTTTACCCATTTTTTACTTTTAATACATGGTATGTATGGAATCTTTCTTTTTTTACGTTATGAGGTACTTTTTTGACTTTTCCGGTAAAAGTACGAGAATAATTTTATTTTTAACTTATACGGCGTGAAATGTTTTTTATGGTTTCATAACGCCTAATTTTCATAAATCTTCCTTTACAATATTTCATGATTATTTTCAACAAAATTCCTTTTCTTTTAAAATCACATTGAATTTTGTGAAAAGAAAATGATTTTGAAGAAGAAAGGATATTTTCCTCAACAATTAATTTCAAGTGTTTTATCAAAACTATTTTCCATCTAAGATATCATTATTTCATATGTGTATGTTTCATGTATAATGTCTCTATGATTTATATGGTTTAACATTTATTATTATGAAATGATGTCCATTTATTTTATATTGATTATGTGATTATGGGATGATGTTTATGAAACCCATTTTATTCGTTGGGTTATTATGAATGATGTATGTTTATTTTGTGGTACAAGTAAGAATGATTTCATTATGAGATGGGTGGGACCTATATCTCCCTCCAATGCATTGTGTAAAGATTTATATCTCATGATATAGACATGGCTGGATGGTATGTTAATCTGGTTCAGTGTTACCGGACTGAAATGAGGAGTGAACTCGATTCAGAAAGGGACTTTGTCCACTAAGTTGGTCTTGGAAGCAATTCCTTGGCTACTATAGAAATCATAACATGTTCTGAATGGTTTCCACAATTACATGTTTTATTCCCATTATATTTTATCACGGTTGATGTTCTATTATGATATATGTCTTACGTACTTCCACAATTTATTTCTTTGCTCAAGATTTTGATGTTTAAATTTCATGTTCAAGTTTTTGCATCCAAATGTTTATGGATTGTTTTATGTTTTCTATGTTTTCCCTTACTGAGCATTTGAGCTCACCCTTTTAATTTTTTATTTTCCCCTAGAAATAAAGAAAGGTTTTAGGTTAGGAATAAAAAAGGGGAAGATCGTTATGGGAGTTGTTGAAAATATTTCAACATGATTAGAAGTTTATATTCCGAGTTTCCAAAGACACTAAACTATTACGGTCCTTATATGACTATTTTTGTTATGTATTTAGTATTCCAAAAAAGTAATGTAATGTCCATGTACATCAAGATTTGGGTCTCTATAGTTTGTATCAGAGGAAAGTTTTAGTCAACCTTTGGAAACTAGGATACGAAAATGTTAGTGAGATCCTTAGAGATACTTCTAAGGTATGTCTAGGGATGTCCCTAAGGATAAGTTAACGTATATGATATAGTCCTAGAACTACGGTAACAATATTAGAATTTAACATAACTTGTTAGATATTGATGGTACTCCCCCTTTATTATGTTGTTTTCCCTAGCATGATTTTGGCCTCTCACACTATTCTTTTTGGGTTTTAGACGATGGATGGAACCCGGAGGAACTGTGTTGATCAATGTAATGGACAATGCAATTATTGTCCTCTTGAACAAACCAATGTTATGGGAGATGGATTTCAAAATCTTATTTATATACTTACACAAGCTATGAATCATTCTGGACTTCCAAATGAGCAGATAAGGGAACAATATTCTATTGAGTCCTTCATGAGGCAACGTCCACCTTCTTTCAGTGGGTCTTTCGGTCCACTTGCTGTTGAACAATGAATCAGTACCACTGAAAAGATATTTTCAGTTATTCAATGTTCTGAACATGATAAAGTCATCTTAGGAGTATATCGTTTGGAAGGTGAAGCTGATCAATGCTAGAATCTTATCAAGAATATGAGGCCAAGAGATGAAATTGAGTCCATGGAATGGGATGAGTTCAAGAACTTATTTTTCAATAAGTACTTCCCTCGTATTCTTCAAACAAAGATGGAGATAGAGTTTCTTGAACTAAAGCAAAATGATGATGAATCTGTTGGTATATACGAAGCAAATTTTACAAGGCTTGCAAGGTATGCATCTGGCTTTATCATCCAACCTAAAAGTAAAGTTGATCGATTCTTCAGTGGCTTAAAACCAAATCATCGAAGGGAATTAGCTACAAGTGACATCTGTAGCTATGACGAAATTGTGCATTGTGCTATTAAGGTAGAAATGGAAGTTGGTGTTATATATCAATCTCATGGTTTTGACAAGAAACGAAAGATGGAGTTCAAGGAGAAATCAAAGAATAATAGTGAAAAGAAGATGAATGTTTCCTTATGCTCAAAGTGTGGAAAGAAGCATGGTGGAGATTGTCTTAAAGGGACTAGAAAATGTTTTAAGTGTGGAAAAGAAGGTCATCGAGCATCTGCGTGTCGAAGTAATGGAAAAAGGGTTGCTAATGGTGTGAATAAAGAAAAGACTGCAAAGAACGCACCACCAACACTTCAATGCTTCAAGTGCAATGAAATGGGCATTATTATAATAAATGCCCTAATCCAAGGGTTAATGATGATCGAAATGAGCAACAACTTAAGGAAAAGGACAAAGGGAAGTCACATGCGATCACTAGTGGCGATGTTGAATATGACAACAATCTGGTGGAATGATTAAGTGTTTATATAATGGGATTCCAAAATAATGTTGTATATAGTATCATGGAATATTGGAATATTTATGTATTGGTCTATTGTGGTTTTCAATAATTTTATGGTATCGGTAACCATGGAAAGTGATTGAGATATTTTTGGAGAGAAGGTGATATGTGAATAATGAATGGATAAGGAGAAAATGAAATGTTTGACAGTATTCATGAGCTCATGACTGATATAAGGAAATAGTTATATCATGGTTTGAGTATATTGAATTTTGGGTTTTTGGTATGTGGAAAGAGTTAACTTTTGACATCACTCATGTTTTCACTAAGATTCAATGGGTATTCATTTTTCAAGAGAATACATGATTAAGGCCTTCAAATATTTGGAATATGACCAACAAGACATATCTTATGATATATGGGGATCAACGATGGTATTAACATGCTTGTTATATGAAATCTCTGGTAATCGTTTTCGCTATATTATGAGAGTGGACTGCAGTATTATGGATAAGCCTAAAGATTGGAATCGATTATGTTGGACATAAGTTATTATTGTTTAAGGATAGAAGTTTTTCTGATATTATTGATGGGATGTTATAGTAATGTAGTTTTAGAAAAAAGGACAACCTACAGGACGGGTGACATCCCATCGCGCCGGACAAGGCTGTGGGAATTGAACCCATAACCGAAGTGCGACTGGACTTTATCACCTACCACTGGCCTACAGGAAGTTCCTGGTTATTAGAAACTAGTTTTATTTTATTAAGAGGTATGATATAAGAAGTATAAGTTCATTTTTGGAACCATATACGATTAATCTAACCATAAGATGGACTTATAACTTTTGCTAACCTTTTGTTTGAAACAGATGGAATGACCCATCATTCTATCACATGATCTGCTAACACATCATGAATAACAAATTCAAATTCATTTCTTTAAGGGATGAAGTGGAAATTTTTCAATTCATGAAGAATAGGGAAATTGTACCAAAATCATGTATGTATTTCTTTTAATTCATCAACTGTAAGGAAATGATCTTGAAAACCAAAAATTTTGTCCTAGTTCCCTTATATCTGATGAATCAAATGGTACCTTAGATCATCACAAATCTATGGCTTTGTGATTGTTGGATTTTTCATAGCCATGTTCTCTACCACTCTCCATCAGAACATGATTGTTAGGTTTCTCTTCCATATCCATATTTTCACATATGTTCTCCTATGTGAAAACCCAGTGATTAGTTAATTTGGGTAACCGTTATATTTCATACTTTAGTTTTTAAAGATTGGTTTTGGTATTCCTTTTTACGATGTGGGTTTCTATTAAAGAAAATTTCGAGTAGTAAACCCTTTATAACCCCGACGAATTTTGAGGGTGAAATTCATTTTAAGAGGGGTAGAATGTAACACCCCGAGATTGTATGAAAAATATTCTTTTTAATTTTATTGATGCATTGTGTTGTACGCTACAACAAAGGAGTCTTTCACAACACGCAACCCTAACTTGGCTGAATTACACGCAATTGCGACCTCCCTCGATAGCGTGTGTTGTACGCAATACTGAGTTTCACTAAACAACGATATGCTATTAAATTATTATTAAAACTAGCCATTATGAATAGTAATAACCAATTTTTGAAATTTTTTAAATTTTATTTTTCAAAATGGACCTCATTTTTGGATTTGAAATATCGAAATTAGCCGAGGGTGAAATTTTGGTATTTTTTTGGAAACATTCAATTTTTCATGAATAGTGAAAACACTGGGTTACTATTTAAAAACCGACTTTTTATTTAAATAATTATTTATTTTAATTAAATTTATTTTAGGTTAAAATTGATACATAATACCTATATATGTTCAATGTAATTCATTGGAGTAATTTTATAATAATTTTAGATATATAAAAATTTTATTGAACTTTTCACCGTCTTTTACCCACCTCCTAGGAGAATTTGAAAATTTACATAAAACTTAATTTTACCGCTTCTGTGAGTGGAATTTCAAAATTCCGAGAGACACAGTTGATGTCAGTAAGTAAAATTTGGTTCAATGAGATGAAAATAATTTTTTTTGAATAGTAGCTTTTTACTTTAATTTACCATAGTTAAAAGTAAATAGGGTAATTAAGGGTACAAATGATATTATAATTACCCTAAAACTTGTCCCAGTTCTATTGGATAAGTTTAGTTCTACAAAAAACAACCTTAGGAATAAAATATGACCATTTAGGCCCACTTGGATTAGATTAGGACATTTATTATTAATTTATTTAAAGAAGGGTTAAAATAGTTAAAATCAAAGTTTAATAAGTAAATAATTTTTAATATAGGGTGATACATAATATAAATTCTACTATAAATATTAATTAGAAAGCTAAAAAGATTTCCTACATAATGGTATTTTATTTGTAATTTTTAGACATTAAATAAGTTAATTTATTTATGAAACAAAGATGATGTAGTAATTATCTTATTAATGAAATATTGACATAATTCATGTCATAAATACCCAAATAAATGTAATTTGAGACTTTTTATGAATTCCACTAATTTTCTAGGTTACTATGACATGTTAGTATTGATTTAATTAACTTTTTCTGAACTAATAAGTTTTTTATGATTTTCACAAAAATAAATTACTAAATAGTGTCAAAATTGACATAAAATAGTTTTAAAAAAGTATTATGTTATTAATTGTTCTTTTATTCCTAAAAATATTAGTTTCAGCAAAATTACTTAGATAAGGTTATATATATTAACAATAAACAACTTGGGGTTCTTTTGTCTTGTTATAGTATGTTTATTAACCTTATAGTGTAAGAACACAAAAAGAAACGGTAAAGTAAAATTATCTAACTTAAAGTTAAATCTAAATGATAAGGTTAAAATAGTAAAATAAACATGTCCAAATTCTATTGGATGATAGGATTGCGACCCATCCCCACCTTAGCTTCGAAATAAATCAATTTGAGGTTATTTAAAACCGAATATGGATTTATAATAAAATAATAATTTTAGTTTTTCCAAAGGTGCCCCTCTCCTCCCTTATAAAAGGGAACCTCCTCCCTCTCTTCCTCACACCACATTGAGCCTTCAAGCTCGGCCAAACCCTGAAAATTTATCCTCTCAAATTCCCTATAAACATCCTATAGGTCCTGGTCTTCTACAAAGACAAATTTTAGTGCCCTAAAAGGAGGTCTCAAAGAAGCGCTTTAAAGAAGAGGTAATGTCTGTTACCGATTCTTTCAACTTTATTTCTTATTCCACTTCTTCTTTAGTTGTTTCATTATGAATTAATAACATCAGTATCACTCATATACTGATATGTTATTATAAGTATGAAAAAACCCTATTTCACCATCTATCCATCCTACGTAAAACGAAATCACCGCGCGTGCGTACGTACGGAATATCGTCTCCAAGCCGTGGTGTAATCTATTTTCCACCACCACCATACTTGGATGGGTATAATGGGGTAAATAATAACTATGTATGATTATTATAAAGTGATATTGATTTTTAAATAGTATACATACACTCCAATACAATTCCACGATCATGGGAATGATATCATCGCTCGTGCATAGGTACGGACTACCGTCTCCACGATGTGATGAGATTCATTCTCCATGTTAACCATTCATGAATTATTATAAAGTATATATAACAAGTAATCATGAAATATATGACATAATAATGATACTGGATTTATTTGTATATATATGAATGTCATCTACTTAATTTCATTCAATTCAATAAGGAAACAAAAACAACGTTCATGCGTACGTACGACCTACCTTCTCCATGAACGGTGTATTTCATTTCATTCAATCAATCTATCATATATATATATTATATGTAAATCATGTTTTACATTCTGTAATTAAGTAAATCAGGATATAAGTAATAATATCAAGAACAACAAGTCCAAACATGTACGACAAATAAAACGATTTAACCCAAAACGTTGCTTTAACAAGGAACTTACAAAAGAACGGGTAATATAAAGTCTTAAGTGAACCATATATGATATCATAATAGTGAATATGATTCTATAATAAGTCAATGACATTATTTAAATCATTATAAAGGAGATTCGGAAACATACTAAGCATATCGGACCTAAGGTAAGGGATAATTTTGCAATTCTCATTTTTATCTGAGATTGCTTATTCGTAAGTATTTACTGGGGTTATTTCTATCATCAATGTACATGTCTTATAAAAGTGTTTTCATGTATTCTTAAAGTCCTTTTTACCCATTTTTGACTATTAATACATGGTATGTAAGGATTCTTTCTTTTGTTTACGTTATGAGGTACTTTTTTTGACTTTTCCGGCAAAAGTATGAGAAGAATGTTATTTTTAACTTATACGGCGTGAAATGATATTTACGGTTTCATAATGCCTAATTTTTATAAAGGTTCCTTTACAATATTTCATGATTATTTTCAAAGAAAGTCCTTTTCTTTTAAATTCACATGGCATTTTGTGAAAAGAAAATGATTTTGAAGAAGAAAGGATATTTTCCTCAAGAATTCATTTCAAGTGTCTTATCAAAACTATTTTCCATCTAAGATAACATTATTTAATATGTGTATGTTTCAAGTATAATGTCTCTATTATTTACATGGTTTCACTTTTATTATTATGAAATGATATCCATTTCTTTTATATGGATTATGTGATTATGGGATGATGTTTATGGAACCCATTTTATTCGTTGGGTTATTATGAATGATTTATGTTTATTTTGTGGCACAAGTAATAATGATTTCATTATGAGATGGGTGGGACCTATATCTCCCTCCAATGAATTGGGTAAAGATTTATATCTCATGAGATAGACATGTCTGGAACGGTAAGTTAATCTGGTTCAGTGTTACAGGACTGACACGAGGAGTGAACTCGATTCCGAAAGGGACTTTGTCAACTAAGATGGTCTTGGCAGCAATGCCTTGGCTACTATGGAAATCGTAACATGTGCTGAATGGTTGCCACAATTACAATTTTTATTTCCATTATATTTTATCACGGTTGATGTTCTATTATGTTATATTTCTTACTTACTTTCATGATTTATGTCTTTTCTCAAGATTTTGATGTGTAAATTTAATGTTCAAGTTTTTGCTTCCAAATGTTTATGGATTGATTTATGTTATCTATGTTTGCCCTTACTGATCATTTGAGCTCACCCTTTTTATGTTTTATTTGCCCCAGGAAATAAAGAAAGGTTTTAGTTAGGGAAACAAAAAGGGTAAGATCGTTATGGGAGTTGTTGAAGATATTTCAACATGATTAGAAGTTTATATTCCGAGTTTCGAAAGACAATAAACTATTACGGTCCTTATGTGTCTGTTTTTGTTATGTATTAAGTATTCTGAAAAAGTAATGTAATGTCCATGTACGTCAAACATTGGGTCTCTACAGTTGAATTTTACTACATATCTTTATTTTTGTTTCAGTGTTGTATTTACTGCATTGTAACTTGTTTGGATACTTTCCTAAACACAACTGGCATGCATCATTTTAATATGCTCCAGTTGTTTTTTTATTACCAGTCTTCCGCTGTTTTCTTTTGTTGTATGGAATTATTTCTTCTGGTATTTATTACTAATTACTTTCCACTATATATACACTTCCAATGAGGGCATAGTTTCCCTATTATCACACTATATCCCTCCCTACAATTTAGCAGCCTCTGGGGTTTAGGGAAATGTTCATGAGGTCATGTGACCAGTCGGGTTTGGGGCATCTTTAGGTGGCACCCAGAACTGGGATGTTATAAGATGTAATCATATTTTCCAAGTTGATAAAAAATCCTTCCTCGAAAATCATTTGAATTATAAGTCCATTATTTACTAGTAAATACCGATGTCGGAGGTATCATGATATGAAATTCCTATTTTAAATTCAAAAACTTTTTTCAAGAAGAACCATAGGATGAGTGATTAAGTAGAAAATGATGTAATTGTATCTCTAGTTTAATGGGATCGAGTGAGCTCCATATTGAAATTTTAGTTTTTAATATGAGCATCATATTAGTTTCTAACGGTTTTTGTATCTTTCATTTAAAGTGATGTTTGGATATGTGTTGGGCATTTGGAAATTCAACACACACATTTAAATGAATGTTCATGACCCAAATAGTTTGGTTATTGTTTTCATTATTTTTATTAAGGATTATTATGGATGACAAGTTTAATAGTTGGTATATTGTAATGTCTTGTGTTATTAGGAGGCCTGACATTTTTTAAACGTACATGAATTTTCTAGTTTGGTGGATGGATCAAATTTTAAACTAGGACTCATAATGAAATTCAATGAGTTGGAACACTTAAAATTGTTGTTTTTATATGGGGTTCATCCCCAATAGGTTTTCTGAGAGTTCAAATAATTTTTAAAAGCATCAAGATCAAAGATCCCTAATTTTTGGAAAGGCAGCATGAGGAACATGATTGGTAAACTGTTAGTTTTACTATGAAGGTCAAACATCCTACCGTAATTATTCAAGAAAACGGTTTTTCTAAAATTTGTGAGGTCCTAGGAGGTCGAATGGCTAGGAACAGGTGTATAGGGGTGATCCACATGTCCTACACACTGTGTTCCCAAACCATGTTCCAATCCCTCATCCTCATTTCCAATTAACAAATACATATTCATGTTATGATGAATAGTATTTCAAACCATATGGATCGACCTTTTACCCCTTTTAAAAAACAATCCCTAGGCCTACTCTATTGAGTTTGAGATCTTTAATTTTTATATAGATTGGTCTCTGGGAGTCACAATCAAAATTTATCTTCCAACATGGAACAACTGTATCCCCTAAGATGATCCCATCATCTGAAAAATAAATATCAAGGGACTAATTTTTGGGGGCCAAATTGGTATCCATAAATTCTAGTAGATCCTAAACCTTTAAGTCCTTTTATCAGACAAACCTGGGGTCGAACTACGAAAGGATCACTTCCCGATGAGAAAGATGGACTGTCAAAATAGGGCAGTTCTTGCTATACTTTAGTGTATCTGTGTGGGATACCAGTTTTATCTCATGATGTATTAGGTAGTTCCATAACCATTGCACTGTAAAAACTAGTGAATGATAGTTGTTCTCGATAAGGGAGTTACTAGAAATCATGTCTTTGAGCATGTGGTTGAGATAGTATAAGATATTATTTATCCATTAATTGTTATTATAGGAGATAAGGGCACAGAGGGATCACTCCAAGATGTCAAATAGATAAAAACTGGCTTTCTAGAGATGGGTGGCATCAGAAAAAGAGGTTGTATAAGATACTGCTTTATATCCTCAAATGCAGTCTAAATCTATTCATCCCATTAGTAGATGGTGCCTTTCCTCATGAATCAGAAAAAAGAATTACACTTAAAAATATAGATTTAGGATGTACTGGTGTATATAGTCCTTGTGGCCTTCATGACCTCAGAGCAACTAGAGGTTTCCCAGAGGAGGCATCTGGATGTTATACTTGATCTTTCTAGGTCAACCTCGATGCCTATATAACTGATGAAAAAGCTGAGATACTTCCTAGAGGTAACCCTGAAGGTACACTTAAAGGATTTCGTATTTAGATGTTGGGAGTGGAGGATAAAAAACATATTCTCATGATCATTGAGATGAACCTTATGTTGGTGGTATTTTACCACCAAATGATCAGCATATTATTCCACTAACATCCTAAGGATCATCTTGAAAATATGGTGCAAGGACCATTGATGGACGGCTCCTAGATTCTTCAAACCAAAAGAAATTACCAGATATGATAAGGTTACCTACAGAACCCTAAAGGTAGTGAATTTTTCATCTTTAGGGGCTAGAGGGAATTGATTATTCCCCAAAATACCTATCCATGAAAGATATTTCCTAGAACTTGGTAGTTCTATCAATCAAAAACACTATTACCATAAGAGGAAAATCATCCTTTGGGAAATGGAGATTGAGATACTGAAATTATGTCCATACCATAATTTTTTTGTTATTCTACTTCAAGGGTATGATGTTGGCCAACCATCTATGTTACTGGACATTCTTGATAAACATTCCTTTGATGATCTTATCAATTTATTCCATACTATAGCACCATGATAGTGGTGCATCTTTCTAGGAGGCTGCTTTAACCTGTGATGACTTACTAGAATACTAAGATGGTGGTTGACAACATGAGGGTCTATCCTGGGAATCTCATCATAACTCAAGTAAAAACATCATGATGCTGCATCAAGATATCCACATACTACTATTATTCCTATTCAGACATGGATGTATTGATCAATAGTTGCCTCAGATGTCTTGGGGCCAAGATTCACCTGAAATAGGTCATCAACAGTGGTGGAGACCCCTTCTTCATACAATGGAGGGGAATATTCAAAATCCTATTCATTTTTGAGGAAATGTGATCAATAGGAGGATATGGTTTTTTCAAGTTAACTGATATAAGGTGAATACTGATGCCTACCTGGGTGGTGATGGATTCCCAAATATAGATTTTCTACTCTGCCAAAACCATGGTGATAGTAGTAGCCGACCCTATTCCATCAATCCTCTCATCTAGGGGTTTGTTCATGATGTAAAATCTATGGTGGTGGGTTGGTCTGTGTCAGCTAAACCTAGCTAGGAGGAATAGGTAAGTGTGGCGTACAATTGCAGCCATGCGGGGAACATCTAGATACCTCATAGGGGTAAGGGGTTATGGTATCACTTGGGCCTCTCCAATGTAAGAGTACTAGGTGATATTATAACATTCCTTATATTGGGGAATTGGAATTCATCTCTTACAAGAAATTATGAATTAGTGTCCCTAGTTTGGGGTAATGGCCTGTAACTAGTGCATTGGGATGATGAAGGCATTGTCCATGTCCTTCTATAGGTCAGTAACTTTGGTAGTGCGATCAACCTCATTGGTGTGAACATGTTTTCCCATTCTCTTGTAATATTAGACATCCAAATAGTAGGCTTCACAAGACGGAAAGTTATATGACTCACCTTGGATCATTTCTAATTGATTATTGATGGAGTACTTGAGGAATTGGTGATACTTGGAGGTAATAATTTCATACAGATGAATCCTAGGTCTACCCATCAATGCATTGTAGTTGGTATCCCGTGAGACAACAATGAACATAGTTCTTTAAATAATGCCATTTAACTGGGTCTTCAAATGGATCATGGAACATATTCTCTAGTCAGTCCTATCATAACCCTATATCTTCATGTTATAGGGACATTTATCATTATAAGTCAGTCCTATCATGTGGATTTTTCAGGTTCGGATGAGATTGATAATCAATCTTGTGCCAATTATATTGTGATAGACTACAATGTCATTGAACTGGCTAGTTATGTATCCTAGGAGGATATTACCTTGTATGGGGGATCCTCCATCTTCTCATTGGAATGAGATGATGGATTCACATTATGATCTCTTGACTTCCTCAGCATGAAAGGCCTCTAAATCCAATACATCTTTTTCAAATAAGAGGGGTCTCCTGAAAGATTATTCCATGAATTCTCATGTGTCTTATAAAATAATTAAGGAATCAAGGATTGAGTTCTTTTTAGGAATTCTATATATGTAATTGAACACATAATATTTCCATATTAAGAATTCATTTTTTCTGATAGGAGGTCTTTCATTGGAAGGGGGCACAACAGGCACTTCTAGTCGAACCAGTAGAATATAATTAGTACTATAAATTTCCTATTGTATTTCTATTAAACCATGAAATTTTACTACAAGATTATTATAATATGGATGAGGTTTGAACATAGATGAATGTGGATGATCATGATCCGAACATGGAATCTCTACCTAATCGAGTACAATGATTGGTGGGGGAAAATATTCTAATAAGGTGGAACAAGAGGACTATGCCTATTGGATCCTATGTAGATCCAACCAACTGGTATAAGTATCATGAAAATCAGGGATTTATGAGTTTGAATGGGTATCTTGATGATTTTTGTATCCTCAACTCCTTCAATGATGGTAGAGGCCGATGACATTTGGAGGAATTTCCGGATTCTCTTTGTCATTATGAACCATATTGGGATATACAAACTCGATTGTATTCATAGAAATTTACTCCTTATCTTAATCATAGGAATATTACAATAATGGGTAGACTCTAGGGGTAATCCCTATATATAGATTCATTAAATCATTAAGAGTGTTGAATGGTGTCGATACAGGTAGGGGACTTTTCATTCCCTTGAACCATCAGTGCCTACTCTTCTAAGAGGTGGGAGTTTGCGATGTGGATGGAACATATGTAGTTGAAGTAGTTGAAGGAGGTTAAATGAAATTTGGAGACTCGTTATTATTCCAATAGGGTCGAATGACACCATTGGTGTGAGAAAATTCTATATGATCCCATCAATCATCATATTTTTTAGTCCCGTGATGGGATACATGCGGCATCTCACCATCTTTTTCACTATTAAGATTAGTAGAAATGCACGCCACCTCTTCCAGAGAAAGGATCAAACTAACCACATTGTTATCTACTAATTACTAAAACCAATACTTGATCATATAGTATTGCTTGATCAAATACCCATGTATCTCTTGATAAGTGTAGTAGTCAGGGTGATTAGTGGGATCAGTCACCTGGGATTTTCTTTTATTCTATCATCTTTAGAATTCCTTACTCATAGACACATCTTAAATTACTAGGGACCTAAGCCTCCTCAAATGAGTAGTTCTAGTTTCTCCTATCCTGGAAGGGAGCTATGAGAGCTTGACCCTGATGAGGTGATGGAACTTGACGAGGGTCTATAGCCTGATTCTGTCACCGAGGTGATTGTGATGCATTATGGTGCACTGCCTCCCGATTTGGTGTTGGGAAATACTAATCCTGAGGCTAGGACATAGGATATTTACCCCAATGAGGTTTCTGATGAGGCTCCACTAGTAAAAACTATGGTGTCATGGGGGCCTCTATCTATGAAACTATGGTACTCTCTGCCTTGGAATTCCTTCTTGCTTGAGCTAGAGGAGGAAACAAACATGCCTTCATGGCTTCCTTCATGTCCTCCTATAGCCATTAAGCCTTGTTAATGAAATCACATAATCCACCTAGGAAATTCTGAGGGATGATGTTTTGAACCAATTCAGTCATGGAATTCCATAAAAACATTATCAATAGATTCTCCTGGGTTATAGGCATGTTGAGCGAATATGTGAGGCCCATCGACTTGGCTCCATCCTCGATGATGAACTCATATGACTGTTGTTTGAACATGTAAAGGTTAGAAATACATGTATTTTGGGTGATAGAAATGAACAGATTGAGAAACATCTAATGGAGATCTTACCAACTAGCAATGTTCCCTACTAGTAATTTTTTGCACCAGTTGAACGCTGGCCCTACCAATGTTTGCATAAAACACTAGAGTCTGGTGGCCTCTTAATGATCGAGAGTCCCCAACATGGGTCCTCACCTTGAGATAATGTGGTCCGTATTTTGTATTATATATACCACCCATTGAATGATATCAATATAGGATAAAAATAATTCCAGAGATCTTGCATTTCATCCACCCATGATGAATATGGTTTTCCATCTGGAAGGATCACAATCTATCATGTCTCCAAGGATTCCAGGTGAGCGGTACGAGAATTTATCAAATCGTCCAATTGTGTATTCATGTATTGGTGAGTAATCCTGACCACTAGCACATTGATAGGCTCATAAAAATGATTGGAAGGTTCAGTGGCTCAATGAGAAACTAGATCAGGTTATAGAGTTATCAGAGGAATGACCTGGGGAGCACCCTGATCCAGGCCTAGAGGAGGGTTATCACATCACTCAGGTAGATTCAGAAACACATTCCATCACCTATTTAAATATACTCTAGTTTATACCATTTCAGGATGTTCAATATTTTCGATATTGATAGGAGTAAATTTTCTGAGAAAGACCAATGGATGTCCCAACTGCCCAAATGGAGGAGGGGAAGTATTGTTCCCTGGATAACAATAATCTGGTCCCTACTCATCAAGGGGCTCAGCAAGGAGATCGACAATGATTATCTTCGGATATGGATTTTTATATAGAAATGATTCAATGGGTATATCAACCTCTCCCTCTTACACGACATTAGATGGTCCTGGTAGCTTTGAGGTTCATATCTAACACATACCCTTTTTCATATTCCCACAGACGGGGAATGATATGGAGGGTCCTACAAGGCTAAGAAACTTCCTTTTCTACTGAGTCAAACCACCTATGGGGTCCACCTAATTCTTGTTTACCCTAGGGAGTGGGTTTTATTCCTTGAATCTCTTTATGGTGTACTCGTATCAGATTATATTAGGTAGATACATGTTTACTATGATGATTTTTTGAGGCATATCCTCGATGTTCCCATGAAAGCCAGGCTGCCTCTAGATAGGACTGAAGCTGAGAGCAGTGTACTACCCCTATCCTCAGATCTGCACATGTGGGGATGCCACTGCAAAAACAAATTCAGAGTATAGTGGCACACTAAATTAATCGTTGTTGAATTTTCTAATAATAGTCTGGTGAAACAAGGTGATTGTCCACTGGAAGCGCTGCCAACTCAACCATGTGGCACTTTTGGTTGATACTGTCTAAATTCTCATAGTACATTGGGTAGACCACTTGGTGGTCAGGGAGAAAAAAATACATTTCCCAGATGGTTTGGTGAAAGCATATAATCGCATCTTTGGTGAGGAACTTTGTAATTTCAATTTCAAGAACAAAAATTAGACATAACATTTCAGAGAACCGATCAGTGTCTAGTATCCCACAAGCTTCCCTACCCAGAATAGAATTTTGACTATTGGTTAAACTAGGTGCTGATCAATGTTGGTTCATAAAATGGAAACCACGGGGATGTGGACCACTACAATGGGGGACTGGCTGGTGGAGAAACTGATTTGTTCATTAACTAATCACTGTGTGCAGGGCTGTCTCTTTGAGTTGATTTCAACCATACTTTTATATCCCTATAGGATGGTGTACTCACCACTTTCTCATGGTTGAGAGAAGCGGAAGTCATCTGTGGGTTTCTCAGGTGCTCGTGTTCTATCATATCCCCAAAATACTCTTTGTGATTGCATGTAGAGGATGAGAATAAATCTAGTAATTATAGAGATGACTACTTTGTGAAACCAAGGAAGGGATCCCAATCTTCCCCTACCTGCATCTACCTTTGAATTTATATAGGTATGTGATGCATCTGAACATCTGAAATAACAAGACTCGCATGATGATCTCCTTCCATGGACTCTGATGTAAAGGATTTGGGTGAAGGCTCTGTTATGGAGTCACATTCTGCTTTAGAATATGAGAGGTGGACTTGATTGAAAATGATTTGATGCTTCTCATAGTTCTTCCTTTGATGTAGATGGTTTGCCCTTATGTCATGGGACAATTCATCAGGCCAGGGAAAATTTTGTGAACAAAGAGGACATTCATGCTGGTTGGTGATGGAGTGGGGAGAGCCTCCACTAATGCTAGCTGATATATAGGGGGGAATAGTGTGTTGATTTCCATTGGAGCAGGGAGGGCCTCCATTGGTATTATGGTGAGAGTGGTGATAACCTATACCCTGAGTATTGACATAATAGGGAGGACCATTACTTGATTCATTAAGAACATGGGGAGGACCTCCATGTTGGTTGCTGATGGAGAAGGTAGGACATCCTATTTTGTGGGATGTGGTGTGAGGATCAACTCAAAATATTCATTTGTGACAGTGGGAGGAACTCTATGCTATGAAACATGAGTATGAGGAGGATGTTCGTTCTGGTCGTTGGACGTGTGGGGAGGAACTCCATGGTGGGGACTGCTAGAGTAGGGAGTACCTCCACTTGAGCTGATGGAAACATGGAGGGGACCTCCATGTTTTTTACCTATGGCATGGGGTGGACCTCTATGTTGGTTGGAAGTAGTAGCACAAGGTGGAGATTCATCCATGTGGTCGATGAAGCGGGGATGACCTATGCTTTGATCATTACTAGAGTGGGTATGACCTCTTATTTGGTTATTTATGGAGTGGGGAGGACCTCTTCTTGAGAATTTGGGATAATGGTAAGGGACTCTAAGCGGATAGTTCATGAAGGGAGGAGGAACTCCACACTCGTTTCTTATAGTATAGGGAGGAACCTTATACTAGATGGTGACAAAGTTAGGATAACCATTAATTCATCAGTGCTCCTATAAGGAGGACCTCTTCTTGAGCTTATAATAATGCAAGGAGGACCTTTGCATTGACGGTATATGACAAGGGGAGGGCCTCTATATCTTGAACCATTGGCATGGGGAGTACCTTTGGGGAGAATGATGATGAGACAGTGGGCACTTCTTTAGTCGAATAATGGAACATGGGGGACCTATATGTTGGGTGTGAGAGTGGGGATGACCTTCGTTATAGATGTTGATGGTGTCGGGAGGGTCTATTTACTAGATCACATTATCACATGTCTTCCCATGATAGTTTTTGTTGGTGTAGAAAATCAAAAGAGTCAAACCAACTTTCTAGTGAGGAAGATGAGGTCTCGATTCTGATTGGGTGTTGATGGGCCCCTACTCTATAGAAATAAGGATCTAGTAGAGTGTACTAGAAGTGTCATGGGAAAATAAAGCTATGGAAGATAGTTCCCCTTTACGGGAATCCTCTGGATCTTGTGCTCAATATTGATTTTGGGTTATCCACACCTGGTTTGTATAATCAGTAATGTAGTCCACCAGTTCATCAACCTAGAAATCAGGTCATTGATGGGTCTAATGAGGCTTGGTGGGATCCCTCCTCAGTGGATCCCAATTGGTAGACCTATCTAGGATGACCCGAACATCCACTACCTCCCTGACGTACGGGAGTGAGTCATACGATCACTCTAGGGAGAGGCTCCCAAAGCATTTGGATATAAAAGTGGGATGCAGGGGATACCTATGAGTCCCTTGGGTGCAGTAGTTCCGATGAGACACAGAATACTCTAGGTCCTAAAGGTCCTTATCCCCCTAATAATAACCTCCTATAGATTATACTAGCATATGATGGTGTCAATAACCCATCACTGGATGATTTCAAATGCTGATACGGGGTGTGGTCACCCAGTGGCTGTAGTCGCGGCAGAAGTTGTGGAAATGGAAAATTCATTGGGGAATGACGCATTGTTACTTGTCCTCTCATACATATGCATGTGGGGGTGATTGGTTTTCTGTATAATGGGTCCTTCAATGTATGGATATTTATCTATTAGTATGGATATGATGAAATAAATTTCTGATTCATGAGCATCATACAATCACCCATGACTGAAGAGAGGGATCCATGCTGATGATGTCACAGGCCGAAATTCCCAAAAATTAACCACCCCAAATTCTAGTGATTTCCACACTAATGACACTATTTTCATAGTGGAACATAGAATCAAATATTAATATATTGTGAAATTATTTTCTATGGATGTCTCAAACACTACTAATTCCCAGGGTGAGGATAAAAGTTTCACATTGATTTCACCATTTCTATTTATGAGGCTTTTTTCAGTCTGCATCTGCTTAGTGTGTTATTGTTCACTAACATCTCTTTGTTACCCCACATTCCCACATTCCAAATGTGAGAAGAATTAATCACTTCTTCCGAAATGTCTTTTCCTTGATCAAAACTAGAGGATGGGATGTCAGTTCCTCCTTCAGTGCATTCCTCTTTTGAATTAGTCGCACAGTCCAGGTCTCCCTCAAATATTATTATTTGTTCATGAGACTCATACCTAGTGTCATCAGCTAATGGACACTAGTAAATTAAACTAATTCCATCTAGAAATTAAAGTGGGTCTTGGTAGAGAAGCTAGCATCGGTCAGGGGAGTAATCACATTGGGAATCATGGGCATTTCTAGACGTTAGAACATTATTCAACTGTATTCTTCCTCATAGGATTTCATTTCAAGGGTGAAGAACTTGATTCATTCTATATCTATTGTGGACTATCTTATGATAGTGTAATTTCTTATGAGGTTTCCCTCAGGAATACTAGGATTAACATTGGGTATTTTTCATGTTTAACATATTGCATAGATAGGTGGAATTGATCAGATTACCTCATGAAAGTGGATCAGAGTTTTATTTACATTACAGGGAATACCTAAAAGGTTTACTTGATGGATTTATCATAAAACCTAGGGAGGAGGACCCTAGATGGTGTTTCTAAGGAATATATGTTTTCATACTATGTAGACTAATTTGGACACCCCTGAGGTATGATCATAGAGGTGTACCCTAATCATGAGGACTCCAAGGTATACCATTGGTTGGGATTGAACCTCCTTGAGGATTATTGTATACATCGAGAAGGGGTTCAAAACACATATTGTTTGGAGGGGTTTTATGTGGGCTTTATCACTCAGACTTCCCATCATAAGAGAATTTCTCTTGGTTGGATGGTTTGGAATCTATCAGTCATACACATTGACATAGCCTAGGTGCTACTGGGAGAATTGAAGGGGTGAATAGGGGGATTACACACTGAGAAAACCTATATGGATGATAATATTTTAACAAGATGTGGAGGACTGGTTTAAATCCTGAGGTATTGTAGGTATATTTAATGAAAGGGGTGGAATAGATGATATATATGAAGTGTTGGGATTGAACCTTAGAGAGGATTCCTACATATCCCAGCTAGTTGGGAATCAAATTCCATGTAGTTATAAATAGTGTGTTGGGTATTATACCGAAGGAGGAGGCTCATTCAAAATGGGAAATGTTATTGGGGATTGTACATGTAAGCAACCTAAATGAGAGGGGTATGGTGGTGCTTACACTTGGTTGAATTACTAAATGACATCCAAGGGAAATGTGACCTATGGGATGGGGCATGATCTCACTAAGATAAGAGTGAGGTGATGGATCAAATACTGATATTTGAGGGGTGCACCCCTAAGAGGATGGAAATTTTTTTTACCATTAATTGGGACTGAACCTAATCAAGGAATATTTAGTATCCTATCTAGGAGACATGGATCAAAACCCAAATAATATGGATGGGTATGCGGTCATGGTAACAACTAACATCTAAGCCCATGTGATTCATGCTTAGTGTGAGAAACAATAGGAAGAAGTAGACCTGAATGACGTGTTGTGGAAGGTGAATACATGAAAGATGTTGTGGGGATTATGGAAGGAGGTTTTCCAAGGAGTATGAAATCAAGTGTGATGAGGATGCTATTATATAAGGGGAATAGTTAGTTCAATTTCAGTCATACACACTGAGTCCTATCAAAAGATGTGTCAAGGCTTAGGTGGAGACTTTCCAACATGCACATGGACACAAATCCCAATGGGAGAGGGATGAGGATATGAAGATAAAAGAATCTGAATCCCCTGATGACCACCCACCCTCTTTTACTATGAGTTAGATATCATTATACGTCACTCATACATGGTGGAATCTTAGGCTTGACACACATAGTGATATCACATTTTAAAATCATGTGTCGAGGATGTGGGTGCTTAGCAGTTTAACGTCAATCGTCTCATACATTGGGGACTCACTCCTCACCCCTTAGACTAACATAACTAAAACTCATGAACTATTGGGGATGAGAAGGAATTGATAATGCTCGATGGGTGTGGTATCGTGGAATGGTCACTTATGGGTCCATGTTAGCATGGCTATACTAAAACGATATATCCATTAGCAATACTATGATGAAAAGAAAAAGGTGGGGATGCACAAAAAGGGACATATCCTGAGGTGCTAGAAAATTACATTATGCAATCTGGGAGGGATGTATGTAAGAGGGTCTAGCAAATCATGGGGATCATTGAGAGGTTCTTCTTGAAGCTCTCGTGATTCGTGGATGATATGCACATTGTGAAGGAATGGGCATCACAAAGTAGGGTGAACCTAATATTTCATGAATTCCTAGTGCTGGGGATGTTCTATTTGTGAAGGTTTAATGCTCTGCAAAGCCTCTAGTAACCCATTGGGTCTCTTTCCATTGTGAAATTCATGGACATTTTCAAAAGAAATCCCCACCATAGGCAAGGTAAATAGGAACAAGGGAACTGGGTGTCATGATGCTCTAATACCACAGGTTATCCATTTTCCATCTAGTTAATGTTTTGTAGGTGATTCACAAAATGGGTGACTGGAAGAACAATGGATGGGGTATCCATGCCTTTTCAGGTGGGGTGAACAAGAAATTTATAGACTGGAGCTGTCGTGATTCTTGGAAGCGTGTCGGGGAGAGTAAAGGATATTCGCAAATGATGGTGACTCTATAGAAATCATAGACCTATCCATAAATGGTGTTCATTTGATTTTAGATATTGTTAGAGTTGTGGGAGTACCATTAGTGCATTGCGAGTCTTTGATATCAAGGGATCTCTATGAAGGAGCTTTGTGAAGTAGACACCTTGGTTGATTTTTGTGCCATTTGAGCTTGAATTTGTTTCAAACTGGTATTTATTTTTTTCAGCTTATCCCAGGACACATATTTTTGTGCCAACTTGGGGTGCTAACATTATAATTATGAATATCATGTAGTTTATAAAGGGTATTTCTAGATATTCACATAGATAGTCACATTAATCCATTAAAAGTGTCTGGTCTCACGCATTTTGTAATTGATAATTATATTCTCTATTAATCACCATATTTATCATGGATTTTAAATTTCTCTACCATGTACATGTTCCTTTATATATTTGTTATGGTGGAAATCAAATCTCAACATAAAATCAGCCCTTATATCCTTCGTGTTTCGTTAGCATTAGTTATGCATAACGTTTCTTCCAAGACGTTCCCTTATGGATAACTTTTTATATTTTTTCTTTTGTTTTAAGGGTGTTCACATAGATACACAAACAGCAATTGACTAGGGTTGTTATTAAAAAAATATATACTATTCATTCAATATGGTTTTTTAAAAGGATGGGGTCGAAGACTCATTTTATTATTATAGCAAAGAAAAGACCTCTTTTAGATGGGTAGAGGGAGACCAATTACATAGCCCGAAGGCCCAGTGCACTTGTAGCCCATTACGTAGCCTGTAGGCCCAAAGTTTTTGCCTAAGGCCCATTTTATGAATAGTAACCCGGCTGCTACAGTGCTCGTTGCTGCTATAGTACCCTGTCGTTGCTACAGTACCTGTCGGTCAACAGTACCACCACTGCTACAGTCCCGATACAGTAACCTGCGCCCCATGGGTTTTGAACCCCCATTTTTCATGTAGGATTACAGGGTGCTTACCACTAAGTCAACCCCCAACTACACTATTCATTCAATTTGGTTTAAATACCTCATAATTCATTATCCTGGTTGAATGGAATTTTCCATAGAAGATACATTATTTCATTGGATACCCAATTATTTTCCACTACTTCATGTTATCATTTCTCATGGACTTATGTATTGTTTTATCACATGGAACAGATATTATTAAACATATAATATTCAATAAATAAATGTGTATTTTACCAAGTGTTTAGACGTAAATGTACGTAGTTCCAAAAGACACCAAACGTTTTTTTGGGTGTTTTTTTAATTCATGTTATTTTTCAAATGTGTATGTATAGAACTAGATCTGAGTGTTTTTTACTAGGGTATCTCAAATAGAATCCGAATAAATTTAGTTATTTTTGTGTAGTAGGATTTAAAATTTATGGGTATTGAGCCTTATATAGTTAACTACTTCTCTAGAGAACTCACATTCGAATAATATGTTTGTCCCTTTATGATTAACATAATCTATGACATTATAATGAATCCTTTCTATAGATATATTTTTCGAGAACATCCTGGATTAATAAGTGTTTATGAATGGGTAAAATTACAATGACATAATTTATTTAATGGGGTAAAATGTAAAATCTACGATTTCTAATGAATAATTCCACAAATTTGGTTAAAATAGATATAAATTCAACTACTAATGATTTTTTTTAATAATACAAATATTTTTTACTAATATTATTCATCATACATAATTGATTACCTACTTATTTCATTTAAAAATTTTATATTTATTTTCATTTAAAAATTTTAAATTTATTTAAAATGGTTTTAGAAAAAGGGAATCTTGGAGGCCGAGTGACAACATGTCACACCCATCGAGGCCAAAATGCTCAAACCCATGACTAAAGGGAAACAAAATCATTGATAAAACCAATAGGATACACTATGTTATATTTATATGTTTCATAATTTTTATATTTATTGAATATCTTTTACTATATTCATGATTCTTTTTACATATACTATTTTATTTAACAACTACAACAATTTTATTAATAAATTTATTTCTATCATAATTTAGTAATTAAAATATAATGGTTAAATATTATTCTTTTTACACAAAAATAATAAATTATCATTCATTATTGATTAAATTTTAGTTTGTTCAATTTCTAAATGGTTTTTATCAAATTAGGTTCCATGTTTTATTATTCTAAATGTTACTATTTAAATATGATAAGTAACATGATTCATAATTAAAAATTATTAAATAAGTATTTTTTTGGTAAATAATTGTTTATTATTATCCAAAAAAGGTTATTATGTTTTGGTAAGAAATGTTTTAGAAAATTAAAATGATCATTGATATATCCTTATAATAAGTAAAGTTAATGGTTGCACTAGTACAACATTTTTTATCGATTACATATCTATAAACTAAATTTAACATAATTTGAAGAATAATTTATAAAATTAAAAAAACTATAAAAATATCAATTGTAACATGGGTAGATGATTATCACACAATGAAATTAAATTTTCTAAAAGTTTAGTTTTCAAATTTTGTGCGATAAATGCTATATAATGAAATATAAAAGTATTTTTAAATTTAAAAAATATAGAAAATTATTTCTAGGAAAGTGAATTTGTTTTTATAATTATCACAATGAAATTATATTAGGGATAATTTTTGGGATTTTTTGGCAATGTTATTTTGTGATGATAAAGTAAAAAAAATTCAGTTTTACATGTGCTGCGATTTCGAACATAGCATTATGATGTAAGCTTTACCTAAATAAATTATATAATATTTTTATCAATAATTTTTAATTTAAATGTAATAATAATAAATTTTAAAATAATAATTGAATTTATAAATTTATAATTGAAATTTTGGAACCATAAATAGATTTTTCCTCAATAAAAATTATTTTTTTAATCAATGCATTAAATTATGTGGTTAGAATATCCATTTTAGTATTAACCTAATTAAATGATAAAATAATCATACTTGGATCATTAATTAGACAAAAAAATCATTGTAATTGGTTCAAACCATTAGTTGTTATCATAAATAATAAAATAATCAATATTTTCATAGTACAATACCTCCATACTTAAGTATAAATATCCACTCATTATACCATAAAAATTTAATCCAAATCCATTGATCATGAATCCTCTATCATTACCCCCCCCCCCAATAACATATATAATATTCTTCTATTGTTTTAATGTGTCCCTCTAAAGATTTTAGAATGTCCCAATAAAGTTAAGGTTTTTATGAATCCTCCTCTTTCCTTTTTAGTTACATTAATTTTTTTGTTTGGAATGTTTGAAGCCGACATCAATTAAATGGAGCATGTTTACCTGAAGTGGTGGTTTTGTGATTTATTTAGTGTATTTAAGTGGTGTAAATTTCTTTGTTTTACTTGATCATTTTCAAAGGATATTTCCTAAAATTGGAGATTTGTAAGCTGGTTGTTCATAACTGTATTACGCAAGATAGTCTTGTTCAAGAAGTTTGGATGGGACTTTCGAAAGTTTGTGAGTATAGATTTTGCAGTGAATATTGATAGTGTACAGGATGAAGTATACACAATAAATATTAATATATTATATCATAAGTGGTAATAGTGGAATATTTGGACTCGTAAATTTCTTAAGGGTTGGCTCAAATCGATGACCGAATGTTAATCTCTATAAATTGAGGGTGGTGCCGACTTTTTTGTGTGCGATGAGTTGAAACATAATTTGAAAATTTTTATTACTTTTTTTAGTAATCCCTTTGAATTATTATTCATAAATTTCTAGAATTTTTATTTCTGATAAATTAAATGTTGTAATTTTTCTCCTATGTATAAAAACCAATTATATTAAACCAAGTAAAACTAAAGTTTTTATTTTTTTATTACATTTAAATTCATTCATGGATGTTTTTTTATCTATTTGATTGAATAGGTCTAGATTTGTTTTGAATTGGTTTGGTTATTTAGGTGAACTTTGTTTCATACATATTTTGAGACATTAAGTTCATAGAGTTTGGTCTAAAATATGTTTATGTCTTGTCATTACATAATAAATCCTTTGATATATTTATCTGCAGGAGAGTTATAAGGTATTATGAACAAGGGAAATCATAGTATTAGTTCTCAGGAAGATCAATGAACCTCTTTTAATTTAATGTAAATTTATTTTTCCCATAAGAGTATATAAATTATTGTGGGAGTCGCTGTCTTCATAAGGATATAATCTAATGTGGGAAATATCCAAATCAAAAAATTCAATAGAATAAATTTCTATTTTGGGAGAATACGTGTAAAATCTGCGGTAAATAAAGAATAATACATTTTCATATTTATTAATATTTGGTAATTGAATATTAATTTTTATTTAAAGGGGTTTCTATGTTTGATAGCGTACCCGATACGCAACAAAGAGTTTCTTTGAAATCTTACGTTGTACACTAGTAATAAAACAATATTATTTTAAATGGTAGATAACACGTATCCGATGTATTGGCAGGAATGAATAGAAATAACTAAAATATGATTATATATGTTTGTTAAATGTTTTTAAATTTATTCAATAAAGGATAAAGGCTTAAAATATGAAAAGAATTCAATTTTAGGCATATATACCCTAATTTTCACTAAAGGTTCACTTATCGCCTTTTGATGGTGAACCGTCATTAAAGATAGTTTTGGTCACTTTTATACATTCTATTGGACCAAATAAAACTCTTCTTTAGAATCGGGACATCAAAATTTACTTTGTGTAAATTTTTGGTATTTTTCCGATAAAGTTCATTTTTTAAATGAATAGTGAAAAATGTTTATTTTAATTCAAAACCTCTTTTTAATCTAATTTATTTATATTATTAGATTATATTTTTATTTTGTTTTAGAGTTGAATTACAATATATTTTTACCATTTAAACCAATAGTGGTCATTGGAATTAACTTCACTTTGAAATTGGACTTAAACTAGTGTAAATCTTTTGATACTTATTATTTCATAAAAACACGCTATTTTCTCTGACAGTGAGAATTAATTATTAAATTAATTAATTAAACTTATATGTTTTGAATTTTGTAAAATATAAATCATTTTTGAATTCGGAATATCAAATAAAGTTAGGGTGAAGTTTTTGTATTTTTCTGAAAAACATCAATTTTTTATGAATAGTGAAACCACTAAGTGGTACATAAAAAACTGATTTTTTGTTTAAATGAAATTTTACCACCTCTGTGTTTTGAATTTCCAAAATCCGAAATACATGTTTCTTATTAAGAAGTAAAATTTGGTTCAATGGGATTAAAATAATTCTTTGGCAAATAGTAACTTTTAAGTTTTAATCGCGATTAGAGGTAATTAGTGTAATTTAAGGTAAGAATAAAGTTTTAATAATATGAAATGAACTTGACACATGTCCTACCCTTATTTTATGTGTCATGGCCGACTAAGAAAATCCATGGGTCAACTTGGGGTCCCGATGGAGCCACATTGGAAGGAAAATGACATTAATATATTTTTATTTAATGTTAAAGTAAAAATGTCACAAACATGAGTTGTTTTACTAAAAAAATATTTATGTGGGGTTATACAAGTCGTATTTTTTACTATAAATATTCATTATAAATATAAATAGATTTCCTACATCATGATATTTTTTTTATAATTTTTAGACCTTAAATAAATTAAATTATTTATGACATCATGATGATGCAGCAATTACCTCATTATTTAACGATTTAAATAAAATGAAAAGATAATGTAAAATACAAAACCTACACATGTAAAAAAACTTATTTTATGAGTATATTTCAAACTCATATCACCTTATCCTCTAAATATATAATTTTGGGACCTTTTAAATCCGAAAATCATTTTATGATAAAGTAACCTTTTATAACTTTCCAAGAGTGCCCCTCCTCTCCTCTTATAAAAGGCCCCCACCTCTACTACCTTACCCACACTTCCAAAGCTTTTGTCTCGGCCAAACCCTGCCCATTGTGTCTCTAAAAATCCCTATATTACTCCTAGAAGCCTCACGTTGGGCAGAAGTCTTCCGAAGGAAGCCTTTGAGCTCAAATCAAAAAGAGTTACCCATTTTAAAGGTAGTGTTTTCTCTTGTGTTATTTTGTTTTATTTTGCTTCTCCAATCCTCTAAACTCTTATTATTCCTTTATTTTGTAACAACACCAGTATCTTAAACATACTAGGACTTTGTTATAAGAAGGATTCGAGCTACACTTACACACACCTACATCTAGTGGTTAAAGAACATATTGTTTCTGTGGATAGCGAATTTCTGCCTCACGAAACGATGATTGTTCAATATTCTTCTAACACCTTCAAAGGTTGCCATTAAGATGTAACTATATTTATATATGATATATAATATGTTTATCTTTTCCTTAAGCTTCTGTATTTTTCATTTATGTCATACCTTTATTTTTTCCATTATGGGTAAACGCGATATCTTCATTTTAGGAAGTGCGGACTACCGCCCCCTCAAAGTGATTTGATTCGTTAATGCCATATGTGGGATGTATAAAGGATGGATTTAAAGTTATTATATATGATTTTATACTGGAATTATAATATACCTTTATATCATTATTATTTCTTTCCATTAAAGTATGAGATGGAAATGAAATTTGCGTTCATGCGTACGTACGGCTTACCGTCTCCATGAACGGTGCATTTCATTTCTTATCCCAAAATGTAATGTATTATTATAAGTACATATATATAATGGATATATATGATGTATGTTACATCTAAATAATTAATATAATTCTGGAATTTAAATATAGATATCTCTCATTTAGTTTTAATTCCATTAATATGACATAGAAATGAAAGTAGCATTCATGCGTACGTACGACTTACCATCTCCATGAACGGTGCATTTCATTTCTTACCTCTAAATGATTATGTAATATTATAAATACATGTATATTCTGGATATATATGATATATATGATATCCAAATAATGAATATAATTCTGGATATAATGAACCTTTGACCACAAGAACAACATGTAGTTGTAAGTGGTTCACTTTCGACTTAAGGACCAAATATCGACAAAACAGACATTATTAACTTAAATGATTACATATTGTTTATAACATGGTAATAAGTGATATAAAAGTAATAATGAACTTGAAAAAGGTTCTTAAGCAAGAATAAATTAACTCAAGTTTATTATTCAGGATGTTAAAGAACGATCGAGTCAAGTCGGACCCAATGTAAGGGAAGTTCTTAACCCAATTTCCATTCTTTGGGTTAATATCCTACTTTAAAATTATGTCATGATATTATTATGTCCTATCTGGTATTTATACTTTCTTTATGTGTAAATATAGTGAATACACATAATATATCTATTTTATTTAAAAAAATGATCTTTGTAAGGGACTTCGTCTCAATCTCTTTTCATTAAGGCATATTTCGTTTTATACACAACTTTATTTTATACGTTGTATAAACCAATTTGACTTTTACTTTAATACAAAAGGAATATTTTTCTACGAAGCATTTTACTAAATCACAAAAAGGAATGTTTCTTTTAACGTACGCAGTGACAACGACCTCTTCCGTCGCCGTGAGTATTATTTGGTCTTTGGCTTCCTGAACAAGCCGTAATGTTTTTTAAAATGAAATAAATACCATATACTCTTTTATGTATTTTGGTATTAAAAATGGTTTTTATAATGGATTTGTTATGTCATTATATTTAAGTGATATATTGTGATCAAAGTGTGGAAATGTTTTCTTTTCATTATATTTGTTTTATGTCTTATTATTTTTATAATGGTACTTGGACATTTGACAGGTGGTTATGTGATAAGCCATATGACGGGTGGTGCCGTGAATACCAGGACGGGTGGTTACGTTATAACCTCCAATGCATTTGGTATGGAAGTCAACCGTATGGCTATTCCATTAAGTGATATTTGTGGATGTCGACCTTATGGTTATTCCATTTAATTATGTTTATGTCCCAAGTTACCTTTATATGTATGTGTTCTTTATATGGGTTTTATGGTAATCTTTTGGTTACAAAAGGGTAAGTAATGATATTTTATTCAGTGAATAGTTTTTACTACTTCCTAAAGTTGAAATGTATTACTTTGATAAAGTATACATGGTTTAATTGTTGTTTTGAAAAACTAACAGTTTTCATTCTTTGTGTATCCCTTACTTAGCTTTTTATGCTCACCCCACGTTTTTTTGAAATGTTTTTCACAGGACTTAATGTGGAATAGGGTCAATGATGGGATCAAGGGAAAGTCATGTTATCTAAAACATAGAACTAGACATGTTTCTTTTCAAGAGTTTTTATTTTATGGAAATTTAGTAGAAGTGACTACTTTGTAATCTTTTGAGATGTAATAGTTATGTCCTAATTCTCTAAAACTCTAAACCTGAAAAGATGCCCAATGTGAATTATTCATTTAATTCAATATTAAGTAAGGTTTAAGGTCGGGGGCCCTATAGTTGGTATCAGAGGTCGGTTTAGACAACTTTAGGAGTTAAAAAATTGTTAAATTATAAATTAATGATTTAAATGATATAGCATTTAATGATTACCATGTCGCTTCGTCTAAGATATATCTGTGTTAAGAATGATTATTCATAAAAGAAATATAGCATCTTTTCTGGGAAGGCATACAATGGATAATGACTTTCCGAATCAGCAACCAGAGATGGTCGGAATCAAAATTGAGCAGTTTACTGTAGTGATGAATCAGTTGAATCAGGTGATAAATATTATTTTGGTGTTTTCTAAAAGTAAAGAGGAGCATGAGAGTAATTTAAGGTTTATCTTTCAAACCTTAAAAGAAAATAAACTTTATGGAAAATTCAGCAAGTGTGAGTTTTGGTTACAACAAATTTCATTCCTCGGTCACATTGTTTAAAAAATGGTATATCTGTTGATCTTGCAAAAACAAAAGTTGTTAAAGAATGGAAAAGACCCACAAATGTAAACGAGATCTGTAGTTTTCTTGGTTTGGCAGGTTACTACTGAAGTTTTATTGAACATTTTTCTTGGTTATCTAGTCTAGTGACTAAGCTAACTCGAAGGGAGTTAAGTTTATCTATAAAAAAGAATGTGATGATTGTTTTTAGGAGTTGAAAAGAAGATTGGTTAATGCTCCAGTTTTGGCACTTCCTTCAAATAATGGTGTGTTTGTTATCTACAGTGATGCTTCGTTGAAAGGACTTGGTTGTATCCTTATGCAGAATGATCAGGTGATTTCAAATGCTTCACGTCAGCTAAAAACTCATGAGATAAATTACCCTACACATGACTTGGAATTAGCTGTTGTTGTTTGTGCTCTAAAAATTTGGAGGCATCATTTGTATGGAGTAAAGTGTGAAATATATACTAATCACAAAATTTTAAAGTATATATTCACTCAGAAAGAATTGAACATGAGACAGAGGAGATGGGTGGAATTAATCAAGGATTATGATTGTACAATTCATTACCATCTGGTAAAAGAAAATAAAGTGGTCAATGCTTTGAGTCGAAAAAGTAATGTTTCATTAACCATGCTACGTTTTGAACGAGATCCTTTGGTTTTTGATTTGATGAACTTTGGCATAGAAGTTGTTGGTGCAGGAAGTTCTTCTGTTTTGTTTCAGGTTTCAGTGAGATAATCCCTATCAGACAAAATTAAGCAAGCAGAGAGGGAAGAAAGTGAGTTGCAGAAAAAGGTAGAGCAGGTTCAGAAGGGTAAGTTTCCTGAATTCAACATTTATAATGATTGTGTATTGAGGTTTGGGAAGAAATGATGTGTCCCTAGTGATTCACAGTTGACGAATGAGTTGTTATGTGAGGCTCATAGTTCCCTGTTTTCAGTTCATCCTGGAAGTACTAAGATGTACAGAGATCTGCGGGAGTATTATTGGTGGCATGGAATTAAAAAAGATATTGTTGATTTTACTATGAAGTTTTTGACTTGTCAGTCGGTTAAAGCAGAGCGGCAGTTACTGAAATGGATGCTTCAGCCTTTACCAATTCCAGAGTGGAGATGGGAAAATATAACCATGGACTTTGTTGTGGTATTACCGAAGACATCTCGAGGTAATATTGCAATCTGGGTTATTGTTGATTGCTTGACTAAATCTACTCATTTCCATCCTATTCGAGATACTTTCTCTCTAGATCATCTTTCTCGATTGTATCTTACAGATATAGTCAAGTTTCATGGAGTTCCCCTCTCCATTGTATCTGATTGTGATCCCAGGTTTACTTCTAACTTTTGGAAAGGCCTTCAGAAGTCGTTGGGTACTGAATTAAATTTTAGTATAGATTTTCATCTGCAATCAGATGGGTAGTCAGAACGAACAATACATACTTTGAAGGATATGCTACGAGCTTGTTCGATGGATTATCAGGGAAGTTGGGACCAACATCTTTCTTTGGTTGAGTTTTCTTATAATAACAGTTTTCATTCCAGTATACAGATGACACCATTTGAGGCATTATATGGGAAGCAGTGTCGAACACCAGCTTTTTGGGATGAAGTGGGTGAAAGGAAGCTGATGTGACCAGAATTGGTAGAAGAGATGGCAGAAAAAGATCAGTTGATTCAAAAACACATGAGAACAGCTCAGAGTATACATAAGAGTTATGCGGACAATAGGAGGAAGGATCTCTCTTTTGAGGTAGGTGATCATGTTTTTCTCAAAGTCTCACCATGGAAAAGTGTGATGCGATTTGCTAAGAAAGGAAAGATGAGTCCAAGGTTCATTGGACCATATGAAATTATGGATAGAGTTGGATCAGTTTCTTATTGAGTGGATTGACCTCCGAGTTTATCTCAGGTAAACAATGTTTTTCAAGTTTCGATGTTGAGAAAGTATATGCCTGGTCCATCTGATGTTTTGAGCCCAGAGGTAGTTCAGTTGGAAGAGAATCTCTCTTATGAAAAACAAACGGTCCAGATTCCTGACCGAAGAAGGAAAGTGTTGCGAAATAAGGTAATTCACCAGGTAAAGGTTTTGTGTAAAAACCATATGGTTGATGAGGAAACGTCGGAATCTGAAAATTCTATGAGGGATAAATACCCCCACTTATTTTGATAAGTGAATAAAATTGTCAGGATGCAATTCTGAGAATGGGGGAAGGATGTAACATCCCAGGTGAATAAAGAATAATACATTTTCATATTTATTAATATTTTAGAATTGAATATTAATTTTACTTTAAAGGGGTTTCTATGTTCGATAGCGAACCTGATACGCAACAAAGAGTTTCTTTGAAATCTTACATTGTACACTAGTAATAAAGCAATATTATTTTAAATGGTAGATAACACGTAGTCGTTGTATTGGCGGGAATGAATAGAAATAACTAAAATATGATTATATATGTCTGTTAAATGTTTTTACATTTATTCAAAAAAGGATAAAGGCTTAAAATATGAAAAGAATTCAATTTTAGGCATATATACCCTAATTTTCACTAAAGGTTCAGTTATCGCCATTTGATGGAGAACCGTTGTTAAATATAGTTTCCGTCACTTTTATACATTCTATTGGACCAAATAAAACTCTTCTTTAGAATCAGGACATCAAAATTTACTTTGTGTAAATTTTTAGTATTTTTCCGACAAAGTTCATTTTTTTAATGAATAGTGAAAAATATTGTATTTTTATTAAAAACCTCTTTTTAATCTAATTTATTTATATGATTAGATTATCTTTTGATTTGGTTTTAGAGTTTAATAATAATATATTTTTACCATTTAATCCAATAGTGGTCATTGGAATTAATTTCACTTTGAAATTGGACTTAAACTAGTGTCAATCTTTTGATACTTATTATTTCATAAAAACACGCTATTTGCTCTGACAGTGGGAATTAATTATTAAATTAATTAATGAAACTTATATATTTTTAATTTTGTAAAATAGACATCATTTTTTAATTCGTAATATCAAATAAAGCTTAGGGTGAAGTTTTTGTATTTTTCTGAAAAACTTCAATTTTTGACGAATAGTGAAACCACTAAGTGGTACTTAAAAAACTGATTTTTCGTTTAAATGAAATTTTACCACCTCTGTGTTTTGAATTTTCAAAATCTGACATACATGTTTGTAATTAAGAAGTAAAATTTGGTTCAATGGGATTAAAATAATTTTTGGGTGAACAGTAACTTTTAGGTTTTAATCGCGATTAGAGGTAAGTAGTGTAATTTAAGGTAAGAATAATGTTTTAATAATATGAAATGAATTTGACACATGTCCAACCCTTATTGGATGTGTCATGGCCGACCAAGACAATCCATGGGTCTACTTAGGGACCCCATGGAGCCACTTTGGAAGGAAAATTACATTAATATCTTTTTATTTAATGTTAAAGTAAAAATGTCACAAACATGAGTTGTTTTACTAAAACAATTTTCACGTGGGGATATACAAGTCATATTTTTTACTATAAATATTCATTAGAAAGCTAAAAATATTTCATACATCGTGATAGTTTTTTTTATAATTTTTAGACATTAAATAAATTAAATTATTTATGACATCATGATGATGCAGTGATTACCTCATTATTTAATGATTTAAATAAAATTAAAAGATAATGTAAAATACGAAACATACACATGTAAAAAACATATTGGATGAGTATATTTCAAACTCCTATCACCGTATCCTCGAAATATATAATTTTGGGTCCTTTTAAATCCGAAAATCATTTTATGATAATGTAACCTTTTATAACTTTCCATGAGTGCCCCTCCTCTCCTCTTATAAAAGGCCCCCACCTCTACTACCTTACCTACACTTCCAAAGAATTTTTCTCGGCCAAACCCTGCCCATTTTGTCTCTCCACATCCCTATCTTACTCCTAGAAGCCTCACTTTGGGTAGAAGTCTTCCCAAGGAAGCCTTTGAGCTCAAATCAAAAAGTGTTACCCGTTTTAAAGGTAGTGTTTTCTCTTGTGTTCTTTTGTTTTATTTTGCTTCTACAACCCTATAAACTATTTTTATTCCTTTATTTTGTAAAAACACCAGTATATTCAATATACTAGGATGTTTTTATAAGAATGATTCGAGCTACACTTACACACACCTACATCTAATGGTTAAAGAACATACTGTTTCTGTGGATGGCGAATTTCTGCCTCACAAAACGATGATTGTTCAATATTCTTATAACACATTCAAAGGTGGCCATTAAGATGTCACTATATTTATATATGATATATAATATGTTTATGTCTTCCTTAATCTTCTTTATTTTTCATTTATGTAATACCTTTATGGTTTCCATTATGGGTAAACGTGATATCTTCATTTTAGGAAGTGTCGACTACCACCCCCTCAAAGTGATTTGATTCGTTAATGCCATATGTGGGATGTATAAAGGATGGATTTAAAGTTATTATATATGATTTTATAATGGAATTATAATATACCTTTATATCATTATTATTTCTTTCCATTAAAGTATGAGATAGAAATGAAATTAGCGTTCATGCATACGTACGACTTACTGTCTCCATGAACGGTGCATTTCATTTCTTTTCCCCAAATGTAATGTATTATTATAAGTACATATAAATAATGGATATATATGATGTATTTTACATCTAAATGATTAATATAATTCTGTAATTTAAATATATGTATCTCTCATTTTGTTTTAATTCAATTAATATGACATAGAAATGAAAGTAGCGTTCATGTGTACGTACGACTTACCGTCTCCATGAACAGTGTATTTGATTTATTACCTCTAAATGATTGTGTAATATTATAAATACATGTATATGCTGGATATATATGATATATATGATATCCAAATCATGAATATAATTCTGGATATAATGAACCTTTGACCACACGAACAACATGTAATTGTAAGGAGTCCACTTTCGACTTAAGGACCAAATATCGACAAAACAGACATTATTAACTTAAATGATTACATAATGGTTATAACATGGTAATAAGTTATATAAAAGTAATAATTAACTTGAAAAAGGTTCTTAGGAAAGTATAAATTAACTCAAGTTTATTATTCAGGACGTTAAAGAACGATCGAGTGAAGTCGGATCTGAGGTAAGGGAACTTCTTAACCCAATTTCCATTCTTTGGGTTAATCTCCTACTTTCAAATTATGTCATGGTATTATTATGTCCTATCTGGTATTTATACTTTCTTTATGTGTAAATATATTTAATACACAAAATAGATCTATTTTATTTAAAAAAATGATCTTTGTAAGGGACTTCGTCTCAATCTCTTTTCATTAAGGAATATTTCGTTCTTTACACAACTTTATTTTATACGGTGTATAAACCCCTTTTGACTTTTACTTTAATAAAAATGAATCTTTTTCTAAGAAGCATTTTACTAAATGAAAAAAAAGGAATGTTTCTTTTAATGTACGCGGTGACAATGACCTTTTCCGCCGCAGCGAGTATTATTTGGTCTTTGGCATTCTGAACAAGCCGTAATGTTTTATAAAATGAAATAAATACCATATACTCTTTTATGTATTTTGGTATTTAAAATGGTTTTTATAATGGATTTTTTATGTCAATATATTTAAGTGATATATTGTGATCAATGTGTGGAAATTATTTCTTTCCATTATATTTGTTTTATGTCTTATGATTTTTATAATGGTACTTGGACATTTGACGGGTGGTGTCGTGAATACTAGGACGGGTGGTTACATTATAACCTTCAATGCATTGGGTATGTAAGTCGTCTGTATGGCTATTCCATTAAGTGATACGTGTGGAAGTTGACCGTATGGTTATTCCATTTAAGTATGTTTATGTCCCAAGTTACCTTTATATGTATGTGTTATTTATATGGGTTTTATGGTAATCTTTTGGTTACAAAAGGGTAAGTAATGCTATTTTATTCAGTGAATAGTTTTTACTACTTCCTAATGGTGAAAGGTATTACATTGATAAATTATACATGGTTTACTTTTTGTTTTGAAAAACTAACAGTTTTCATTCTTTGTGTATCCCTTACTGAGCTTTTTATGCTCACCCCACGTTTTTTTGAAATGTTTTTCATAGGACTTAATGTGGAATAGGGACAAGGATGGGATCAAGGGAAATTCATGCTATCTAAAACATAGAACTAGACATGTTTCTTTTTAAGAGTTTTTATTTTATGGGAATTTAGTAGAAGTGACTACTTTGTAATCTTTTGAGATGTAATAGTTATGTCCTAATTCTCTAAAACTCTAAACCTGAAAAGATCCTCAATTTGAATTATTCATTTAATTCAATATTAAGTAAGGTTTAAGTCTGGGGGCCTTATAGTTGGTATCAGAGGTCGGTTTAGACAACTTTAGGAGTTAGAAAATTGTTAAATTATAAATTGATGATTTAAATGGTATATCATTAAAGATTACCATGTTGCTTCATTTAAGATATATCTGTGTTAAGAATGCGTTTTCATAAAAGAAATAGATCATCTTTTCTAGGAAGGCATACAAAGGATAATGACTTTCCGAATCAGCAACCAGAGATGGTCGGAATCAGAATTGAGCAGTTTACTATAGTGATGAATCAGTTGAATCAGGTGATAAATATTATTTTGGTGTTTTCTAAAAGTAAAGAGGAGCATGACAGTAATTTAAGGGTTATCTTGCAAACCTTAAAAGAAAAAAACTGTATGGAGAATTTAGCAAGCATGAGTTTTGGTTTCAACAAATTTTGTTCATTAGTCACATTGTTCCAAAAAAATGGTATATCTGTTGATCCTGCTAAAACAAAAGTTGTTAAAGAATGGCCAAGACCCACAAATGTAACCGAGATCCGTAGTTTTCTTGGTTAGGCAGGTTACTACCGAAGTTTTGTTGAAAAGTTTTCACGGTTATCTAGTCCAATGACTAAGCTAACTCGGAAGGGTGTTATGTTTATCTGGACAAAAGAATGTGATGATTGTTTTCAGGAGTTGAAAAGAAGATTTGTTAATGCTCCAGTTTTGGAACTTCCTTCCAAGAATGGTGAGTTTGTTATCTACAGTGATGCTTTATTGAAAGGACTTGGTTGTGTCCTTATGCAGGATGATCAGGTAATTCCATATGCTTCACGTCAGTTGAAAACTCATGATATAAATTACCCTACACATGACTTGGAATTAGCTTCTGTTGTTTTTTCTCTAAAAATTTGGAGACATCATTTGTATGGAGTAAAGTGTGAAATATATACTGATCGAAAAAGTTTAAAGTATATATTCACTCAGAAAGAATTGAACATGAGACAGAGGAGATGGCTGGAATTAATCAAGGATTATGATTGTACAATTCATTACCATCCGGGAAAAGCAAATAAAGTGGCCGATGCTTTGAGCCGAAAAAGTAATGATTCATTAACCATGCTATGTTTGGAACGAGATCCTTTGGTTTTTTATTTGATGATCTTTGGCATAGAAGTTGTTGGTGCAGGAAGTTCTTTTGTTTTGTTTTAGGTATCAGCGAGATCATCCCTATCAGACAGAATTAGGCAAGCACAGAGGGAAGACAGTGAGTTGTAGAAAAAGGTAGAGCAGGTTCAGAAGAGTAAGTTGCCTTAATTCAACATTGATAATGATTGTGTATTGAGGTTTGTGAAGAGATTATGTGTCCCTGGTGATTCACATTTGAAGAATGAGTTGTTATGTGAGGCTCATAGTTACCTGTTTCTAGTTCATCCTAGAAGTACTAATATGTACAGAGATTTGCGGGAGTATTACTGGTGGGATTGAATGAAAAGAGATATTCCTGATTTTACTGTGAAGTGTTTGACTTGTCAGCAGGTTAAAGCAGAGCGGAAGTTACCGAAAGGGATGATTCACCCTTTACCTGTGCCAGAGTGGAAATGGGAAAATATAACCATGGACTTTGTTGTTGGATTACCGAAGACATCTCGAGGTAATAATGCAATCTGGGTTATTGTTGAATGCTTGACTAAATCTACTCATTTCCTTCCTATTCGAGATACTTTCCCTCTAGATAAACTTTCTCGATTGTATATTAAAGATATAGTCAAGTTTCATGGAGTTCCCCTCTCCATTGTATCTGATCGTGATCCCAGGTTTACTTCTAACTTTTGGAAAGGCATTCAGAAGTCGTTGGGTATTGAATTAAATTTTAGTACAACTTTTCATCCGCAATCAGATTGGTAGTCAGAACGAACAATACAGACTTTGGAGGATATGCTACGAGCTTGTTCAATGGATTATCAGGGAAGTTGGGACAAATATCTTTCTTTGGTTGAGTTTTCTTATAATAACAGTTTTTATTCCAGTGTACAGATGGAACCATTTGAGGCATTATATGGGAAGCGGTGTCGAACTCCATCTTTTTGGGATGAAGTGGGTGAAAGGAAGCTGATAGGACCAGAATTGGTAGAAGAGATGGCAGAAAAAGTTCAGTTGATTCATAAACACATGAGAACAGCTCAGAACAGACAGAAGAGCTATGCGGACAACAGGAGGAAGGATCTCTCTTTTGAGGTAGGTGACCACGTCTTTCTCAAAGTCTCACCATGGAAAAGTGTGATGTGATTCGGTACGAAAGGAAAGCTGATTCCAAGGTTCATCGGACCATATGAAATTCTGGAGAGAGTGGGATCAGTTGCTTACCGAGTGTCTTTACCTCCGAGTTTATCTCAGGTACACAATGTTTTTCATGTTTCGATTTTGAGGACGTATATGCCAGATCCATCTCATGTTTTGAGCCCAGAGGTAGTTTAGTTGGAAGAGAATCTTTCTTATGAAGAACAAGCAGTCCAGATTCTTGACCGAATAAAGCAAGTGTTACGAAATAAGGTAATTCACCAGGTAAAGGTTTTGTGGAAAACCCATATGGTTGAAGAGGCAATGTGGAAATCTGAAAATTCTATGAGGGATAAATACCCCCACTTATTTTGATAAGTGAATAAAATTGCGAGGACGCAATTCCCAGTAGGGGGGAAGGATGTAACATCCCAGGTAAATAAAGAATAATAAATTTTCATATTTATTAATATTTGAGAATTGAATATTAATTTTACTTTAAAGGGGTTTCTATGTTCGATAGCGTACCAGATACGCAACAAAGAGTTTCTTTGAAATCTTACGTTGTACACTAGTAATAAAACAATATTATTTTAAATGGTAGATAACACGTAGCTGTTGTATTAGCGGGAATGAATATAAATAACTAAAATATGATTATATATGTTTTTTAAATGTTTTTACATTTATTCAATAATGGATAAAGGCTTAAAATACGAAAAGAATTCAATTTTAGACATATATACCCTAATTTTCACTAAAGGTCCACTTATCGCCTTTTGATGGCGAACCGTCATTAAATATAGTTTTGGTCACTTTTATACATTCTATTGGACCACATAAAACTCTTCTTTAGAATCGGGATATCAAAATTTACTTTCTGTAAATTTTTGGTATTTTTTCGATAAAGTTCATTTTTTAATGAATAGTGAAAAATGTTGTATTTTAATTCAAAACCTCTTTTTAATCTAATTTATTTATATGATTAGATTATCTTTTGATTTGGTTTTAGAGTTGAATTAGAATATATTTTTACCATTTAATCCAATAGTGGTCATTTGAATTAATTTCACATTGAAATTGGACTTAAACTAGTGTCAATCTTTTGATACTTATTATTTCATAAAAACACGCTATTTGCTCTGACAGCGGGAATTAATTATTAAATTAATTAATGCAACTTATATGTTTTTAATTTTTTAAAATAGACATCATTTTTTAATTTGGAATATCAAATAAAGCTTAGGGTGAAGTTTTTGTATTTTTCAGAAAAACTTCAATTTTTGATGAATAGTGAAACCACTAAGTGGTACTTAAAAAACTGATTTTTCGTTTAAATGAAATTTTACCACCTCTGTGTTTTGAATTTATAAAATCCAACATACATGGTTGTATTTAAAAATTAAAATATGGTTCAATGGGATTAAAATATATTTTTTTTTGAATAGTAACTTTTAAGTATTAATCGCGATTAGAGGTAATTAGTGTAATTTAAGGTAAGAATAATGTTTTAATAATATGAAATGAACATGAAACATGTCCTACCCTTATTGGATGTGTCATGTCCGACCAATAAAATCCATGGGTCAACTTGGGGACCCCATAGAGCCACTTTGGAAGGAAAATGACATTAATATCTTTTTATTTAATGTTAAAGTAAAAATGTCACAAACATGAGTTGTTATACTAAAACAATTTTTATGTGGGGTTATACAAGTCATATTTTTGACTATAAATATTCATTAGAAATATAAAAAGCTTTCCTACATCGTGAATTTTTTTTTAATAATTTTTAGACATTAAATAAATTAAATTATTTATGACATCATGATGATGCAGGGATTACCTCATTATTTAACATTTTAAATAAAATGAAAAGATAATGTAAAATCCAAAACCTACACATGTAAAAAACCTATTGGATGAGTATATTTCAAACTCCTATCACCTTATCTTCTAAATATATAATTTTGGGACCTTTTAAATCAGAAAATTATTTTATGATAAAGTAACCTTTTATAACTTTCCAAGAGTGCCCCTCCTCTCCTCTTATAAAACACCCCCACCTCAACTACCTTACCCACACTTCCAAAGCCTTTGTCTCGGCCAAACACTGCCCATTTTGTCTCTCCACATCCCTATATTACTCCTAGAAGCCTCACTTTGGACAGAAGTCTTCCCAAGGATTCCTTTGTGCTCAAATCAAAAAGAGTTACCCGTTTTAAAGGTAGTGTTTTCTCTTGTGTTCTTTTGTTTTATTTTTCTTCTCCAAACCTATAAACTCTTTCTATTCCTTTATTTTGTAACAACACCAGTATCTTAAATATACTATGATGTTGTTATAAGATTTATTAGAGCTACACTTAAACACACCTACAACTAATGGTTAAATAACATACTGTTTCTGTGGATGGCGAATTTCTGCCTCACGAAACGATGATTGTTCAATATTATTCTAACACCTTCAAAGGTGGTCATTAAGATGTCACTATATTTATATATGATATATAATATTTTTATGTTTTTATTAAGCTTATGTATTTTTCATTTATGTCATAACTTTATGGTTTCCATTATGGGTAAACACGATATCTTCATTTTAGGAAGTGCGGACTACCGCCCCCTCAAAGTGATTTGATTCGTTAATGCCATCTGTGGGATGTATAAAGGATGGATTTAAAGTTATTATATATGATTTTATACTGTAATTATAATATACCATTATATAATTATTATTTCTTTCCATTAAAGTATGAGATAGAAATGAAGGTAGCGATCATGCGTATGTACGGCTTACCGTCTCCATGAACGGTGCATTTCATTTCTTATCCCCAAATGTAATGTATTATTATAAGTACATATATATAATGGATATATATGATTTATGTTAAATCTAAATGATTAATATAATTCAGGAATTTAAATATACATATCTCTCATTTAGTTTTAATTCCATTAATATGACATAGAAATGAAAGTAGCGTTCATGCGTACGTACGGCTTACCGTCTCCATGAATGGTGCATTTCATTTATTACCTCTAAATGATTATGTAATATTATAAATACATGTCTATTCTGGATATATATTATATATATGATATCTAAATCATGAATATTATTCTGGATATAATGAACCTTTTACCACACGAACAACATGTAATTGTAATGAGTCCACTTTCGTCTTAAGGACCAAATATCGACAAAACAGACATTATTAACTTAAATGATTACATAATGTTTATAACATGGTAATAAGTGATATAAAAGTAATAATGAAATTTAAAAATGTTCTTAAGAAATTATAAATTAAATAATGTTTATTATTCAGGATGTTAAAGAACGATCGAGTCAAGTCAGACCCGAGGTAAGGGAACTTCTTAACCCAATTTTCATTCTTTGGGTTAATATCATACTTTCAAATTATGTAATGATATTATTATGTCCTATCTGGTATTTATACTTTCTTTATGTGAAAATATAGTGAATACACATAATATATCTATTTTATTTCAAAAAATTATCTTTGTAAGGGACTTCATCTCAATATCATTTCATTAAGGCATATTTCGTTTTATACAAATCATTATTTTATATGGTGTATAAAACCCTTTGAATTTTACTTTAATACAAAAGGAATCTTTTTCTATGAAGCATTTTACTTAACGAAAAAATGGAATTTTTCTTTTAACGTACGCGGCGACAACAACCTTTTCCGCCGCCGCGAGTATTATTTGTTCTTTGGCTTCCTGAACAAGACGTAATGTTTTTTAAAATGAAATAAATACCATATAATATTTTATATATTTTGGTATTGAGAATGGTTTTTATAATGGATTTGTTATGTCAATATATTTAAGTGATATATTGTTATCAATGTGTGGAAATGTTTTCTTTCCATTATATTTGTTTTATGTCTTATGATTTTTATAATGGTACTTGGACATTTGATGGGTGGTTACGTGATAAACCATATGACGGGTGGTGCCGTGAATACCAGGACGGGTGGTTATGTTATAAAATCCAATGCATTGGTTATGGAAGTCGGTCGTATGGTTATTCCATTAAGTGATATGTGTGGAAGTCGACCGTATGGTTATTCCATTTAAGTATGTTTATGTCCCAAGTTACCTTTATATGTATGTGTTCTTTATATGGGTTTTATGGTAATCTTTTGGGTAAAAAAGGGTAAGTAATCATATTTTATTCAGTGAATAGTTTTTACTGCTACCTAAAGGTGAATGGTATTACTTTGATAAAGTATACATGGTTTACTTGTTGTTTTGAAAAACTAATAGTTTTCATTATTTGTGTATCCCTTACTGAGCTTTTTATGCTCACCCCAAGTTTTTTCGAAATATTTTTCACAGGACTTAATGTGGAATAGGGTCAAGGATGGGATCAAGGGAAAGTCATGCTATCTAAAACATAGAACTAGACATGTTTCTTTTTAAGAGGTTTTATTTTATGGAAATTTAGTAGAAGTGACTACTTTGTATTCTTTTGAGATGTAATAGTTATGTCCTAATTCTCTAAAACTCTAAACCAGAAAAGATCCTCAATGTAAATTATTCATTTCATTGAATATTAATTAAGGTTTAAGGTCGGGGGCCTTATAATACGTATGGAATATTACCTCCTTCATAAAGACTAATAGATTCAATTGAATGGTGTCAAATATGAAGTAGTAGATAATTTTAAAGTGAAAATAAATATTGTTAAGAACATTCAATGATTAAAATTTCATTACCTTATAATGTGGTACATTATAGAGAATAATACCACATCATAGTTGATATAAAACCTATCAGATATGTTTGAGAAACATAAAAATTTAACAAAAATGTTCTTAATGTTCTGTTAGTTCAGCATGAGGTTATCATGATGAATATATACATAATATCTCTTGAGATATTTTGACATAATATAAATATAGGTAGAGTCTGTGATGGTTACATTTATATATAATTTTTGGGTTATTTTTTTGTTATTATCTCTGCCAAAATATTTGGTGGCCTTGGTGAAAACTATGAGTAGTTCAAGTAGAAATAATGATTTTTTATTAACTGATGTTTTGAACCTATTCTAAATATGTTGATCAAAAAAATAGGTTTTATCTTATTTAAATGAGGTATGAAATAAAAAATTATATTGATTATCACAACATTAGAAGAATAAGAATAAATAATATAAGGAATTAAGGGAAAAGTGAAGAGGTAATTCTTCAAGAAGCAAGAATGTTTGGTGGAATTGTGGAATGGGAGGTCCGCTCAAGAAATATTTTCATGATCGGAAAAAAACCTATGGAATGAATTCATCTAGATATCTGAGTTTGGAAATATAGAGTAGTGAAAATATACCTGAAAATTTTTCTACACAAATAGAATCTTGGATCAAATATTATGAATATTTATTCAATTCCATTGGAAAAAAGTTTTCTTATAAAATTATGTATCCTAGGATTTTTGTAAAGTCTGTATTTTTTATGATAAAGATATTGACATTTTGGTAAAGGAAGAATTTAAATTTTACGTTAAGAATGATATTTTTTTACACTAATAGATGTTTAGAATATTTTAGTCCTGTAGAAGAACATGATTTTAGTTGTTTATCTTGATGAAGTAGGTTTTGGAATGATATTATTATAAGGAATATAGAATATTACTCAAGTGTATGATTTTAAATACCTAGGTGTAAAATATAGTTCATTGAATTTTACCGAACAAGTAGTTGGTGATAAACAATTCATAAATACATGTTTTGGAAGTTTACAACTATGTAATAATCACTTTTGACACCTCAAAGAGGAAGGAATAAATATTATAGAAGATATAGGCATAATGAATTTGGTCACTTATACATTTGAATATGAAGATTTTTATAGTCATAAAGAATTTTAAGTTTTCCATTGATTTTTCCATAATAACGCAGAAATTATTTAAGCAAAAATGGTCTCATACATATGTTTCAGGACCTACTCAAGTTCATTCTTATATAAGATCTAGGTACTTCATTACCCATCACTGATGATTCAACATGAAATCTATGGGTTTAAATTATAAAACATATGAGTTATGTGTTTGGAATCAGTATTCAATAGCTATGGTGGAAAGATAAACTTGAAGAATATTGAAATTTCTTAGATTAGAAAATTATGGTGAGTTTTCTATAAGAATTTCCTGAAATTGTTGTAGGGAAAGATTAATCTAGAATTATAAGAATGTTCTAGAAACACATTAAAAAATATCATAGACAAGATAATGAAAAAAAATTAACATATATGATAAGAATTGTGTTTCTATACAATATAATTTCGAAGGATTTTTTGTGGGAAACTATAGGAACAAAAAACATACTTGATCAAAAAAAATTCAGTCGGCACTGATCGGACTCTGATTTTTTGGAAGAAATATATTACAAAATGATTCTATATGTTTTCCATAATATAGTCTTAAAGAGATTAACATATATTCATGTGGACGAATAAGAAATAGACAACCTTGAGGAAATATATTGGTAATGAATATTTGTATGTTATAGCGATTAATACATTGGTCTTGGTAATTGAGATACTGGAAAAAGAATGTTTTTAGAAGTCTTATAGCTCTCTTTAATGAGAAACTATTATGGAAATATTGGAACATGAAGTACCAGGATGTTATGGATATAGATTCAAATTCAATTAATGTTTATCTGAATGGGGTTCTTGATAATTTAATGTTCTAGAAAGTTTAGGTGTCTCTAAATCTTTCATAAGGTGTCATATTCAGAATTTAATTTTTTAAATTTTTCTAGATATTTTATAAGTTTATCAAGTGAAATTATATTTGAAATATTAAGAACTAAAGGTGATCAATCCAAAGTTTCAAAAGGTGATGATATGGAAGTTATAGTTCTAAAAGAACCTAAATAATAGGTTAATTTTCAAATAATATCATGGATCAGATGGTTGGTGAAGAGGTATGGAATTGATATTAGTTTATTACTTTTAATTGATACATGAGAACTAGATGTTCAAAAAAAATTCTACTCTGACTGATTCATGAAATTGGTAGTTAGAAATGTTGGAGGATTTGGATTCACTATGATTGAATAACACCTAGGATCTATTGAAATTTCCACTAGGGAATTATTCACTTATGGTAAAGTGAGTATTCTGGTTGAAAGAAGAAGTTTATAAAATAAGAGGAATAAATAATGGCTAGTAGTGAAATGGTTTCAACAGAAGGAACATATTTACAAATATTTGATATTCTATACAAAAGTTAAACTAACTACCATACAAACTATGTTAATCATGGTTTATTATCTAAGTTTTTACAAGGAAGAAATGGATATGAATATGAATTTTTTCATGGGAGATTGTGGAAGAAATTTATTTTAAGAAACAAGTAGGTTTTTGGGTAATTAGAATCGGGTATTGGTGTGAAAAATAAAAACAAATTTTTTATTGTTTGAAATAATTACCATGTTGTTGGAACCATAAGGTTCATTCCTTCAAGGATGAAAATGTTTTTATGAAAATATACATTGATTATTATTATTACCAGAAGTAATTCTGCAGAAATTATTTCACAATCTTAGTATTGTAAGTGGATGAAATATTGTTGGTAGATTAGAATATTCAGACAATTCATATGTTTAAAGATATATTTTTTAGAATGTCTTAAATGAATGATATTGTTGATGCTAAAATGATAATAGGAATGAGTAGTGAACAAAATCAAAAAACTAGAAGTCCAGTTTTATCATTGATTGGTTACATTCAGGAGACCATTTTGAGATTCCAAATGGGTTGATGTAAGATGGTTTCAACTCCACTTATTGGACACATTAAACTTTTATTGTAGAAAGAACCATGAATGGAAACAAAAAAATAATTACATGGTTCATTTTTATATGATTTTGTTGCAAGAATATTTATTTATGCTATGGTGAGAACATGTCCAAAATTTCTCATGGAGTGGGAGTGTTTAGTCGATTCAGGGAAAATACAAGGGAATTTCACTAGGAATAAATAAAGTGAATTATTCAATATCTAAAAGGAATGGAAGGTATGACTATTTTTTCTGAATATGATGGTCTATTACTTGGTATTATAGATGTAGACATTGGGGGTGATTTATATACTCAAAAGATGATAACCATATATGTTTACATTTTTGAAGAAACTGTGGTCAGTTGGATGTTCTGGAAAAAAACTAGTGATTTTAATTTCTATAAAGAAAGTAGAGTATATTGATATTATAGAAGCTGTATAGGATATATTATGGTTGGGGTGTTTAGTTTAAGAACTCTGATTCATCAAGGGGAAATAGTTTTTATTATGTGATAGTCAGTGTAAGACCCTATCTTTTTTCAAGGTAACCCTCTATTTAATTTGAGTCAACCCACTTTAATGGAAAAAATAATCTTTATGATGATTAAATTGGTCGTTCATATTTTTTTTTGGTCTTTGATGAGTTTAACTATAAAAGGTTATCAGTTTCATGAAATAGATGGAATATTTTACTGCCTCCATCTCTCCGGTGGATGTGGTAATAATGAAATAATGATGCAGGAAGACCAGATATCAGCCTATGAGAACAAACAGAATTCTAGGGGAATTATACCAAAATAGGATTCCTAAAGGGTTCCCAAAGGCCTACCATTTGGGTTTCTATGGGTGAATTCATTCATCTGAGCACCATTGTCTAGTCGGTGGCATCCAACAGTAAGCTGGTGGTAGGTTAGAAAATCCAAGGCAATAATCATTTTTTCTCCAAAAGAAACCCAAACATATGTTTTATAATCATCCCTTTCAACACTAAATTATGATTGACTATCATGAAGTTTCATTTTGGATTTCCTGACTTCTCTAACATATTTATACAACCCCTTGATGCAAGCTTCATCCAGATGTCTAGATTCGATAATTCATGGATTGAATTTATGAATTTATATCATTATATCCATGAATAATCTTCTTACATACCTAATGTGGTGGAAATATAAATTTATATAGGTATATGTGGTGTTGTGTGTGGATTCAGATGCATGGTTCTTGGTATTTTTCATTTTAACACTTGAGGTAAGTGGTCTAAATCATCTTCCTTTGGTCTGCTTCAGCTGCTAGTGTATATATCATGTGTGACAATTCTAGTATGTTGTCTGTGTGGATACTTCAAATTGGAATCCATGATAACATCTTGAATCATCTAACATAGACCTCCCATATATCCCATCTGCTACAATGGGTATTGAAACCTTGGACTTCCCACTATGGTGAGGTGTTCCTTGCTTTGATCCTTAGGTAGAATCTGGACTATATGAAACCAGTGACTCAGATTATATTTTTGGTGATATGAGTTGTTTTTTGGATCAAAATTTATTAACCTTGTCACCCTAGGAGTTTGAAATTGAAAATGGGAACTTTTATTGATAATTGTATTGGTATTTTAGCATTTATAACTTCTCAAATGGTAATTTAGTATGAATAGAATGTAAATTGGTAATTTGGGGAATTTTATATGTAAATTGGTAACACGATATGTAATTAGAAATGGAATAATATAATATTTTCATATAACTATAATTATTATGATGACTAGATCATGGATTGAATTAACAATAGTGGGTTATAGTTAACATGTTTGACATGTTTTTAGTAAATTGTTATTCTTTGGATCTTTCATTCACTTGATATAAGGAGTATGTAATTGGACCTATCATGGGAATTCACCTTGTATATACTATAAAATAATATGTAATTAACCCATAAAATAGAAATTCAACTAGGTTTTGATATGAAATGAACATATAATTAACTCATAGAATAAGAGTTTTCCTTTGGTCGGTTGTGTGTCAGGTTATCATATATGGAAATTTTAATTACAAAGATAAGACCCTTTTGAGGTATGGATAGAGATATCTAGAATCATGTCTTAGCAGGAATGGATGTAACATAATATTAATATTTTTAGGTAATCATAAACCCTCATTTTTTATCAATTATTATTTCGGTTTTGTGTCAGGTGGTTTCGGGATGAAAAGTGAATATTTTGGAAGGCACTTAGGTTGTGCATGGTTGGCACACAGTTTTCCAAAATCATTCACCCTGTTAGTGAAAATAATGAAAACCTACATTGTGAAGGTTTTCCTAGTTTCAACATGGTTTGAAAAAAACATTCACACACCGCATAGAATCTATACACCCCTTTAGAGGGGATCATGGTTAGGGAGCATATTTTGAAAAAATGTGCAGCCCAACCCAGCTAATAGTTCATGTGAAATTATATTATTCTAAAAAATGTTTTATAATTCCAGAACATGTATTTTCCCCACCTCTTAACCCTCACCCTCCATATCTCGATATCCTAGGTTGAGAAGGATCATAGGGACCCATTTTGGATCCTCCAAACCCTTTCCAAGGAAGATCGAATGTTGTAAAACATCGTTTGATCTCTCCCTAGTAAGAGTTATTATTTTTTTCTTTATCTATCACTCTCTACGTCTGTCCTCCTTAGTATTTTTAAGATCTTCGTTTTTTCAGGGGATCTAAACAGTTTTTTCTTGGATCTTGGATATAGGATTGATTCTTTGATCTCTATTTATGACATTCTATGACGGATTTTCCCATTGTGAGTGATGTGTTACATGATATTTTTATTAAGGTAGGTAGTTTCGTATAAGCTTTTCCAATGTATTTAACCATTAATTTTTTGATTAAAATTAAATTTTATTTCAGTTGAATATTGAAAACATAATATGATTACAATTTGGATTTTAATTGAAATAGTATTGATTTTAGGGAAGGCCCCCAATTCCAATGAAATGTGGTGTCATTTGGATTTTATGAAATTGATGAAATTGTGAATTTTTTTTGGAAATATTGATATGAAATTTTTAATTGAGAAAAAATGATTAAATAATTTTGATTAGAAGCCATGTTTTGATTTTTAAAGAGAAATAGGCATATTAAAATGGGAAATATGGTTGTTGTATTTTGAATAGTTTTGAAATAATTTTCCCATTATTTATTGTTGTTTGAGAACATGAAAGAAAAGGTATTTGGTAATTTTTTTGGAAAAAACACTAGGTTACAATATACTTAGTAATAGATTGATGCATTAAAACTCTATCATAAAATCAATGATATATCATGACCTTAGTAGGATGAGATTAGTACTCTCTAAGTAGTGTATATAGAAAATGTGTGAAAATTATTATTATCACTATATAAGTTTGTGAGGATTACATAACCTATAACTATATTACCTCTTGGAATATGAACATGTTTCCCATTTCTAATTATTTTGGTATATATTCTATTGTTTTTAAAACATTTTTATATATTCATTGTGAATTTATAAAAATGATTTTATATGAAATGTTAATTAAGCCACTATTTAAAGTGATTCTATCATTTGAAATTAAAATCTTGATTTGTTTTAAATATTATATTATACCACCATTCCTTTTTTATTTAATATCTAATGATTTAATTGGTTAATTATTTTTGAATCTTATTATGGAACACTTGGTGAGACCCTAATGGGATTTTATCTCACACCCTACTAATTCCTTTAGAAATTTGTAGATATCCTTCCTCTAGGTTTGATTAAATGGAAAGAACCACATGTGTGGGGTAGTTGTTTTTTACTACTTTAATTTAGGAGTGTTATGCCCGTTGGGACTTGGGTTTTTTATCTTTTAGTTTTTTGTGGTATTACTTTGGTTTTATAGACCTATTTGATTTCTTGTTCTATTCTCCCAAGGGAGTTTTTTTAAAATTCTGAATTCTATCTTTTTCTTCAACTATTTTTGTTGAAAAACCATTCCCACCATTATATTATATGATCATAGATTTTATTCTCCATTTCGGGGGATCTGGACCACCCTTTGGGCCATGTAAGTGTCATCTTGGGTGTTAGGGTACCTAGGTATTTGTTTTGGTTCATTACAAAGTTGTATCAAATGTGTAGGTTAAGAACCATTCCTTCAATTTAGTATATAATTTCAGTTCTTTTGGGAAATTAAGATGTATTTATGAGTGAGTGTATAAGAATCTATCACCCTAATGATCCTTAATTCACCATGGGTGGTTTGGGAAATACTTCAGGATGATTAGTTTTATTCATCTCCATAATTTTGAATTGGATATAGTGAAATAAAAATCTTGTTTATTTATATATCAGGATTAATTTCGAAGTTTCTCTTGTTTGAGTATTGATCTGTGTAACATTATGACCTCTTTAATGTAGTTCGATGAAGTTTTATAGCATCATAACATCAAGAAGACATGAAAATAGGACCTAGTAGAAAGATGGTTATGAATCGTAGCAATACAATCTTCCCATGTAATAGAATCTAGTTGAGGTTATTATGTGTATTGTCCAATATATGGGATATATAATTTCACCCAATCCCATTCAGGCTCTAGTTTTGGATCCTTAGAGGGATAAATTCTGGATTTGTTCTTAGTAATTCTGTCACCAGAATCCACCAGTTTTCCATGTTTCAAAATATCCTCAAGATGTTGAGGATTGGTTGAGGAGATTTGTACTTTAATTTGAATTCGTTAAAACACCTATTTCTATCAAGGTGAATGTGACACATTCAAGAATAAGTACATTGCAAGAGATATTGAGACAAGATGGTGACAGTAACAAAACACAATGTCTTAGAATAGAATTAATTTAATGTACTTTTCCCCAATTGTTTCTATCCAGATTATATGGTGGTTTCCAATGCTATATAGTTTTTCTTACTTGAGTATACAGACATGATCATGATAGAATATGAAAATTACTTGGCTGAGATTGTGTATTTTACACCTATGATTGTATCAGATGAGAATATTAAGACTAAATAGTTCAATATGATACATTGATTTTATATTCTTTCTCATGTTTTTCAATTAAAATACCTTCTTATGATGATGTGTTGGATAAATTATTTATGGTTGATATTGACATGGATGGTATGTTAGGGATGAAGTGAGATCCTTTTTTCCCAGTCGAAATTGTGTGAGTTTCATAAAAGGAAAGAGGTAGTGTGATGATTCCGATGGTTTTTTTCAATATAAAGGTTTATCTATACCTCATATTGTTCCTAAAATAGGTCCATATATTTTTGACCACTATGGCTATCTTGGACATTCAAAATGGGTTTTCACTAAGTCACCCATGACATGTGGTTCCTGTGGGTGCTCAGGTCACTTACAGAAGTTATTTCATTTATATTATACTCCACATAGTGGAAAGGGTTCATTAGTTAGAAATAATGAATGTGTTGTAATTAGATTCTTCACGAGCAAATGGGTTTTAGCCACTGGAATCTGGAACAAGGATTCTTAATGCAGTCGAACAGTCTCTGGTTGAAGTAGATTTGGGTCTAGTGACTATTTGAGATACTGACACTATTGCCTCATATTTTGTGACTTATTTATTTTATATGGGTACATATCATTCATTTATATAAAACTTTATTATGAATATGTTAAATCTTACTACATGTATTTTTTCTTATGTAATGGATATTACTACAACCCTCAGAACAAAGAGAGATCATGGTCTCCTTTTTCCGTATTGTGTCTTATCGTTATCATAGATTGATCTTTCTTGGGATTTTCTAGTTCATGATATGAAACTTTTCGATGTATTATTTGGGATAGATTGGCTCATTGATAATAAATATCAAATAGTTTTCTATCTTTTTCATCTGTTCTTTACGGCACCAAATTGGGATTTTTCTTTCCTTCATGTAGAATGGGACCTGAGGTCGATTAGTATTGGACCTTATCATCTAGAGTTGGGAAAATTAATATCTCTGTTTTATTTTGACCTAGATTGAGAATATTTTAGTAGTGATATCCCTCCAATTTTTTTTGAGTTTCTTAATTTTCTTCCTTATAAATTCTTTGGTTTTCCACTTGTAAGAGAGATAGAGTATTCCATCAACTTAGTGTTCAGTACTCATCTGACATCTATTCCTTCTATCCATATGGAACCAGCTGCAATGAAAGAGCTGGTGACTCTATTCGATGATATTTTAGATAAAACCTTTATACCTATGAGTGTGTCACCTTTAGTGATGCATTTTCTCCTTGTTAAGAAATTTTATGGGTCACTTTTCCTTTTTTTTGTTACTAAAACCTCAATCGAGTTACAGTAAATAAAAAATATATTTTTCCACATATTGATTATTATTTTTGAATATTTGGAAGGGGTGATTTTATTTATTGAAGATTTATCTTCAATATAGTTACCATTAGTTGTGAATAAAATAACATGACATTCATATAACCATATTTTGGAGAAGGTATTGACATTATGAGTACCTTTTCATGCCATTAATTCTAAAAAATTCTCTCATAGACCTTAAGGATTTGATAAACATTATTTTCAATGAGTATCTTGATACTTTCATGGTTATATTTGTTGATTAAATCCTTGTTTAATCTATATCTAGGGAGGATCATGTGTGTCATTAGAGAGTAGTTCTGGAATTGTTGAGAAATTATGAAATTTATTCAATGAAATCAAACTGTGATATATGGATTCGGTAAGTGATGTTATTTGTAAATGTGGTGTTATAACATGGTATTTATTTTTTTCTTGAAAAGTTTGAGGTTGTTATGACATTGTAGAAACAATGAAATTTGTTTGAGACTCAAAGATTCTTGGGTTTTACTGGGTATAATTGTTATTTTGAAAAAGATTTCTCAAAGTTGGCTTCTCTAATGACTACTCTAACTCTAAATGTTGTGAGCTTTTCTTGTGATAAAAAATTTAGGGGTTCTCTTTTTGAGATAAAATTTTTTTTAAGACTATTTTAGATTTTACTCTTTTAGAGGTTTACCAGGTCTATGTGGTCTTCTGTGATGCATTATGAATGGGTTTGTGATATGTTTATATGTAGGGTGATCATGTCAAAACTTTTAAATCCTAATAGAAAAGGCCACACGGGAGGAATTACCCAACACATGACTTTAAACTCGCATATGTGTCACATGTGCTTAATATTTTGTGACATTAACATTTTGAATAAATTTTTACCATGTATTCTGACCACAAGAGCTTTTGTTATAGCTTATCGCAAAAATATTTGAATCTCCACCATGGGAATTGGGTGGAATACTTGTAGTATTTGGACATTGACATTGCCTATACCTTGAGGAAAGGGAATGTCATCAAAAATGCTTTGAGAAAGAAACATTAGACTAAGGGCATGAAAGAATCATCAAAAGAGTGGAACATGATGGATCATGTTTCATAGGTTCATATTAGAGTTTAGGAAATAGGGGTCGAGGTTACTTTAGAAGGTGTTCAGTTGACCTCTACTCTTCTTGAGATGATTTGTCAGGAACAATATCTTGAGGGTGTTTTCCAAAGAATTAGAGACTCTATTTATGGTGGGAAGACTATTGTTGAGTCGTTGTTCTGAACTATGGGTATTCTATGTTTTTGGAATATTTTTATTTTGTCTTTAGTGGTAAGAAATGTTATGATGGGGGGATTTCCATAACTCTTGGTGGTAAATTCACCTTGTAACCACAAACATGTTCTATGACATACGACAATTATTCTTGTGTCCATGTATGAGACAAAGCATTGCTGATTTTTTTCCCATTGTTATACTTTCCAACAAATCAAGGATGAGAACTATAGACCTTCATGTTTTCTTCATCCACTTATATTTCCAACTTGGAAGTGGGATGATATCTCAATGAACATTGTGGTTGGGTTTCCACATACCCAAATAAAGAATAATGTGATGTGGTATGTGATTGATCTACTAAATAAATTGGCTCACTTATTTACCATTAGTGATACAACCAATGTTGATGAATTGGAAGTTCTATTTATGATATAGATTTCTCATTTACATGGAGTTAAATTTTTTATAGTTGGTAATAGGGATCTTCAGTTTACATCCAACATTTGAAGTGGCCTTCAGGAGACACTGGGACCTAAACTTCATTTCAATATGACATAACATATGGAATCAGATGGCCAGACATAAAGAAATAAAATGAATCTTGAGGATATTCTTAATTTCTATGTTCTCTATTTGGGTGGGGCTTTAGATGATAACTTTTGGATCAGTGATTTTTTTATAACAATAGTAACCAATATGCAATCAGAATGGATAATTTTAAGGCCTTGTAAGGAAGGCCATGGAAATTTCTATTGTGTCGGTCAAATATTGATGAATGTTCCTTGGTTGGACTAAGAATAGTTCAAGAGGAAACAACAATGATTCATGTGATTCATCGCATAATTTTAATTATACAAATCAAGTATATTTTTTAGGTCGTTCGTCATCATTGACTAACGGAATTTTTAATTGATGATAAGGTGTTCTTGAATGTTTCACATTTTTTAGGTCATCTATGGCTTGGGAGGAAAGGGAAACTTTATCCTCATTTTGTGGGAACTTTTGAGGTTGTTGATTTGGTGGGAAAAGTTTATTAACTTATAGAACTTCCTCCATAATTGATATCAGTACATAACATGTTCATTGTTTCGCAGTAGTGAAAGTATTTTTATGCCCCAAATCATGTTCTCATATTGAGTGATGTCAACATTGACCCTAATTTATCTATGACTGAGAATCACATCAGTATAGTTGATTTTAAAACCAAGGTACTTCATGGGATTATGATAACTTTGGTTCAAATGTGTTAGAATCACAGTTCTGATACTCACGATACTTGGGAAATAGAGGCACTAAGGAGAGAGCATTGTCCTAGTCTTTTTATATGGATGATTTTTTAAATGATTTCTAGCAACATAAAGTTTTTATTATGGGGAGGTTTTAACATATTGTTATTTTATTAATTTACTCTTCAATCATTATTTTTTATCAAATTTTTGTTTGGTTGTCAGGTGGTTTCAGGTTAAATTTTGAAAATTTCGGAAGGATCTTGTGATGTGCACGATTGGTGCATAGTTTTCCCGAATCATGTTCCCTATAAGGGGAATTGTGAATAAAAATATATTGGGGGTTTTCATGGTTGGAATATGGTTTAAAAAATTATGCACCAAAATAGTATCAACTTTTCACCTCTTTAGTGGGTTTCATGTTATGACAAACTACGTGGACCTACCCTGCTAACCATGTGTGTGGAATTCTTTTATTTTGGTTTTTTTAATTCCTAAACACCCATTTTACCCCCCCCCCCAGAAAACCCTAAATAACCATATCCTGATTTTATAGGTCTATTGGGCTCTAAATGACCCATTTAGGCTCTTACAAACCCTTTCCAAGGTTGATCTAAGATTTATTAACATCTTCCAAACTCTCCCTAATAAGAGTTGTTCTCCCATTGTTTATCTTTCTCTCTACCCTTCTATCCTCCTTTTTTTGTTAGGTATTCCTATTTCTAAAGGATATAAACTTCTTTATTTTGGATATTGGATAAATTTTTTAATCTTATATCTCCATTTTTGTTGTTTTTCCTTGTATTTCCCCATTTTAGGTGTTGTGTTATGTGATCCACATGGTAAGGTAGGGGGTTATATATAAGTTTGACCAATTGATTTAACCATGAATTTGTTGATTTAAGTTAAATTTTTTCAAATATATTTTGAAAAACTAATTTGATGAATATTGTTATTCTAATTGAAATGGTATGTTTTTTTTTCAAATCCCCAAATTCTAATGAATTAGGGTGTGGTTTGGATTTTATGAATCTTGTGGAATTGTAATATTTCTTTGAAAAGAATTTATTTAAAATAAGTATTTTAGAAAAATGGAATAAATTTTATGATGATAACTATGAATTGGTTTTATATCAAAAATTTCATGAATTGATTAAAAACCCATGTTTTTATTTTAAGGATAAATTATCATATTGAAATGGTATATGGGGAAATTTTATTTTGAATAGTTTTGAAATAATTGTAACATTAGTGATTATGGTTTTAGAAAATGAATGAATGGGTAGTTATTGGGTTATTAGGGATAAACGTGGATGGTTTGAATTTCTCTAGCAACAAATTGATTCTTTTCAACTCTAACATAAACCTATTAGATGATATTATCCCCAGTAGGATGTTGATTAGTCCTTTATGACTAGTGTCTGATGGAAGTGTGTGAACATTACTATTATCACTATATTAGTGCATGACGATCTCATAACCTAGAACTATTGTACCTCTTGGAAGATGACCAAGTTGCTTATTTGTGATAATTTATATATATATATATTACATTGATTGTAAAATTTATTTACATATGCCTTGTGAATATATAAAAAATATTTTATATAAAATGAATATTAATCTATTATTTAAAGTGTATCCATTAACTAAAATGAAAATATTTATTTTTTTAAATATTATCTTATACCTCCATGCATGTTTTATTTTAAAATGAGGTATTAAATAGTTAATTATTTTGTAATCTTATTATGGAAAAATTAGTGAGGCCCATGTAAAATTTTATCTCACACTCTACCTTTTCCTTTGAATTTTGGTAAATTCATTTCTACAAGGTTCAAGTAATGGGAAAGAGACACTTGGAGGTGGAAGTTTTTATTTACTTTTTTGATCTTGGAGGGTTGTGCCCATTAGGAATTTTTTTATCTTTATGTTATCTGGTACTTTATGGTTGTAATTTGGTATATATACGCATTTTACTTATGGTATTGTTCTCCCTATGGAGTTTTCTTTTCAGCATATTGACTAGTATCTACTTATTCCTCTTTTTGTGGAAAAATGGTTACGTCATTTATATTGGCTAATTCTAGGTGCTAGTATCAAACCCATGGGGATCGGGAACTCCCTTTGGACCTTTTAATTATTGGAACAAGTGTCAGGGTACCAGGGTATTTGGACTGATTCGTAACAATGGATGACCCTAGTTCTCAACCTATTTTTTGAGGGTCGGAAAGTTTATTAAGATGTTTTTAATTTTAATTATAATTGATGTTATTATTCTTTTCCTTATTGCATGAACTATTACCTAGACCATATTTTGGAGACAGTATTTTTGGTGGCCAACTGTATTTTACTCACACCATGTTAAGGCTATCATTTGGTACATGACTAGACTTCATGGATGCATGTATTCACCGGGGTTAGGGGACCTTTGTTTGATTGGTTGGTTTTCTAATGTAAGTTGGAGAATGGATACGGGATAAAGCATGAGTTTTGGGATCAGTTTTTAGAATTTTTTTACTATTTCTTTTAATTAAGTTCATTTATGACAATTAGTATGATAATAGGTTTGAAATTTCATGGTTTGATTATATTGTATTGATTTGGAACTTGCCTATTTATCTATAGAAGTTAATTTATATTGATTTTTGATATGTTTTCTATTGTTGTAATTATTTTGTACAAAATGGTATATGCTCCCCACTATACTTAGTATACCATCTATACTGGTCAGTTGCCTCTAAGATGTGTGAAGGTGCATTTAATGTCTCACGGTGTCCCGTCTTAGTCACCTAAGGGAGAACATTGCCTTGGATGCTACAAAGTTGTATTAGAGCCCTAATATTTTGTATTGATTTATTATTTGTGAAATTTAGAAACAATAATATGGTTTTTCAAGGATTTTTAAAGTGATAATTTACAGGAGTATATAACCCATGCATGTGGGGAAACCCATGTCTTCAAGGATGTGATTATTGGACTTGGCATGTTCTAGTTATATTTCTGTTGTTATTTCACCATGGGTGGTACACTTGTCATGTGGTGATATTGACTTATGAGATTTTACACCTAGGATGGAATGGAATGAGGTGTGTATACATGCATAATTGTTGGAGAATCTGGAGTTAGGTTATAATTTATTTTTCATTTTGGGGATTTCATTACATTATATAAGACTAATTTCTTAAATTGTGCACAAATTTCATTCAATGTTTGATAAAGGGAAAAAATCAATCAGTTATAACTTGTTAATTTACATGTTAATCCAATAATTCAAGTTTCCCTATATCTATTATTATTTCTTGTCTCTTTATACTCCTTGGATTGTTTATGTTATATTCCCTATTATCTAAGGAATTTATGGGCCCTTATAGATTAGTTCCCTAGTTTCATCCTCATATTGATCACTAAGAGAGTGGTAATGAGCACAAACCCCATGCAACATAATTTGAACTCCCTAAAACTCTATGGGATATGATGGATGATCACCTCTATGATAGTTTCATATGGGTTATGTGATCTATAGATATGGAGAAAAATTATGTTTTCCTTTTATGTATGACCAGATGAGGGAGTTCCATTAGAAACACCCACCCATGTTCCTTAGGGAGGGAGCCCCTGAAGAAGTATAGTTTTTGATATATTATATCTAGAATATACTTAGTAACCTAGAGACACCCTTAGAGAGATGGTTAAATAATGCATCTTATATTAAATGGGGATCATCTGAGCACTGGTGGGATATAGTAGTGTAAGACCCTAAGGAGTTGACTAGGAAATACTTAAGGGTATGTTCTTATGTAAATTATACAAAAATATATTGAGGGGTGAAGGATCTTGTGAGTTCATTCACACGACATAAGGGAGAATTTCTATGATGCCCAACCCAGTAGTCTCATAAACCATTAATGTTTTTCACCACCATTGGTAGGATACAAATACCTAGGGTAAATAACTTCTGTAAGAGGAATAAATATGAAATCATGTCACAGGTGACCATATTCTTGCTATGAAACATCTTTGACATGGTGAATAAGGCCCTTGTCACTAAAGTAAACTTGAAGGAGGCCATCAGTGATGGGTATCTAGTTCCCGTGGTATAATTGGTGAGCCTATATTTAAGCAGTAAGAAATGATGCTTCAATAGTTTTTTCCAAAGTAGTTGCACGAATAGAAGTCCAATAATGCGACCTCCATATCAGGATGACAGCCATTTGTAGTTATATTGGTGTTGCATTCCTAGCTATAAAATTTTATAGTTTAATTTACTTGTAATGCATTGTCTTTCTTATAGTAATATGGGAAATTTGAAGAAATTTTATAGAGTAATATATCAATCTAACCATGGGTGGTGATCATGGAAAACACTAGAGTTTGAGAGTGACTTTTCTACCCCTTAGCATACAGAAATTTGGTCTTCCATAGATCACTCGGGATGTGGTAGGGGAATGGTACCCCAATGTATATGTGGATATATTATAAGGATATAACATTATAAGGAATTTAGGATAGAGCATAAGGAAAATGGTTCAGTCATTTTCAAGCTATGAAGTGTAATTCTAAAAG